>CM053793.1:310898441-312098441 GCA_028749045.1 Cupressus sempervirens
AAAAAAATATAGAAACCCTCAAGTAGCTAAAGTAGTGCCTACTAAGGGAGGTGGATCATCACAATCATGGAATCCCCAATAATCTTTGGGATTGGGAGACAAACTAGGAACAATCTAGTCATCAATAGTAGCATCAGTGGCCTAGTCAACATCCTTCATATCTAGCCATAGAGGTGAAATATCTAGTTCCAGGAAAAAAGCCCATTTCTTAGAGACCACTTGCTAAGCACTAGGAGAAGGATCTATGGACTAGACAGTGCCATCACATGGTAGGGAAATTGAGTGGTGCCTCCATCTAGTCACCACTACTAGGAAAGCTATGGAGAGAAGCTTGGGAATGTAGAGTATACGAGAAATGGCCTGAAGAGTTGCATATCTGATGGTAGCCTCTAGGCATCGAGGTATCAACCAAGGCATCTAGAGGTACCTTGGAAATAGTACAAGGGGAATTTCCCCAATGATTAAGTAGCTCTTGTAGGTGGGCCACCTCCAAGTCCAACTTGTTAGCTTGTACTTGAATCTACATTATTACATTGTATGTCTTAGTATACATAGCAATATTAATATCAAGAAAACTGCGAGTAAAAAGAACAACATTTCTATCTTTTCACAGAGTGAACAAAATCTCCATCCTGAAGGTGTGCCAAATCTGGGTAAGTTTCTAAGTGATCCTAGAGGAATTACCCAAAATAACCATGTGCCAAGAAAAGGGTTTAGACCAAAATGGCTTAAAGAAATCATGAATCTAATGCCAATAATTTTGAGCATGTCTAAAAAACCATAAAATATGCAGGAAAGACTCTAGTTGTCCACAAAATGGGCATCTAGGATCTAGAACCCTAATATGCTTGAGCTAAGGCACAAGGGGAAGGCCTTGAAAGCCAGGCACCAAGAAAAATGGGCAATCTTGGGTTCTATAATAGCACTCCAAATAGTGTCAAAGAAATTTATCCATTGAGAAAGAAAAGATTGCAAATGCCATCTTTGATTGAGCATATCCACCATTGGTAGATGGGGGGAAAGCCATCTATAACCTAGACTTGGTTTGTAACTAGTGAAAGGAGTGGCAGGATACCACTTCTAATTAGTCCACCAAGGTCTAATAGATTGAATGCCCACTTTATGAATTAAGTGCACTAGAATTGTAGAAAGTTATAAGTCAAAATTCTACTGATCTGAATGGGCAAGATGGTACTAGACTTGCATTTCTTCCCAAGACCTAAAGCTCATGGAAACCCTAGAGAAAATATCTTTAGAAGTCTTGATGCCTCAATTGAAAAAATGTAGAGCACTAGCACCTTGAGTTTTGGCAAGGGGAATACCCTAGATGGAAAATAGTGGAGACCACCAAATGTTCTATTGATTCAAAGAGAGCCCATCACAAAAGTCATGACCAGACTAGTAAAGCCAAGGCTTTACAGCTTCCCAAGATTTCCATATGCTCTTGATAATAAAAGAACCATGTATGAGCAAGGGATCTTGCATGATGAGAAGGGTGTGAAAGCCAATCCCCTTCCATGTAGGCCTATTGATGGGAAATTAGGAAGAAATGCAATGCCAAACCAAAATCTTCCAAGCTTTATCTCTAGTGATGGCACAAATAATCCATTTGGTGCATAGAGAAAAGCCTTGCTTCTATGTGGAAAGTAAGCCAAGGCCTTCAGACTCTTTTGGGAGACAACAAAATCCCAAGCAACTCTATGAAAGCCATGATGATCGGAACTAGAGGCCCAGAGAAAATAATGGAGCAATTGCTATAATTTCTAATAGGAGGCTTCAGAAGGAGCCCAACAAGAAGAATAATAGACATGCATTGCTGCAAGAACTTTCAAGAGAATTTGGGATTTTTTTGCAAGAAAAAGTGGTTTTGTAAGCCAATAATCTAGTTTCTTAGTAATCTTGGCAAGCACTGCATTCCACAAATCCACTGGGGATGCTTGAAAAGAAAAAGGAATGCCTAGAAAGTGGAAGATCTCCCCATGAGTGACCCATTTCCATTCAAACTGGCTAAGCCAAGGTGGCGCTAGCAAAAAAGACTAGTGATAATAGACTATTTTATGCCATTGAATAGTAGATCCAAAGGCTTGACAAAAAGTGTCAAGGCAATTTAAGGCATTATTGATGTTTTTTTCATCTTGCAAAAGAGTGAGAAAGGAATCATCAACAAAATGACCATTGACCAACTGGAAAGAGAATTCTAGCAAAGAAATGTCATGAACCAAACTTGAAGACATGGAGTGGGCTAGGAAATAACCTAACCCTTTAGCATCAAGAACATAAAGCACCAGAGCCAAAGGGAAATGTTTCTTAATGGAACAAGAAAGCCCAAAGGCATTAGATTAGGATTTATTGATGGTAATGCAAGCATTAGCATCTCCAAAGAGCATTTCCATGGACTACAAAAAATTGGGACCAAAATCAAGAGCTAGGAGCATAGCCAAAATAAAAGGCCATTCAATTTGGTTACAGGCTTTAGCAAAATCTATTTTCAAAAAAAAAATCGGCTACTTGGACTTACGAGCCCACTCCATTCCTTCCCAGATAGAAATAATGTTGTCAAGAATATATCTGGACTTAATAAAGCTAGTTTATTTAGGCCGCACAATTAAAGGTAGGAGGTGGCAAATTTTGAGAGAAATTGCCTTGGCAATGATCTTATAGGACACATTTAGAAGGGTAATGGGCCACCAATTACAAATATCCCTAGGATATCTAGCTTTAGCCATGAAGTAAATATTTCCTTTCTTGACAATAGTTCCTAAACTTTTACAGTCATGATAGGCTTCAAGATAAACTTTGTGTAGATCAGGACCAATATGCTCCCAGAGGTGTTTATAAAATTCACAAGGAAACCCATCACACCTAGGGGATTTATCATCTACCATGGAGAAAATTACCTCTTTAAGGTCTCAGCAAGTAAGAAGTTACTCACAGAAAGCATGTTGCTCAACTCCTAGGTGATTTGGAGTAACAAAAATACACTTTCAAAGAGCTTTTTTGAAAGAAAACAAATTTCCCTGCAAAGCAAAAATGTCTTCATAGTGATGAATAAATGCTTGCAGGATGTCAAGGAGACTGGAGAGAATAGAGGTGCCTTATTTGATTATTTAAATCCCAAAATTGATATGTTAGTCTCAAAGAGTCTAGAAGAACTCCTTTGAAACTTTATCACCATCCTCTTGTATACACTAATATGTTAGCAACAAACACTAATCTATTTAAAGAAACAAAGAATTAACTAAAAAGATCAATAGAACATATGTGAGAGACTAAAGAGGAACCCCTAATTAGGAATGTGAGCCAAATGAATGGACTCTCTGAATAGGAATTAGCTCTTTGCTTGGTAGATGAGTCTAAATAAAGGATTGGTATGTATGCTCAAAGGGCTTCAAATTTGCTTCAATGGTTGGGATTTGGATGTGGATGTATGTAAAAAGTATGGATTTTGGCTTCTCAAAATAACATTATAACTTTAGCTTAAGGATTGTGATGAAATGGCTTGAGAGGGGATTCAATTTATAGGCTAAGGGCTTGAGGGTTTGAGGGCTAAGATGTAAGGATGGGGAAAAGCTTATGGAGGGCTCAGATTGCATGAGAGGAGAGCACATGGATTGTGCTTCCTTATAGCCAATCAGGGAGTGACACATGTCACAGGGTGAGAGGATGGAGGAAAAGGAAAGGATGAGTCAAAAAAGGAGGCTCAAGGGATAATATCTTTATAAAGACCCTTCATAATGGCTTGTAAGAGCAATGAATGGGTTTGTAAGAGTCTTTTATGGCTCGGTGGTTGGGATATTTTGGAGATTGTTGACTTTGCTTGGCTTAGGAAAGTCTTAAGCTTGCTTAGGGAATGTGACAAGGTTAGGGGGGATTAGAGGTGATTTAGGATTTAGATTAGGGATGTTAGATATATGCAAGTGGATGGCATTCAATGAGGGTAGGTGAGTTAGTAGCTAAGCTTGGTTAGTATGGGTGGATGGGGTGGATTAAGCTAAAATGGAGGTTTAGAGATAGGCTTAGGACGAGGATAAAAGGTTTTTTAGGAAATAAATAAAGTTTTATTTATTTCATTTGTTTGGGTTGAGGAGATATTCATTAAAACATTTTTAATAAACATGAGGATTAATATTTAACCTTAATTAAATATTTTGAGTTGGGATTAAGGGTAGAAAATGATGGGATTAGCCTTTAATCGAAATTAAAGAAGGATTAGAAGATTTTGGAAGAGGTTAGTGGTCTTAAGGAAATTGGCCAAGTTTTGGGCAAAAAATAAATAAATTATTTATTTTGAGATTTTTCGTCAATTTATTAATTAAATAATTAATAAATAAGTAAATAATGTTTAAATCTTGTTTAAACATTTTCGGGAGGGATTCCTTAATTAAATATTTTTAATTAAGATAGAGGGATTTACTAGCATAAAAATAAATAAATAAATTAAATAATTAATTAATTAATTAATGATGATGTCATTGGGGGCTTTTTTCAAAAAATAAAAATACTTTATTTTCTAACTAATTTTAGGTGTCTACATTTTGCCCCTCTTTGATGTGATGCCATAAGTGGCATGGCATCAAAGATAAGAAAATAAGATGCCCAAGGCTAGAGCAGAAGAGGAGAGAATGGACTATGAGATGCCCCCTCAAGAAGGCAGTGGGGAGAGAAAGTGAGGCTCGACGATTTCTTGAAAAATACAAGAATTTAGGATGACTAAGGAGACTCAGATTGGAAAAGAGAAGGGGCTAAATTAGCTCAAACTCTCACTAAGGGAGAATGATAAAGGGCTATTAGATGCATAAGAGGAAGCAAGCTTAAGATATTAGGGAAGGTGGAGGATGAAAAGGCGGAGCACTATAAAAAGGAATCTAGGATAGGGAGAAGGCTGAGGGGATTATAAAGCTGATGCAATAGGATTTCAAAGAGTCAAATTGGCAGAAGATGGGTTTCGGAGATCCCTAGGACTAGGATTGTGGATCTCAAAAGATGAGGCTTGGTGGATTGATTGGATTGATGGATCCCTAAGACTAGGATTATGGATCCCTAAAGCTAAAAGTGAAGATTGATTCTGAGAGATACAGTTGCACAAGCTAGGGTAGGAGAGACAGATGCTAGATATGGATGGGGGATAATGGAGATGAAGGGAATCCATTGAAACTTCTTGAGCAGGGGGATACTTCAAATAGAAGTACCACCATATAGTTGAGCACTAGATTTGCTATAGGATTGTTGGTTAATTTCCAAGGTTACCAAGAACATCAAGGCCGTGTCACCAACCATCTAGAGGACTGAAAAACTAACTCAAAACACACAAGGATTGCCCTAGCATCACACATGAAACCCAGAGGAAATAGTGTGGAATTGACATTGGGTAACCCACAAGCAAAAAATGAACAAATGAAAGACTTGATCAAAATTGTATGCTCAGATTGCCCCATTCGTAGCATACCATGATATGGAAGATCGTGGCAACCTTGAGGAGGGAACAAAAAGATTACTTGGAAAAGATACTTCAAGACCCAAAAGGGAAGATTCCAAATCAAAAGAAAGCAAAAATCCAAAAGAGAACCATTTGCCAACGAGATGGGTGGGACAAGGTACTAATAGACCAAGATCAGACATGAGGAAAGCTATATCCTACAAGGATCTATCGAAGAGCACCTAAGCTGATGGATCGGGATGAGTGATGTGTCTAGCAAGCTGAACTAAGAAGGATAACTCTTTGCTGATAGGAGATCTAGCTAAAGGATGCATTGGAATAGCTAACCAAGGGTTGTGTGATGTGTGCAAGATGCTGATCAAGGAGGAACTGACATGAAAGCTAGATAGATACAAGGGTACTAAGCTAAAGAGGATGTACAAGCTGATAGACCAAGATATGTTACAAATGTACAAGGTTGTTCATGTTTGAGTTTTGTGAGATGGAAATGTTTTAGAGTGTGTTGGATGTCTGTAATAGTTGATAGATAGATAGATAGATGATTTGCGAATAGATTAAGTGACAATGGGGTTCTTTGTGTGCATGTGATAGGATACAAACTAGGATACAAGCTTTGGTATATAATACAAGCTGGAATATGGTACAAGATTGGACAATATTTGGATATACAAGCTATGATACAAGGGATGATACAAGATTTACAAGCTAGGGTACAAGATTTACAAGCTGAGGTACAAGATTTACAAGCTGTACAGGAGGTATTCACAAGTTCCATTGGATTTTGGATATTTGGTCGGAACACCGAGGGAACAAGTAGGTGTTTTATTGGATTGTGAGTGGATGGATGAGGGATAGGATAGTGATAGATAATGGATTAGTCTTAGTACACAAGGTGCCTAAATTACCAAGTTTTCACCAAGGTACCTATCCAAGGTGCTTAAATTGCCAAGTTTTCACCATTGGACGCTTATTTCTCTTTACTATTATTTTTGTATTTTTCAAAAGTTGGGTATACCAAGGATCTTCAAGCATAGAACTTCTTGAGATGAATCATGTTAGTAGGATCATTCAAGAGTTCTCCTTCTGGTGTAGATAGCTGATAGGCTCCAGAGCCAAAGGATGCAGTGACAACATAAGGACCAAGCCAGGTAGGTTCAAACTTGCCTTTCTTTTCTCGATTAGCTTGGACTTTCATATTTTCTTTGAGGACCATGTCACCCAGTTGAAAGTGTCATGGAAGCACCTTCTTGTTGAAATTCCTTTTGATATGAGTTTGATAGATAGTGAGATGATCATAGGCTTGTTGTCACTTCTCATCTAAGAGATCTAGTTGGGTGAGCTGAGCTACTCTGTATTCTTCATCTGATATTTTCCCTCACAAAGATATGCACAAGGAGGGAAGTTCAACCTCTATAGGTACTACCACATCGGCACCATAAAATAGGGAGTATGGAGTTGTGCTTGTGGATGTAAAGATGGAGGTTCCATAGGCCCATAGGGCTGGATTTATTTGTAGGTGCCAATCGTGGCCAGAATCATTGACAACTTTCTTTAGGATTTTGAGGAGGGTTTTGTTAGTTGCCTCTACCTGACCGTTACCTTGTGGGAAATATGGGCTAGAAAAGAGGTGATGGATGTGGAGGGAAGTGCATAGTTCTTCCATGTTGAGATTTTCAAAGTTACCTCTGTGGTCGGTAAAGATGGTGGATGGGATGCCGAAGTGGCAAACAATGTGGTACAAGATGAACTTGGAGACCTAAACTGCTATAGCTGAGACTAGGGGGACTACTTTCACCCACTTAGTGAAATAGTTTGTAGCTATTATTATCCATTTATGTCCATCATATGAGAGAGGTGTGATAGTTCCAACTAGATCAAGGCCCCAACAAGCGAAAGACCAAGGTGGTGCAATAGGTTGTAGATCTTGTGCTGGAGCGTGCATGAGATTTGCATGTTGCTGACATGGGAGACACTTTCTGAAAAATTCATAGGAGTCTTCTTCAATGGTAGGCCAATAGTAGCATGTTCTAAGGATTTTTCACGTGAGGACAATACCACTTGTGTGGATACTGCAAATCTGGAGTGTACTTCTTTTAATGCCATCGTGGCCTCATTTCATCTAAATATAGAGAGAGAGTATCATGATAACCTTGATGATATAGGGTATTGGCTATGATAACATAGCAGGATGATTTTTGAATGAGGTTTTGGTGTTGGGTTCGTGTGAGGTGAGGGGATATGATACCATTGTTAAGGTAAGCGTAAATCTCATGGTACCAAGGGGATTGGGGACCAACCAAGATACAAACATGGTTTGAATCCCCATTCACATAGGTGGGTGTGAGGAGCTGTTCAACTAAAAACTCATATTGTGTAGCTACTTGGGGAATTTCCAAGAGTGAGCCGATAGTAGCCATAGTGTCTGCTGCTTTGTTCTACATTCGAGGCACTTGTGTAAACAAAAGCTTTGTAAAATGCTGGGTTAGCTGATCAACTAGCTCTTTGTAGGGTAATAGCTTTTCATCTTTGGTTTGATATTCATTTAGGGCTTTCTTGATGATGAGCTGAGAATCACTAAAGATTTGTAACTTAGTGATGTTCCATTTTGCAGCTATCTTTAATCCTACTATGAGAGCCTCATATTCAGCTATATTGTTGGTGCTAGGGAATTGTAGCTTGAAGGCTTTTGGAATGTAATCTCCTTGAGATGTGACCAAAAATATTCCTACCCCTGATCTATGAGATGTGTATGAGCCATCAAAATAAAGTTTCCATGGGGGCTATTCTTCAATTAGACAGATATGCTCATTTGGAAATTCTGTGATCAAAGGATATGTATCTACTAGAGGCGCATCAGCTAGGTGATCTGCTCTAGCTTGCCCTTTGATTTCCTTTCTATCCATATACTAGATATCAAATTCACTAAGGAGCATAACCCATTTGGCCAAACGGCCTGTAAGTGTTGTTCTAGAGAGCATATACTTGAGAGGGTCAATCTTGGAGACTAGTTGGATGGTATGACTTAGCATGTAGTGGCAAAGCTTTTGAGCTAAGAAAAAAACTGCCAAACAAGATTTTTCCATAGGAGTATAATTGAGTTCATAACCAACTAGGGTTCTACTGATGTAGTAGATGGCTCTTTCTTTGCCGTAGTCATCAAGCTATGCTAGAAGTGCCCCTAGAGCAGTAGGCGTTGCTAATATGTACAAGATCAAGGGATGACCAAGAACTGGTGTAACCAAGATAGGGGGATTGGTGAGATACTACTTGAGATGATCAAAGCTGCATTGACATAAAGGATCCCACTTGAAGATTCCATCCTTCTTTAGTAAATGTGCAAATGGCGTACACTTGTCTACAAGCTGGGAGATGAAGTGTCGAACAGACTAAAGCTTTCCCTAAAGAGAACAAAGCTGTCGCAGTGTCTAGGGAGGAGGCATGTCTAAGACAGCCTTGACCTTCTTGGGGTCAATATTTATACCTCATTTAGAAACTATAAAGCCTAGAAGCTTGCCAGATGTGACCCCAAAGACACACTTATTGGGATTCAGCATGAGATGATATTTGGATAACCTATCAAAGACTTTCTCTTGGTCAACAAGATGATCCATAAAGGTATGAGATTTGACCAAGATATCATCCACATAATCCTCCAAAATGCTATGAATGAGATCATGAAAAATGGCTATCATAACTCTTTGATAGGTAGCCCCAACATTCTTTAGGCCAAAAGGCATCATGTTGTAGCAAAAGGTTCCCCAAGGGATAGTGAATGTTGTCTTATGTTGATCCTCTTCTGCAATCTTGATTTGATTATACCCAAAAAATCCCTCCATGAGGGACATAATTTCATGTCTAGCTATAAGATCTACAATCATATCTATGTTGGGCAAGGGAAAATCACATTTTGGACAAGCTTTGTTAAGATCTCTAAAATCAGTGCAGA
This sequence comes from Cupressus sempervirens, assembly GCA_028749045.1. Lineage (NCBI taxonomy): Eukaryota > Viridiplantae > Streptophyta > Pinopsida > Cupressales > Cupressaceae > Cupressus > Cupressus sempervirens. The sequence continues at coordinate 310,907,825 of CM053793.1, forward strand.
TTCTGATGTCACCAGAAGGCTTAGTGATGGGGACGATGTTGGAGATCCACTCTAAGTAGTCGATAGGTCAAATAACCTTAGCAGCTAACATTCTTTCTAATTCAACTTTGACTAGTAATGCTACCTTGGGGTGCATTTTTCTAAGCTTTTGTCTGACGAGCTTGATCTTTGGATCGACTGCAAGATGATGAACTACAAGCTTTTGATCTAGCCCTAGCATGTCCTAATATGACCATGAAAATTGGCCAATGTTCTCTTGTAAGACCTCAAAGAGGAGATCAAATTGGTCTTGTGATAGGGATGCAGCAATGTGAACAAGTCTAGGGATCTCTGAAGTACCGATGTTGACTTCTCTAGTATCCTCAATTAGAATAGAAGACACCTCTAGTCGATTATCTTGAGGAGGCAATGCTAAATCCTCATGTTCTGCTTGTGGCTCTAGATTTTCTTGCTGAAGGGTTCTCTTTTCTGCCTTGGCCACTCTCGGATTTACCTTAGTTCCAGTTTTGGGTGTATCAGAATTAGGTTGGGGATTTTCTCCAAAATACCCCTTGGGATCTAGCTTATAGATATAGGCAGAATCTAGATTCGTTTGCTTGTGAGGAGTTTCATCTGCCATGAATCTTAGAAGCACATCCTCTGATGTGAACTCATCAATGTGTATGATGCTTGGTTGGTCCCAATCTATGAGTTATGGATGGGTGAGTGGTAGGTCAATTAAATGGATGGATAGTTCTTGGAGAATAAAGTCTCTGAGGAAGATTTGGTCTGGTATATCATCGTAGGCTCTCTTTTCAACTTCCTCAAGAATGTCTTTGATTTCGACAAGGTCATGGTGAATGTTTGAAAAAGCGTGACCATTCTCATTGGTGCCCCAAATTGTGGGTATGCCGAAGCTAAGACCTGACTTCAATTCCCACTTGTGTGCGTCGATGGAGCATTGCATGCCTGTTTCTTCTAGTCCTAGACCACCACCTTGATAGTTCCATTTGTTAATGATGAGCTTATGTTCTTGGGGATACTTTTGGCTGAAGTGATCAAGGCGTGCTTGATTTCTTGGAGGTGCATCCTTATGTAACCATTTGTTGATATCTGGAGTAAGCTCCTCATGAAGAGGGATTTTTGAGGATACAAAGGTTGTTGGGCCAAAATGTTTGTATCAAGGAGGTGGAATCTCCTTAGCTTTGTGATATGTTGGTCATCCATGGGCATGTGGATCAAGTGGGAGTGCCCCAACAGCAAATGCATCTGACAGACTATACTCTCCACAGCCTTTATTATTGATCTTCACAGTAGATAGGGTGGAGGCGAGGATGATTTCTGGGTCATTACAAGTGTGGGATGAGCTGGCAATGGCTGTGCCGATATCAATTCCAGGGAAATGGTTTGCATATGAAGCTTCAACTGCATTGCAGTAAGCAAAGGGTTCTGGATCGGCATGGATGGTTACCTCAATGCCTTGATGCAAAAATTTGACACACTGATGGTAAGTGGATGGAATGGCTTTCATGGCATGAATCCATCGGTGACCAAGGAGGATGTTGAATGGTAGGTTTAGATCAATAACATGGCAGAGTGTTTCTTGGATGACTAGCCCAACCTTGATTGGCAGCAAAATAGTTCCTTCTATGGTTCTTTCTAAGTTGTCATAAGCTTTGATGGTGATAACCTCATTGATGATATCTACCTCAGTATACCCAGCTTTTTTTATGAATTTTAGGGTACAAATATTCAAGGCTGATCCATTATCTATCATTACTCTTTTTACAAAAAAATTGGATACCATGATGGCTATGCAAAGCAGAAGGGTGTGATCTGGCTTAACCACAGGTATGTCGGTGGGTTTGAATGATAAGGCATATGAGGATGAAAGGTGTCCAACAAGATTATGAAAATTAGTAGCATTGATATCTAAAGGGACACAAGATTCTATGAGAGCACTATCAAGGATATTATATTGGCTTTTGGACGGAGCTGATGATATTGTTGGGGTTGATAGTGTTGATGGGACTGATGGGGCTGTGACATTCAATTGTGCTCTTCGAGTGGTGACTCTACACTCATTGTTTGGTCCTTGGATATTGATAACATTGACAAAAGGCTCTTTTTTAGATATACAACCAATAAGGCTACTATAGTCTATGTAGGATGAAGTGTGGTCATTGTTCTTCCCATGTTGTTGGTTTGGTTGGCGAATGTTGGTATTGTTGTTGTTGGTTTGGATAGGTGCTTTTTAAGGATTTTGGTTGTTGTGAGGAGGAAAAGCATTTTGATAGATCTGTGAGCCTGCATTGGGAGAGGTTTGGGCACCAACGGTGATTTCTTTTCAATCAATGAGGTCCTATACATAATCTTTCAGTTTCATGCATCTAAGGGTGGTGTGACCTTTTACTCTATGAAATTTGTAGTACTCATTGTCTTTGTACCATGTAGCTTTGGATTGGCCTGGGTCAATTTGCTGGGTAGGAGGAAATTTCATGAGGTTTTCCTTATTTAATTTTTAAAAAATGACATCCAATGGCTCACCAAGGGGTGTATAATTTCTAGGTGCAGGTTGGAACTTAGGCTTTGGTCCTATAGCTACATTGATGGCATTATCTTGATTGCAAAACCCTTGAAAGTTGGGTCTTGGATTGTGGCTTTAATAGCTTTGGTGATTCTGCTATTGGTAGTTGATATCTTGTTGATTGTTTGATTGATATGGTAGGTTGGACTAATTTTGGGAAGGACCAACAATATTCACATGTCTCGTATTAGTAACCCCATCTATTGCAACATGCTTGTTTTTGTTCCAATACCTAGATTTGTCATTTGAATGTGTTTGATTTTGGTTGGCCTCCCTATAAATCTTGACTACACCATCTTTAACAAGTCCTTGCTCAAGGATCATTCCTTTCTCTTTGATATCCTTATAGGTCTGCAAACAGTTCATGGTCATGTGGTGAGCCAAGCTAGGATGGGCATTATCAATAAACATTTTCACCAAATGGTGCTCTGGTAAGGTGCAAGATATGTGGGTGGTAAGGGTTTGCCATCTTTGCAGATATTCGAGACGGCTTTCTCCACCTTTTTGCTTAGTGTGGACAAGATCAACTACTGATAGTTCTGTTTTGACAAGATGGGCATATTGGGCTACAAATGCCTCAAACAATTCAGTAAAGTTTTTAATTGTGCCATATGGGATTCTATAAAACCATTCAAGAGTTGGTCTGGTCAAGCTTTTGGGAAAGAGACGCAAGAGGAATACGTCACCGTATGCCACTTCTTGGTAGTGCGTGTAAAATTCTTTGATATGTGTGATAGGGTCTCCTTTTCCTCTGAATTTGTCAAACTTGGGTATCTCAAAGTTTTTTGGAAATGGTGTCATGGTAATGGCTTTGTCAAATGGGTAAGGACAGATATTCTCAAACTTGAAGGTTTTTGGATCATTCCCCTCCTGGATGTTCTTCAAAGCTATCTTCATGGCTTCCCATTCTGAATTAATGGGTGATGGCTAGGGTGCCCCCAATGTAGGAATGCCCTGAGGTAGGTATGTGCTAGATGGGGAAATGTAATATGGATGGCTTTGAGGTATGGGCTGGTAGGGATTGTACATGGCTTGGGCAATTGAATGGTGGATGATGGGTTGCTGAGGTGGAGGTGGCACATATTGCTGCATGTGTTACGAGGCTTACTACTAGTATGGGATTTGGGATAGGGATTGAGGGATGTAGGTTGGCTATGGGATAAATGGATTGCTTTATGGAGGTAAGGTATAAGATGGTTGTGAAGCTTGGGGAAAGGATCGGGGAGCTTGTGGAACTTGACTTTGGATTTGAGGAGTTTGACAATTATATGTGGGTTGTGCCCCTATTTGGGAAGGTATCTGCATGGCAAAAGAGGCCAAGTAATTGGTGGTTGGTGGTGGTGGATTTCCTCCTAGAAGTGGCATAGAAAAATATTTAGTAATAGGAGGTAATGGATTAGTTGGTGGTGGAGGTGGTGGAAATTAAAAGCTTGGAAATAGAACTAATGGGGTGTGATAGCTTGGTGGCTGGATTTGAAAGCTTGGTAGAGTAGTGGCAGGAGCTTGGGTCACTTGAGAGCTTGGAAAAACATTGGTAGTAGCTTGTGGGGTTTGATAGCTTTATGGAGTGAGGGTAGTAGCTTGTGGATTTATGGCTGATGGCACTAAGCTCCAAGGACCTAGTGGAAATGATGGAATTGTACTCTAAGCTGAGGTAAACAAGTTGGGGGTGATGAAAGGTTGATTACTTGGCCCCATAGCTGGCATCCCGATTGTATATTTTTGAGGTTGGCCAAAGATTCTAGCACGGATTTGGGAGATGGGTGGATTTGGAAGGCTAGGTTGGAGAGCAGCAACAACAATAGTGAAGGGAGTGAATGATGAGGTGTTTTGGGTGAAGGGGGTTTGGGATGGAGTGGTATGGACCAATGGTGGAGTGGTGGTGGCTAGATTGGTTTGCAGAAGGGAGATTTCAACTTGAGTGGAGGATGGTATGTTTGGGTCTGTTGGATCATATTGGGTGGGTTAAGGCTCTTCTTTTGGCACATATTGAGGATAATTTGAATCATAAGAGCCTATGGGTGGTGAGAGTTGTCCAAAAAATGGGTGAGATGGATCTAATAAGGGAGGAGGTCTTCCAAAGTCGAAGGCTCCTATATTGTCCCTTTGAAAGTTAGCCATGATTATTTCTTTGTTCTTGTCTATAATGGCATTCACCAATACTGCATTTCCTAGTTGGTTCATGAAAGCTTCAATTTTAGTAGGTGATGGTATAGTGTTCTTTGGGTCGAAGGATGGTTGAGTGCTCAAGGGGAGCGATGTTGTTTGATCCAAATGATAGGGCTCCATTGTTTCCTTCTTCTTCTTGGCTAAGAAAGTGATGGGTGGCACAAAAATGTTCCTAGGGATGAGATGCAACAATGCCAATGGATGCAAAAGGGAAAGGCTTTTCTATGCAAATGATTTCCTAGGTTGAGGCAAAGCTATATGAAAAACCTAAGGAGGATTGGGTTGGGGATTCTAACTTCAAAGATATGTTGCCAAAGCATGAAAGGTCTGCTTTCCTATGTGCAAGCTTGGTGGTGATTATGTCAACTTTAAGGATAGACTGATGATCCTTTAGGAAAAACATGAGATTGACCACTTGTGGATCCCAACCTTTAGCTCAAGGTGATGAGGGATAACAAGTGACAAAGCTAGATTACCCTAGACAAAGCTCTATTAGAGGGATAACCTTGGTGAGGCTGGTGAATTTGCAAGATGGCAGGAATGGAAAACCTTTGGTAAGGTGACAACAATTTTGAAGGCTGGGATGTGAAAATTTAGGCTTTTGGGATGCTAGCTAGGTTTGAGGGGATTGGTTTAGTTTTAAGGCAAGGATCTAAATGAGATGGTGAACTAAAATGCTTAAGGGGATGACTAAGGATGGCTGGCTTACCTACAAAGATGACTCTAATGCAAAAGTGAAGCTTATGCAAAAAGATGTGGAGAAACAAGGGGGTCTAATCATAGAAATCATGCCTAGTTGGTAAGCCATAAGAAGGGTTAACTCTCAAATGTTTGCTAAATTTGATAGTGCGATCTAACCAGGCATCTTGAAGAACTTCATTGGTAGCTTGGTCTTCTGGTTTGTGGAGTTTGGCAATTCGAGGGCTTGGTGTTAGTTCCTTTCTCTTGGCTGAAATTTCTTGGTATGCCTGAGAGGGCTTGAGGTTGGCTTTATGAAACTTCTATTTGGGTTTGGGTTGTTCTGACATAAATTCTTGAATCTATTTGGCTTTGAGAGATCATGGTTGTTTTGCTTCAACATGTTCAACTTCTAAAATAGGTAGTGACTACGCTAAGTGTGCCCTAAGCTAGAATTGACCAAGTTTGGAAAACATTCATTCAACAACTAAAAAATCAAGCAATAGATAGGAACAACCAGATAGAAGTTTTTGATTCTCAAAATGTGATACTTGTGCCACAAAGTGTGTATGTTCTACAAATGTTTTGATTAGTCACTTCAAACACATTAACATCTTAGATGGTTGTCTACAAGGTTGACAGTTGGTTTAGCTATGGAGTCCTCAATATACCCAAGGTGCATGAGGCCCAAATCCGTAGATGAAATCAAAACAATGTCACACAGCCGAGAGGAGTGGTAACCCACTTCTCCTCTTTCACTTCTCAAAGGTATAAAGTTCTTTGAGGCTTAGCCTGAGTGACAAAATTTTGATCCCAAGAGAGGTATCTTTGGATTCACCTCTTGATCTTTATACTCTGCCAGAATGCTAGAGTTGAGGTCATCGCAAGGGGTGATGAAATCCCCAAGTAGGCCTCCTAAAAGCTAAGACAAGATTTTGGATCCTAAACTTATGCACCCAAGATGGCCTTGAAAGACGACAAGGGGAGAGAAGACTTGGATGATCTTAGGCTAAAAGATAGAGTTCTTTTCCAACTGACGCTTTAAGTTTTCTAATCTAGACCTTGCAAACACACATGTTTAGGATGCAAATGTTCAATTCCAACTTGAAGCATTAACAAAAGTAAAATCAATCAAAGAATGAATACACCGAGAAGATTTAGGGTCAACAAAAGTAAACTAGCGCGCCCGGAGGCCCTCCACGTCAAGTATTGATTGATTTTTCTTTAAGGCATTCAAGATTGAGTGTGAGTTTGTTTTACGCAAAAAACAAAGATGTGAAATTTGATTTCGAACACACGCCCAGAGGCCCTCCACGTCAAGATTTGTTCAATTTTTATGCCCAAATAAAGTATTAGCGAGACTAATGTGCATTCAAGAAATTTTCTAACTTAGAAAAACCAATAAAAATTCAAGTGAGCGGAGTTTGATTTTTTTTGTGGAGCACTTAACACCTTCTTAGGTAGACCCATCCCCATATATGGCATTGATATTGCAACCAATGGTTAGAATGATGGGTGATTAAAGAGAGTGAGTCCAACAACAAACTCACTCAAAGTGTTTTTATTTGTTTTTATAACTTAGAAAGTTTCTAAAATGTGGATTCTTTTTTATGCCCCAAAAGATGAAGTGTGAAATATTTTAATGATTAATTGACCTTTTGAATTCAAGATTGTGTTTGTTATTTTAAGCATGCACTCCAAGAAAAATTTGATTTTAATCCATGGCATTCAAGATTGATTTAAGCAACATACATTCAAAGACAAGTGTTTAAACATTCAAGTTCATTTTACCAACATGCATTCAAAGAAAAGTGTTTAAACATTCAAGTTCATTTTTCAAGAGCATTAAACCATCTAAGGATAACCTACAAGAAACATAGTTAGTGATTTCATAGATGCTCCAACCTGCAAAGCTACAAAAGCCAATTTGATTAGTCACCCAAAAATCTCAAAAATTGAAGCTTGACTATGGGGAAAATTAAATCAAATTTTTGTGTTCTTTTTCATAGGTGTAAAAATGCTTTAAAAAAACCTCTACTCTATGGAACCATCAAAAGTTAAAATTTGATTTATACTCTTTTTTTTTTTTTTTTTTTTAAAAGTCCAGGAATAGAGACGCTAAAACAGAAATGATGATGGTGCAGCTAGGCAACAATAACAGGCGGAGACAATAGTTCACCAGGCAGAGATGCCAAGCTACGAAGACGCTAATTTGTGCAAACAAGAGAAAACTAGGCAGAGACAACAATTAATCTAGTGGCATAGAAAATATGAAACTAGGTAGAGATGTTGAAATACAGAGACGATAGTTAACTGGAGGTGACGGTGAAGACGACAGAAAACTAGAGGCGGCGGCAGAGATGATAGATAACCAGAAACGATAGTGGAGATGACGAAAAATAGGCAAAGGTGCTGAACTACGGAGACAATAGTTAAGGTTGCGGAGATGACAGTTTAGTGGCAGCGCAAACAATAGGAGATCAAGAGGAGACACCAAACTACTGAGACGATAGTTTGTCAGGCAAAGACGACAAATGATTTGGCAGAGAAAACAATTCACTAGGCGGAGATGCCAAACTGCAGAGATGACACTGCACGAACAAAACTGATGGGCACGGGTTTTTCTAGAATTTTTTATTTTTTGGTATTTTTTTTATTTTTGAGGATATATTTTCTTCCCAAATGTGTCCTTCAACTTGTAAAAACAAGAAAAACACCCTACAACCCACTCAAACAACAAAAAATATTAGATGGTTAGTTTATAAGAACAAAACATGGATTGAAATAGATGAATGAATGACCCATAGTGGGGTCCCACCGGGCGTGCCAAAATGTATACACTAATATGTTAGCAAGAAACACTAATCTATTTAAAGAAACAAAGCATTAACTAACAAGATCAATATAACATATATGAGAGACTAAAGAGGAACCTCTAATTAGGAATGTGAGCCAAATGAATGGACTCTCCGAATACGAATTAGCTCTTTGCTTGATAGATGAGTCTAAATAAAAGATTGGTATGTATGCTCAAAGGGCTTCAAATTTGCTTCAATGGATGCTGGGATTTGGATGTGGATGTATGTAAAAAGTATGGATTTTGGCTTCTCAAAATAACATTATAACTTTAGCTTAAGGATTGTGATGAAATGGCTTGGGAGGGGATTCAATTTATAGGCTAAGGGCTTGAGGGTTTGAGGGCTAAGATGTAAGGATGGGGAAAAGCTTATGAAGGGCTCAGATTGCATGAGAGGAAAGTACATGGATTGTGTTTCCTTACAGCCAATCAGGGAGTGACACATGTCATAGGGTGAGAAAATAGAAGAAAAGGCAAGGATGAGTCAACAAAGGAGGCTCAAGGGATAATATCTTCATAAAGACCCTTCATAATGGCTTATAAGAGCAATGAATGGGTTTGTAAGAGTCTTTTATGGCTTGGTGGTGGGATATTTTGGAGATTGTTGACTTTTCTTGGCTTAGGAAAGTCTTAAGGTTGCTTAGGCAATGTGACAAGGTTAGGGGGGGATTAGAGGTGATTTAGGATTTATATTAGGGATGTTAGAGATATGCAAGTGGATGGCATTCAATGAGGGTGGGTGAGTTAGTAGCTAAGCTTGGTTAGTATGGGTGGATGGGGTGGATTAAGCTAAAATGGAGGTTTAGAGATAGCCTTAGGATAAGGATAAAAGGTTTTTTAGGAAATAAATAAAGTTTTATTTATTTCATGCGTTTGGGTTGATTAGATATTCATTAAAATATTTTTAATAAACACGAGGATTAATATTTAACCTTAATTAAATATTTTGAGTTGGGATTAAGGGTAGAAAATGATGGGATTAGCTTTTAATCGAAATTAAAGAAGGATTAGAAGATTTTGGAAGAGGTTAGTGGTCTTAAGGAAATTGGCCAAGTTTTGGGCAAAAAATAAATAAATTATTTATTTTAAGATTTTTGGTCAATTTATTAATTAAATAATTAATAAATAAGAAAATAATGTTTAAATCTTGTTTAAACATTTTTGGGAGGGATTCCTTAATTAAATATTTTTAATTAAGATAAAGGGATTTAATGGCATAAAAATAAATTAAATAATTAATTAATTAATTAATTAATTAATTAATTAATGATGATGTCATCAGGGACTTTTTTCAAAAAATAAAAATACTTTATTTTCTAAAATATTTTAGGTGTCTACACCTCCAACCAATGGAGGCGAGCTTTGATTTGGGCTCCTTAAGTGACATAATTATCTGCAACGTTTTTATTATGGTAAAGTTTGGCAAGATGAATTTGCAAATCAATATCAAACAGATTAAAGGTGAGAGCCTCAGAAGCTTTTTTGAGCACAAAAGTAGTAGATTCATAAGATCGTCTTCTAAAAACTACCAACTGCCATCCATAGATGCATAGAAAGTGAGTAGTTCTATTAATGGTATCGTTATACCATTGAAGCTACCCTATCGAGGAATGTGGATGTGGCTCTAGATTCTATACATGTAGGATATGAGCAATAGTGGAAGCATGCATCAACATAAGTATGTTGAGGAAGAATTGGGGCTTGACAACTTTTTGGATAGTTATTTTCCATGAAATGGCAAAGTAAATGGGATAGTGGTCAGATAATGCCACATTTGGCAAGGGAATGATAGGTAAATCTTGATCCTTAGAAAAGGAGAAAAAAATTGTTTAGTAATCATGGCATGATCGAGATGCTTTAAAATGCAGTCAAAGCCAGCTTGAAAGTTTGACCAAGTGTGCCAAACCCCACTATGTTGGTGGCAAATAATATTGGGATATAAAAAGCTCTATTTATTGCACATGTAATACCAGGCTTCCCTTTCCCTAGCTATCTAGCAAAAGGGAAAAATGTCTTCTTTGTCAGATACCACCTCAACCATATTGAAGTCACTACACATAACCCAAGTAGCTAGAGGCAAGTTGTCAGCTAGCCAGCCCCACCATTGAGATCTTTCTACAACATCATTGAGAGCATAAACATTAATGAATCCAAAATAATGATTGTTAATGGAAAGCAACAACCAAATTATTCTATACATGGGGTTAGAACTATGCAAAATAATAGCAGAATGAAGACAAGGTGACAAGAGAGTAACTACACCACCTCTACCAGCTTCATGTTGAGAAGAAAACATAATGCCATCTAGCCAAATGACATGACATGTACAAGAAAGCATGAAACTAGAGATATTAATTTCTTGTATACAGAGAAAATCTAAGTTTCCTAGTTTATGATAGGTATCCTTGACATAGTACATATTCTCAGCTTGTTGATCACTATCACGGCTTCATCCTTGGATTCACACTCGATATATTTCATGCAAGGGGAAAATTAGCTCAAAAGCTTGGAATCCATGGGACATGGAATGTTAGGGCAAGATAGCATAAAATGAAGTGCAAAAAGACTTACTTCTCATTAGGAGGACACTAGAACACACTCCAACCATGCCTACATCACCTAGACCCTATGTGCACTAGAAAAATAAGAAATCTACTTAGATGGTGAATAAAGGTAATGCAAGGGAGACCCAAAAAAAATAGTAAAGTTCTCAAGAAAGATGAGAAATAAGTGACCTAAGAGATACTTAGAAAACATACTTGGACACACACTCACTTTAGTATCAATGACCTAAAGCTTTAAAGGGTAAGACTATAACTTGACAACAATTGGCTCTAATTGGGCACTTAAGCATTGCAAATGTCTGAGAAGGGACCTAGAATCTCTGGTTTTGCATAGCCAAAATGAAAAAATATAGAGGGAAAATACACTAAGCACACAACAAAAAGGAAAGCTAACCTAGGAAAGTAGGAATACAAAGTAAGGAATGACACAAAGGAAACCTACCTAGGCTAACATTAACTGTAGGGGTTACCTAGTATTGGTGTAAATAAGTATTTATTTATTACACTTTACTTAAGTTTACTTAGGTTAATGCATTGTTTTATTATTTCTTAGGTGAGACACTTAGGAGTTTGTGTATGAGTTTTCATGTTGACAACAGTAGAGTAAGAAATTCTAATTTAGCAGATGGTGTCTACAACACTGGAGTTTGCATAATTAACTGAGTTTTCATGTAGACAACATAGTTATTCACACTCCTAATTTAGCACATGGTGTCTACAACATAATTTTGCATGCTACACCTTTGTAGGCTTATCCTCTCATCATCACACTTACTCTTGTGCTTAATGGAGGATAATCCATATTTGGTGGACATGTGCCTAGTTGTATGACTTATCATGTTGTTGACTCCTAGGCATTCTAGAAGCATTCCAAAGGCCTTTATATATAGGCAATCCTTCTATACTTTTATACAATGCATGATTATTATATTGTCATTTTAATCATACTCTTTTAGTTTACTAGTGTGCTTATGCTTGAGTTCCATGGTCTTGGGTGATTTTTCCCAAAGGAAAATTCTTACATGGTATCAAAGCTCGGGGAGATTCTCTACACATAGCCATTCAAGACCATTCTTGCTTCAACACCTTGACCTAGATTGAGAGGATCTATAGAAATTGAGAACATCTAGAGCCAAAATAGACTTTTCCATTACATTTGGAACATTGATTTAGTGAAAATCAGCTATAAATTTTCCTATACTAGGCCAAAGTCAATTTCGAGGCAAAATTGTTTTGCAAACCAACACCTAAAGGCCTCGATTTGCAAATTGGGTATGATATTTTATTCGATCTACTAATTTGTGTTTTAGATCTGTAATTAATATATTCTCTGCAATTTTTTTTGGATTTTTTCAAACTTTTTTTTGGCCAGTTGGCCCTGCAGAGAAATTTTTTTGCAGGAACCAGGCAGTGACACCCCGGCCCCTACAAGGAATATTCACACAATATTCCTTTAATATTTTGTGGTGCTGCATATTTTTGGCTGCATTAAATTTTGGCAAAGGCACTCACTAACCAATAGGCTTCAACAACTCATCGACTGGCTAATACTTCACTGGCAGCTACACAACCCAACTCCATTGACGAAAGTTTATTTTATCTGTGAAGGATTGTGTTTTTTAAACACATAAATAATATCCACTGTAGCACATGTGGGATCTTTTTTACATACATTGATCCCATTAAATAATCTCTAACACTAAATATTGTCATTTCTAGTAGCAAGAAAGGCCTCTGGCCTTCACTTTCCAGTGCCTAGTCACCTTACACCACACAGTGCTTTTGCTAGCTCATCTACCACAAAGTGCAATAGACACATGGCCACCCATAAATTGAGCCACATGCCCTACAAAATTGCCAACCCCAAGCCACATGGCATCACCATAGGTGGAAACAGCTACGATCAAACTCACCATGTTGACAAATCCCCACTTGACATGTAGCTAACTTGCCATCTCACATCATATATAAATCTGCGTGCCTAGTCATCAGACATGTAGATGACACATGAACATCTAGTCAGCGAGCCATACTGAGCCATGTCTAATTTTTCTATATGATCTATATGTTTGTACAACATGTGTAGGTAGATGTACTATGTTGATGTCATCATTACATCAACATCACATCACCTAGGGGCTGAGTTTTTGTTGACATCATCATTTTTAGGAGCCAAAATTTGATAGCCATTTGACCATCATTCCCAGAAAAATTACAACTACTATGATGGTCATTTGACCATCAAATTTAACCATGTCATTTGCTGATCCAACCCTCTCTAGATTGATTTTTGATTTGACAGTCCAACTTTGGGAGGCCATATCTCAGTCATCCAGACTCCAAATTAGGTGCAATTTTTTTCTTTTTTTGGCTAAAATTTCCTAAACTATTTAGTGGTGTAGTTCTTTTCTAGTTTTGGTGCACAAATTTGTTAGAAATTGTGTCTTTTGGTGACTATACCTATCCAATCTTGTATTTTGAAACTTCAATTACTCCATACAGGCTCATCTAGACTCGAAATCAAGTTTCATTTTTTTTGAAAGTGTGTTATTTATTGTCTATTTTTCAAATCTACAATCAGATTATAGAGTTGTGTGGACAAAAGTATCACTTTCAAAATTAGGTCCTTTTTTGCATTGTAATGCTTTGATATATCTTCAGAATTGTTGTATATCTGAGATACATTGTAATGTTCTAGTTTTGAACTCCATAAGGAGGTTGTAAAAAGGAAAACTTAGAAGTCTACTAAGGCCAAAATTAGCAAGTGGCTACTATAAATTCACTACATATAAAATTCCAAAAGCATCTCTTATAGGGGGGTTTCTTGATTGAGTGAAAATGGAGGGTGTTTTTGGTGTTGTGTTTCTCTTTTCCTACTATTTTCTTTCATTTTCTACATAGTGAGAAATTTCAAGTCTCCAAAATTAACACCTCATAACTATGCTACATGGTCAATTAAAATGTGGTGTCACTTAATGTATAATGGAGTTTCTCAATATGTAGATGGTACCCTTCCTAAACCAATAGGTGATCAAGTATCTACAACTAAAATTTCAGCTTGGGAAACAATGGATAGGAAAGCCCTAGGTGATATTTGTTTGGGGGTTGAAGACAAGATCATATATCAGATCCAAAAGTCTCCTACATCCAAGGAAGCTTGGGATACCCTCAAAAACCTATATGGTAGAGTTTCTAAGGAAGATGTTTACAAAATTGAAGATGAGCTTGTCTCCTTAGATCATAAGGCATTTGATTCCATACAGGATTTTATCATAAAGGTGAATGAATTAAGAATGAGTCTTAATGATTGTGGTAGTCTTGTTAAAGATGACATATTAATCTATCTCATTCATAATAAGCTACCATATGAGTACTCTACATTTTTTTCTTCTTATAACATCTCAAAAACTACATTAAGGTCTACCTATCAGAAAGTCTCTTTTGATTGCTATGCTATACTATTGGATGAAGAAGGAAAGAAGTTGTAATCAATGGGGATTCTCAAGTCATCCATGTCTAAGGCATTGGTGGCCAATAATGAAGGTTCTCAAACTTCAAATAAAGGAAACAGAAAGAAGAAGTGGAAAAATAACACACAAGAGGATTAAAAAAAGATAATACCATCATCAAATCAACAAGGCAAGTCTTCCTCAAATTCAAACAAGAAGGGCGACAATAATAAGGAGAAGAAAAAGTGTGCTTATTGCAAGAAGTTGGGTCATGATGAACACTCAATCATAAAAAATTTTATAAGTTAACAAACATCATAAAGAAACACAATGTTCCACTACCTAATGCTTATAAGGAGAAAGGATCTTCATCTTCAAATTCAAAGGGCATAGAGCAAGCACTTAAGGCAAACTCAAGTTCTTTAGCAGAATGGATTCTTGACTTAAGTGCCTCATATCATATGGGTTCTTCAAAAAGATATTTTTCTTTGTTGAAGTAGTCCAAGGTACTACACATCTTTGTAGGGGATAATACAAAAATGGAAGTTGAAGGGAAAGGACAAGTGGAGGTGGAAAATGGGGAATTAAAAGATGTTCTCTATATTCCTAACCTAAGCTCTAATTTCCTCTCAATTTACCAAATCTCACCTTGGAGATGGAAATAAAGTTGAGTTCCTTCCAGATTTAGTAATGATGTGCACTCTAAAAGATGATTCATTGGTTGTGGCGGGGAAAGTTAATCATGACACAAGGTTGTATTCTTTCTCCCACTTTGTGCCTTAGTCTCCTTCACATGCCTTGTTGACTCAATCCAATTCACAAAACAAATTATGGCATGAGTGGTATGGACATTTTCCCTTCCACTATCTTTAGCCATTTTTCTCAAACAATATTGTCATCTACAATCAACTTTTCTAAGGGTGAATGTTTAGCATGTTCAGTGGATATGTATCTAGAGGAGAAGTCAACTAAAAGGAAGTCTTCAAGAGCACTAGTTGTTCTTTAGTTGGTTCACATGGTACTAGTAGGTCCTTTTGTAGTAACATCAGTCAACCAAGGTTGCTACATACTTTCATTGATGACTTTTCATGCTACACATGGATCTACTTTCTTCATCCCAAGAATGAAGTGTTGGATAAGTTTCTAGCCTTCAAGACTCATGTTGAAAGCAATCAAGGAATGCCATCAAGGTTCTAAGGATGGACAATGAAAGTAGATATGTGAACACATGACTTAAAGACTTTTGCAAACTTGAGGGTATTGATCTTCAAAATCCACCAACATTCGGTCCACACAAGACAAATGTTACAACACTGAGGTTACAAACTCTTAAGTCTATGGCAAGTTGCATGATACAAGCCAAGTCTCTTGATCCATCACTTGAAGTCAAAGCAATCAATAGTGCCAATCACATACTTAATAGGTCTCCTCATAATGCCTTTGATGGAAAGACTCCTTTTGAGGTATGGTGTGGTAGAAAACTAGTTGTGACACACTTCAGAGTCTTTGGTTGTCTAGGATGGGAAAACATATCTTCCAAGGGATGCAAGGCACCACAACCTAGGCCTTGTACTTTCATTAGATATGAAGATGGTGTTAAGGCATATAGACTTTTGAATCTTGAGACATGTGAGATTTTTATAGAGAGAAATGTTCACTTTGAGGAAAGTTCACCCACCTTATCCTCTAATCCTCTTTACACTTCATACATTGTGGTAACTGATAGTGACACCAGCAATAGTGGTTCAATAGACTTAGATATGCAGGTTCCTATTGAAAGATGTAGAGAGAGGTCATAACATTAGCACATTCCATGTACATATTTTGATGGAGAAGATCCTTCTTTATTTTTTGCATGGGCTCACTCTGACCCTCATGTCCATTCTCTATATGATCGATCTTCACAAGTTGATATGATTGTAGATCCTTATGTATAGTAGTTGTAAGAGGTCTCTTTATTAGTTGAGGAGCTACTAGATTCTTTGGGATAGTTTCTACATACATCCTTGCTAGATCTGAAATTATTCTTTTTAGTAGCATCAAAAGGGGAAAAAATTAGTATTGACACAAAGACAATTGAGTAGGTTTTAAAAGCATCATTGATCATTGGGATTCTTTCTACACATAGGGGAAGCATCTCTTACATACCTATGATATTGTTTCTTCCAAAGGGGAGGAACACTATTTAGTGATCCTGGATCAGCTTCTACATTAGAGCAACTATCACTAATTGGCACTCTTTATTTGGGGGAGAGACTACCTTGTCTCTCTTCTTCTTCTCTCTTATCGAGGGGACCTTTTCCTTTTTTTTTGGAATGTGTTCTTCTCATACTTCTCCTTTGTATATACTTGATGTATGTCATAATGGGGGGGTCTTGATTACTCCATCCATTCATGCATCTAGTTTTTTCATCTCTCTTTTTGGGGGAGGGTTTTTCCCATGAGGGTTTTCGTCTTTCTCCACTTTATGAGAGATTACATTTCATTATGTACATGGGTACCTAACATGGCCTATTAGTTGAGACCCATCATGCATTTCATCCTAGCTTTTGTAAGCTTAAATGCATTCCCCTAAGTTGCATTTAAGGGGGGTTGTTGGTGTAAATAAGTATTTAATTATTACACTTTACTTAAGTTTACTTAGGTTAATGCATTATTTTATTATTTCTTAGGTGAGATACTTAGGAGTTTTCATACTCTAATGAGTTGTCATGTTGACAACACTAGAGTAAGAAACTCTAATTCAACACATGGTGTCTACAACACTGGAGTTTCCATAATTAATAGAGTTCTTATGTAGACAACACATTTATCCATACTCCTAATTTAGCACATGGTGTCTACAAGATAATTTTGCATGCTACACCTTTGTAGGCTTATCCTCTCATCATCACACTTACCCCTATGCTTACTGGAGGATAACCCATATCTAGTGGACATGTGTCTGCATGTATGACCTATCATGTCACTAACTCCTAGGCATTCTAGAAGCATTCCAGAGGCCTTTATATATAGGCACTCCTAGTGCACTTTTATACATTGAATGAATATTATATCATCATTTTGATCATACTCTTTTGGTCTACTATTGTGCTTGTGCTTGAGTTCCTTGGTCTTGGGTGATTTTTCCCTAAGGAAAATTCTTATAGTTTCTTTTCAATTATGAATTTGATACAACTTTAGATCTTGGGAATTATAAAAAAATGGTAGAATCTCTCCAGAAGGATATGCCAAAATGAAAGAATTATTCTAGTTTTCTTGCATAATCTTGAGAGGATCCTTCCAAAGGGAGTGAAACTTGTGATACATACCTTTGGGTTCATGCCTCTTATTCCACAATAGGAACAAATACCCTCTATGAACTTCCTTGGTCTAACCATTTATCAAAGAATGTTTTTACACAATTCTAATTTTTTATAATATGATCAATGATCCTTTCAAGTTTTTCTTCTAGCTTAGTTAGGTGCATAATGCACTTCTCCAATCCAACTTGGAAAATTGGATCCTTGATCTCTTGCTATAGTTTATAGATGGATAATGCTAATGGGAGTGGAATACTAGCTTCAACTTCATATACCAGCTTGAACAAGGAAATCCTAATTGCCTTCTTAGGTGTTACATTGTCTTCCCAGAGCACATTGCACAATTTCTTGTGCTAGTTCTTCTGATTCTCAAAAATTGACTTCTTCATGATATTGATCAAGGTCTTATTGGTTGATTTTTCTTGACCATTCCATTAAGGAAAGTAATCTAATGAATGACATGGGTGTTAGAAATAGGGATTACTAAGAGGGGGGTGAATTAGTAATCTACAAACTTTACTCACCAGATTGATATTATTTCTTGCTTTAAACCATGCATAACAAAGCAATAAAGTAATTTTGAATAGTAATAGTAATAGTGCACAAAGATAACTCATAGCACCATATTTTGTTAACTAGGAAAATCCTAGCCAAGGGAATACCCCATTGGGGATGATACTCACTAGATAATATACTGATATATAAGTTTCTTGTTAGAAGATTGACCATGTAAGGATTAAATGATAAAATTCAATATAAGGAGTCCCAGCTAGGAGATTCTAACCATTTTAGGAGCTGTAGTATAGTAAATGCAAGATGAGCCTACTACCCAAACATGCACTTCGAATTACAAGAAGAGCCCACTTCCAAAACAAGTGATTAGACTTCTAGAATATACATAGTGTAACTTCTTCCTTGACTAATCTTTGATCCTTATCTTGATCTTAGATCACAAAATAGATCATATTAAACTTCACATATATCACTTTCACAAAAGTTCGCATATAATCACAATTACAATCACAATCACAATCACAAGATTTCCTCTAATTAAATACCATGCCTTTACACAAATTTTTGTTTG
Source organism: Cupressus sempervirens (assembly GCA_028749045.1). Classification (NCBI taxonomy): domain Eukaryota; kingdom Viridiplantae; phylum Streptophyta; class Pinopsida; order Cupressales; family Cupressaceae; genus Cupressus; species Cupressus sempervirens. The sequence continues at coordinate 310,926,494 of CM053793.1, forward strand.
GTCGGCTAAGACCACAATGCACTTTTCCAACTTAGAGTAAACATCTAGGATGTTGGCCCTAATTGTATAAGTAATTATCTTGTAAACAAAATAATTGTTTCCTTCAATTCCATTATCCTATTTTGCTTCAAACATGATTATCTTTGTTCTATGCTATTTGTATTGACTTCTAAGGTTATACACATCATCATCAACATGTATACTATCTCCATCCAACTTTTCTAGTCATAATATGATGTCAGCAACAAGTTATAAACAAAACAATACACTATTGTATACCAAATTCTATACATAGACAATTTCCTGATTACCAAACACTAAGTATTGTCATTTCTAAGGTTTCCTATGAGCATGTACATCATGTATTTCCATAAATGACAAAAATTACATATCACTATTAGCTAATTGTCAATAATCTCCCCCTTTGGCAATGATGGCAACAAAATAGGGAAAATTGGCTAAGTGACAAAAACATAACATAACAAAAATAAATAAAAACTTACATTACATCTATTATAATTTGTCCAACATTACATAAGCTCCCCCTTACAATATACTTTACAATTTTCTACAACTACTCCCCCTTTGACATTAATGAAAAAGGTCAAAATGTCTAAAATTGTCCAAAAAATAATCCAAAATTGTTGTCCTTCCTTATGCTGATATGATCTTCATGCAATCATCAAAGTTTTCCTTCAAACTATTCATACCTTTAGTCCATGTCTCCTTGGTCAGCTAAGGTAAGAATTTCACATAGAGCATATGATGCAATCTCAAATGCTTTAAGATTTGAATACAAAATGTTAGAATAGGGTATGTGCAGGATCATGGTGTGCCAAAAAGTGGTGATCTGAAAAATATGTAGTTCTGAAATGCCTCAAAGAATTTCAAAATTGATTCCCACTTTTTTCCCACCCATCCTGATACTAAATGAAAATAATTAATACCTTTATAATTCCTACTGTATCTTTCAATACCAACCTTATATGGTCATCTTTAAAACATCTCAAAAATGTGTTTTTGGCATGTTCTTATGTGTTTTTTACTTCAAGCATGTAGCTGACGACTTTTTTTAAACCAAAATTTGATGTAATGAAAAGGGTTTCTTAAGAATGTTCTTAGCTTTTCATAAATGTAAGTTTTGTCAAATTACGACTTTAGTAAGTAATTATTACTTATTTTCTAATGGAGTTAGCTACAAAGTGCTGATTAATGTACTGGTTGAAAAATAGCTATAACTTTCAAACCGTATAAGATTTGTGAAATCCAAAAGATGCGTCACATTCTATGCTTCGACAAGTATAAGAAAAAAAAAAGAAAAACTTAATTTTGATTTTTTTTGAACTAGTTAAGGTGGTCAGACACGAGATTTTTTTAATTCTGAAAACATTATAGTAGAAAATTCATAATTAATTAATTATTTGGAATAAAAATTGCCAAAAATATGCGTCACATTGAGGCATGAGTCTACTTTTTATATCTAAAATTATATTTAAAAAAATTATCATTTGATTATGATTAAGGTGGTCAGACATACACCTACTTTTTATTTTTGCCCTGAAATTTTTGTACTACTGCATTAAAATCCAAAATTTTGACCAATCAAATAATTTTTTCTCTAGATAAGGTCTTCTAGTTTAGAAACTATATTCAATTTCCTATAGATTATTTTCTTACAACTTTTTGATATAAAGTTCAAAACCACTTTAAAATTATGTGTCAAGTTGACATAACCCTAATTTGCTAATTTTTCACTGCCACTTAAGGCCATAGTTTGGTACACCATGATCCTGCACATACCCAATATGTGTCCTTGGCCTGACACATTCCTCCAAGTGTTTCTCAACAAAAGATAATTTTAGAGCAATAGATTCTTTGAAATCTAGTATCTTCTTTAGAATTTGTTCCTTTCAAAGTTCTAGTTTCCTAATATCACTATGAATACTGGCCACTTGTCCTTCAAAATCATCTACTTTACAAGATAGATATTGAATATGGTTGGATAGAGCCTCTAGCTCACTTATCTTCCCTTCTATCTGACTGTTTATTTCCTTGTTTAGCTTGTGTGATAAGGTATACTTAATATATGAAATTTTCAAAGTTCCTTGATACAAGTATCAAGATTAACCAAATCATTTTTAATGTTTTGATAGATGATGCTAAACAAGTTAGCATCATGGGAAATCTATGCCTTTGCTTTTGCAAGATTCAATAATTTAGTAAACTCTTCATCAAATGATTTTAGCACTACTTGTGCCCTCTATTCAGGGTTTGATTTAGTGTGTTGCACTACCAAAGTATTGTGTAGTCTATTTGTAACTTCCATTAACATTTTCTATAAGCTTTTCACTATTCTATTCTTTTTTATAAGCTTTGATATGGATGAGATCAAATCTATTTAATCATCATCATCAATAGCTAAATTGGCAAGAGAGAGAAAAGTGGATGAACTAGATGTTTTAGTATCATCCTCCCTTTGATACTTAGTTTCCTCTTTCATTCTTCTCTCATCTTCCTCTTCCTTTTCTCTTTCCTCTCTTTCCTTTTCTCTCTTCTTTTCTAATCTCTTCTTCTCATCTTCCTGTGTATTATTTCTCATTTCTTCTTCTATTATTCTCCTTTTTTCCTCCTCTTCCTTTCTTTTATTTTCTTCCTCAAGAACTTTTTTCTTGGCCTCTTATATTTTCCTTTTCTCTTCTTCAAGCAGCCCCTCTTCCTCTACAATCTATCTCAATTTATCTTCAATATCCTTGGTATCTAGTTCATTATGTATGGAACCTTCAAATGGATTGGTATTATCACTGTTCATTGTAACATTGGTTTCATCAATTTGCATAGTGTCATCACTCACTAACACTTCTGAGGTTCTAGGTGTTAGAGGAGATGCTACCTTTGACTCTATTAACATCTGACTAATAGCTATCACAGTCTCATATCTTAGTTTATCTTTTTCACTAGCCATAAATAGAAATGATCTTTCTTTATTCCTTAAATATGGTGCAAGGTTATTCAAAAATATTTTAATCTCTTCTTCATCATCAGTCTTGCAAATAGTTCCAAGCATAGACTTCTAAAGTTATAGATCTTCTTCCCTTGTAGGAGGCTTCTTCTAAATGAGTTGAAGTTCTAGATCTTCTTTCCTTGTAGGAGGCTTCTTCTCAATGAGTTTTTCATAGACTTTCTAGTTAATTAAGCTCTCAAGATCCTTCAATTTTAGATTATTTTCTATAATATATCTCACAGTAGAGATATCATCTGATCCTTCTCAAAACTATTATACAAATCATAAAATTTGTTCATCTGAACAAAGTTAATTGGATTAGCAATAACTGTATTGATCTACTCTATCTTTGGCTTCCAAGGTTGCTAAGCTTTGCTTGCTAATTTCTTTGATGGAGTCACTTTTCTCTACTTTCTTGATTTCTTGTTCTTCTTCCTATTCATCACTGGACTCAACAATTGTCAACAATGTTTTCTATCTTTTGCCTAGTCTAGTGGCTTGTTGTTTTACCTTCTTTATTTTAGTAGTCACTACTTCCACCAATCTTTCAAATTTTCTTTTTGGTTCACTAGGCTGAACATATGACATTGTTCCATATAGAATGCTCTGTTATGAAGATGTCTCTATAATAGATAATGACATTGTATATCCATTATTCCTTGCTTCATAGTTTTCTTATAGCCTTAGACTCACTCTCTACCATTCCAACCTCTAATAGTTCTTTCTTCATTATAGATTCTATTTTCTTGTGTGATTCCTTCTCCAAGGTTGATTAATGAGATGACTGTGTGATCTCATCATAAGTACCAAATCTATATTCTACTTTTTCTTTATCTAAATTCAGCAATAAATCAATATAATAAAATGTTATATCATCATTTAATTCATAACACAATAGATCAAGAAATGTTTCCTGAGGTTCCACTACTTGAATATAGGTGAAATCTATATCAAGCAAAATGCAAATGTCTTCCTTAAATCTATCCATAATTGCAAGTGCAATTCTGAATCTCTATTTTATTTGATTTTTAAATGTTCTCATTATTAGGTTGCCACTATCCAATATCTTATCTATAGGATACCTTTTTCATACTTTTTTTATCTTCTCCATTCTACATTTGTCACTGCTCATTATCTCTATGACTGATAAGTAAGGAAATCTTTTGAATACATGAAAGAATATGTGATTGATTAATGACTAAAATCTAAACACACCATTCATTTTCCTCTTGATCTTATCTAGGTTTTTCTAAGAGTTGCATTCTTTTAATTTCACTAATATTCACTTGTTCCTTCTCTACACATATCTTATATGCTACATAGATGAATCCAATTGATAGTTCATCAATCTTTTAACTTGCACAAATAGAATAGGCAATGATTCTACTTAAAAATCTTACATAATCTTTCTTGATTGTGTTGATCACCATGGCCTTTCCATTATACACTACTTTAGTATAACTTTCAACTTTCTTCTTGACCATTTTATCACCTATAGGTACACTACCTTGTTTTCTAAGACTAGTTACCTCATGAATTAGGTCAGCAAAATTATCAATTATATTATCTTGCATCCATAGTTTTCCATCATGCATCCTACTCAATATTATCTATTTCCTCTCATCTATTTCTAACTCATGGTAGAAGTGATATTTGAATAGGTCTAGTTCCCTTAAATATTCAAATTTGGGCTTCATAGTTATGCCATGATTGAAAACTAATTTCATATCATTGTTCATGTATTCACTACCAATTGACTCAAACTCATTATTTAGGTAACTTCCTACATCTTCAAGATATACTACATTGTTTGGAGTGATAGACAACACTGAGTTAGGGTTTCCTTTAGTAGGTTTTATGTAAACAACTTTCAACTTAGGTCTATCCTCATTCTCAACATTGTGCACTACTGACATATCCATGATTTTATCAAACAAGAACATTTGCCAAACAAAGTTACAGAAGAATGATTAAATACTTCTTTCCAAAAATAGGGTTTTCTTTGCAATCACCTTAACAAGTCACTTCTGAGTGCTCTTTTCTTTGGATGTATTTGTAATGAAGTGAAAATCAATTATGTACTCCATTTTTCCCATCAACTTGAACTTGCATTAATTGCATACGAAAAAACTATCAATTACATTTTGTAATCAAATAACTACTCAAGATCATCCATTCAATCTTTAGATGTCACCCAAGGTTTGATATAACTATTCTCCATCATGAAAAAACTCTACTAAACTTTTCATAACAAAATTATCTTGTAAAAACATAGTTTTCATATTCTTCTATAAAATTAGCCTTTTTCTGTAATCCCTAGTAACTCTGAATTCCTTCATAACTTGTTTAGATGAGCTCCAAGTTACAAGAAAGTTTAGGTACCATCTAAACATAATTGGATACACCTTTTTCGAACTTCACTACCTCTAATTCAATCTCTGAATGAAGTTTTCGAATTTTGATGTTTTGAACAAGCTTAATTCAATTTAGTTGAATCAAACTCAACAACTGACTTTCATCTTCCTTTCTTATCATCATCTAGCTTTTCCTTTAAGATATCTACTCCTTTCACAATTGCCTTATTAAGTTCTCAAAGTTCACTACCAATGTTTTTGTGCTCCTCATTGTCTTTGTTAGTTCTAGAATTCATTTCATGGTTCCTTTTTTCATTCTAGATGTTTCTTCCATCATTCCTTCTATTCTCAAAGTTTCTTTTATTTTTCCTTCTATCTTTGAAGTTTTTGTCCATTGTGCAGTACTTTGTTGTATGTTTGAAGTTGTTTCATAAGTAACAAACTAGTGATCTACCTCTAGGATTCTATTGATCATGAGGTGCATGACCATTCTAAGCAATGTGTCCTAAGTTATTACACTTATAACACAAGATCTATCATCTATCTTGAGAAGGTCTTCCTTCTCTCAATGTCCTTTCATTAGATCTTCTTTTATCTATAGGATTAGTATTTCTAGACATTCTAATATTCCTTCTATCATTATCATACTTAGGTTTGCTACAATCAATTGCATTATGACCCGTACCATGACAATTATGACAATAAAAGTCCTTAACATGATTAAATGACTTATTAGTACAATCTCTTTTCATATGTCCTATTTCATTACATAAAAAACACTTACCTCTAAATGCATACATGGTTTCCTGAGGAGATTTCACTTGCTTTGGTTTATCCAACATTTAAACATCCTTGTCTTGTCCAACTTCTTTGGATTTATTAGAAGATTGATTGGATTTAATCTTATCATTAGATTTATCTTTTTCTTTTGGATCTGATCTAATCCTAAGTTTCCTCATAGACATATTAATTAGATAACCAAGAACAGTCTTATCATAAGTAGGTCTCTATATTGCCATTGAATCATCAAGTTTTTTTCTACTATAATAAAGCTTCTCAAGCTATTATTTGTATTGAGTCAATTCACCTTTCACAATAGTATTTTACTTATGAAGTTCTTCATGATATTATTTCAGTGTTTCAAACTCAAATTTATTTTGCCAGACTTGCTCTCAGATTTGCATTCTCAGTCTTCAAATCAAATTCAACTTTTCTAGGATCATTTCTCAAAGTCAATTTCAAAATTTTAATCTTCAATTCATGCTTCAAGATCTTGTAATCTATCTTTAACTTTGAATAATCATCATCACTAGTTGTATATTCAGTAGGTTTAGGCTTTGATTTTAGATATTTAATCTTTTCCTTAAATTGACCAATGTACACTTTGGAGTCTTCATATATATCCTTTAGCTTATCTCTTTCTTTAGCAAGGAGATCACTTTGTTCAAGAGCTTCTTCAAGGTTCTTCATCAACTATTCCATATCCATAGGGTTCTTACTCAAGTTGTTAAGCCTCTTCAAGGTAACTATGCTTTGATACCAATTGTTAGAAATAGGGATTACTAGGAGGGGGAGGTAAATCAATAATCTACAAATTTTAGTCACCAAATAGATATTCTTTCTTACTTTAAACCATGCATAACAAAGCAATAAAGTAATGTTGAATAGTAACAATAACAATGCACAAAGATAACTCATAACACCATATTTTGTTAACTAGGGAAACCATAGCCAATGGAAAACCCTGATGGGCATGATACCCACTAGATAATATAGTGATATTTAAGTTCCTTGTTAGAGGATAAACCCTCTTAGGAGTTGTAGTATAGTAAATGCAAGATGAGCCCACTACCCAAACATGTACTTCCAATTACAAGAAGAGCTCACTGCCCAAACAAGTAATCAAACCTCTAGAAAATAGGTAGTGTAACTTCTTCCTTGACTAATCTCTAATCTACAACTAGATCTTGGATCACAAAATAGCTCATATAAAACTTTGCATATATCACTTTCATAAAATTTTTCATATAATCACAATTACAAGATAGCACTTGCAATCGCAATCGAAATCACAAGATGTCCTCTGCATAAATGCCATGACTTTACAAAAATTTCTATTTGGTTACCTAAGACCACAATCCAAATTTCTAGCTTGGAGTAAATATCTAGGATGTTGGTCCTAATTGGATAAGTAATTATCTTGTAAACAAAACAAATCCTTCCTTCAATTCCACTGTCATATTTCACTTCAAACATGATTATCTTCTCTTTGTATAGTTTTTACTAACTTTTGAGGTTATACACATCATCAACAACATGAATACTATCTTCATCTAACTTCACTAGTCATAATATGATATCAGAAACAAGTTATAAACAAAATAATACACTAATGTATACCAAATTCTATACTTAGACAATTTTTTGATTACCAAATACTAAGTATCTTCATTTATGATGTTTCTTGTGAGCACGTATATCACATGTTGCCACAAATGACAATAATTACATATCACTATTATCCAATTGTCAACAAGGGGTATATGTTGTTATCATAGTAGAATTCAATAATCTCCATAGAAGAAAAGTAAGAAGAGTTGACCATGACAAGATTCATATGCACTACAAACCTTATCAAAATTTTCTCTTTAATGAACTCACAAATGACATCAGAAGTAGTTTTCTTATTAGGCTTGGCTTCCATGTATTTGGTGAATTAGTTTATAGTAGTGATGATATATGAATGACCTACACAAGAGGGTGGGTTGATTGGTCCAATGAAGTCAATTCCCCACTATTGAAAAGGGCCTTCTATTAAAACTAGCTTTAGAGGTGGAGTGATTAATTGAGGCTTGTTGGAGAACATCCTACACTTCTCATACTTGGACACCCACTTATAATCTTCCTTGAACATGCCAAACCAATAATAACATTGCCTCAAAATCTTGTATGTTGTAATTGTAGATGAAAAATGACCACCACAGGCCTCATTGTGAAAACTATGAAGCAACCTCTTTTTTGACGTTTATCCACATATCTCAAGAAGGTTCCATCTATTGCTTTCTTGTTTATTTGGTCATCATATATGACATAATTAGCTGATTTAATTTCAAGGGCTCTTTTTTGTTTCTATGTTAGTCCATTAGGGTAATCCTCATAAGATAGAAAATAGGCAATGTTTAAGAACTAGGGATCTTGAAGATTGACCATTAGTTCCCTTGAAGATTCATCTTCTTGGCTCAAGTCCTAATTTTCTATAATTATCTTGCACAAGCCATTCCCTTGTACCAATTTTGGTGGCTTCAAGTCTATGTCATACTTTTTAACTTTTTCTATCCATGCACCTCTAGTGTCGCAACCTTTCTCTTGTTGGGTCAATATGCTTTTGACATCTGAATTAGGTACAAACATGTATAGAATGAGAGTGCAAGACATAGAACCTAAAATTTTTTAGCACTCTTACCACTACATAGACATTATTTTCCACTTGAGATTAGTTTAACTCATGATCTTTAATGATAGTACTCATGAAAGCAATTGTCACTTGGATACCTTTCTTGTTCTCTTGCATGAGTATTATAGATAGCATATGGTATGAGGCATAACAATACAATATGAACTCCTTAGTGTAATTTGGATGTACCAATAGAGGTACTTTGGCTATGGCATCCTTAATTTGATTAAAAGACTTCCTTCTAGAATCATTCTATTTGAAGCTTTGACTTCCTTTCATCATGTCAACTATGCATTTGGTGATTTCATAAAAATCAAGGATGAAATGTCTCAGAATGTTCACCTATCCAAAGAATAATTTGACTCTAGTTTTTCTTCCTAGAAAGTTTAGTTGTTAGATGCTCTAAAATGTTCTCAGTCAATTTTGATGCCTTCCTAGGAGATTATATAGCCTAACAACTTTCCTTTTGTAATACAAAAGACTAATTTCTTGGGATCGAGTGAAATCCCATGTTCCCTGCATCTTTTCAACACTTTCTCCACTTTCATTTGGTGGTATTCTCTTTTCTTGGAGAATACTATCAGATCCTTCAAGTAGATCATGTTGATCTTATCTTTGAGATCAGAAAAGGATGAGTTGATTGCCCTTTGAAAGGTGGCCCCAACATTGATAAGCCCAAAGGGTATCCTATTATATGTGAATGTTCCCCAAGGAGAGGTGAACATAGTCTTGAACTAATCTAGATTTACCTCAATTTAGTTGAAGCTCAAAAATCCATCTAACATGGACATCATTTTAGAGCCAACCATTGTTTTGTAGTAAATGATCCATATTGGGAAATGCATAGTTTTACTTTAGAGATACCTGATTCAAATTTATGAAATCCACACAAATTCTAATCTCCCCACTTTTTTTCTACAATGGGACAATGTTAGCTATCCATGTTGAATAGTCTATGGGGTAGATAATTCTTGCTTCTAGCATCTTATGAACTTCCCTAAATATGGCATCTGAGACCATAGGGTTGTAGTTATGTTGCTTTTGCCTAAAGGGAGTGGCTTTAGGTTTGAGGGGAATTTTGTGCTTGAATTCACCATTCCTAAAGGTCTTTAGGTCCTAATATCCCCAAGAGAATATGTCTTGGTATTCTGATAACAATCCCTTTTCATTTTTTCTTTCATCCTTTGAGAAACTACTACCAATATACCCATATTAGGTTTATATTTCATACCAATGTTCAATCCTTCATATTCTCTAGAAGTTTCACCTTTTACTCCCCCTTCCCTTTGAATAAAAGCATCATGTCTATCAAATAGTTTCTCAGGGGAAGTATAATGTCAAGAGATCTTGTTACCCTTGAGTTATTTAGCTCAAAGATAGAATTCCTTCTTGGTGTCAAGGGAGAAATATTTGTAGGAATTTTCACTCCTTTCAAAATACTAGTCACTCAAAGGTTCAGATCCTTCCAAGAAAAACTAGACCTTCCTTTCATCATTGAACACTTTCCATGTCTCAACATTGTTAGGAATATTTGGCATGAATAAGACTTCACCCTTGTATTGATTATTTGTTAAATCTAGATGGAGTAGTAGTGAGGATGATGTGACTAACAAATTTACCCTTGTGTTCTACTCCCTTGGAACAACTTGTTTTGAGAAGGTATCTAGGTACTCAATCTCATCCCAAACCCTATTTATATAATTTTTGAGCCATGCATTGTTTATAGTGTACTAAGCTCAAACTTGATTCACTATGAGCTTTGTGTCTCCTTGAGCTCTTAAGACTTTGATTCCTCTCTAATTTTCAAGAGTGATACCTAATAATGAGGCTTCATACTCTACTTTTTTGTTGGTGTTTTTTAATTTTAGCTTGTATGCAAGTTGAGTTACATCTCCATTTTTTATTACAAGCAATACACCAGCTCCGGACTTGGCATTAGTGCAACTGCCATCAAAATCTAGGTTCCAAATCTCTAGGTCACCAGAATTCTTTGGTTGTTTATCAAAACAATTGAAGTTGGAGAACATCATTTAATTTTTGAACTATATTTCTTGATATAAGATATGTGCCTTATGATCATTATACTTCAAAATTTTGAACTTGACCTTCTCCTCAAGTTCCAACTTGATTTTCATATTACCCATGGGAATTATGGCATGATACCAATCCATCTTGATTTCCCCTTCCATGTCCTTGTAAAAGCTTCTACTCAAAAGCATACCATAGCTAGCTAGAATATTTTCTACCAGAATGGTTGGCTTCATTCTCTTTGTAGGTTGAGTAACCAATGCTACTTGTGCATCTTTCACTTGACCTATTAGAGGGACTTACTTTGCATCCATGGAATAGAAAATTATAAAAAAATTGGTAAGGTTCTAGACAAGGGCATGAGAAACTGTAGGGGACATGAAATTGTTAGAAGATCCAGAATCAATGATGTAGTTACTAAGCTTATGATCGTTTATGTATAAGGACACATAGAATGAATTTGGCATCTAAACAAGGGAGGTAGCCAAAACTATCCCTTCTTCCTCTTTGATAAGGATAGGAAAGATAGGCCCTTCATTAGCTAGTGGGCCACTAACATATTAGAGTTGATATTAGGTTGAGTGCTAGCATTATCATCACGTTTACAATAATCCACTAGCTTTTGCAATTCAGCAAGATGAGTTTTGAGATAATCAAGGGGAGACACCTAGATAAGAGTATCTTTACAATATTATATTATTTCAAATGAATATTGGGGTTTACCATTTGGATCACACCTTGTTTTCTCTATCCTCCAAGATGAGGAAGTGGATGCTCTAGCTATAGCTAGAGAAGGGCTAGTGGCTATGTTTTGGAAAGACATAGAGTTCACCAGATTATTCTCTTTTTGATTTCTCATAGCCATGATCATCTAAATTATGTTTAAGGTGGTGAAGTAGTCACCTCCAACCTTTGAATCTTATTCATAATCCAAAAAGAATGTTCTAGAATTTCCATGGGGAGCAGAATCATCTTCTCTTTAAGGGTACTCAATGATTACCTCATTAGTAGTAGTGAGTTGCTTATATCAATTCATTTCCAAGTATGAATCACCATCATGATCAGCTTGTAAATGAAAAATGCACATATTTTTCTTCTTGGGAGGTACCTCAATAGTGAGCTTTTGTTGAGCATATAGAAATTGCAATGGTTTGCCTTCATGTTACCTTCAAGGAATGTCTTGATATGGTTGTTGGAGAGAAGAAATGGGCTTCCCCATTTTTCTCTTCATGGAAATAATTTTGTTAGAGAGCTTCTAAAGCATTCCTTCAATATTTTTAGTTATACTAGGGACAAATCTTGTAGAGGCTCCACTCTAAATCTCTCTTTTCCATTTTCTGACTGCTATTAGATCATCCTCTAATTTTATTGTCAGGGTCTAAGTAGCCATAAAAATTAGCACATTTGCGTGCCTAATTTGAAAACTTATGTCAACAAGGGTAGAGTTGATGAAGAACATCTTCTATTTATCTACAATAGGCTTTCTTACAACAAGGATCCTATTGACCAACTTATTGAGCTTTGTAATGAAGTCTCTCATAGGAAAATTGGGTTCCTTCTTTATCTGGGTAAGTTGAGTCAACAAGTGTGTTCATATTTCGTACTCTTGTATTGCGCTTCGAATTGATTTTGCATATCATCCCAGGTCATGATACATCCTAATAGAAGGTGCTAAAACTAGTCATCTGTATTATTAACCAAGGTTTCCACAAACATCCTTACTACTACATCTTCATGTTGAGGAAAAATGATGATGCATGTGGCAAACAAAGCTACAACATGCTCATCAGTAGAGACCTTCCCATCACCATTGAATTTGGATAACTTCTTTTGAGAAGCTCTAGGGAGGTCATTGTTGGTAGCAAGTCGCAAAGGGCCAATAGTGTTACCTAGGGAAAAACCATAGAAGAGGGGAGGATTATTGGTATAGCTTGAAAAGTGACAAAAATAGGGGTAACTACTTTGTGAAGAGTGAGGGCATTGCACAATGATGAAATTTGAGTGTGGAAAATAAGAGGCAAAGATGAGTGGCTATGTATTCAGGAAATAGGCTGAGGTGGCAAAAAAAGAGCACCATGAATTCCTTAATATATTGGATCCCAAGAGCAGGTTCTCCCTCTTCCTATAGGATCTTCCAATATAGGGAACTCAACTTTCTGTAATTATTTGAACACATTGTAAACTTTCCTTTTATCACAAGCATTGTGGGTTTATTTAGGATTTAGGGTGAACTATCTTAGTTCACACCAAGCATGCTTCTGTTAATCTTCTTTCCTATAAAACCCCCTCCCAATATTCAACATTAGCTTCCTCTCTTTGAAGGGTGAAGCTTACTCTTCTATATTGGTCAAGGGACTTTTGACTTTTCTAGGTGAGAGTATTAACCTTATTTATATGTCCTCTTGTTCATCCAAGAAATTGAGGTTAGGTTGCACTACTGGGATTTGTCCCTCATGAGGCAACACCATTTCTCCTTATGAGTTGTTATACATGACTCAACTATTTGAGTGCCATAGAGATAATATATAAGCTTCTTAATAAATCCATAGAGAAACTCACTTAAGAGAACTTAGGATGTATGAGTATCTTCCCTAGTAGAGTTACCAAAAACTATTGGTTAACAATTTTTCTTTCATATCTTTTTGGTGTATATCATGACGCTTAACTTTCCTAATGGCCTATTAAGGACAAAGATGTTAACAATAGAATGGGTCAATGTAATTATCTATCAAATACCCTTGAACTGAAAGGTATAGATCCCCTTTGAATGGAAACACAAATAACCAACTATGATGGTAGGAAGCTAGAAATGGGTGTGTGTAAAAGCTGAAAGATAGACAATCCAAGTATTGTCAAAACATTAGCTAATTGTGTAATTTGGGAATTACTTATTTAACCATCTCTTTCTTTCTTCATGTCTTATTAGTTGGTTATGTATATTTCCATTCATTGCATTATAGGTTAGAGTAGATTGCATGTTGTGAGTTAGTCCCCCTTTCAATTGATTAAGTTGTTTAAAGTTTTGAGCAACATGGTTTTTGCCTCTTCTATTCTTTAGTTAAGAGCATACCCCAAAACTTGAAAAACAAAATTCATTGCATATCTTGCATTCAAAGGGGAGTTGTACCTTTCAATTTATGGGTCTTTGATAGATAACTACACTAGCCCATTCTATTGTTAACATCTCTATCCTCCATAGGTCAATTGGGCAAGTTAACAGTCAAGGTATAAACCAAAAAGATAAGGAAGACAAATTGTTAAACAAAAGTATGCAAGTATAAGGTATTTTGTGCTTGGAAATACTAAATTTTATTTTTTCATATCCTAACATATTATTTTATATTATTATCTTGTGATTTAGTAAAAAATAATCATGCAAATTTGTTTAGTTTCATATTTTATTGTGTATTTTATTCATGTTATTGTTTGTAGGGTAATTTGCATCTACAATGATGGGAAATAACAAGAGAGGAACAATTGAAAAATGAGAGACAAAAAAGGAAAAAACAAGGTAGCATATGACAATATTATGTGAAGGTACATCATCAAATGCCCCCAATGTAACTGATGAAAATCTACCTATTGATATTGATGTCACAAATGCACCTAATTTGACAAACAAAATATTCAACATACCCCAATTGAAATGATTATGACAATTACACTTGCATTACCTAATGCCTCTAATGTGACATCTCAAGGTTAAATGATGAATGCACATAATGAAAGTAATAAAAATATAGAGCATGTGCACACATCAACATCTTCTAGAATAATTTGCAGAAAACCAAAATTTCTAATTAACATTGATGGAAATATTTTGAAGCCAATGCATGATGAAATGTCAAAAATAAATTCTAGGATAATTATTCAAAATATTTTGAATAACTATTTTGAAAATTTAAATCAAAGTGGAAGATTCCAACTTGTTATTGAAATGGTTAAAAATCTGAAATTTAGAGAGACAATGAGAATTTTGGGGTTAAGAACATCTGAAATAGTAGTAAAATAACCATTGTTAGAAATCTATTTGGTGTGTACCTATCCATTGGTTCAAAAGTATGTACTAAAGATGCCAATCCAAGTCGACAAGCCCTCACATCATCTATAATGGGAACAGAAATGTCAAAAACTCATATGATAAGAAAATCAAGTAAATCATTAAGGATAAGTAGAACAACATTAGTCAACAAATTAGTGAGGCAAGAGAAAATTAAGAATTCTAATTACACTTTTTGGTCCTTCCAAGGTTGTCATGTCCCCCTAAGTATGACAATATGGGTAAAAAAATAAATGCAATAAAATACTTATGATAATTATTTAAATAAATATATAAAAGATTGTATATAATTATTATTATTAAATACTAAGTTATTGAAGTAAATAATATATAAATTATAAATATAATATAATATTGAAGAATAAATAATAACATATTATTGAGCTGATAAATAATCTAATAAGTAATAAATAATGATATAATACCAATAATATATACTTATATATAAATTGATATACAACACTATATATATATATGTATATATGTATATATATATATATATGTATACATCTATACATATATATATGTATATACATATATACATATACATATGTATATATGTATACATATATACATATACATATGTATATATGTATACATATATACATATATACATGTATATACATATATACATATATACATGTATATATGTATATACATATATACATATATATATATATGTATATATGTATACATATACATATGTATATATGTATACATATACATATGTATATATATATATATATATTAATGAGATTAATTATTAATCAATATAAATTATTAAATTATGAAGAGTCATGACTGATGAGAAATAATCTATCTAAGTATTAGGAGGAAATTCATGTAGGAATATAGGAATATATATATATATATATGAATAGAGTTTTTAAGGATTTTAAGGAAGAAATTTTAATATTTCACATAGGAACATTGTAGTGGTATCAGAGAATTTTCATGTCATCTTGATGGGAAGAAGAAGAACATCAGTAAACAAAATTAAGAAGGGAAAATATTTCAAATAGTCATATTAAATGTACAAAAAAGATGAACAATGTATTGTTACAAGCTTGGAAGACAATGGTCTATACAATTGTGTTGGAAAAATGGAACTAGATCTATTATTAGATTTCTAATAACTACTGCAAGAACATTTTTTCTTGTAATAAAAGAGGATACACATAAAAGTGTATAGGGCATCATCAAATGATTATATTTCTAACAAAATTAGGAAACATTATATATAAAATATAGAACCAAAATATTCAGGAGAGATAAAATATAGAATCAAACACACATCAACATTAAGTAGAGAAGATAATCAAATACTACTACATAAGCAAATCTTGATATCATGGGTTCAACCCATATTTTCATGGATCACAAGGAGTGAGAAATACCATGAAACACATTCCACGCTTAGCATAGAGAATAAATTTTTTTATGTTTGGATGATGGAATTGGAGAGATTCAAATTGAATTAGATTAAGTTTGGCATATCAAGTTGAGGAATCAATTTCCTATTAATGGTGAAAACATCCAAGTCAATAAGTGATATGTAGACAAAGGAATGAGTATAGCAAGCACTATATGGAGGGTAGATAGTGTCATCTACCTAAGTTTCTTATGACTATACAATTATAGTATTATAGGTTGTGACATATACATATTATAAAGGCCAAACATATGAGAGATTGAGATATAAGACAAAGGGATTAAAGTACAATACAAGCAAAAATATGAAAGGAGCATGAAATAGTTTGACTTGGAGGTATTAAATAAGCATAAAAAATAGAACTATGAAGCATTTAATAATCAAAAGTTTCATCATGAATCATCATCAAGGGAAAGGTGCAAATACCATTAATCAAAAAATAAACTACACTCATGGTATTAAATGAGCCACATAGAAAGGAAAACCTGAAGATATAAAGGCTTAAAAAGTACTAAGTATAGATAAGAAAAACCTAATCAATCTATGAGAGTGATCAGACACATATTGGTCAATTTCAATTTTATCACCAAGAAAGGTATGCAAACCCAACTAACCGAACAACATGGATGTGGGCCCATTCATAAATTTGATCGGTGAAAAGGGGTTGATAAAAATAAGGCATGACTACCATAATCCATTCAAGTGGTCTACCACATTGGAAAAACACCTGCCACAAATTTAGTGGAAAAATAGTTTTAAAATAAAAGGTGTAAATCCAAGGAAAAGAGCATGTACTAACCCATATGCTGCTAATTCAATAACACCATATGTATGAATATATTTTGTGATTGGTGACGTTGCCAAAGTTTAGAAAGGTATGTCAAATAACATTGTATAAGGTATGTCTCATCATCATTTTTATTTCATTTATATATAGAATAGGTATTATGAAATTATAATAGGTGTAATGATAAATTCAAACATTACATATATGTTTTAAAGAAAGGGATATTACATGAATGATACTATATTCAAGGAGACCAATGTGGTCACTCAAGAGTGAAATAGCTAATTTCAAATACTATAATAATTTATAATATTGTTATGAAATATACTGAGAATATAATTGAGTCTAAATACATTTTTATAGTATGATTATTTTCTATTCTTTCACAAGGAGACATTATTCAAAATATTTGTGCTTAAATTCATGATGGATAAGGAGTGTGCATAGGGTGAGGAGTAAATTGATTGTGTTGGGACAAGAGAATCCCAATATGGATAAAAATTTGAGGGAGCCTCAAACTAAGTGTGTCCAAATTCAAGTAGTAGTAAATTTACCATCCACATCAACATTAAATATGTTCCTAGTGGGTAGGGAGTTTGCATAGGGGGAGGAGTAAATTAGTCACATTGGGGCAAGAGAATCCCACTATGGATAAAAATCTGAGGGAGCCCCAAGCTTAGCATTTCCAAACTTGAGAAGTAGTAAATCTACCATCCACATCAAAATTAAAAAATTTCATAGTGGGTAGGGAGTATGCACAGGGGGAGGAGTAAATCAGTCATTTTAGGGCAAGAGAATCCCAATATGGATTAAAATCTGAAGGAGCCCCAAGTTGAGCATGTCCAAACTTGAGCAAAAATAAATCTACCATCCACTATGGAATTATACAACCTATTATATTACTAGCTATTGAAAAGTTGTTAAAAATATGCATCTTAAAGAACTTTTGATTTCGAGAAAGGGGAAAGGAGCATGACTTTCACGATCAAAGTGGTAAAAAATTTCCTTAACTTTTTTATTTCAAATTGCATGTATAATTCTAACATGTATACTATGTTTCTACATCGTGTCTTCATGCATTAATATGTTTGCTTCGTGTCTTCTTTGTGTCTTCCTACATTCATGTGTCTACCTTGTGTTTGCATTGAGTCTTTGTGCATTAATGTGTCAACTTTGTGTCTTCATTCATAGACTATCATATACTAACATGTTTACTTTGCAAGTATTTCAACTCATATGTAGGGAAAAGAATGAGTTTGAGCTATGAACCACATCAATTGCTTGAGCAAAAGCAAATCTGAGAGGGGTGGAGTTGTCATGTCCCCTAATTATGATACTATGGGTCAAAAAGTCAAAAAATAAATACAATAAAATACTTATAATAATTATTTTAATAAATATATAAAAGATTGTATATAATTATTATTATTACATACTAAGTTATTGAAGTAAATAATATATAAATTGTATAAGTTCATTATAAATAATCTAATAAGTAATAAATAAGGATATAATGCCAATAATACATATACTTATATATAAATTGATATATACCACAATATTTAATATTTATAAAGGGATTATATATATATATATATATATATATATATATGAATGAGACTAATTAATAATCAATATAGATTATTAAATTATGAAGACTCGTAACTGATGAGAAATAATCTATACAAGTATTAGGAGGAAAGTCATTTAGGAATATAGGGAAATATACATACATACATACATATATTAATGAATAGAGTTTGTAAGGAGTTTAAGGAAGAAATTTTAATGTTTAACATAGGAACATTACAAAGGTAGACTCCCATGTAAGGATAAATTTATTGTTGATGCACTAAGACATTAATAGAAAACATTTAGCATGCCAACCCAAGGGCTTCACCAAACCAAAAAGATGTTGTCAAAAGATGAATTGGAAAAAGAAACTTCAAACCACATGCAATACATTTTTTGGATATGAATCAAACACAATTTTATGAAATTTTCCTTCAAATATTTTCTCAAATTAAAATCAGCTAAAGGTTTTTTGAGGTAATAGAACCATTTTATGTTAAGATAAATCATACACACACTACATGTTGTTGTAGGGTTCATGTTGAGTTTTCTATGCATTATGATGCTTATCGTTATATATGGTGTACTTTAATACTAATAAAATATTGTAGGAATGTGGTCTACAATTACCTCCTTAGTCACTAAGAGAATTTATTGCAAGTGTACTATGTAAATGAGATGATGGGTTCATTTGTTATAACACAATGCATTTGAAAGGTTTTTGCCTTCAATGTGGTGGTTCATAAAAGTTGCATAGATGCATACATCTAGATAGAACACATGAAAATGGTAAGTACAAGTCAATTATATATGGTGTTAAAGATGGAAAAGAATTAAAGAGGTGTGAACTACTAAAAAGTGATGTATCTGTAGCTAATTTTATGAAATTGTTTCAAGAGAAATACTTTATGACTACATAGCTCATACACATAGAACTAGATGGTTAGATGAGAAATTCAAGTTGTGTAAGCACACTTTTCCTTTGGGTGTGATTGGGTCAGTTGGTGACTTCTATGAAAACTTTACACCAAAACCTCAAAATAAAGTGCAATCAATGTATTGCAACTCTATACAAGAGTTAAATTTTGTACACATAGAATTTATTCATGCACATGATAACATAGAGGATGAAAAAAAATTTATTAAGAGAGTATCACTTATATATCAACATTGATCAAACTCATTCATCAAAGTTTGTGTAAGGATGTTTTAGATTATTCTATTTTAGAGTATTCTATGAAAATTTGAGGGAAAAATATGTAGGATACAATCAACAATTGTATGGTTAGACAACTGCACCACACAATTCAAGAATACAAGGATGTTCTATTGGTTGAGTAGGAAGCATGTGACAAGTTGAGTGCAACCTTTTTGGAATTTTAGTGAGGTGAGATATGGAAAGGGAGAACATGATGGTGTTGGATTATATGTGAAAAGATCCCTTAGTAGAGAGGAATTAAAGTACAAAGGTGGCATAATATTAAGAAATGTTGAAACAATTGTCTAGTGGTACAATTCTACAATGGGACCAAGTAACATAGGTAAGTCTACCATGTCTAGATTTTTTTGGTTGATAAATGAAGATAACATTAAAAATTTGCAAGATTATTGTACACTTACAAGATCAAATGAGATGTATTCATTTTGAAGTTCAAATGCAGCATCACTAGCTATTCATACTAGAATGATTTCATTCTTTTGTTCTTCTTATATGAATCTTTTATGGGATGAATGTGAATCAAAAGAGTGGGTTGACCAATGGTCTTGTAGACCTTTCCATCCAATTGATTCATATCAACTTCCTATAGCACTACAACTCAATTTGATCGAAACCTCACCAAATTTTGAGCATATATTCAACCTAGTTGGACCAAGTACTAAGTTATCAATTTAATACTTGGTTAAAATATAATACTTTCAATTTTGGTATTAACTTATCCTTATATATAATTTAGGTCATGTATATGTAGTTATTGCATATGAGAATAATGATGAAGAACATATTACTTTCTATGTCAGTGTATTGAGCCCAAAAAGAAATTGGTAGCTATAGTCATTGATGGTGAGGATATTGAGTACCCAATAGGATATATCATTGTGATAGGTGTAGAACAAGAATTAGTATACAAAGAACATTAACAAATAAAGTAAACATTCACAAATCAAAAACTAAATTCACATATATGCTTAGACAAAGAAAGCAAACCAGAAGTGCAAACCTCACAAGAGAAAACACTCCATGCTTTCTGGATTCTGTAGATGTGTCCTTTTTTTGTGGATGTATGCTCAAAGATGCTCAAAAGTTGCTTCAATGGAGATGGGTAATGGAAAATTGGTAGCTTTGTGAGCTCTCAATTTGGCATTATAAGGGTAAGATTGATGGCTTTGGTTCTCAAAATAGCATGGTAACTTTAGCTCAAAGATTGTTGATGAAATGGCTTGGGATGGGATTCAATTTATAGGCTAAGGGGTAGAGGGATGGAGGGCTTAGATGCAAGGATGGATGAAGGCTTAAGGAGGGCTAGGATGCACTCAAAGGATAGCACATGGATTGTTCTTGTTTAGCACCAATGGGAAGGTGACACTTGTCACAAGGAGGATGAGTGTGAGAGGGTAGGGTAAAGGGTTGGTTAAAGGCATGATGAGTGGGGTTGAGTATGTAAGAGGGATGTAAGAGGAATGAGTGTGGAAGAGGGAAGAGTGTGGAAGATGGGTGTAAGAGTCATGAGTGGGCTTGTAAGAGTCTTTTATGGTTTGTAAGAGCACTCATGACTTGGTGGTTGGGATTTTTGTGGGGGAGACTTTGATTTGGTTTAGGAAAGTCTTAAACTTGTTTAGGGAATGTGACAACATTAGGGGGTGGATTAGGCTTGGGCTTAGGATTAGATTAGGGATGTTAGAGATGTGCAAGTGGATGGAATTAATGAGGGTGGGTGAGTTAGTGGCTAAGCTAGTTTAGTATGGGTGGATGGGGTGGATTAGGCTAAATGGAGGATTAGAGATAGGTTAGGGGTTTTTGAATTTGAGGATTTCATTTATCAAATAGATTTATTTAATAAATGGGGATTTTTTGAATTAGATAGAAGAATAGGATTTAATTAATAAATAATAGATTATTGGATTTATCAATTAGGACTATAGATGATTAATTAAATTAATCAACTAGGGGATGACAAAGGATTAATTAAATAGAAATTTAATTAATAATCCCTTTTTAGATAACTAAATAGGATTACTAAAATAGTGTAATCAAATTTAGGTGTCTACATTTTGCCCCTCTTTGACATAGTGTTGAGACAACACTATTTCAAAGAATTTTGAATGAAGACGACATGAAGAAGATGTTTTAGCAACAAGGTTGCCCCAGTCTCGGATAAGAAGAGGAGAGACTAGACTTAGATGATGCCCCCTCAAGAAGGCGGCGGGGAGAGAAATGAGGCTCGATGACTTCTTGAAAAGTATAAGAAATTGAGATCAGCTAAGACACAGGTTGGCAAAGAGAAAGGCTGAATTAGCTCAAACTCTCACTACGGGAGAATGATAAAGGGAAATCAGAGGCACAAAAGTAAAGCAAGCTTAAGACTTTCCAGGATTGGGGGGGGAGATGGAGGAGCGGAGTGCTATAAAAGGAATCTATGGTAGGGAGATAGAATGATAAAGTTGATGCAACAGGATTTCAAAGAGTCAGATTGGCGGAAGATGGGTTTCGGAGATCCCTAGGACTAGGATTATGGATCTCGAAAGATGAGGCTTGGTGGATTGATTTGGATTGGTGGATCCCTAAGACTAGGATTGTGGATCCCTAAAGCTAAAGGTGAGGAGTGATTCAAAGAGATACTAATGCATAAGCTGGGATAGGTGTTGGATATGGATGGGGGATAATGGAGATGAAGGGAATCCATTGAAGCTTTTTGTGCAGGGGGATACTTCAAAGAGAAGTACCACCATGTAGTTGAGCACTAGATTTGCTATAGGACTATTGGTTAATTGCCAGGGTTACCAAGAACATCAAGGCCTTTTTACCAACCATCCAGAGGACTGATGAACTGACTCAAAACAAACACGCAAGGATTGCCCCAGTATCACACATGAATCCCAGAGGAAGCAACGTGGAAATGACACTAGGTAACCCACAAGCAGAAAAGAAAACAAGCAAAAGACCTAATCAAGACCTTACGCTCTAATTGCCCCATTCACAGCATACCATGATATGGAAGATCATGGCAACCTTGAGGAGGGAACAAGGAGATTGCTTGGAAAAGATATTTCAAGACCCAAAAGGGAAGATCCCAAATCAAAAGAAAGCAAAAATCCAAAAGAGAACTGTTTGCCAACGAGATGGGTAGGACGAGGTACTAACGGACCAAGATCAGACATGAGGAAAGCTATATCCTGCAAGGATCTATCAGAGAGCACCTAAGCTGATGGATTTGGATGAGTGATGCGTCTGGCAAGTTGAACTAAGAAGGATAACACTTTGGTGATAGGAGATCTAGCTAAAGGATGCATTGGAATATCTAAACAAGGTGTGTGATGTGTGCAAGATGTTGACCAAGGATGAACTAACATGAAAGCCAGATAGATACAATGATACTAAGCTAAAGAGGATGTACAAGCTGATAGACCAAGATATGTTACAAATGTACAAGTTTGTTCATGTTTTGGTTTTTTTGTGAGATGGAAATGTTTGTGAAGGATGGGATGTCTATAATAGTTGATAGGTGGATAGGTAGATGGTTTGTGAAAAGCTTAAGGAAAATGGGATTCTGTGTGTGCATGTGATAGGATACAGGCTAGGATACAAGATTATTCACAAGCTGGAATATGGTACAAGCTTTGGACAAGATTCGGATATATACAAGGTATGGTACAAGATTTACAAGGTATAATACAAGCTTTGGTACAAGATTTACAAGCTGTACAAGAGGTATTGACAAGCTCCATCAGATTTTGGATATTTGATTGGAACACCAAGGGAACAAGCAGGTGTTTTATGGGATCGTGGGTGGATGGATGAGGGATAGGATAGTGATAGATAATGGATTAGTCTTTAGCACACAAGGCACCTTGATTACCAAGTTTTCACCAAGGTACCTATCCAAGGCGCTTGAATTGCCAAGTTTTCACCATTGGATGCTTATTTCTCTTTACTATTTTTTTTTTTTTTTTGTATTTTTCAAAAGCTGGGTATACCAAGGATCTTCAAGCATAGAACTTCTTGAGATGAATGATGTTAGTGGGATCATTCAAGAGTTCTCCTTCTGGTGTAGATAATTGATAGGCTCCAGAGCCAAAGGAGACAGTAACCACATAGGGACCAAGCCATGTAGGTTCAAACTTGCCTTTCTTTACTCGATCTGCTTGGACTTTCATATTTTCTTTGAGGACCATGTCACCTGGCTAAAAGTGTCATGGGAGCACCTTCTTGTTGAAATTCCTTTTGAGACAAGTTTGGTAGACTGTGAGATGGTCATAGGCTTGTTGTCTCTTCTCGTCTAAGAGATCTAGCTGGGTGAGTCGAGCTACTCTGTATTCTTCATCTGAGATTTGCCCTCGCAAAGATATGCGTAGTGAGGGAAGTTCAACTTCTATAGGTAATACCGCTTCAGCACCATAGACTAGGGAGTATGGAGTTGTGCCTGTGGATGTACGAAAGGAAGTTCGATAGGCCCATAGAGCTGGATTTATTTGAAGGTGCCAATCACGGCCAGAATCATTGACAACTTTCTTTAGGATTTTGAGGAGGGTTTTATTAGTTGCCTCTGCCTAGCCGTTACCTTGTGGGAAATATGGGCTAGAAAAGTGGTGATGGATGCAGAGGGAAGTGCATAATTCTTCCATGTTGAGATTTTCAAAGTTACCTCCGTGGTCAGTGAAGATGGTGGATGGAATGCCGAAGTGGCAAACAATGTGGTACAAGATGAACTTGGAGACTTGAACTCCTGTAGCTGAGACTAGGGGGACTGCTTCCACCCACTTAGTGAAATAGTCTGTAGCTGTTATTATCCATTTATGTCCATCAGATGAGAGAGGGGTGATAGTTCCAACTAGATCAAGGCCCCAACAAGCGAAATGCCAAGGTGGTGCAATAGGCTGTAGATCTTGTGCTGGAGCGTGCACAAGATTTGCATGCTGCTGACATGGGAGACACTTTCTAACAAAGTCACAAGAGTCTTCTTCAATGGTAGGCCAATAGCAGCCTGCTCTAAGGATTTGTCATGCTAGGACAATACCACTCATGTGGGCACCACAAAGTCCAGAATGTACTTCTTTTAATGCCATCGCGGCCTCATTTTCATCTAAACATCGAGAGAGAGTATCGTGATAACCCTGATGATATAGGGTATTGGCTATGATAACATAGCGGGATGATTTTTGAATAAGGTTCTAGCGTTGGGTGCGTGTGGGGTGAGGAGATATGATACCATCGTTAAGGTAAGTGTGAATTTCATGGTACCAAGGGGATTGGGGACCAACCAAGATACAAACATGGTTTGAATCCTCATTCACATAAGCGGGTGTGAGGAGCTGCACAACTCAAAATTCATACTGCATAGCGTCTTGGGGAATTTCCAAGAGCGAGCCGATAGTGGCCATGGCATCTGCTGCTTTATTTTGCATTCGTGGCACTTGTGTAAACTGAAGCTTTGTAAAATGCTGGGTCATCTGATCAATTAGCTCTTTGTAGGGTAATAGCTTTTCATCTTTGGTTTGATATTCATTTAAGACTTGTTTGATGATGAGTTGGGAATCACCAAAGACTTGTAACTCAGTGATATTCCATTCTGCAGTTATCTTTAATCCTGCTACAAGAGCTTCATATTCTGCTATATTATTGGTGCTAGGGAATTGTAGCTTGAAGGCTTTTGGAATGTAATCTCCTTGAGGTGTAACTAATAATATTCCTACCCCTGATCCATGAGAGGTGTATGAGCCATCAAAATAAAGCTTCCATGGGGGCTATTCTTCAATTAGGTAGATATGCTCATCTAGAAATTCTGTGAGCAAAGGATATGCATCTACTAGAGGTGCATCAACTAGGTGATCTGCTATAGCTTGCCCTTTGATTGCCTTTCTTTCCACATACTGGATGTCAAACTCACTTAGTAGCATAACCCATTTGGCCAAACGGCCTATAAGTGTTGTTCTAGAGAGCATATACTTGAGAGGGTCAATCTTGGAGACTAGTTGGATGGTATGACTTAGCATGTAGTGGCAAAGCTTTTGAGTTGAGAAAACAACTGCCAAACAAGCTTTTTCCATAGGAGTGTAATTGAGTTCATAACCAACTAGGGTTCTACTGATATAGTAGATGGCTCTCTCTCTGTTATAATCATCATGTTGTGCTAGAAGTGCCCCTAGAGCAGTAGGTGTTGCTGATATATACAAGATCAAGGGACGACCAGGAACTGGTGGAACCAAGATAGGGGATTGGTGAGATACTGCTTGAGCTGATCGAAGTTGCGCTGACATAAAAGATCCCACTTGAAGTTCTCATTTTTCTTTAGCAAGTGTGAAAATGGTGTACACTTATCTGCAAGTTGGGAGATGAAGCACCAGACAGATTGAAGTTTTCCCTGAAGAGAGTGAAGCTGTCATAGTGTCTAGGGAGGAGGCATATTTAAGATAGCCTTGACCTTTTTGGGGTCGATCTCTATACCTCGTTTAGAAACTATGAAGCCTAGAAGCTTGCCAGATGTGACCCCAAAGACACACTTATTGGGATTTAGCATGAGATGATATTGGGCCAACCTATCAAAGACTTTCTCTAGGTCAGCAAGATGATCCATGAAGGTGTGAGATTTGACTAGGATATCATTCACATAATCCTCCAAAATGCTATGGATAAGATCATGAAAAATGGTTGTCATAGCTCTTTGATAGGTAGCCCCAGCATTCTTTAGGCCAAAAGGCAGCATGGTGTAGCAAAAGGTTCCCCAAGGGGTAATGAATGATGTCTTATGTTGGTCCTCTTCTGCAATCTTGATCTGATTATACCTAGAAAATCCATCCATAAGGGACAGAATTTCATGTCCAGCTGTAAGATCTACAATCATATCTATGTTGGGCAAGGGAAAATCATCCTTTGGACAAGCTTTGTTAAGATCTCTAAAATCAGTGCAGATTTTGATGTCACCGGAAGGCTTAGTGACAGGGACCATGTTGGAGATCCATTCTGAGTAGTCGATAGGTCGGATAACCTTAGCAGCTAACATTCTTTCTAGTTCAGCTTTGACTAGTAAGGCCACCTTGGGGTGCATTTTTCTAAGCTTTTATCTTATGGCCTTGATCTTTGGATCGATTGCAAGATGATGAACTACAAGCTTTGGATCAAGTCCTGGCATGTCCTGATATGACCATGCAAATCGGCCAATGTTCTCTCGTAAAACCTCAAAGAGGAGGTTAGCTTGGTCTTGTGATAGGGATGCAACAATGTGAACAATTCTAGGGATCTCTGAAGAACCAATGTTGACTTCTCTAGTATCCTCTATTACAATAGAAGACACCTTTGGTCGATTATCTTGAGGAGGCAATACTAAATCTTTATGTTCTGCTTGTGGCTCTGGATTTTCTTGCTGAGGGGTTCTCTTCGCTACCTTAGCTAGTCCCAAATTTACCTTAGTTTCAGTTTTGGGTGTATCGAAACTAGGTTGGGGATTTTCTCCAAAATACCCCTTAGGATCTAGCTTGTAGATGTAGGCAAAATCTGGCTTTGTCTTCTTATGAGGAGTTTCGGCTCCCATGAATCTTAGAAGTGCTTCCTCTGATGTGAACTCATCAATATGTATGACACTTGGTTGGTCCCAATCTATGAGTTGTGGATGAGCAAGTGGTAGGTCAATGAGATGGATGGATAGTTCTTGGAGAACAGAGTCTCCTAGGGAGATTTGGTCTGGGATATCATCGTAGACTCTCTTTTCAACTTCCTTAGGAATATCTTCAATTTCGAAAAGGTCACGGTGGATGTTCGAAAAAGCGTGACCGTTCTCGTTGGTGCCCCCAGTTATGGGTATGCCAAAGCCAAGTCTTAACTTTGTTTTCCAATTATGTGCTTCAATGGGGCATTGCATGCCCCTTTCTTCTGGTCCTAGTCCACCTCCTTGATAGTTCCATTTTTCAGTGATGAGCTTATGTTGTTGGGGATACTTTTGGCTGAAGTGATCAAGGCATGCTTGATTTTTTGGAGGTGCATCCTTATCTAACCAATTGTTGATATCTGGAGTGAGCTCTTCATGAAGAGGGGTTTTTGAGGACACAAAGGTGGTTGGGCCAAACTGTTTGTATTGAGGAGGTGGAATCTCCCTAGCTTTGTGATATGTTGGTCATCCATGGGTATGTGGATCAAGTGGGATTGCTCTGACAACAAATGCATCTGACAGACTATATTCTCCACAACCTTTGTTGTTGATCTTTACGGTAGATAGGATGGAGGCGATGATGGTTTCTGCGTCATTACAAGTGTGGGATGAGCTGGCGATGGATGTGTCAATGTCTATTCCAGGGCAATGGTTTGTATATGAAGCTTCAACCGCATTGCAGTAAGCAAAGGGTTCTGGATCGGCATGGATGGTTACCTCAGTGCCCTGATGCAAAAATTTGATACACTGATGGTAGGTGGATGGAAAGGCCTTCATAGCATGAATCCATGGGTAACTGAGGAGGATGTTAAATGGTAGGTTTAGATCAACAACATGGCAAACTATCTCTTGGATGACTAGCCCAACCTTGATTGGTAGCAAAATAGTCCCTTCTGTGGTCCTTTCCAAGTTGTCATAAGCTTTGATGGTGATAACCTCACTGATCATATCTGCCTCGGTATACCCAGCTTGTTTTATGAATTTTAGGGTGCAAATGTTCAAGGCTGATCCATTATCTATCATTACTCTTTTCACGGCAAAATTGGATACCATGATGGCTATGCGAAGCAGAAGGGTGTGATCTGGCTCAACCGTGGGTATGTCGGTGGGTTTGAAAGATAGGGCACATGAGGATGAAAGGTGTGCAACAAGATTACGAAAATCAGTAGCATTTATATCAGAAGGGACACGAGATTCTATGAGAGCACTGTCAAGGATGTCTTTGTACATAGGACTAGTGCAGAGAAGGTCTAAAATGGATATTTGGGCTGGCATGTTCCCAAGGTGTTCCAAGATATTGTACCAGCTTTTTGATGGAGCTGATGGTGTTGATGAAACTGGTGGGCCTGCAATGTTAAATCGCGCTCTTCGAGTGGTGACCGCACACTCATTTTCTGGTCCTCAGATATTGATAACATTGACAAAAGGCTCTTTCTCAGATATACAACCTATAAGGCTACCATAGTCTATATAGGATGAAGTGTGGTCATTGTTCTTCACATGCTGTTGGTTTGGCTGGCGATTGTTGGTGTTGTTTTGGATAGGTGCTTTTCCAAGATTTTGGTTTTTGTGTGGAGGAAAAGCATTTTGATAAATCTGTAAGCCTGCATTGGGAGAGGTTTGGGCACCAACAGTGATTTCTTTCCAATCAATGAGGTCTTGCACATAGTCTTTCAGTTTCATGCATCTGAGGGTGGTGTGACCGTTTACCCTATGGAACTTGCAATACTCATTGTCCTTGTACCATGCAGCTTTCGATTGGCTTGGGTCAATTTGCTGGGTAGGAGGAAATTTGATGAGGTTTTCCTTAGCCAATTTCTCAAAAATAACATCCAATGGCTCACCAAGGGGTGTATAGTTTCTAGGTGCAGGTTGGAATCTGGGCTTTTGCCCTGCAGCTACATTGATGGCATTAGCTTGATTGTTAGACCCTTGAAAGTTGGGTCTTGTATTGTGGTTTTGATAGCTTTGGTTATTTCATTGTTGGTAATTGATAGCTTGTTGGTTGTTTGTTTGATATGGTGGGTTAGACTGGTTTTGAGAAGGAGCAACGATATTCACATGTCTGGTGTCAGTAACCCCATCTGTTGCAACATGCTTGTTTTTGTTCCAATACCTAGACTTGTCATTGGAATGTGATTGATTTTGGTTGGCCTCTTTGTAAATTTTTACCACACCATCTTTGATGAGTCCTTGCTCAAGGATCATTCCTTTCTCTTTGATATCCTTATAGGTCTGCAAACAGTTCATGGTCATGTGGTGAGCCAAGCTGGGATGTGCATTATCAATAAACATTTTCACCACATGGCATTCTAGCAAGGTGTAGGATATGCGGGTGGTAAGGGTTTTCCATCTTTGCAAGTATTCGGCAAGGCTTTCTCCACCAGTTTTGCTTGGTGTGGACAAGATCAAATATTGATAGCTCTGTTTCAACAAGATGGGCATATTGGGCTACAAATGCCTCAGATAATTCAGCAAAGTTTTTAATTGTGCCATAGGGGATTCTATAAAACCATTCAAGAGCTGGTCCAGCCAAGCTTTTGGGAAAAAGGCGCAAGAGGAAGACATCATTGTATGCCACATCTTGGCAATGCATGTAAAATTCTTTGATATGTGTGACAGGGTCTCCTTTTCCTCTGAATTTGTAAAATTTAGGTACCTCAAAGTGTTTGGGAAATGGTGTCGTGGTAATGGCTCTATCAAATGAGTAAGGACACACATTCTCAAACTTGAATGTCTTTGGATCATTCCCTTCTTGGATGGCTTTCAGAGCTGTCTTCATTTGCTCCCACTCTGAATTGATAGGTGATGGTTGGGGTGCCCCCAATGTAGGAGTGCCTTGAGGTAGGTATGTGCTAGATGAGGCCACTAAATATGGATGGCTGTGAGGGATTTTCTGATAGGGATTGTACATTGTTTGGGCAGCTGCATGGTGGATGACGGGTTGTTGAGGGGGAGGTGGTGCATAATGCTGCATGTACTGTGAGGCTTGCTGTTGATATGGGATTTGAGGTTGGGATTGAGGAACATAAGCTGGCTGTGGGATAAATGGATTGCTTTGTGGAGGTAAGGTATAAGATGGTTGTGAGGCTTGGGGAAAGGATCAGAGGGCTTGTGGGGTTTGACCAATATATGTGGGTTGTGCCCCCATTTGGGATGGTATCTGCAAATAATTGGTGGTTGGCTGGGGTGGTGGATTACCTCCTAGAAGTGGCATTGAAAAGTAGTTGGTAATTGGAGGTAATGGATTAGTTGGTGGTGGAGGTGGTGGGAATTGAAAGCTTGGGAATGGAATTGATGAGGTTTGATAGCTTGTTGGCTGGATTTGGAAGCTTGGTAGAGTGGTGGCAGGAGCTGGGGTCATTTGGGAGCTTGGTAGAAAATTGGTAGTAGCTTGTGGGATTTGATAGCTTTGTGGAGTGAGGGTAGTAGCTTTTAGATTTGTGGCTAATGGTATTGAGCTCTCAAGACCTAATGAAAATGATGGGATTGTGTTCTGGGCTGCAGTGAACAAGCTAGGGGTGATGAAAGGTTGATTACTTGGTCCCATGGGTGACATCCCTGTTGTATATTGTTGAGGTTGGCTAAAGATGCTAGCACTAATTTGGGAGATGGGTAGATTTGGAAGGCTAGGTGTGGGAGCAGCAGCAATAGTGAAGGGGGTGAATGGTGAGGTGTTTTGAGTAAAGGGGGTTTGGAGCAGAGAGGTATGAACCAAGGATGGAGTGGTGGTGGCTGGGTTGGCTTGTGGCATGGAGATTTCAACTTGGGTGGATGATGGTATGTTTGGGTCTGTTGGGTCATATGGATTGGCTGGAGGCTCTTCTTTTGGAATATATTGAGGATAATTTGGATCATAAGAGCCTATGGGTTGTGGCAGCTGCCCAAACAATGGGTGAGATGGATCTAATAATGGAGGGGGTCTTCCAGAGTCAAAGGTTCCTACATTGTCCCTTCGAAAATTAGCCATGATTGTCTCTTTATTTTTGTCTATAATGGCGTTTACCAATACTGCATTTCCTGGTTGGTTCATGAAAGCTTCAATGTTAGTAGGTGATGGCATAGCTTGCTCTGGGCTGAAGGATGGCTGAGTGCTCAAGGGGGGTGAGGCTGTTTGATCCAAATGATAGGGCTCCATTGTTTCTTTCTTTTTGGCTAAGTGAGTGATGGGTGGCATGAAAAATGCTCCTAGGGATGAGATGCAATAATGCTGATGGATGCAAAAAGGGGGAAGGCTTTTCTATGCAAATGATTTCCTAGGTTGAGGCAAAGCTATATGAAAAAACCTAAGGAGGATTGGGTTGGGGATTCTAACTTCAAAGATATGTTGTCAAAGCACAAAAGGTCTGCTTTCCTATGTGCAAGCTTGGTGGTGATTTTGTCAACTTAAGGATAGACTGATGATCCTTTAGGAAGAACATGAGATTGACCACTTGTGGATCCCAACCTTTAGCTCAAGGTGATGAGAGATAACAAGTGACAAAGCTAGATTACCCTAGACAAAGCTCTGTCAAAGGGATAACCTTGGTGAGATTGGTGGATTTAGAAGATTTTAGGAATGGCAAACTTTTAGCAAGGTGACAACAATTTTGAAAGCTTAGATGTGCAGATTTTCGATTACTGGCTAGATGGTATGATTCTAAATGAGATGGATGAGCTAATAATACTTAAGGGGATAACCTAAGATGGCTGGCTTTTCTACAAAGATGACTCTAAAGTGAAGCTTATCCAAGAAGATGTGGAGAAACAAGGGTGTCTAATCATAGAAATCATGCCTAGTTGGTAAGGCATAAGCAGGATTAACTCTTGGATGTTGGCTAAATTTGATGGTGTGCTCTAACCAGGCCTCTTGAAGTGCTTTGTCGGTAGCTTTATCCTCTGCTTTGTGGAGTTTGGCAATTTGTGGGCTTGGTGTTATTTCTTTTCTCTTGGCTGAAAGTTCTTGGTATGCTAGAGATGGCTTGAGTTTGACCTTGTGAAACTTCTGTTTGGGTTTGGGTTGTTCTGACATAAATTCCTGAATTTGCTTGACTTTGGAAAAAATCTCAATTGTTTTGCTTCAACTTGTTCAACTTCTAAAATAGGCAGTGACTATGCTAAGTGTGCCCTAAGCTAAGATTGACCAAGTTTGGCAAACATTCATTCAACAAGTAAAATAAAAACAAGCAATAGATAGGAACACCTAGATAGAAGTTTGTGGTTCTCAGAGTGTGATACTTGTGCGAAGGAGTGTGTATGTTCTACAAATGTTTCGATCAGTCACTCCAAACACATTAACATCCTAGATGGTTTTCTGCAAGGCTGACAATTGGTTTAGCTAGGGAGTCCTCGATATACGCAAAGTACGTGAGGCCCACATCCGTAGATGAGACCAAAAGGATGTCACACAGCTAAGAGGAGCGGTAACCCACTTCTCCTCTTTCACTTCTCAAGGGTATAAAGTTCCTTGAGGCTTAGCCCGAATGACCAAATCTTGATCCCAAGAGAGGTGTCTTTCGATTCATCTCCTGATTCTTATACTCCGCCGAAACGCTGGAGTTGAGTTCATCCAAGGGGTGATGAAATCCCCAAGCAAGCCTCCTAAAAAGAAACAAGGTTTTGGATCCTAATCTTATGCACCCAAGATGGCCTCGAAAGACGACAAGGGGAGAGAAGACTTGGATGACCTTGGGCTAAAAAACACGCTTGTTCTTTTACCAACTGACTCTTATGTGTGCTAATCTAGACTTTGCAAGCACTCATGTTTAAGAGACAATGTTCAATTCCAACTTGAAGCGCCAACAAAAGTAAATCGATCGAAGAATGAAAACAATAAGAAGAGTTAGGGTCAACAAAAGAAAACTTGCACGCCCGGAGGCCCTCCACGTCAAGTATCAATTAATTTTCTTTAAGGCATTCAAGATTGAGTGTGATTTTGTTTTAAGCCCAAAACAAAAGTGTGTGAGATTCGATTTCAAGCGCGCGCCCGAAGGCTCTCCACATCAGTTTTTGTTCAATTTTAGTGCCCAAACTTGAAGTGTGATCGATTTAATCTAGAGTTTTGGCCATTTAGGAATTTTGATAAAGTTAAAGCAAACATTCAAAGACCAAGTGAGTGAGTTAGCTTGTGGAACATTGAACACCTTTTTCAAGTAGACCCATCCCCATAAATGGTGCTGAGATTGCAACCAATGGTTAATATTTGATGGGTGATTAGAAAAGAGGTGAGTCCAAGGAACTACTCAAATTGATTTTTGTAAATTTGTATTTTAACTTAACAAAGTTTCTTAAATGTCCAAAAATCAAACTTTACCTAGATTGCATGTGGAAAAGAGATTTGTTTTGTTCAATTTTAGAAGCTCCAAATGAAGTGTTTGATATTGCAATGGTTAATTGATCCTTGGCATTCAAGATTGGATTTGTTGTTTTAAGCATGCATTCCAAGGAAAGTTGATTTTAATCCATGACATTCAAGAGTGTGTTTTGAGCAACATTCATTCAATGGAAAATGTGTTTAACCATTCAAGTTCATTTTTTTAGCAACATGCATTCAAAGACAAATGGTTAAACATTCAAGTTCATTTTTTAGCAACATGAAAACCTACAAGAAACATGGTTAGTGGTTCCATATGTGCTCCAACCTGCAATGAGACCAAAAAAAGCAATTTAGTTAGTTAGCCAAAATCTTCAAAAATGAGAGCTTAACTATGGGAAAAAAAATTTTAACTTTTTTTGCTATTTTTTCTATGCGTAAAAATGCTTAAAATGGTCTAAATCCTATAGAACCACTAAAAGTTGCATAGATGCATACATCTAGATAGAACACATGAAAATGGTAAGACACTAGTTGCATAGATGCATACATCTAGATAGAACACATGAAAATGGTAAGACACTAGTTTCTCTTGGAAGGTACAAGTCAATTATATATGGTGTTAAAGATGGAACAGAATTAAAGAGGTGTGAACTACTAAAAAGTGATGTATCTGTAGCTAATTTTATGAAATTGTTTCAAGAGAAATACTTTATGACTACATAGCTCATACACATAGAACTAGATGGTTAGATGAGAAATTCAAGTTGTGTAAGCACACTTTTCCTTTGGGTGTGATTGGGTCAGTTGGTGACTTCTATGAAAACTTTACACCAAAACCTCAAAATAAAGTGCACTCAATGTATTGTAACTCTATACAAGAGTTAAATTTTGTACACATAGCATTTATTCATGCACATGATAACACAGAGGATGAAAAAAAATTTATTAAGAGAGTATCACTTCTATATCAACATTGATCAAACTCATTCATCAAAGTTTGTGTAAGGATGTTTTAGATTATTCTATTTTAGAGTATTCTATGAAAATTTGAGGGAAAAATATGTAGGATACAATCAACAATTGTATGGTTAGACAACTGCACCACACAATTCAAGAATACAAGGATGTTCTTTTGGTTGAATAGGAAGCATGTGACAAGTTGAGTGCAACATTTTTGGAATTTTAGTGAGGTGAGATATGGAAAGGGAGAACATGATGGTGTTGGATTATATGTGAAAAGATCCCTTAGTAGAGAGGAATTAAAGTACAAAGGTGGCATAATATTAAGAAATGTTGAAACAATTGTCTAGTGGTACAATTCTACAATGGGACTAGGTAACATAGGTAAGTCTACCATGTCTAGATTTTTTTGGTTGATAAATGAAGATAACATTGAAAATTTGCAAGATTATTGTACACTTACAAGATCAAATGAGATGTATTCATTTTGAAGTTCAAATGCAGCATCACTAGCTATTCATACTAGAATGATTTCATGCTTTTGTTCTTCTTATATGAATCTTTTATGGGATGAATGTGAATAAAAAGAGTGGGTTGACCAATGGTCTTGTAGACCTTTCCATCCAATTTATTCATATCAACTTCCTATAGCACTACAACTCAATTTGATCGAAACCTCACCAAATTTTGAGCATATATTCGACCTAGTTGGACCAAGTACTAAGTTATCAATTTAATACTTGGTTAAAATATAATACTTTCAATTTTGGTATTAACTTATCCTTATATATAATTTAGGTCACTTATATGTAGTTATTGCATATGAGAATAATGATGAAGAACATATTACTTTCTATGTCAGTGTATTGAGCCCAAAAAGAAATTGGTAGCTATAGTCATTGATGGTGAGGATATTGAGTACCCAATAGGATATATCATTGTGATAGGTGTAGAACAAGAATTAGTATGCAAAGAACATTAACAAATAAAGTAAAAATTCATAAACCAAAAACTAAATTCACATATATGCTTAGACAAAGAAAGCAAACCAGAAGTGCAAACCTCACAAGAGAAAACACTCCATGCTTTCTGGATTCTGTAGATGTGTCCTTTTGCTATGGATGTATGCTCAAAGATGCTCAAAATTTGCTTCAATGGAGATGGGTAATGGAAAATTAGTAGCTTTGTGAGCTCTCAATTTGGCATTATAAGGGTAAGATTGATGGCTTTGGTTCTCAAAATAGCATGGTAACTTTAGCTCAAAGATTGTTGATGAAATGGCTTGGGATGGGATTCAATTTATAGGCTAAGGGGTAGAGTGATGGAGGGATTAGATGCAAGGATGGATGAAGGCTTAAGGAGGGCTAGGATGCACTCAAAGGAGAGCACATGGATTGTGCTTGTTTAGCACCAATGGGAAGGTGACACTTGTCACAAGGAGGATGAGTGTGAGAGGGTAGGGTAAAGGGTTGGTTAAAGGCATGATGAGTGGGGTTGAGTATGTAAGAGGGATGTAAGAGGAATGAGTGTGGAAGAGGGAAGAGTGTGGAAGATGGGTGTAAGAGTCATGAGTGGGCTTGTAAGAGTCTTTTATGGATTGTAAGAGCACTCATGACTTTGTGGTTGGGATTTTTGAGGGGGAGACTTTGATTTGGTTTAGGAAAGTTTTAAACTTGTTTAGGGAATGTGACAAAATTAGGGGGTGGATTATGCTTGGGCTTAGGATTAGATTAGGGATGTTAGAGATGTGAAAGTGGATGGCATTAATGAGGGTGGGTGAGTTAGTGGCTAAGCTAGTTTAGTATGGGTGGATGGGGTGGATTAGGCTAAATGGAGGATTAGAGATAGGTTAGGGGTTTTTGAATTTGAGGATTTCATTTATCAAATAGATTTATTTAATAAATGGGGATTTTTGGAATTAGATAGAAGAATAGGATTTAATTGATAAATAATAGATTATTTGATTTATCAATTAGGACTATAGATGATTAATTAAATTAATCAACTAGGGGATGACAAAGGATTAATTAAATAGAAATTTAATTAATAATGCCTTTTTAGATAACTAAATAGGATTACTAAAATAGTGTAATCAAATTTAGGTGTCTACAATAGGCACATGGCTTTGAAGGTAGTTATTATTGTCCCCTACCATGAAGATCTCTTTAATTCAAATTTTCAAGTATGATGTATCAATTTTGACTTTAAATTGTCTTTATAATTAAGTGTAGGTACCCTATCAAGAATTGTGCCATGTTTTTATTTGAGGATTTTGAGACACATGGACATATTCTTCATTATTCTAACCTTATTGTTGCAAAAAATATTAAATATTTCAAATTCATTGTATTATTTTACTTTTAAGAATATTTAAAAAATTTAACTCGGTTGTTCTTGCTCCTCGCCTCACACCTCTAGTAGAATAAGTACTCCATGGTGTTCATGTACCACTTGTTGCACCCTACATTGGATATTGTTCACATATCAATCTAGAGTGATCTATAAAATAATTTATTTATTTTTCTTTTAAGATATTTAGGTGATTAAATAATATCATGTCAAAACTCAAATAAAAAAACATATGTCTCCTCTTTATAAAAGACCATCGGCATCAAATCATATGTGATTGTGAAATCCCAACATCTATATGAATAACAATTATCCCTGCAATGTACACATGGATGAGATGACACTCCATCTTAAGACATCTTAATATCCATCCCATCATAGGTGTGCTAAAAAATAAAACAAAAATGTTGACAAGGTCCTAAGGACTGTAATGATGCACGTGGTGATGATGCAAGTGGCACAAGTGAGGATGACACTGGTGGTGTAGGTGAAATAGGTGGGGATAAAATTGATGGTGCATGTGATGCTCATGGAGCTATCATAGCATGTGATTATTGAGGTGCCATAGGTGATGATGATGGAGCTGTCATAGGATGTGATGACCCTAAAGGTGCATCTGATGATGGTTGAGGTGCCATAGATGAAGGAAAACTACCTAACTATGAGTCATGCTCAAATATAACATCTTGTAATGATGCAACCCCATGAAGAGTCTGTAAAACAATAGAGTTCTTTATAATGTATGGGAGTACAACATAAGGCATGGTTTTTTGTGTTGTACATCTCCTCTCATATTGTGGTAACACCTTATGAGCCCCAAGTCTATCCTACATAGAGCCTCTCCCTCTACCTTGGAACTCATAGATGTCAAAGTAATTTTGCTTCTCACCAATGATGAAATCACAATATATCTTTCTCAAAAAATATAGAGACACCTCATAATTATTACATAGTGGTAGGTCAAATACCATATACTAGCTATCCCAAAATATGATCTCATCCTAGTATGAGTGCAACAATGACTAGGAAATTTTTTGGTTGTGTGTGATAGGGAGTTGTTAGATATAGGATCAATGAAAAGAGAACATATAGTACCTTTCTTAAAGTCATTATCTTTCAATTTTTGATATGATAACCAATTGACATAAAATGAACAATACCTATCCCACTATGTATGTCATTTCATAACCTCCCTAGACACCTCATTCACATTTTTGGTCATTTATCCATGTGTATTCACTAGGGTTGAGTGATGAGATAGTGTATATGACCACAACCTATTGACCATTTGGGTAATGTTACAACTATTTTATGTAAGGAAGTTTATGAGCTCCTCTAATGTAGTAGTTAAATGATGTAATGATATGTACAAAGGGTTTATAAGTGGTGGTGGTTGTTGAATGAGAACAGTGAGTGGAGACTTTTGTAGTTGTGTGACTACAGATGGAGGGTATTATGTTTATGTCACAACGGGTGGAGTTTTTTGTGGCTATGTCATGATGGATGGAGGGTTTGATTGTGTAGGAGGTGATCTTTCACCTCTCCATTTTTTTCTTGGATTCATTGATGCATCTATATTAAAAAATTATAAATAAATAAAAAATTACAAAACCACACTAAAATTTTTGATGTAAAAAATACATTAAAAAATGAAAAGAATGAAGACCTACCTCATTTTTGGGGTGTCATGGATGAAGATACAAGAAAAAACCTATTTTCCTCATGTTGGGTAGTCGTTACGCATGAGGTCAATGGTAAGAATCTATTGTGCAATTCCTCTCTTGAAAAGCTAATCATTTTTAGATCAACTCCAAGGTTCAATATTTGTCTTGCGATGTACCAAAATCCACTCAGTTGAAGATAAATATAATCATTCATGAGGAGGCCTTTTCTGGTTCTATTATGATCTTGGAATGAAGTAAATCTATTCGCTATCTCAAAAATAATACACAAAAGAACAATGTTTTTGTATTTTCTAGTTTTTCAATGAATGCAATCTAACAATGCAACTAAAATGAGTTCCTATTCTAGCAAAGGGGTTAGCAAAGAAAATAATGAAACTAAAAGAAAATAACTTGGAATTGAAATCCTAATGGACAAAAACTATAGAAAACAACATGGTCTGAGTTAAACTTTCAAATAAATCAGTAGGAAACCAATGAAAATAAGAGCAGTGCTTCCTAGAATCCACTAATGCAATCATCAGTGAGAAACTTTAACAATCATATGATATTTCAGATTTCATCAAATCACAAGGCCTAGCTCATTGATTTAGAATCTCGAGGAAGGCTATTCATCAATTAATTGCTTGACCAGATGAGAGAATCAGTTCAAGGGCTCTTGATGGGATACCACGTTCCTTTAGCATTCTAGAAAATTTGAATAATTTCTCCATGTCATTCAGAATGTTACTTTTGATGAAGAAATATTTTGAATACAAGATATTTTATTGTCAAGACATATCTTTTGTCATTTCATATCTTTAGAATCCTTCAGTCTTAACACTGTACTTTTCTCTTTTATTTTCTTTTTTTTTTCTTTCTCTTTCTTTCTTTTTTTTAATCTTCTATATCCTAACTATGCTTAGACTATGTAGTCAAGACATCAGTGTCATTTCTTGGATTCAATCTCTTGTGAACATCCCTTGAGTTCCTCTTTTAGAACTTTCAAAAACTCTCATGCCAAACAATGACCTTAGCAACCTTTCGAGGAGACCCCTCTTGTTTGAACTAGTTGAAACTTGGATCATCCCTCATCATCTTTGACTTTGATTCAACAACACCTGAAACAATCAAACTTTTAAATTTGAAAAGTGTTGAGAACTTGTTGGTCTAGGCTTCTAGTTTCCAAACTAAAAGTCCCCTATTTCCACAAGGAATGTCTGTTGCTTGGTTTGTATAAGACACACAATCATCAAAATGTTTTGACAAAGAAATACCTCTTCCTAAAATCAAAACCAAAGAGTGGTTAGTAAAAATTTTGTGAGAAAATCTCAAGTACACCTTACCCCCAGGACTAACACAACTTTGAAAAGAAACACATGATCGAAAGCAAACATGCAACATGAAAGAAAACACACTTGTAGAAATAAACACACTTGCAGGAATAAAAATCTAAACTAAATGCAGAAATACAATTCTAACTAATTTTTCTTTTGTCTTTTAGGCTTCAAAATAATGCTTTAGAAATTTCCCATTTATGAGTAAGGGAAGAAATTCCCCCTATATGTAACTGAGCCTAAAAGTGTTTTCTCCAAGAATTTTTATGATCTAATAAGGGCCCATCCACAAGTGTTGAAACTTGGTATGGCTGCCCGACTTTTCTTTCACCTTATCCCAGAGTAGAACAAGGTCAAAAATCCTAAATGATTGAATCATGACTCTCTTTTAAAATCATCTTTTCACAAAAAACTTGATGTTTATCCATGTTCTCTAATGCAACTATTTGTTTTTCATCCATCTCTAAAAGATTCATCAATTTGAATTGTACTTTGTTAGCATCTTCAACATACCCACTCATGAACTTCAAAATGGGAATTCTGAGATTAAGTGGGAACACTTTTTCTTGTCTATAGACAAGAAAATATGGAGAAGTCCCCAAAACATTTTTTACTCTAAATTGATGTATCCATAAAGCATATTTTCACAGTGTATGTCAATCCCTAGGGTTTTCTTTAAACAATCATCTTATTACTATGATCAAGTTTTTGTTTGTAGATTTTGCTACCCCATTTTCTTGTGGGTAGTAATTTGAAGAGAACTTGATAATGACTTTATTTTCAAATGCCCATTGGGTCAAGAATGCTGATGCAAAAATTAGATCTATTATCACACATAAGGGAAAATGGCATTCCAAATTTGGTAACAATAAGTTCTTCTAAAAAGTCTGTCACCACCTTAGCAGTGCAATTTTTTAATGTTTCTACCTCCATCCATCATGTACAGTAATCTATAGCTATGAGGATAAGTGTTTGTCTAGTTGATGATGGTGGGTAACCAATGGAATGTAGCCCCCACTTTGCGAAGGGGCATATCTCCTACATAGGTTATAAGGGCATTGCCAGATTCCTTTCTCTATTGGCATTGGTCTAACAAATATGACAAGAGGATACATGCTCAAAAGTGTATTTTAATATTGAGTGCCAAAAATAACCCCATCTTAGAATCATGTGGGTCATTGCTTTTTCTAAACCATGTCCTATACCAACTTATCATGAAAGTGTTCCAGACTTCCTTTTTTTCCTCATAGCCTAAACACTTCAGATAAATCCCTTCATAGTTTCTCTTGTACAACTTGTTTTCATGTAGCATATAAGATTCACACTTCATTTTAAGTCCCCTGTATTGTGAACTATTCATCCAATTTGGGCATTGGTCTTGTAGTAGATAATAAACAATGTCTTGATACCAAACATTTGTCACCGCACCCTAATTAGTGTTAACATGTGATACAACCATCTTCTTATGATCATCTCTATTTGTTTCATCATCAAACTTGAATTGTTTTTCATATCCATCCTGGTTATCAACTATCATCTTTGACAACCCTTGACCTCTGACTAATCTCATAGATTGAATTTGAAGATCAAACTCTTGAAGTATAGCCATCCACTTTCCTCTCCTTTCACCAAGTTCATTCTGCATCAAAAGTGTCTTTATTGCTGGATTATGTACAATTGCATACACCTTAGTTTTTAGTATGTAATGATAGAATTTCTTTACCACTTTGATTAATGCAAAGAATTATTTATCAAGGTTTGAATAATTCAATTTGGCATTCTTCAAGGGGCAACTCATAAAAGAAATTGGTCTTTCATCCTCCTTTTCCTTTTTCTGTGTCATGATCCCTGCACAAGAATATTTGGAAGCAAAGGAATAGATCTTAAAAGGTAACTCATAATCAAGACTCACCAAGACTGGGGCCATAGAAATGGCAACCTTGATATCTTCAAATGATTTCTTTATCTCTGGAACCCATTCCATCTTAACCCCCTTTTTGAGTAAATCATTAAGGGGATGAACTATCTATACAAATCCACTTGTGAATTTTTTCATAAAGTTTATCTTTCGAAAGAAAGACTTTAGTTCCTTCTGACTGTGTGGAGGTACTAACTTTAGAATAGATTTGACTCTATCGAGATCATTGGGGATTCCAACTTCAAAAATGATATGTCCTAGAAGCTTTCCTTTAGTAATGGCAAATGAGAAATTCTTGGGATTGAGAGATATGTCATATTTGCAACATCTATTGAATACCTATCTCATATTAGCAATGTGGGTACTTTGATCTTTTGAAAAGATAGTCAAGTCATCCATGTAGATGACTATACATTTATTAATCAATCCTTTGAAATCTTCATCCATTTCTCATTGAAATGTAGCTCCCATTTTAATTAGTCCAAAGGGCATTCTTCTATAAGAAAAATTTCCCCACTTAGTCATGAAGGCCTTTTTTAGCCTAACTTCTTCATCAATCATCACCTGATTATATCTTGAATATCCATCTAGGAAAGACATCATTTTTTAACCATTTACAATTTGCAAGACCTCATCAAGTGAGGGTAGAGGATAATTGTCCTTTTGAGATGCTAGGTTCAAGTTATGAAAATCAAAACAAAGATGAATCTCTCCCTTCTTCTTCTATACAAGAACCAAGTTAGCCACCCATGTAGAATGATGAATGGGAAATATGATCTTTACATCCAACAACTTCTTTACTTCTTTCATGATTAGTGGTTCATTGATAGGATTTATCGATCTTTGTCTTTGTCAGAATGGT
Organism: Cupressus sempervirens; assembly: GCA_028749045.1. NCBI lineage: Eukaryota > Viridiplantae > Streptophyta > Pinopsida > Cupressales > Cupressaceae > Cupressus > Cupressus sempervirens. The sequence goes on from CM053793.1 coordinate 310,969,422, forward strand.
TTGGCATTTGGTTTGAGTGGGATGTCATGTGTGATAATCTTAGGATCACAAGTCTTCAACTCTTCATAGCTCTAAGCAATGACATCCTTATACTCAGTGAGTAATTTGAGCATGTCTTCCCTTTCCTATGAGTTGTACACTTTTCCTATCTATACCATTCTTGGTTCTTCATCAATACCCAAATTGTATGAGTCACATTCTTTGATTCCATTTTCTTGAGTTTCCCTTCTATTGAGTGCTAATTCATCATGATCAAAGATACAATCAAGTTCAACCATTCCCTTTGGAATAGTGTCGGTCTTTAGATTAAGAATCCCATCTTCATCTTCAAGCCCATCATCTTCAGGTTTTTCATATGGTTTTCATCAATTTCTTATCCTTCAAAATGGTGACTGACACATGATAAAATCAAGTATATGTTGATCATCTTGAAAGACCTAAAATTTTGTGATATTATCAAGAATGGACAAAACCACAATCAATTCCACTGAAAATATTTTCAACTTGGTTCTTTCAACCAGTTATAAAGCACTTGTTGAAATGGCAAGAGCATCTACTACCATGTTCTTTCTTCTTGGAATGGATTTGATGTTTACAGCTTCAAAATCATCCAATATATCTCATACCCTTTTTCTATAAGCAAGTAATCTTTTATCATTGCAAGAGTATATGGATTTTACTTTTTGTATAGCCAATTGAGAGTCTCCTTTGATTATGAGAGCTGTGACTCCTTTCTCCAGTGTAAAGAGCGGTCCTCAAATTAATGCCTCATATTTTGTAGCATTGTTAGTAAATCTAAATTGTAATCAATATGCAGCATAGAAAGACCTACATTTTGGGTTGACCAATTTGATACCTACACTGGCTCCCATCTTGCACCTAGAACCATCGAAGTGGAGTGTCCAAATTACATTTTCCTTGGGTTTTTTGACTTTATGCTTATTCATCCTTAACTTCTCTTTCACTTGAGCCTTGAATGACTATTTCTTAGGAATCCAGTGTAACTTTCCTTGTGTAGGACTCAATGATTACCCTTCATAATCTATGGATAGAGGAAGTGTATGTTTTTCTTGTTTATCTTGAATTTCCCCTATTAGTTCTTTGATTTCCTCAACTTTAGGTTCAAGATGAATGACTACTAAATTCCATCCTTTTCCTTTCACATATTGTCTTCTCCTTTGTACTTTAATCATCCCAAGAGGTGGAGAAGACAAACCTCCACCATCTTAAGAGGTATCACTATATGACACATTTAGATCTTTGCTTTCCTCTTCAATTTTTTCAAAAAGGTTGGATGAGTTCACTAGATTTTGGCTTTCTGTGAATCCAACTATTGAGGTCCTTTTAAACTTGTTTTCCATTATGTATATCAGGACCTTTACTACTGCTTCTTGGCATGATGAGCATTCAAACTCAGATTGACTAACTTTGCGTAATTGACAAAATCCTTGAAGGAGGAGGACATTGGGATTAGCTTCCTCTCCTAAACATTGTAAATTAGTCATCATATTATCTATGAACTATGTCACAATTTCACTTTTGGGTACTAGCACCTTAGCTTCTTCATTATGATCTTGAGGTGTATAGGTTGGAACCATATACAATACCATCACTTTGTATGAACCCAAATCTGATTGTAAGAATGCTTCTCATTCTGGGCATTGTAATCTATAATCATCATTTTCAATTTGGGATTAGCATCTATTTTTATTTGATTGTTCAATCCTTTCCGTGGAAACCACAATTGAGTGAAGTCTACAAAAAACCATCCTCTCAGACATTTTGTTCATTCTCTACTTAGAAGCAACCCATATGTTTTATCCAACTACATCACCACTTGATTAGAGGGTTGAGGACTAACTCCTAGTCTTTGAGCTATTGATAATGACATTATGTTACATGAAGCTCCTGAATCAATGAGACAATTGTAAATATTCTTCCCATATATCCTGATGCTAGGAAAAAATGGGGGTACCTCAACTTTGTCTTTGAACATAGTGGGCATTGCTTCTACAACATTCACTTGTTGAGGTACTATCTTTTGAGGAAAAATATTCATATTGTGGAAACCTTTGTATGATCCAATGTCTTCATAAGAGCTTCTCATTATTGTGGAAAATTTTGTAACATGTCAAACATGGACATGTTGGCCTTAGTTGTTTTCAAATCCTCTATCGCATCATTTTTTTAGTGGACCAAGTGGGATTCTTCAGTATTGTTGGTACATTCACTTGATTCTGATTCTATTGTCCTACATACACTGGTCTCACTGGTGGTGGATTGTTGCTTGCTCTTGGATCAAGTAGAGTTGGTTGTAAAGCTAGAGGAATTCGATCTGTCAAGGGATCCTTTCTATTTCTAAGATTGTATGTATTTTGATTGTCATTGCAAAAAGTAAACATCTCATCATGCTAAATATCAGGTTCCTAACTACTATCTTTTGAGGAACAATATTCATATTGTGGGAAACCTTTGTATGATCCAATGTCTTCATAAGAGCTTCTCATTATTATGGACAATTTTGTAACATGTCAAACATGGACATATTGGCCTTAGTCCTTTTCAAATCCTCTATCACATCATATTTTTTAGTGGACCAAGCAAAATTCTTTAGTATTGTTGGTACATTCACTTGATTCTAATTTTGTTGTCCTACATACATAGTCTCACTAGTGGTGAATTGTTGCTTGCTCTTGGATCAAGTGGAGTTGGTTGTAAAGCTGGAGGAATTCCATCCATCAAGGGATCCTTTCTATTTCTAAGATTGTATGTATTTTGATTGTCAATGCAAAAAGAAAACATCTCATCATGCCGAATATCAGGTTCCTAACTAAATAGGAATGAGAATTCCTCACTTGTTGGTCGTTCCACTTATGTATTCTATGAAAAATCATAGGATTCTAATAGCATAGCACTGAATTGTATAGGAGGGGGATTGTCATTTACTTGTGAATTTTGATTCATCTCCTGATTGCCATTATAGTACAAACCATCATTGTTAAACACATTTTGGCTATCATCATACTGATTTATATCAGCATATTGAACATTGTTGTTTTTGTTATCAGCAGGAATGCTTCCATTATTCAAATGGGTGTTCCATTGTTAGTTCTACCTTTGGAAGCCATTATTGCGATCAGGAGGATTGAAGTTATTTCCTCCATTTGTTATTTCCTATATTGTTGTTGTTATTATTCCCATTGAAGTTCATGTTGTAATTCTAACCAAAATTGCTGTAGTAGGGGCTAGTGTTATTTCTTTGGAAGTTGTTATTTTGTCCTTGTGACAATCTAAGAAGTTTCAATTCATTGTTCATTTGTGACATAGTATTCTTCATTTGACCAACCTCTAAAATAAGGTTATTGTTTGTTTCCACAAGAACTGTGGCCTTCTATTCAAAGAAAGATGTTTTTGGAGGCTCATACCCTAGATATGTTATCTCATGATTCTATGGAGTGGGTGCCTGCTATAATAGAACTAGATTCATAGGTATGAACTGGCTAGGCATCGTAGGTGCTCCCATGGGGTATGTTGGTATTGTGGTAACTGCTTGTGTTGGAAGCATCATTCCTCCTCCATTAGGATTAGCTTGCTTAGTAAAGGTAATTACCTATACGAAGACTTTATCCAATGTGTCAATATTTTTTGCAGGAAGTCTTCTCAGAAAAATTGCAATAAGATGGTCCATAGCATTTAGATAAATCTGAATAGCAGCTTTAACCGGTATAGTGTATGGCATTTCCAACTTGTGGTAGGCCATATGAAAGTGATCATTGAAGTGAGAAACTATCTTATCTGGGTCCCTTTTTATTGATATGATTTGTTGATGTATCATAGTTGGGTTGATAAATGTCTTGAATTATTCTAAGACCAATTTTTTGAAAGTGTCCCAATCTCCAATGCATCTGGGTGGCAAATTAATGTACCAATTGAAGGAAATTTCCTCCAAAGAGTAGGGGAATAAACAAAGAACCACATCCTCAATAGCAACATGCTTGCAGTTTCAAATTTTTTTGAATATCTTAACATGATCTTCAGTAGTTCATGTTTCACCATAGATGAATCTGGGGCAAAACTTCTCAGGATTCTTAGGGAGGTCATGGATTGCACCTCTCAAGTTTATTGGTGAGACTACAATGTTTGTGAAAAAGGCCATTGGAGTGTTTGGCAAACCTAACGGTGGTTGTTGACAAATAGCTATTGGAATATGTGGTGTTCCACTAGGGGGTTGGAATGGAGGTGGAGTTGAAGAATATGATGAAAGTTTGAATGGAAGTGGTTGAATTTAGGATATTCCCTTGTCACTATGTGGTTTGTGGAAGTGGGTGAGCTTGAGAAACTCATGTGCACTTGGTGTAGACCTTAATGCTTATTGAAATGGGGATTTTGGATCAATATCCTCTAGCTTGCATCAATTCTAGAAAAAGCAGACCTCTATAAAATTCCACTTTCTCACCTCTTTGAATTTTGTGCACCACAGAGTTTTGTGCACCTACAAACCCATGAAGTTGTGGATCTATGGACCTGCATACCTACAGATCTATGGACCTACATACCTATGGAGCTGTGGACCTGAATTTCTCAAAAAACTTAGAAAGTTTCCTAAGCTTGTGTGAAATGTAGATTATTATAGAAGTGTAAAAATTCAAAAACTTTGACAAATTTTCTTCCTTTTCGAGAGTCTAAATGACCCTCCTTCTAGTGCCACTTCTATTGGGTGTTTGTTATGCATGAGGTCAATGGCAAGAATCCATTGCACAATTCTCTCTTGAAAAGCTATTTTTTTTGGGATCAACTCCAAGGTTCAGTATTTGTCTTGTGACGTACCAAAATTTTCTCAGTTGAAGATAAATGTGATTGTTCATGAGAAGGCCTTTGCTAGTTCTATTATGATCTTGGAATGAAGTAAATCTGTTCGCTATCTCAAAATAATACACAAAAGAACAATGTTTTTGTATTTTCTAGTTTTTTAATGAATATAATATAAAAATGCAACTAAAATGAGTTCCTATTCTAGCAAAGGGGTTAGCAAAGAAAATAACAAAACTAAAAGAAAATAACATGAAATTGAAATCCTAACAAACATAAACTGCAGAAAACAACACATTGTGAGTTAAACTTTTGAAGAAATTAGTAGGAAACTAATGAAACAAGAGCAACACTTCCTAGAATCCACTGATGCAATCATCAGTGACAAATTTTAACAATCGTATGATATTTCACTTTTCATCAAATCGCAAGGCCATGGAAAGTATGCTCATGCAAGACAAAAATTTATGGAGGCACAATTAGATGATCTCTTCTCAAGCTCGATACATCAATAGAATTCATAAATCTATAGCAAACACCAGAACTAAAAGATCACACAACCAGAAACAACACAATAAACCTTTGGCTCGGTCACAATCTTATGAACAAAATTCACAAAACAATGACACATTCAAGAAAGAATCACTACACTCGAAATGCGAGTACCAAAAGAATAATTTTATTGCATAATAATGGTGGCCTTTGTTATATTTTACAATAGGGTATTTATAAAAAATTGTCTCCTCAATTTGTGTCCAGAGTGAGAGATATCTTCATGTAATAAAATGATTTTAAAACATTAAAAAAAACTAAATATATACAATCTAACAATTAATCTACTACTTAGAGGGATTCCATCTATATTTTATTCATTAATTGGATGCGAGAGCCTTTTACATGTCAAAAACAAAGAAATTATGAGAGAGAAAGTAGGAGGAAGCCTTTAGTCAAAGTAGAAGCATCTGGAGGTACCAAAAATAGAAGTCGGTCCTTTACTAGGCATGTGTCAAAGTTCAATTTTTGTCAGAATGCATTTTTGATGCATGGGAAGTGTTATTTTTGGAACAAGCAGTTAACTATTGGTGCACCTCTAAATTGCAGAGCTGCATACCTGTGGACCTACACACCTGTGGAGCTACAAAGCTGCAAACCTCGACAAGATCAAAAATCTCAAAATTTTACTAAGTGTCAAAATTGAAATTCTAGCATCTAGGTTTTGTTCTTCTTCATCCCCAAGCTATGTTTGGATGTTTGCCTTTGAATTTCTCTATCATCTTAGTAATCTTAGCTGCATCTAGAAGATCTAAATCCTCATATTTATCTTTTACCTTCTATCTATAATTGTCTACCTTAATACAGGTATCGGCAAAATCCCTGAGTTTGGTATCCAATTCTAACAAGGCTTTTTCTGTCCTAAAGGCTTGTCAGATGTCCTCATCATCAGCAACCTCCAAAAAAATCTTACTAAAAGTTTCCAACATGGTCTCTATAGGTAACAACTTTTCTTGTTCCTCATTTTCAAAAATATCCAAGCATGCATCACTGTAGTGTCTCTCTACTTCCAAAATTCACTCTTGGGTTTGGTCCTTGAGCCAATGAATCTCCTCATGTAATGTCTCCATTACTTTATTTCTATCTGCTATCTTTTCTATCTAGTCATCAATCATATCTAATTCTTCTCTGGTATATACATCAATCAAACCCTAATATCTTTGGCCCTTTATGGCTTGTAGAGTATGCAAATCCTTACTCCAGGCCCATACCTCATCGATGATACTAAAGTCATACTTAAAAATTTCTATGATCTTATTTTTCTTATGTGCATGTAGTAACTTCAAATTCCCTATGATGATGGTAATACCTTTGTCCTCAAAACTTTCTCACCACTCCTAACAAGCTTTCAAAAATGGGTCAAGCTGTACACCTCCCCCTTCTCTAAGTATGGTATTTAGAGTTTCCTTAGGGTGCTCAAGATCAAGATGACCCACAACTTTGGCTAGATATCCTTTTAAGATCTCAAGCTACCTTCAAAGTTCTTGGAGTTCAATCTCATCTTGCTCCATGTGCTTAAGAACCTCTTTGACTCCCATAGTCATCATTTGTCAGGTTGAATCCTATGTAGGCCTTCCCAACATAACATCCTTTAATTCATAATCTGCAAGGCTAAGGCCTTCTACATCTATGCCTTTAGGAGGTAGAGCCACTTGTGAAAATAAATCCTAGTTCCTTATGCTAGTGACAAATGCCAATGGCATTACCTCATGTGATGGAGACTCAAGTTTATTCAAAATCTCTACAATGTCACAAATGTCTTCCTCTAAAGCATGAAATTGAGGCTTAGTACTCCTCATTATCTCCTTTATAATCCATCTAGGGATGAGTCATATTGAGGACCTAGCTCTTGATGATGAAAGGGTGTGTTCTACTATCTCCTTCCCCTTATTACTCCTTCTTGGAGTTGTCTCCTATTGGGATGGCTTCCCTTCTATAGCCTCAGTGTTAATGGACCCCGTATTTTGAACCTCAATGTCTCAAGAAAGTGGTTGAGAATATTCCACCATTTTTCCTTCTAACACATCACCGGTCACCATTTTTTCTGGTCTCTCCTCTGATGATATCTCCTTCTAAAATTTCTCTTCCTCTAAACTCTGAGGTAGAGGGGTCACCAAGCCCTGTTCTACTACTGTAACTTGTGGTGGAGATGGAGGAGTAAGATTAGGACCCTATATATTTGGCAACATTTGTGTCTAGTCTTCTTTTGAGGTTCACATATAGGGGTGTCCCTGATCTTATCCCCAATCAATTTTGTACCTACAGGCATGAAATCAAAATTTGACATTGAGAAAACATCATCACCCTCTTCACTTTGCTCATCCACCCACTATTGTACTTCATCTTTCAAAGAAGAGAGCTCTAAGGTTTCTACTTTAGTGGATGGTGTGGTACCCATGGTACTCTTTCTCCTTTGCAACTGTGTGGCTCTAGCTAGTTGAGTTCTTTCCTATAGGGGCACTTGTTCCTCTTCCTCTTCCTCTTCTGATTCTATTTCTTTCTCCTCTTCATCTCCTTCTAGAATACTTTTAGAAATAGATGGATTAGGCACTAATCTTCTACTAATCCTTTACCTTTTCTTCATCTAAATCTTAATCCTTTTATTATGTTTTTTTGGAAGTAGAAGGAGAAGTTGGCTCATCTTATGGAGGAGGAACGGAGAGTTATGGAATCTCTCCCTCTTCTGGTTGGCTAGACACAATGAGAGACAACTACGATTCATCCTAGACTTGGGTAGCTCCAGTATCTTGGGACCATTGTGGACTCTATTCTTGTTGTTGGGGAGGCACCTGTTCTATCTGAATCCTCCAAGGAGAGGTCCTCTTTTTTTTATTCTTTCCTTTCCTTTTAGGAGGCTAATAATATCCAACTAGGTGATCAGGTTCGTATACCATTTCTAGCTTGATAGGAGACTAAATTGTGAAGGTAGGAATTGTTACTTTCATCCCTCTACCTCTTTATGGATAAGCATGTGCATGGAAGATTATAGTATCAGTAATTGGATCAAGTGGAAATGATTTCTTTATCCAATCCTTCATCATTCTGATAACATGCCTTGGTTGATGATTAATATCATCCACCTCCTTCCTATCAACCTTAGCATTCATAATGGGTCTTTCAACAATTTTGTTTGCTTTGAACAGGGGGTCCAGTAACTCCTTAGAATCTTGTTTCTTTATCTCCTCTAGGATGTTCAACTGGAGAGCCTTTTCTACTAGATACAAAGTCATCCTACAATAGTCCCTAATGTGGACATCATAGTTATTTGTGGCATTCATCTACTAATCTTCAACAACATCCTCATGATGGAAGTCCTTTCCTGCTAGACTCTCCACTCTCCTAACATTATCAAAATTGGGCTAGGGAGAGTTGTATTCTTCTAGGGGATAATTCTTCCACTCCCACTCGAAGGATAGAATGCCTTGCTTCCACTTCACTTGATATGGTCCAATGAGCAATGGCCATACCTAGCAAGGTCTTTGTTGCCTCTTTATCTTCTCATAGACTGACTCAATTTTCTAGGATATCTCCAACATCACCAATTTTTCACTTGGGTATCTCAAGAGCTTCTTACGATTGATAGAGGCACTAGTTACCCACATATATGTGAACATCTTGAACTGGATGAAATAGGCTCTGAGAGCTATAACTTGTACTTTGGCTTCATCAGATAACCTCTTCCCATAGTCTCCCTCAATTAATAAAATGATCACAAAAATGAATGCATCATTCATGATTCTTTACTCTTTGCTCTATAATGAGAGCTTCTTCTTCAACAACTGAGGATAGACTATATATGTCCAGGCATTGTGATCCCGCATACTGCCTCTTCTATACAAACTAGGATAGTTTGTCACCCTTGCTACAAGCAATTATACCATGTAAGAAGTTGTGTAAAACTTCTTCTTGTCCTTTACTATCCTCAACTACTCACACAAGTTCCCACTTAGTGTGGTGGCCCAATCCAGTGGTATCTTTGCCTATCTGATGGTCTTAATAAACTTGATCATAAAGGTGTTGAGGTGACCCACTGCAAGTAAGCCCATGACTCTGCTTAGGAGAATGATAGAGTATCCAATGTCTTATTTCATATATCCTCGAGTCATATCGACATTTTTTGCTATCCTTCCCTGAGGAGGCTTCTTAATGAGGTACAAGGATTGTATGATGTCAATGGCCTCTTGTTGATGCTCCTTGTACCATATTTTAGTTGTTTCATAGGAGATTCTAATGAACTAGTCTGCTCTTAGAAGATGAAAGACCCTCTCAATGTTACTGGGTTGTAGATCCAACACCACTTCTCCAGTGACACTCTTGACTACTCTTTCATCAAGAAAAAAACATTGTGATAGGGCCATGATTAGTTAAGCTAATTATACTAACATAGGATGTGAACTTGTGTTCACCAACCCAGAATAGATGAGTGAAGATACCAGTGTAGATCTCTTTGTTGGCTTGCTGCAAATTCTGAGAAATTCTCCTAGATTTGTGTGTCTTAACTTATTATCTTGAATCTCTACGTGGTCATCATGGAATATTGACTTTAAGGATACACCTTCGAATTTGAACACGATGAGTTTGGGTGTTAGTCCAGATGTGGATGCCATTTAATCACCTACACATTGTGAGAAAAATGTTTGTTAGTCCAAAGATAAAATGTAAAAGCTAAGAATTAAAATAAGTACAAAGGAAAAAAAAGGCCCTATTTGGGCATTTTATTTACTTTTTATTTTTTTCATTTTATCCCTATTTTTTATTTAAATTATTTTTTTTGGTTTTTCAAAAATTAAATTAATTAAAAAAAATGTGTGTGGGGTGGATGTGTGCATGTGTCATGGGTTTCATAGGCTGTGTGGTTCATGGCGATGCACCACATACGCCAAAGGCACCATATGTGATGATGGAAGTAGAAGGCAGTGGCACGGGCACGATGTGCATCATGGGCATGAAGGCATAAGGTGGTGGGCATAAAGGCACAATGCATCATGTGCAACAGAGATGTAGACACCAAGGTAACTGTGGGTGCTAGACAAAAAGGGTGCCACCATGGGAGCCAAGGGTGTACATAAAAAAATGCTATAGTGGGTGCCAAGGGTGCTATGGGTGCAAAAAAAAAAAGGCACCACCATTGGCACCAAGGGTTCCATAGGTGCAAAACAAAAAGGCGCCATCGCAGGCACCAAGGGTGTTGTGGGTGTAAAACAAAAAGGCACCACCGCGGGCACCAAGGGTGCCATAGGTACAAAACAAAAAGGCACCACTACAAGCGCAAAATGAAAGGGTGCCACCATAGGCGCAAAACAAAAAGCACTATTGTGGGTACCAAACTTGATGCAAAAATGAAAATAATGAAGTGTGAAGTGTTTTGGTGGGTTTTATAACCCCCCATGTTGGGCTGGGTGTGTGGTGCATTTCAGCATACTCCTTGGTGCACGGTGCGCACTCTGGCCACGTACACGGTTGTCTGCATGATTTTTTTTCTAATTTTTTGATTTTTTGAATTTCTAATTTTTTTGGTTTTTTTTATTTTTCTGTTTTTTTGATTTTTCTAATTTTTATGACTCTAACACTTTCGAGTTTTAAAATTTTCTCTCAACTCTCAAACCATGAGCTCGGGAGTTTTGAAAAAAAAGTAGGGGGCCCCCATTCCTGAGTAGGAATGGGGCATGTGTTGTGACCACAACACCTCACAAGCTCAATTGGGTTTTGTCTTTCTCCTTTGCACTCCATGATGATGTTTTTATTTGAGTGTATAAAAATATCCTAAAATGCGGGTAGCAAAAAAATATTCATGTTTCTAAAAACATGACCGGGTTTTAAGAAACATAATTTTAAATAACCCAATTGGGGTATTTAAATTATAATGGCCAAGCTTGGATACCAAGCCTAGACTGCATTTCACTTTTAAATAACCTAATTGAGTTATTGAAAACTTGATTGTGTTATTGAGATTTTTGGATCTTTTTGTTGGGTGTCCACTTGTTTTACACCAACTTGGTGCACTCACCCCACATCTCAATATCAATATCAATGAAAGACAAGAATAAACATAATGCACCTAAAAGGAACAATGGGCTATACCTCTCAAGTAGTAAACTATCTAGTAGACCAACAGTGAGGTGTTGATCTCAGATTGGTTTTGATAAGTGAGTATCAACACACTTAAGTTATTTACTTAGTTCATGTCAAACTAGTAGTACATGTTGAGCACAAGATATATATATATTAGACCATGCTAAGTCATAGTGAGTGTTGAGCCACTCATGTGCCAAGTCACTCAAGTGTTGAGTAGATAGTATATGTCAAGTGACATAGGAGCCAAGTAAACAATGGATGCCGAGCAATACAGGTGTTGAGTCACAACAAAAGGATTAGTGTATGCCGAGCATCAAATACTTTAGATGTCAAGTAAGATAATTTTGAATTTTTTTTATAAAGGCACAAACAACTATGTAAACCATTTTTGAGCTGACTTAAGATTTAATTTTGATATTTTGGAGATAAGGACAAATCTCTAGTTAGATTCCTTATGCAATTACATGTAGTCAATCAAAAAATGAAAAGGATTAAGCTGCAAAATGGATGAATCTTAGTCATAGATTCACACCTAACCCTAATTCACCTAAGTCTTCTTAAGGAGGACAAACCATAAATTCTCTATGAGTGAGTGTGTAAGGAATTGAAGGAGCAAAGAGAGAAGTTTGCATGTGAAAATAGAGAATTCATGGTGGCTTAGAAGTTATGATGTGAAATGACATTGCACAATTAGTTAGAGAAAAATAGAGGAAAGGAAAAGGATACAACAAAGAGACATCTGATTGAGAAGGATCAAGAAGACATTGTTAAGAGGTGATCTCTTATCAAGCAATCAAGAGCTAGCCACACGATCAAAGCTGAGACATTATAAAAAGTGATTTTAGTTAAAATATCTTAGTAGAGTAGTCCTAAGAGGTTGTATGAAATCCTCTAACAAGGTGCTTACTTAGTTGTGATTTAAAGTTCTTTAGCAAGGCACACTTCTAATAGGGTGTTGAAATCCTCTAATAAGGTGAGACCTAATAGTCTTTGTAAGCCTTTAATAGGGTACACTTTTCATAGGGTAGATCATGTTTCATGGTCAAAACATTGTAACCTTCATTCGATACACTTTATTACTACAATAGTGAAGATTTGTGGGTGTCATCCCTACCCTAGTTTTACCTTCTCACTTGGAGGGTTTATGGGTAATCATATTTGATTTCATATGTGTATGATTGCTTATGTATTTACATGATTTAGATGTATATGCTTTACATATTATTTCAATTTACTCATTGAATGTATGATATGGATGTGTGGTGAAAATTTTTATGGGTTCAAGTTTAAAATACTAATTCACCACCCCCACCCCGAAAAAAAAGAAGAAAAGTTTACCTTTCCTATTGTAATTCCAACAAGTGGTATCAAAGCTTTGTTCTCTAAAAGAGAAGCTCTATAGCTTTGAGGAAAGATCTTGAAATGGAAGTATAAAAGTTGAAAAAAATTATTGAGAATCAAGGAATTGAAAAACAACTCATTCTACATCAATTGGATCAAGAAAGAGAAGAACTAAAGAAATCTTTGTAGAGAAGGAAAGAAATTTCTATTTCAAAGAATGACACACAATACAAAGAGATAGACACTACCAAGCTATTTGCAGATGGAGACTCCAATGAATTTGATGTAGCAATTGTAGATCTTGTTGGTGTTTGAAAATGTTACCAGTTTCCAATTACCCTGATGAGAACAAAACACATCTAGGGGTAGCTAACTCCCATTTTCAACATGCCCATTCAAACACCAGGCCAACTATAAGGCTAGACCCTTCTTCTTCTTTAGGCTCTGCAAAACCTAGTTGGGTAGACCTATAGATTTTTTATATGGTACCAGTTATCAAAGCATACACTGAATCTAATGTGAAGCAAATAAAACCCTTATTTCTCCTGATAACTCATGAAATAATCATCAATCTATAGTAGCTAAATGCAGATCTAGGAATCTCACAAGTTGAATGAGGGTTCAACTTTTATAGATCTTTCAACATAAAAGGGAAAAGCATTTGATTATATTGAGAAAAGATAGCATGTCCAATATGCAACAAAAACTTAATGATCCTACAAATGACCAGTGCCTTATCCATTAGGGCAATCCTATATTTCAGAATTATGTATCCTTGAACATCAATCAACATATGGCATATCTTGAGACATTCATGTTCATTCTATTCACCTTATGAATTAGACAACAATATCCAATATAACCCCATATTTTCACACATCCTTCTTAATGAATCTGCAACCTTGTCTGAAACCACAAGCAATTAAATGACTCCTTGAGTCAAAGGAAAACAAACCTCAAACATACAACCGGGAAATTGCAAATAGGTTCAAGCTCTTTGTTCTTGCACATATAAAATTACAAATTCAACAAGAAAGGAGACATAATTATATTGAAATTCAAAACCTTCTGCACATTGTATTTATCTCCTTGAAATAAGTACATTAGGAATGCATAAAACAAGATACAAGATCACACTACTGTATCAGAACTATCTATAAAATCCATATGTTGTTCATACAAGATATGCTAGGTATGTGGCTTTCACAGCCTGAGTAGAGCTCCAAGAACTGGAAAACAGAAAACCAACCAACCCCCTACAATAGAGAAAGAAAAGAAATATATAGCAAAGAAATAATTCCCGAATTTAATCTGCAATCGACATCTGTCCCTTCAAAAATTCCCTCTCTTTGAAAATGAAAAAGCTTCTCTCTACCTTCTCTCTTCCATCTAATCTGATCTGACTTCATCATTGCCTTGTAACTAATTTGAAAAATATCTCTATTCAAATGATGAAAGGCTTTTGATTCACTAAAATATTTGATTTGCCTCAATGAAATACTGATGAAATTGAGATTCAACTTATTTGAAAATGGTTAAAATCACCTCAAACCTCATTTTCACTGCCTTTTAATTGTATTTAGGTAATTTCCATGCTAGAAAACAAATTTGAACTTCCATACCTGAATATTGTTACAATTTAGGTACCTGAGACAAATCCTCCTATAGCTCAAACAAACTACTACCTATGCAAAAACTGACCTCATATTTGGAAAATTTAGATCTTCCTAGTTTCAGCGGTATATTGGAGTGCATACCTAGCCTCCCAAAAATGCCCCGAAAGACGATTTGAAAAAAGCTCCTTTACTAGAAAACCAGGTCTGCACATTTGATTTTTTAAATTTTTTTGAAAAAAATGCTAAGGTTCAAACTTTATAATATGCCCCATGTTTGATTTAAAACTAAAAGAGAACGTGAGACCTTGAACAAAAATAATAATAAATAGAATTTTTTATCATTTTCAAAATTCCCTTCACCCCTCAGAATTCGGGGTCAAACAAGTCTGACCGGTCCTTTTCACCACATGGTGGCCTCTGATTGGCTGACCACTGCTCTCAGATGCCACATCAGCACTACAAGGACCCAGTGCCATGTGTTACTCTAAACTTTGAATTCATTTTCCTTTATCTTAGCATGATCCTTGATCATTACTTATGCATGAGACTCATTAGTTACACCAGCTGGTTTCTATACATATGGCATGGTTTTTTATTTAATTTGCCCTTTTGTAGCCTCTGCTCCTTTAAGTGGACGACTCCTTTTCAAATATGCGGCTTTTTGTAAACAATGCATGGATTTCACTTTCTGCTATGTTGGCAGCTTGGTGTTCTTTGAGTGATGACTTCTTTCCCTGATGTCTTTGGTAGTATGTTAAGAGGCGTGAGTTCCTGTTGAACATGGTTTGCTTCAACTTGTTAACTACTCCCTACGGCTTGGTTTCACATGTCAATTATGCCTTCTTTTGAAACTAGTTTGAGCCTTCTCTTTTCTTTTTAAATGTGTCATTGATTAGCTTTTTGTTGTGCAAGGGTGTCCTCAATTGCGTGGATTGTGCATCCCTTGTTGAAAATCGCAGCTCCTTATCTTGTTTACACAGGATCTTTCAAAAACGTTGACTGAAGCTTTTCTTTTATTATCTTGACTACAATTTTCATATGTCTTCTCTCAGTGTCATTCCTCTTAACATGAGCTCCATTCTTTTACTGCAAATTGTTGCTCATTTGATGCCATGGGTTGCTCCACATTTGGCATTGACTTTTCATCACTCATGGCACAAGATTCCTCTTTTAATGTGGCTTAGTTGTTTTATTAGAAAAACACAAACAACCTCCCTTCCTATTTAATGTGGAGTACACTAACACATATAAAAGGCATGTTATTTAAACCATGCAAGGCCATATCTGAATCAAGCCTTGAACCATATGAACTACCTAATAGGTCTCTCATAGGGGCACCATATTCCTATGATACAGGGTGCATAGAGCTGCCCTTTCTTGGTATATAAGCTATAAAAAAAGGCATGTTGTTGGGCTTTTTATTTGAAAACAACTCCATCTTTATTAATCCCATGGATGCTCTGATGTATGTTGTAGGCATCCTTTGTGATTTGGCTTGTTGCCAAGCATCTCATATCACCATTCATAGAATCATATTGGTTTGGTGGAAACAGTCAGACCCCAAAGTGGGTCCGACTAAAAAAAATTTCAATTTTGAACAACTGAACCACCAAACTAATCCGCTGACTTTTCTCAAACTAATTGGAATCAATTTTGATCATAGATTGATCATTAAAAACTCAGTTTATCACTTCCTATCAAACTGTCAAATTGGTGTTAGGAGGTCCATTGACTGCCCTTAAAAACTGACCAAATCACCTAATCAGGCTCCAAAAACTAGCACATTGTTTGTTTCTTCCACACACTTCTACCCTGTCAAATTTTGTCTCATGAAAAATTTTAGGTCAAAAGATATTGACCATCAAAGTTTCCTTTTTAGATTTACCTGGAAGAAAACATGTCAAAAAACAACAATCTGGGTTTGGATTTGGCCTTAAAAACTAGGCAAATGAGCACATGGGGAAACGAAAATTGGGGCGTTAAAACTCTATCATGAGGTGAATATGAATATGCAGCTTGGGCTCATGAAAAATCATGGGACAAATTTTGCAAGCGTCTAAAGTTGGCTATCTAGATTTGCAGGACAAGAAACAATGACAACATAATAATTTTTACAAATGGAATGACCCTAGAAAAGTTTGCAAACAGATTCGTCAAGATTTGAAAACTGGCATACTTGGAGAATTTTTAGTATAGAACACAAGGAAAAAAACCATTCAATCTCACCTATCATGGATCAAGAGATATGACATCATGAACAGGGGTTCCAATGAATCTGCAAATGCTGACACCAGTAAAAAGTTAGAAGTTGCATTTGGAATCGTGTTTGAAAACTGATCAAACGGATTCATCATAAGCTGAAACTTGAAACATAACAAGTCTCTAATGTATAAAATGCAATGCAAAAAGAAATTCAAGATTTTGGTCAATTGGGTCAAAGTTATAGTGCGTCAAACAGGGACTCCCAGAATTAGGTGCAAATTGCAAAAGCATGAAAATAGTAACCGACCAACTTCGAGGGATTCAAAACCTAGACAAATGGATTCAAAACAACTCAAAATCTAAAACATAGTTTTCTAGGTATGGATGCTAGACACTTCCAAAGTGGAATGTCACAAAACATTTCTGGGTGTGAGATATTCAGTGGCAAAAAGGGCCTCCTAACGTTATTTGATACTTAGGCTAAAATGTTGATATGACAATTACTCAAAATGGGGCTTCAAGGATTGGCTCATAATCTCAATATTTCTTCATGGAACAAGTGGATGGGCTAAATGGAGGGTGTTAGAAACATTAAACACCTTTTAGGCTTCAGACTAGTAGTCGGGTACATAGGCATCAAAAAGCTTTCATAGGGCTTAATTTCTCAACAGTGCTCAAAATTAGGGCTGCAATTTTGAGCACCAACAGTGGCTCTATCTGGGGATGCATGTCCCTTGCAAGCATGGTAAGATTTTAGATCTCTGCAAGAAGTAGACCATTCCCAAAAACTTCAAAACTTCTCTCTCAAACAACTTTATTGAAAGCAAAAACAACTACAACTACTATGTACACACGATGGCCCCGAACTTAGCAAAAACTTTTACCTCTGTCATATACTTGATTTTCATTCACATCTTTGTGAGGTAAATTGTAATTCTCATTCCCATTTGTTTCACCAATTAGATCAGCATATTGAAACAAATAACTTGGCAAAACAAAGCAACTTCCTTCATTCTCATAGTGCATACAAAATTCAAAGACTATTTCCTCTTCATGCTCACTATGAGAAAAGGCATCAACATGCTCATGACTACACAAACTGAACTAAGAATCAAAATTCAACAATGATTCATGCACACTGATTGGAAACACAAAAACTTCATAATCCATATCATTCACCAAGTTGCATGTATTAAAGGCTTGCAACTCACCTTGTGCCTCCGACTTCAAAAAATACAATGGATCTAAATCAACTTCATGTATCATGTCATTACATACCGAATCAGATCTGAAACTTACTAAAAAATTATCACCATAGTCTTCAAAAAAAGGGTCATTAGACATATGAAAAGAATCTTCATTAAAATCCTCATCAGTAGGAACTCTACTGGCATCAATATTCTTATCAAAGAAATTGCTAGAGATATTTTTGAATGTGTCAAACTCATTAGTATAAGACTCACCAACCTATAGAGAAGATTTAACTATAGATTCATGTGTACCATTATCAGTATTCACTTTATTGCATGAATCATCAAATATCATCTCAAGTAACTGCAGATTACTATCACATACTCCATCTGGATCAGATAAAAAACCAACTGATCTCTCATCATCATTAGTAACATTAATCATAGGAATTTCTTCATTAAATGCTAAATCAAAATCAAAAGATATCAACAACCTCTCGTTATCATCTCTATAACATAGATATGATTTAACATCACTCATGACAGTAGTAAATACATCTCTATTGGTCTTCATTTCTTCAAACAAATCTTCATGCTTATGTTGAAAGTCTTCAAAAGAATAACAATGTTGATATGCAGGAGAACAAACATAGGGGTATACATCATAACTTACATCATCCTTATGAGATGCACACACCAATAAAGGTGAGGTTGAATCACACATTGATACATACCTTTCAAACTCATGTTGTAACAAGGCTGAAACCTGATTAGTATTCAACAGATCTCTTTCACAAACTTCTTCATCTTGATTTCAATTATTTCCCAGATAATCTGAAGAACTTATAAAAATGACACCATTAGTCATATAATCTAAACAATTAGTAGTACTTTCACAATACATATCCTCTTCCCTACACCACATCTAGATATTAGATGCATTGCTACATTCAACGTCATTGCAAGAACATATTTCAAGACTATTGTTATAACTCTTTTCATTCTCAAACATATTGTCATAGGACTCATCACTTTCACTATGACTATCAACATTTTCAATTTCAACAATACAGTAACCATTTTTTTCTAAATAGCTTTCACATTCTCTAAATAGTCTCTCAAAGTATTTGATCTTTTCAAATCTTGCTTTTGTTGTCCAATGTATTGAATCAGGCATGAAGACTAATAAAAACAAAAAAGCCCATGATAATTCACTGGGTCTTGCTGAAATGGGAAGCTCTAAGATTTCCAACTTGAATTGCATGTAAATTTGAATTGCATCTAAGTCATCTACACTTCCCACATTCCTTCGGATAGAAGAAATGACTTGACTATGAAGCTTTCCATACAATATAAACAAATTTTCATGTACCTCTTCATAGCTTGAAAGAGTATTATCATATCTACAATCTGAATCCATTTTGAGAATGAAATTTCTACCTCTTTATCCTAGTGCTAAAAACCACTGAATAGAGGCAACCATGTTTTTAACATTTGACTTCCATGAAAAGAAAACATGAAAACCAAAATACCTTAAGTGTTGGTGCAAACTTCGATTTGTTGATTTGGCATAGGTGCAAGACTGAGAATCCTTTACACCACCAGTCAAAACTTTGTAGAGCCACCACCTCTTTGCAAGAGGAATATAACAATTACTACTGTGATTCACTTTTACATTTCAATTTCTTTATAACAACAGATTTCAAACAACACTTTAAAACTTATCAAGAATTTAGAATTCCTTTCCAAGAAACTATCAACAATTTTAGATCTGCCCATACAACTGAAAGTCCTTCAAATTTTGTAATGAGAATCAAACTAGGAACAAAAAAATATAGAGATTTGAGAGTCACCACTCACTCATGTGAGAAATAATACATTATTTGTCACTTGACAAATCTGAACCAGACCTTCAATGTAGGAAAAAAACTTGCAGATCACTAACACCTTGAAAAGAAAATACACTTTATAAATCATTTCTTGACTCTGAAACTTTCTCAATAGCACTTGCAAAGACTAAACTGATTGAAGATAGACCTATAATAGTCATAGCACACAATTTTCATCTAGTTTCACAACATACTCCTGTCCAGGGATAAAACTTACTGGGGTGCATGAATTTCAGCAAGGATATGGAAAACACCTCACAACCCTGCTATTGTAAATCCTTTATGCACTTCTTCTGCTGTATTGAATATCTTCTTTTAAATTCTCAAGGTTTGTCTTAAATCTAATTCAATACAATCCCCAACAGAGTTGTCATCTTGTTGGTGTTTGAAAACATTACCGGTTTCCAATTACCTTGATGAGAAAAAAACACATCTAGAGGCAGCTAACTCCCATTTTCAACATGCCCATTCAGACACCAGGCCAACTATAAGGCTAGACCCTTCTTCTTCTTCAAGCTCTGCAAAACCTAGGCAGGTAGACCTATAGATTCTTTATATGGTACTAGTTATCAAAGCATACACTGAATCTAATGTGAAGTAGATAAAACCCTTATTTCTCCTGATAACTCATGAAATAATCATCAATCTATAGTAGCTAAATGCAGATCTAGGAATCTCACAAGCTGAGTGAGGGTTCAACTTTTATAGCTCTTTCAACATAAAAGGAAAAAGCATTTGATTATATTGAG
The DNA here is from genome assembly GCA_028749045.1 of Cupressus sempervirens. Classification (NCBI taxonomy): domain Eukaryota; kingdom Viridiplantae; phylum Streptophyta; class Pinopsida; order Cupressales; family Cupressaceae; genus Cupressus; species Cupressus sempervirens. The sequence goes on from CM053793.1 coordinate 310,989,845, forward strand.
AAAAGACACCATGTCCAATATGCAGGAAAAACTTAATGATCCTACAAATGACCAGTGCCTTATCCATTAGGGAAATCGTATACTTCAGAATTACGCATCCTTGAACATCAATCAACATATGGCATATGTTGAGACATTCATGTTCAGTCTGTTCACCTTATGAATTAGACAACAATATCCAATATAACCCCATATTTTCACGCATCCTTCTTAATGAATCTGCAACCTTGTCTAAAACCACAAGCAATTATATGACTCCTTGAGTCAAAGGCAAGCAAACCTCAAACATACAATCGGGCAATTGCAAATAGGTTCAAGCTCTTTGTTCTTGAACATATAAAATTACAAATTCAACAAGAAAGGAGATAGAATTATATTGAAATTCAAAACCTTCTGCACATTGTATTTATCTCCTTGAAATAAGTACATTAGGAATGCATAAAACAAGATACAAGATCACACTACTATATCAGAACTATCTATAAAATCCATATGCTATTCATACAAGATATGTTGGGTGTGTGGCTTTCATAGCCCGAGCAGAGCTCCAAGAATTGGAAAATAGAAAACCAACCAACCCCCTACAACAAAGAAAGAAAAGAAAGATATAGCAAAGAAAGAATTCCCAGATTCAATCTACAATTGACATTTGTCCCTTCAGAAATTCCCTCTCTTTGAAAATGAAAAAGCTTCTCTCTACCTTCTCTCTTCCATCTGATCTGATCTAACTTCATCATTGCCTTGTAACTGATTTGCAAAATATATCTATTCAAATGATGAAAGCCTTTTGATTCACTAAAATATCTGATTTTCCTCAATGAAATACTAATGAAATTGAGATCCAAGTGGCATCCGTTGATGCACGGGTCCATGCACATGAGTTCTTTCCAATGCCTTTCAAAAGGCCACCTTATTTAAGGCATCTTCATATGTGTTTGAAGTTGTATTAAAAACATTTGAAAACTTGCCACTTTCCCAATGTGGGATTAAACATTTAGAAAGAAAAAACTTGCCTGACATGCAACCTCAACATCTCCTCTTTGTGTAGGGTCTCCTATATTTGTTGTTGGCTACAACTTTGAAGCTTCTGAAGCTTCCCTACTCAAAAAAAATTGCAGGCTCTCTATTTTGCTCTCCATTCCTCCCCTGTTTGAAAATGATGCTTTTATCCTACGTTGGGCTTTTAGACTCAGCATGATCCTTTCGTTTAGCTAAATCTACCGCTTCCTCTAAAATGGTGTTTTTATGCTACTCTCCTCCGTTACTCACAGCTTTGAATTCATTTTCCTTTATCTTGGCATGATCCTTGATCATTACTTATGCATGAGACTCATTAGTTACACCAGCCAGTTTCTATATATATGGTGTGCTTTTTTATTTAATTTTCCCTGCAGCCTCTACTCCTTTAAGTGGATGACTCCTTTTCAAATATGTGGCTTTCTTTAAACAATGTGTGGATTTCACTGTCGGCTATGCTGGCGGCTTGGTTTTCTTTAAGTGATGATTTCTTTCCCTAATTTCTTTGGCAGTATGTTAAGATGCATGAGTTCCTATTGAACATGGTCTGCTTCAACTTGTTAACTTCTCCCTTGTGGCTTGGTTTCACATGTCGATTATGCCTTCTTTTGAAACTAGTTTGAGCCTTCTCCTTTCTTTTTAAATGTGTCATTGATTAGCTTTTTGTTGTGCGGGGGTGTTCTCAATTGCGTGGATTGTGCATCCCTTGTTGAAAATTGTTGCTCCTTATCTTGTTTACGTAGGATCTTTCAAAAATGTTGACTGAAGCTTTTCTTTTATTATCTTGACTGTGATTTTCATATGTCTTCTCTCAGTGTCATTCCTCTTAACATGAGCTCCATTCTTTTACTGCAAATTGTTGCTCATTTGATGTCATGGGTTGCTCCACATTTGGCATTGACTGTTCGTCACTCATGGCATGATATTCCTCTTTTAATGTGGTTTAGTTGTTTTATTAGAAAAACGAAAACAACCTCCCTTCCTATTTAATGTGGAGTACACTAACACATATAAAAGGCATGTTGTTTAAAACATGCAAGGCCATATCTAAATCAAGCCTTGAACCATACAAGCTATCTAATAGGTCTCTCATAGGGGCACCATATCCCTATGATATAGGGTGCATAAAGCTTCCCTTTCCTGGCATATAAGCTATAAAAAAAGGCATGATGTTGGGATTTTTATTTGAAAATAACTCCATCTTTATTAATGCCATGGATGCTCTGATGTATGTCGTAGGTGTCCTCTGTGATTTGTCTTGTTTCCAAGCATCTCATATCACCATTCATAGAATCATATTGGTTTGGTGGAAATAGTCAGACCCCAAAGTGGGTCTGACTAAAAAAAATTCATTTCTGAACAACCAAACCACCAAACTAATCCACTGACTTTTCTCAGACTAATTGGAATCAATTTTGATCACAGATTGATCATTAAAACCTCAATTTATCACTTCCTATCAAACTATCAAATTAGTGTTAGGAGGTCCATTGACTGCCCTTAAAAATAGACCAAATCACCTAATTGGGCTCTGGAAACCAGCACGTTGATTCTTTCTTCCGCACACTTCTATCTTGTTGAATCTCATCTCATGATGAATTTGAGGTCAAAAGATATTGACCATCAAAATTTCCTTTTCAGATTTACCTGCAAGAAAACATGTCAGAAAACAAGCTGGGTTTGGATTTGGCCTTAAAAACTAGGCAAATGAGCACACGGGGAAACGAAAACTGGGGCTTTAAAACTCTATCATGAGGTGAATATGAATATGCAGTTTGGGCTCATGAAAAATCATGGGACGAATTTGGCAAGCATCTAAAGTTGGCTAATTGGATTTGCAAGACAGGAAACAATGACAACATAACAACTTTTACAAATGGAATGAGCCTGGAAAAGTGTGCAAATGGATTCGTCAAGATTTGAAAACTGGCACACTTGGAGTATTTTCAGTATAGAACACAGGGAAACAAACTATTCAATCTCACCTATCATGGATCAGGAGATATGATGTCACGAACAGGGGTTCCAATCAACCTACAAATGCTGACACCAGTAAAAAGTTAGAAGTTCCATTTGGAATCGCATTTGAAAACTGATCAAATGGATTTTTCATAAGTTGAAACTTGAAACATAACAAGTCTCTAATGTGTAAAATTCAATGCAACAAGAAATTCAAGATTTTGGTCAACTGGGTCAAAGTTATAGCACGTCAAACAGGGACTCCCAGAATTAGGTGTAAATTGCAAAAGCATGAAAACAATAACTGACCAACTTCAAGGAATTCAAAACCTAGACAAATGGATTCAAAATGACTCAAAATTTGAAACATATGTTCTTAGGTATGGATGCTAGACAATCCCAAAGTGGAAATTCACAAAAAATTTCTTGGTGTGAGATATTCAGTGGCAAACAGCCTCCTGACGCTGTTTGATACTTAGGGTAAAATGCTGATATGACAATTACTCAAAATGGGACTTCACGGATTGGCTCAGAATCTCAATCTTTCTTCATGGAACAAGTAGATGGGCTAAAAGGAGGGTGTTATAAATATTAAACACCTTTTAGGATTTAGACTGGCAGTCGGGTACATAGGCATCAGAAAGCTTTCATAGGGCTTAATTTCTCAACAGTGCTCAAAATCAGGGCTGCAATTTTGAGTGCCAATAGATCTAATGGAAAAGAATAGAGCCCAAGCTAAGGAAATTAGAAATCTCAAGTTAGAGAAAGAATCAAAAGCTATATTGCTGGGTGAGGTGACTAAACAAAAGAAGAAAGTCATAGAAGACATAGCCATGATTGAAGAAGACAAAATAATTTTGGCCAATAGACTAGAAGAGAAGTTAATAGAGCTAACCAATATCTCCTACATGTAATTGGATACTCTAATTCAAATGATGAATTCAATGTCAAGGGCATTGAGATAACTACATTTAAACTACAAAATGAACAATTACACAGTGACCTAAAGAGAGAAAAGGAATTTGATGAAAGTTTCAACAAGACAAATGAAGCCATCAAATACTTTGAGCAAAAATTAAGATCCCCTACGTCCAAAAATGATACATCTAGATTGGGATACACAAGTACTGGAGAAGGAGAATCATCCAAAAGTGTAGAAGAAACAAACAACAAAGGTAAGAACTCCAAACCTACTTATCGTAATTGTTGTAAGAAAGGACATACTACTAATGTGTGTAGGAGCAAGACTACAAATCAAAATGTCAAGCCTAAGAACATGGTACACTACCATAAGTGCAACAAGTAAGGTCATCAAGCACATGAATGCAGAACCAAGACCATGTATACACAAAGATTTGAAGGATATTGTTACAACTATCATAAGTACAGACATAGATCTTTTGAATGTAGATCCAAACCCATGTGGTCATCATATAGGAAAGCAAAGGTAAGGAACAATGGAAACTCTTATAACTAGGATTATAATACAAGGTATATCTATCATTATTGTCAATAATATGGACATGTTCTTGAGAATTATATTAGGACACACTTTAGAGGTAACTACCAAAGGTGGTTGAGGTAAACCACATGTTTCAGCTATTTTAAGACTAGTCACATTAGTAGATATTGTCTAATGGGGTTAAAGGGACCAAGTTGTAAATTTGATAAAGGCAAAGGCAAGGCATATGTTGAACACATTAGAGATGAGATGAATAAGACATGGAAAAAGAAAGATGATTGCAACACATCAAATGGAGAAGGCATCACTTCACCCAATGGGTTAGGTGATCACACCTCATCAAACTAGGTAATCAAGAGATATGTGGGACTAATACTTAAAGATTATCTCATACATTAGTTCCAAGATGAATTAGCATTGAAAAGATTACATTAGCATGAATAAAGATGCAAGATGATATTAGAAATCCAAGATAAATCTTTAAGTTTTTCGTGTTGCTGTCGAGCATGAAATAATTCCTATGTGTGCTTAGTGAAATGCTAAAATATGTCAATCTAACAGACTAGCTAGTTGATGCTAAGCTCGTACTGGTTTTTGAGTGATTGAAATGTCAATGGATTTCAAGTGAGCTTGAAATTGGTTGATGTCGAGCTTACAACTATTTAAGCACTCAACATTAACTGCAAGGTTTTCAAAGTGTATTTGATCAATTTTAGCTTATTTTTCATCATTTCAAATTCAAGAAAGAGTGAGTAGAGTAGAAGGCTATTTGGAAATCCATTCCAAGTAGTTGTAGAAGATTTTAGCAATGATTCTACACTAGTTCGTTAGATTTCATAAGGTATTTATCAAGAGCCTAGCTATGCAGTTTAAATTTTATAAACCCTAGTTTCACATTATGACATTTAGTTCAAAGAATGTAGAGTGGCAAGAAGTTTTGAATTGTTAGTTAGAGAGCAATGAGATCAAGCAACCTATTTTTAAAGCTATTCCTGACATTTCTTATAAGAAAGACCCTTCTAGTGCATTGTTGATGATTCCACTGAATGTGATAATGGTACAAGATGTAAAAAAATGCTATAACTATAAAATTGATAGCATTAGTGATATGGATATTAGGGAAGCATACAAAAAACACTGTGATAATGGTTTTTTGAAGGAAGAGTTCAAAATTGTTGAGAGAAAGGGATTAACACGAACCCTAGATTTTTTGAATGTATTCAAGACAAAGTGGATAAGGATAATGCTTAGTCGAATTCATGATGGTTCATTATGGTTGGACAATGGACTTATCAAAATTACTAAGAGAATAATTCATAGGGTTACTAGTTACCCAACCCTAGATTGGCCTAAGACATTGAGAAGTGATTTGAAGGAGGTGATTGAGAAGAATACTAGAGTTGTCTACAACAAGAGAGGCATGACAATTGACACAGTCACTGATCCTCTAATAAACTTTTCTATAAGGGTTATTTCAAATGAGTTTTACCAATCTAGTAGATTGAGTAGTGTACCATGTATAATTGTGGATGTGAGATACAAAATTGTCAAGAAAGATCATACACATGATCTAACAGAGCTACAATTGCAATAATTGATAAAGAAAATTTGGTTCTAAATTGATTTTTATAGTCTTTTATGTGCAAAACATATTTCCCTCATTTGGCACTATGGGATGGAAAACCAATAGATTAGAAGTAGTACAAATTGGTGAGTACATTTAGAAATTAGGAGAATATTTTGAATCTTTGATGACAAGTTATTTTGAAGACTTCAAGAAGTCAGTGAAGGAAAGATTGAGAATATCAGTATCCTTAGTTAAGAAACATTATGATGATGTATGCTTTCTTGTAGATTCTTATTATATATTTTTATAAGTTGTGCTACACCAAGGGTGAGATGGTTGATACCCTTAGGTTATGAAATAAATGTGTATGAGGCCTCTACAGATATAACTACTTTACTAGCAAAAGAGGTAGATAAAAAAAAAAAGGTATTTGGAAATTATGAGATGGTAAAGTCCAAAATTACCATGGAATTTGAGACTACCTCTACCATGAAGAAAAAGGAGAAGACTGAAAAAAAAACTAAAAGATAAGTTTGGAGAGGGTGCTGAGGAAGAAGAAGAAGAAGAGGATGAAGACGAAGAAGAAACCCAAGCATAAGCACCACTAGCTTTGACACAGGGTATGGGAGAAAACCAAGAAGAGGAGGAGACTAAAGGTGTCGAGGGATAAGAACCCAAGGAAGAACCTACTCCTGCTAAGCCAAAGAAGAGGAAGGCTAAGGCTCAACCAATGACTAAAGCTAAGAAGGTAGCTAAGCTGAGTCAACCCAAGCCTACTACACCTACTACAAGAGCTAGTACATGTGCAATAGCCTGAAAGACCAAAAAAAGATAAAACAATTAGAACAAGGAGGTCAAGAGTAGAAGAGACCAAGAAGGAAATATGTTGCACAAGTAGATTCTAATGAGGAGAAAATAGAGTTATATGAAAATATCCAATTTAAGGTGGTGAGTCATAATCCTCTTTCAGATCTTGAAAATTTATGTGAAAATGTTAAGAATAGTACATACCTATAAGGATTTACATAGGTAGATTTTGATAATTTGGGTAAAGTAGAGAAAAATCAAGTGGAGGAGGTCATATATTCCATGATGGAAAAATTCAAGACAAATCCACTAGAAATTTCCAACTCAATGCCAAAGAGTCTATATGATAGAGTTGAGCATAAATGGCACTATTGTCTAGAATTGGAGAAACAAATTAGAGAAACATCTTCAGCCCAAGTGATGCCTAAACTAACTAAAGCACATATTGCTAAGGTTGTAAAGAAATATACAGTTAGGTTCACACTTAAATATAGAGTCTTTAGCATCTTGTAAAACAATATTGAATATGTTGTTAAGAAGTTCACACAAATGTGGAAGCTCACTTATGGGTTGACTACAATTAAGGAAGGAGAAAAAGCACCCATTGAAGTGAAGGATGATGAAGAAGATCATGACAAAGATAACACTATTGAGGGAGGAATATAAATACAAATAGATGACAACGCAATAACTGAGCTAGAGTAGCCAGAAGAATAGAGTGTGCAAGACACACAATTACCAAGTGTTAGTCCTCTGCATGCAACAAGTGAGACTACTAAAATAGTAATTGTCAAGGATATTTCTAATCTATCAACTCAAAAAATTAATCCCCTTACTGAAGATGATTCAAAGAAGATATTAGATCAGCCTACAATACAAGCCAAATTTTTTGATAATCTTATTTTGGTTAGTGTGGATGAGCTAAAAAATTTAGTGACTAATGTTGCAAGGGAAAAGGTGTATCCACAAGAACCACCTTCTATCATCCCTCCAGTCACTAATGTACAACCTTTGGCCCAAGTGCCAGAAGATACATCTAACAAGGTTGATACAATTTTCAAGATTGATACTGTAGAGAAGAGGATAGTGGGAACACAAGTTGCTACTATAGAAATTGGTCAGATAGACTTATCTGCACCTACAACACAAGGACAAGGTGCAAGTTAATAGGGAAAGCCTAAAGTGAATGAGATGACACCATAAATAAAGGAGAAAATTTCCATCAAAGCCTTGGTAACCTTAGCAATATCTGGCACTCCATCAAGTCATACTCTTCAAAAGCTAGGTACAAATACTACTCCATTGCAAATCTCAATGTCGAGCCTAATTTCATTAAAGGTAGAGGAAGTGATCCAATATGGAGATGTGAGCCTTGATGAAAAGATCATGTTGCCCAAGTATGATTATGATACCATGACTATAGAACAAATGGACATGTTATAGCAAGCCCTAGCAAGGAAAAAACATTAGGAAGTTCTTGGAAGGGAGCACAAGAAAAAGAAGGCACTACAAGATATTAAAGACATATTTTTAGATGCATTCAGTTTGCCAACTTTGGATGAGACTAAGCCACTAATGGAACAAATGATAGATATAGTCGAGAAGGTTAATAATGAAGACCTAGATACTAATGTAAAATTGTTAGAATGGTCAGAAAAGAGGTTCCAAAACAAAGTGAGTGAGAAAATATCAAGTGATATAGCACTAACACAAGTTGCATTGGAAACTAAGCTTAAGGATGTGAAGAAGGTACTTGAAAGCATATTCTCATTGTACACTAAATTGGGTAATCCATCACTCTTCACCCAAGAGACTAGAAGTCACATTTTGAGTTTGGAGAGCCAAATTACTGCATTAGGTGCAAAACTACTAATGAATATAGCTCAGAGCCAGAAGCATTTTAGGACATTGCTTCAAACAGAGAGTCAATTATTTGTATTGATAGTAGATGAGGCCAACATAAGGGCCAAATTGACTAGCATCCAAGAAACTATCACCCCCCATATGGAAATTTTGCATAAGGAGCTAGGCTATCTTGAAACCTTAATGAAGAAAGACCCAAATATTTCTACCTTAGATGGTCTAGCCCACCTTGCTGTCGAGCTAGCAATCCAAATCAAGTTGTTGGATGTAGCATGTGAGAACTAGGATGTAGCTCTTAAGATGATATTGAATGTCCATAAATCTTTCCTAGACAAACACACATAAGTGTATAGCCCATTGACATAAGATTCAAAAAGGGGGAGACATATTGTTGGGGGAGAAATAGAGCAAAGGGGGAGAATGAACTAAGAGAATGGGGGAGAATGAATTTGGGAGTAATAAAGAAGAAGATTTGGGAGATACAAGGAGAGTAAGAAATAAGAGGAATAGAGAAAAGCCACAAAACACATCAGAAGTATGAGTATTAGCAAAATAGCATGAAGTCAAAGTATATCAGTAGAGACACATTTACTCAATAGGAGTTCAAAATTTTGGATATAGAATGCATATAAACTTAGAGGGAGTTATCAAATTTTGAGGTATCTAAGTGATTACAAAATTTTGACATTTTGAATTTTTTCATATAAGCCGAGTTAAGATATGTTATGCTTGTGAGATCAAGGATATTAATGTATTTTCAAGTGTTTTTGACACTCATGTCAAAGGGGGAGATTTTTGATCTCATATTGGTTTTGATAAGTGAATGTCAACACACTTAAGTTATTTACTTAGTTCATGTCAAACTAGTAGTACATGCCAAGCCTTAGGTTTTGTTTAGTTTTCAATTTATCTTGGCACTAAATCATTTTAAAATGCAAATATTCCTTTCCTACTTAATTCTTGTCATGATAAGATACCTTTGTCAAAATCCTTTCTCACCGTTTGATCTTTGTTAGATCCATGGTTGTTACTTTTTCGTTATAATAAAATGCAGGATCTTTAAATATAGCGACATAGCGACTGTTAGAGATTGAGTTATGGTACTAAAAAATGAGGTTTGATGCTAGAAATGTGCATTGATTTGAATATGTTATGGTCACATGTTCTATCCTAGAGTTGCTAGTATCAAAAAAGATATACGTGGATAAATTTGTAAGTGGTGTCACCGAAACTCAATTTTTCTTGGTGAGTCACTATGTCATGACTAGAAAATCTATGCTTCTTGCTAGTAGTGATGTAGCAACTAATCAAAATATGAAGAAAGCGACAATTTTTTTAAACTAATGGTGACCATGAAATTCCCATGTGGTATTATAAATGTGCATGACCACTATTTCTAATAGCAGTATTAATTGGTGTAATTACAATTGACATGTTATATTTTCTCTGTCACTAGAATTCAGTTCTCACTGGAGGTCACTATGTCGCGACTGGGAATCATTGTGCTTCATTGGTAGTGACATAGCGAGTGCTTGGATAATGCAAAAGATGACACTCTTTTGAAAGGGGAAATGATTATGAGGATCCCAAGAAAGATATTTTACAAAGTATGTTTTTTTTTCTATGACAGTCATATCATTTATGATTATTCTATTTATTTTTTTCCTAACACTAAACTTTGATGGATCACCAGAAGTCGCTATGTTACTACCAAAAAGTTAATGACTTTCAATAGTAGCAATGTAGCGACTAGCCAAAATGTCATTATGTAATGAAAATTTTGAAAGGTGGGCCCCCAATAAGTGTTTCATAAAAAATGAGCCATGCAAATCAAATAACATGGTGGCATCCTACTAAGAATTTATATGCTAGAAACTCTTAATCCACTGGAGGTCGCTATGTCACTACCAAAAAGCTAATGACTTTCACCAGTAGTGATGTAGTGACCCACCTAAAAATAACAAACATGACAAAATCAAGGAAATGTGATGTCACAAAGGATTAAAATAATATATATGCCAGCATGTCAAGATAGCTCAGCATCACCAAGAAATGCAGACCCACTTCCAAGTCAAAAACTAGGTAAAGAATTGTGATCGTTCAATTAGATTGAGATCAATGAGAATCACTACCTCACTATGATGACTTGTTTGAAGGTTATGTATAGCAACATAGTGAGTAAGGAAAATGAAGATGGGGCCCACCATGTCCATATTGTATGATGCATTGAATTTCCTCCACTCAATCAAAGGGGAATCAATGATCATCACTTTGTCACTATTGAAAGTTACTCACCTTTTATGCCTAGCGAGATAGGAACAAAGAAAATATAGGAGGGACCCACCATTATAGTAATATGAATTTAGTAAAATGCTCACCATCAAATTAAGATCAAATCAAGGGTTATCACTTCCTCGCTATGGCAATGTGCTCACTCTTTATGCATAGCAAAGTAGCGATTCACTAACATGTGTACTCAAGGAAAAGTGGGTCCAGTTTGAAGTGCCAACCATGAAGGAAAGGTACAAGTGGAAGAGTTTCATTGGTTTGACTACCAATGTGTTAAGAAGAAAGATGTGTGAGGCCTCACCTTGACCCATCCTAGCACCGATGATACATTTTTATTTTGATACTCATGACTCGATATGTCAGGACATTATTGATGCACTAAACATTATTATGCTAATTACGATGTGTGATGCTTTACTTTCAGATATTTGATTTCATCATTTAATGCTTTATGAACATGTATGATGATGAAATGAATGAATGCAAAACTAACACTTTGATTATGCAAGTCTAATGGCCAAAAATATGAGTAGAATTAGGTAAACAATTGATTATTAGAAAATGGATGCTTTAATTTATATGATTTTTCTTATACGTAATTTACATAATGCATTTGATTTCTTGATCTACTAATGTGTGCAATAAGTTTGCAAGAAAATTAGCCAAGAAAACTCAATGGAAAGACAGAACTGAACCCCTTGTCTATTTTGTGTTATCCTTTCACTGTTTATCTTTAAAGGTTGTTAATTGGTCTTATTATTCTCCTAGTTTTTAATTGTTCCTATTAAGTCTTTAAGGCCTAAAAACATTAAATTTAAGTACCCTAGGGGTAAGGATGTGGGTGGGGGGCACTTTCCAACCCCTTAGTCTCCTTGGTTGACTTTTAGGGTCACTCAAAAACCCTACTTTTGGTTGATTGCGAAAATGTATTGTCTCTTTACTTGAGTTGGTGACTCAAACTCCATCTTGAGTTTTACTTGAAGTCTAGTTGAGTTAAGGATCATACGTAGAGGTAGTTTTGGAGTAGTTTTGGTTTTGTCACCCAATCTCTAGTTTTGGAGAAAGTTTGAAGATTGAAAAAAAATGGAGTAGAAATTAAATACATTTAAAACTAAAACATTTAAATGCATATCATGAGGACACATCTCACCTATAAAAATTTTGCATTAAACTCCAAGGGGCAAGGGACTTAGGTCATTATATCTATTCATTTAATAATAAAAAAGAAATCAAAATTCCACCCACTTAATTATCCTTCCCCCCCATTCTTTGCTTGTTTTACCTTCCCATTTAAGGGCTAGGCATGGACATCCCATCTACTGTCAGCATGAATCCTCATGCCACTTATGACATGTCATATCATTTAAGGGGGGTGGGGGGTGGGGCAAAGTGATGTTGTAAAAATATAAGACTTACCTTTTACCTACCCCTCTCCCATTCTCTTCCAAGCGTTGCCTTTGGTTTGAAAGTCACACAAGGTGGATGGAAGTGGGGACCAAGTCTGCAGTATGTAGACTTGGGGCAGTGCACTCATCTTGGGGTATGGCCCACATTTTGCGCTAGCTTAGGCTTAGGTTAGTATGTTAGGATGTGTAGTATTGGGGTTAGTAACATTTAGTATGTAGCCTAGGTTAGTATACGGTTAATTGGTTAGTGTTAGGTTAATTAATATTTTTAAATTAGATGTAGCATCATATTAAGTGTTAGACCTATAGATAGTCTCTTGTTTTTAGAAAATATTTTTATATGCTTAGTGGTTTAGCTAACTTTAAATCTAAGGTTGAAGGGAGTTTAGTATTAAATAAGTGTTTTAGATGTTAGAATATTAAATTGTTTCTAACTTAAAAGTCTTAACTTGAGATTAGAATATTTTTCTTAATTAAAATGACTTTAATGTCTTACTAGCTAGCCTTACACTATTGTGAATTTTGTTAGAATGATTTTAATATTGGCTCTTAATGGTGGGACTTATGTGTTATAATAGTTTAGAATTAGGTTAGAGGTTTTTTTTAATGATTGAATTGAAATAAATCTAGTCTTCACTCTTAATTACAATTGATAAATTAATTAATTAGATTGTTATATGAACATTGGAGATACTTTGAAATTAAAGTGTAGATAGTATAATAAATAATGATGTTATCTCTATGGTATGTATATTAAAGGCAAGTTAGATTTTTTATTAATGTGATAAGTGTAGTTAGCATGGTAGAATAGTTAAATTTAATAGATCTTCTAGAGTTCCAAATTCTCTTAATGATAAATGAAAAAAGGAAGGAAAAAAATCATAATGGTGATCAAATTATTAAGTTAATATAATGGACTAGTAAATTAATTCATTATAAAGTTAGTGGTATTTTGATCATTATTAAGTTGATGCTAAGCAAGTTATGTAATTAAGGAATTATTAAAGCAAATCGATGGATTAGGATTTTAGTTAAATGGAATTAGTCATTTTATTTAACTAATTGATTTCTAAGAAACTTTCTGTTAACTCAATTAATCCTTTTTACAAAATGTGCAAAACAAGTTGTAACCTTTTTATCATCAATGGTGAACTTGAATCTAGCTTCATTGTACCTACGGTTATTTGAACCTTAAACCCCTCTGACAATTAACTTCATTGTAGTTAAACATTTAAACCTTGTTGACCATATTATCTTATTGGATCATAGTTCTAAAAAAAAATTAAAAAATTTGTGTGCAATTTTGCTCTTATATTTTGGGCATGACAAGATGAGTTAGCCCTATTTTAATCCCTAAATTGTAGGTTTTTTCAAAGATCAACAATGTAAATTTAAAAGGAAAGGTGATGCCACTCAACTTTTTTACTCTATGAATATATGAGGAATGAAAGCTTCATGTGTGAGAAAAATAGAGTATAATACATGAGATTTCATTAGTTCTAGTCTCACACAAACAAAGATTTCACATTTTTTGAGGGCAAGGGCCTACTGAGAATATTGTGTTAAGCCTAGCAAAAATGTGAAGCAATTTCCCATTTGTTTGTGAGCTTTTGTAGAAATTCAGAGAAGAACAAGCTTAAATAAAATCAAGTACTCATATTATAACCTCAATAGCTTTCTAGTTCCTATGAATTATAGTCAAGATGCCTCCTAAGAAAGTATTTTCTAGGCAAGTGAATTATATGGATAGAAATGTTCATGACAATTTGCTAGAATTACTCCCAGAGTCCACCACCAAAACTGTATAGGTTAAGAAGTTAACTTCCTTAAAGCCTAGGCTTAAAATTGTAGATAGCTTGTATGACAAATGGAACTAGGTTAGGGATGCAAAAACTTCACAAACTAGTCTTGTTTTGTTCAAAAATGGTTTTTAGAGAGGAATTTTTTTGCCACGTATGCTAATGTCTAGAATTTTGATTTGGGAAAACTAGTAGCTCCAAGTGTTTTCATGGATTATGATTTGCTTGAAGCCATTGCAGAGAATTATGACCAAGTTGTTAGGGTGGTGAGAAGAACTGATGGTATGCCTCTAATCTCAATTAGTCCTTAGGAAATTAGAGGTTTTTTGCCTAGAGCCATTGACAGATTATCATGTGTCAATTAATTTGCAAGAACTAGAAAATGAATACAAGGCAAAGACGGATGTGATTAGGGAAGGTGCACTGAGGGCACATATTAGTATAATAGTAATTTTTCTAGTAATCATTGTAGCCTCTAGGGAACCTTTTAAAAAGGATCTTTTCACTTCCTAGGCTATAGAAATATATAGGGCCCTATGTCATGTTTTTGGTGAAGATGAATAGAATTTTATGCCTATCAACCTTATGCATATGATGGTTCAAATTGCTTCCTTTGGTGTAGATGTTATTTTTTATTTTTGTTCTTATTTTGCTAAAGAAATTCATACTAGTTTGGTTGGGATTGCAAAAGGGAAAGTAGAGAAATCTTTTGGCCATTATTCTTTATTCATGTATATGTTCTTATTTAATGGAGTGAAATATTTTGGTAAAGAGATGGAGTTGAATAGAGAGGAGGATGGGGAAGCACTATGAGTCTAGTTGTGGAGTACAAATATGGCATGGGATGTAGAGAATGCTAGCTTTGTTAGGTTTGATAGGTATTTCGCCTCTAAGTTGAGATGCCTCATATTGAGTGACAATCCCAGAATCCCCAAGGCACTAATGAATTTCATTAGGCCTAAGTAAAATCATGATGGTTTGAAATTTTTGCACAATTGGGGAGATATCATCCCATACTCTATTTCTAATAGTTTTAGAATTTATGGTTTTAAAGGAAGCCCTCATGTGTTACCCTACCAAGTACCTTTAAAGGTAGGAATTGCTGAATTTTTGTGGCAGTTAGGAGGAGTGGAAGAGATGTATTTGTTGAAAAGGAAAATGGGGTGAATTTTCCCTACCTGTATAGTGGCCCATGAATTTATAATTACTAAAGGGGGCTGGCTCTTTTTGCATAAAATTTTGGATCAGTACAAAATGGTTGTTTCCCATCCCCATTTTTGTGATACTGAGGGGTTTTATAATTAGACCCTGAGACATAATTAAATTGGGAAAGGTCAAACGTGACTCATATTATCTAGAGAAAATCATAAGGAATGAGTTCTCATTACAGGAACAAGAAACCAAAAAGGAAAAGTGGAGAGCCTATTCCAAGGTTCTAGAATCCATTCATTGTTTTGATCAGAAATATAGTCCTCTAGATAATGCTAATATAGAGGCTGATAAAATAAATAAGCTCATGAATACCTTCCCTAAAATAATGGAATCCATGAATGAGAAGAAACAATTCTTTATTGATTCATACCCATATAAGGCTAGAGATGAGGAGGTTGGCCTTCACTCCTAATGTGGGACCTGGTCAAATAATTGTTCAACAGAGAAGGCTATACTATAATTCAAAACAAAAAGGCTACCATAGACAAAGGAAAGAAAATAATGGGAACCACTAGTGCACTCTTAGAGGAGAGATGTGATGAACCTTCTCCCAAGAGGTAGAAAGTAATAAAGGAAAAGAGTCCTCAAGTTGAGGAATATTCACCCACTCAGTCCCCTTTGTGGATTAGGGAAGAATAGCTCACTGGTGAGAAAATTGAACAAATAGGATTGAGGTAGAAAGTAATAAAGGAAAAGAGTCCTCAAGTTGAGTAATATTCACCCACTCAGTCCCCTTTGTGGATTGGAAAAGAACATCTCACTGGTGAGAAAATTGAACAAATATGATTACAAGGAGGTGTATTTATCACCCAAGTAGAACTAGATGAGGGAAACCCTCGAGAGCCTCCTATGCCAAGTTTGGATTTGATAGTTGTAGACTATAGAGGTAGGGAATCGAACCCTATATTAGAACAAGCTAGCTATTAATTTTTGTCTGATGACATTTTTGTTAAGTCTAGGGCTTTTCTGTAATTTGATTTGAAGAAAGGTGCAACAAGCTGAAAACATAGCACCCAAAAATGGATGAAACTACCCTACAAAATCAAGTAAAAGAGGAAATCATGAGGGATTTTAAGAGTGTAAGCCCTGAGGAAGGAAGGAAAATGGTCAGACCATCAAACATTTTATTGTTGCCCAATTGGGAAATTGTTGATCCTCTTGTGTTTAATTCTATTTCAAATAAACTTGATTTACGAGACCAAAATAAAAAAGACTTCCAGGGCACTACTTTCAGTGAAGACCAAACTGCCTTGGTTATCTAATCATTGAGAAAGGGATCAAGAGCCACTTCATTACAACTAGATGATTCTAGTTTGATGGGAAGTATTGTTGTAAGAAGAGTGGCTAATACTTCTCATGTCTAGGCTGCACATTGGAAAATAGATTCATCTTAGTTTGTTTTGGCCACTACAAAAAAGGAATAAAAGACCATGTTTGAATTACGAAGTAAATATGCAATAATTTTGGAAGCTTACAATAAAGAGGTTTAGAAGAGGATTGAGTTGGAAAATAAAACTATCAGAAGGTCTACCAAGCCAAAAATAACATATCCTCACCCTCCAGTGGAGCCTTTTAAATCCACTCCTCTTATAGAAATGCCAGACACCCCACAGAGGCCTCAATATTATACAATAGAGGGTTTTGAGGAAGAGAAAAGTAAACTTTGGGCATTACATGTAGAGATGGAATTACAATATGAGGATAAAATTAGAAAGGCTCTAATGTACTTGGTAGATAAAATTGAATGGCCCCTATTCTATGATCAGTTGGAAAAAGTAATAAGTATATGGGAAGAATTGAAAACCCATGATGAAACCCTCAAGCCTATTGTTAATAAGTGGGGAAAGAGAAAAGGCATATGATATTGCTAATGATTTGTCAGATTTTGATAACAAGAGAGTTTCTTTGCAACTAAAAGTTGTTTCTTATTTAAGCAAGTGCAAGAATTTAAAAAATTGATTTGTTTCCTCGTGCCTTAGATAGAAAGCATAAATTGAAGAATAAGGATGAATGGGCTAAGGAATTGGATGACCTATTCTATATGAGGATGAACAAGGTTATAAATGAAAAGGGGCATGCTTGGTGGGCTACCATGATAGAGGAATTGGTGAAAGTCCAGTTAATTTTTGATTCTTTAAAACAAGAATTTGTTAGTATTGATAATGAGGCTAAGTATATGCTTAAGAAGAAAAATGATATTCTATAATTCAACTAGCCAAATTATGTACAATTTGACACATGGATGGTAGATATTGCCTCTAGAGAGAAATTAGAAGAAGTCAGTATAGATGATGATGAGGTATAGGAGGATGAGGTGCAAATTATTAACACAACAGCACTAGATCCAAAGGATGGGGAAGATAAAGGTCACCAATTGGTTCTAGCTACAAGCTCAGAGACCCAGGATGTGGACATGACAACAGATCAATTAAGGGTAAAAGTGGTTTTGTTAGTTCAAGATGAAAATAGTGAAATCCCATGAGTAGAAGTTGATTTACAAACATTACCATAGGATTTATCATTTGTCAGCTTGGTAGCTGCATATTCAGAAGAGTTAGAATAGTGGTGGCAAATCAAAAGAACTAGTAGCTTGTTGTGATGTAATAGAAATGGGACCTACCAAAGAATATATTGATGTGTTAGCTTTCTATTACATTAAGTTTTGTCTTTTGGACACTTGTCAATTTCTCCAGGCCTAAATCTTGTTGCATCTCACATTATATAAGTGAGATCCCCAAGCTAGAGAAAGGGTCTAAAAGTTGTATAATTTTTATTTTGGTTCATTGATCTAGTTGCATGTAGATGTGTTGAGTTTACTATCAAACTTGTACTCTTTGATACTACATACAAATGATAGTTTCAACAAGATATTCAAGGTTTTTGATTGAATTTCTATTGGTCATTGTATTAGTCATCTAAAAGGATAATACAAGGGGGTATTTGCATGAGATTTGTCTCATCAATTTTTGTCTCCATTTTATGAATTTGTTTACTTTGTATTCATTTGAATAAGGTTCAATTGATTGAATGCAATCTGGATGGGTTGTATGTTGATACTATTGTTGCTTTTAATTCAAAGAATTATATAAATGCTTTAGTAGATCAGTGAGGTTTATGAGTTTATAAACTAGATAAATCATAAGAATGGTAACAGTTGATTACAATTGATGAATGCATTTACAAATTAATTGAATTAGGTCTCCCACCAATAGATAGTCTCTTGCCCAATGGATAAGACACGAATCTCATGAATCAAAAGTGAGTTGGGGTAAATTCTGCTTCTACATATCAAATTAATCACAAATTCAAAATCATTCTTGTTCCATTTTGTTTAGAGTTATAATGTTGATCAACACTCATTTATATTTTATTTATGGATCTTAGGTAGCTACTATTCCTAGAAATAATTGTAAACTTAAGGAGAACTAGGACAAAATCTTCTTATAAGGGATGCATATTAATCCGAAGGTATCAAAAATTGGAAAAATTCTATAAGTGTTAGGAATTAGAGATTAGAATCAGAATGAAACTAATATAATTCTCATATATTAGTGGTTATCTAAGACATCCCCTAGGTAAACCCGCCTTGGTTTTGCAGAACCTAAAGAGTAGGAAACCATTTTTTGGTTTTGTTGAAGTTGGTCCAAATGATTTGCACATAGAATTGTTAATAGGAAGTGGCTAATCCTTAGATTTTGTGGGTATTATCAATTTGGTATTGAGCATTTTGTGGTTTAGTAGTTTTAAACACCAACAAAATGGTGACTCTACTATGGACAAGTGTCAGTATTGTTATTGCTAGATCCTTTGGGAGTTATCTCTGGTTTTAGTAGACTCTTCTAGTGACAAACCTTGAGAATTTAAAAGGAGAACAAACCCCCACACCACAGGTGTACACTGACATGTACAGTCCTTGCAAGGGTGTCTTATCCATTAAGAAAGAGTGTTAGTTCCAAAAAAAATTCTAATTGGTTGCATTCTATTTGCCAACTTCCATCTTGATAATCCCGTGATATTTTGTTAGGACAACAAGATTATTGCATTACTTTTCCCTAGGTGAGTGGTGACTCATAAAGTTTTTAACCAGTATAAAATTTAAGGACATTTTACATCATGGGAAGTATGAAAAACATGTGGGCAAATGTGAAGAAAAAACCAACTATTAAGTTATAGATTGATCTTCCTCCTAGAGGAAAGAAAATTTGGGTTGTGAAAGGAGCCTAGATACAGAAGGGAAATTATTCCTAGGAGCAAATGGCATGGGAAACTAACACCTACCTTTTAGCCACTGAAAAGGAACCTTTCTACAAGGGTCCTAGATCTCATCCTAGTTTATCTGATGATGATTTCTACAATACTCCTGAAATGATATGTCAAGAAAAATTTGTGCAACCACATGCACTTAGTCTAGAGGATAGGACTAGTAACAATATTTTCCAATGTAGCACAAACCCTTTCATGTTAGATTACTCTCCCAAAAGGGAAAGACCAAAACATTTAGAGCCTAAAAGTTTCAATGATGAGAAGACCTCTGGTTTTGAGTTTATTATTCCTAACCCTAATGAGAATGAAATATTCAAAATACAACTCACTAAGAAAGAGGCTATTGATAGGAAATTTTAGAAGGAAGGGGGGAAAAGATCATGAAGTCTTATGAGGAAAAGTAGGAATTACTTAGGATAATTGTTGTTTTGAAAAAGAAGAATGAGATAACAACTAGTGCTTGGCAGCTTGAAATTGTGGGTCAAGTTGAATAGCTTAAATTACAAGAACAAAAGCTACTAAAAGGTTAGGATCTAAACCAAGAAGGCGTTGCAATACAACAGATCAGAAATAATAAGACCTTAGAGGTTAAAAAATATGTAGAACATGCTGTTGGTGGCTAGGATAAGGGAAAACAAAAGGAAATTGGTATTAGGATAAATGAACCAACAAAGCCCATCTAGATCCATGATTCTTTGTCACCTTCTAATGTTGAGTTAGAAAAAAGGAGGAAAGAGAAGGATGCTTTGGCTAAAAAATTGGAAATTGCAAAGAATGAGGCAGCCATAGCTTAGATGAATAAAAAGATTAAGTTTCTAGAAAATGCTAAGAAACAATCTATATTTTCTCCTAAAGATAATGATAGAATAAATATTGCAAATCAGAATACTACTAAATTGTCTACTTCGTTCTTGTCTTCTTCATCATAGAAAATGGATCTTAATAAATCTACTACAGATCCTAGTTCTAGTAATGCTTTTAACAATAATGAAAGAAATGTTGTCAATACTTCTAAGGTTGATTTACAAAGAATACCTATTTAGTTAGAAGGCTATAGGTAGATACACCTGGAAGGTATTCCTAGTTTTCCTAACCCTATCCCATAGGAAATGAGGAAAAGATTGACCAAGTTTACTGGAAATAATGCTATCACTTGTGAGGATCACTTCAGGAATTTTCTTGACATGATGAGTGATTATGAGGTTGAGGCTGAAGATGTTATCATGAAATTATTTGTTCATTCATTAACTAAAGATGTTAGAGAATGGTTCAAGAGGCTCCCTGAATCATCCATTATAGACTGGAAGGACATTGAATGTTGTTTTAAGGAATAATATGGTGATAAACAAAACCCAAGTTATATTCTAACTGAGTTCAATAATATTAAGAAGTTGCACAATGAATATATTACTGACTTCAACACTAGGTTCTAGAAAAGGATGTATAAGCTAATGCAAGCCATGTGATTTGATGATAAGGTATGTATAATTACTTATTTGAATGCCTTTGATGGTAAAATGACATATCAGATTAGGGATAAGGAGCCTAGGACTTTAAGAGATGCTTTCAAAATTGCTATCAATATAGAAAACAAATTGAGGATTTCAGGGAGATTGGAGAACAAAAGAGTTGTTCCTCAATTATTTAGGAGTAAGGGAAATAGAAAAGAAGAGCACAAATCTATAGGAGGAAAAAAGCATGGGCCTAGTGAGATAAGTCAAGTTTTGAATGCTATAAAAGGTTTGAATCTTTCTCAAGGAAAAAATGTTAGAAATCCCATTGAAAATAAGGTCTCTTATTAGTATAATTTTGGTAGATAGAATAGATTGCAAAATTTCCCTTATAACACTACTTGGAAAGATGGTCAACCCAATGTTTCTCCTCCTAAGAATGCCAATAACAAGGTTACCCTTGATCTTTTATCCAAAAAATCCATAAATGTGGTAGAGGACCCTAAACTCACTACTAAACCCACATCGTGTTTTGTTAGTCAATTACCTCATGCTCCTGAATATTGTACAGTAGCTTTGTCATTTTTTGGAAATCAAATTGAGATAGAAGAAAATCAAGAACATGAAAAAAGCATTGATGATGTAGGATGTAATATGTTTAAGTCACATTGTGACCATTATGACAATGATGATCATGATAGAGATGTAGTTGAGCAAAGATAGTTTCAAAGTCATATGTAGTAGTAGGTGTTTTCTGATGAGGAGAGTGATGCCAAGTACAATGTATGTAACATGGCATCTACTAGAGAGGAGGTGATACTAAGGAACCCTTCCAAAGAAGAGGTTGATCAAATTACTGCTAGCATGATAGGTCAAGTACAAACCAAACATATGGCTCAGAATGCTAATAATGGTAAGGTGGCTAGTATATTTATCAAGAAAGTTGACCCTAAGAAAAAGGAAGTTGTAAAGCATAAAGAAATTCTTGTTGTCAAAATTTCCAGTAAAAATGGGAACCGAAGAAAGGGAGAAATCCTAAGGAGTTACAATTCTCAAATAATTTTCCCAAGAAATTTGATGAGAAGGTATCAAAAGTGATCACTATAAATGACAAGAATTATCAAGGTATTTCTGATAAACATCATGAGAAGAGGGATATGACCATTGATAATTCTTTAGATTCTTGTATAGATATGCTTAATGTTCTATCATAGATCACTATTAAAGTTCCTTTGTCTAAATTATTAAGGATCCCTAGACACTAAAATAAAGCCATAGCATGGTTGGGAAATACTAATGTAAGGACAAAACAAGATTGCAATGAAATTCATGATCCCAAGCAAGGAAGCAAAGAAAAGGTAAAAGACAAAGAAGCTAAAGTAGTTGTATCTCAAATTCCTCAGATGTTTTTGGATAGCTCTGTTAATGAATGTTTGGGAAGTGTCAAACCACTTTTCTTGAGTATCATAGTAAATGGTAAAGCATGAAAAAATTGCATGATTGATTCTAGTGCTTCCAATAGTGTTATACCTTTTGAAATAATGAAGGAACTAATTTTGAAAGTTGATACCAGTTAGGGAAGATGTTGTGCCATGGATAAAAGAGAAGTGACAATCATAGGTACTATTAATTCCTTACTATATAAACTAATAGCCTGTCTTGACAAAAAACTTACTATGAGTGTATTGATTGTTGATATTCCACCTCAATATGGCATGTTGTTATCTAGGAAGTGGAGTTCTGCCATGGGAGGAAGTTTGCAATGTGATTTATCATTTGCTACTTTTAACATTGATGGGAATTTGGTATAAATAAATAGAGAACCAAAGAGCATATATATTCTAGAAGAAGATATTGAAAATGATATGACAAACTTTGTCGATACAGATGTCAATGCATTCAGAGCAAAGGTTCTAACTTTGAAGAAGGGTAGGTATAACTCTCAGATGGAAGTATAAGCTAATACAAAAATAGGTAAAGGAGATTTATGGACCATCTTCTTTGATGGTGCTTGCTATAAAGATGGAGTAGGTGTAGGTATTTTATTGATTTCCCCTATTGGGGTAACATACAAATTTCCTTTCACACCGAGTTTCCCTTGTACTAACAACATAGCAGAATATGAGGCCTTATTGTTGGGACTTAGACTAGCTCATAAGCATGGGATAAAATGTTTACATGTTATAGGAGATTTTGAACTGGTTGTATCTTGAGTGAGAAATGCTTATGTGTCAAAGAATAAAAGATTAAAACAATACATAAATGTTGTATGGGATATGATTGAATGTTTTGATGCATTTGGGATAATTTGGAAAGATAGGACTAACAAAAAAATGGTAGACTTGTTAGAAAATATAGCAATAAAACTTGATGATGTTACATTTGCTGGCATATCCAAATTTGAGACTCAAACTAGACCCTATATTCTTGATAATGTCTAGAATTGACAAGTGTTTGAAGATGACAAGGATATTCTAAGATTTTTGAACTATGAGAATATGTTGTCAGGAAAAGAAATTGATTGTGCAACTTATG
Organism: Cupressus sempervirens; assembly: GCA_028749045.1. Lineage (NCBI taxonomy): Eukaryota > Viridiplantae > Streptophyta > Pinopsida > Cupressales > Cupressaceae > Cupressus > Cupressus sempervirens. Next base: position 311,013,475 of record CM053793.1, read on the forward strand.
TAGAAAATATAAATGGAAAGGATATTGTTTTTGGGAAGGAAGTTGTACAATTAAAGACAAATAAAATCCGAAAGGGTCTAGTTTTTTTAGAAACTATTTTTAACAACCAAGAAAGATCACAAAAGAATACTAGTGAATATGATGCCAAAGATCTAGAGGAGGTAAACTTGGTAACTCAAGAAACACCTAAAAAGTATATATTGGTAAGAAATTGCCTCTTAAAACTAGGACAAATCTGATAGACCTACTAAGGAAGTATAGACATGCATTTTCATAGTCATATGATGACCTAAAAGCCTATAGGGAAGATCTTTTTTAGCATGAGATCCCTTTGAAACCAGATGCTAAACCTTTTAGGCAAAAACAGAGGCCAATAAATCCCACCTCGGCTCCCAAAATGCAAGAGGAAATTGTCAAGTTAAGAGATGTTGGGATCATAAAGCCTATTAGAAATTCCTCTTGGGTATCTAATTTAGTTCCTATTAGGAAGAAAAATGGAGACATAATGTTATGTGTTGACTTTAGGAATCTTAATATATCTTCATTAAAGGATAATTATGGATTGCCAAATATGGAAACCATGTTGCAAAGAGTTAGTGGTTCTAAACTAATTTCTATGATGGATGGATTTTTAGGCTATAATCAAGTGGTTGTTAAAGAATTAGAACAATTCAAGACTACTTTTACTACTCCCTGGGGTACTTATGTTTATGTCAGGATGCATTTTGGGCTTACTAATGCTAGAGCTACTTTTCAAAGGGCTATGGATGTGGCTTTTGCTGATATTCTTGACAAATTTTTGGTTGTGTATCAGGGTGACCTCACTACTTATTCCAAGGATGAGAATGATCATTGCATACATCTAGAAAAGGTATTTACTAGAGCCCTTAAGTATGGTATTTCTTTGAATCCAAGGAAATGTAGTTTTGGTGCTACTGAAGGAATGTTGTTAGGACATCTAGTTGGTAAGCATGGAGTGAGGATTGACCCTAAAAGGATAGAAGCAATAGACAAGATTTAGAAACCCAAAAGTGTTAAAAGTATTCAGTCATTCTTTGGATAGATCAACTTTCTTAGGAGATTTGTGACAAATTTTGTAGAGATTAGTAGGCCTATATCAAGGATGCTAAAGAAAGGATCTAAGATAAAATGGGATGGTGAACCTAGCATTGCATTCCAAAAGATCAAGCAAGCTATTAAAGATGCCCCTATTCCTAGAGTTCCAAATTATGATAAACTAATGCATATATTTTTCTTTGCCTCATTTCACACTATTGCTGCAGTATTGTTATAGAAAAATGAGGAAGGTTATGAGTAGCCCATTGCATTTTTTAGCTAATCCTTGTAGGAAACAGAACTCAAGTATGATATAAATGAAAGATAGGCATATGCACTGGTGGTAGTTGTCAAGACTTTTAGGTGTTACTTAATGGGAGCTACTGTTATTGCTTTTGTTCCAACTATTGTTGTGAAGGATATTTTTTCACAACAAGAGGTATTTGGTAGGAGATGTAGATGGATTAATAGGATATAAGAATTTAACATTGATATTTAGATTACCAAACTAGTTAGGGGTCAAGGTTTGGTCAAACTGATGATAGAAGCCAATTTAGAGGCAAACCAAATCAATCAACTTGATGATAGTTGCAAGGATAATCTTTGTCATATGGATACCTCTAATTGGTATAGAGATGTGATTTATTATTTGCAAAATATGAAATCTCCATCAGAGTTAACAAACAATTAGAAAAGGTCCCTTAAATTACAAGCCATAAGGTATGTTATAGTGCAAGGTCAATTATGGTGGAGGAATATGGAAAGGGTGCTTTTGAAGTGTGTAGATGAGATTGAATCTAAAAGGATTTTGAAAGATATGCATGAAGGCATATGTGGTGGTCATTATATGGCTAAAACCACTACTCATAAAGTTCTTAGGGTTAGCTTTTGGTGGCCAACACTTTTCAAGGATTCTCATGAGTTTGTTAAAACATGTGATGCTTGTCAAAGGTTTAGTGGAAAGTTAAATTTTTTTGGAAATTTTCCATTAAGACTTGTTGAAGTATAGGCACCATTTCAACAATGGGGAATCGATTTTATAGGTGAAATATCAAACAAATCTAGTGGTGGACATTCTTGGATCCTAGTGGCTACTAATTACTTCAATAAGTGGGTTGAATCAATTCCTACTAAGAATGCAACAAGTAAAGTGGTGATTAATTTCATTGTAAATAATATTGTGACTAGGTTTGGATGCCCTTAGAAGATTGTAACTGATAATGCTATGTGTTTTAGATCTAAGAAATATAATTTTTTTTGTAAGAAGTATGGCATTACAGAGTACACATCATCACCCTATCATCCCCAAGGAAATCGTCAAGTAGAATCAAGTAATAAAATTATATTGAAAATCATCAAGAGGATTTTAGGAGAAAACAAGAAGGCTTGGGATTCAAAATTTCCATTGCCTTTGTGGGCTGATAGGGTTACTATGAAAAAGGCCATTGGATGTGCTCCATTTGATTTGGTTTATGGTATATAGGCTAGACTTCCATAGAATAACTTAAAAGAGATGTATAAATTTTTTCAACTATATGAAGATGATATCATTGATGAGATGCAACTCAGAATGGATGATATTTTGCAACTAGAAGAAGCAAGGAGAGAGTCTTCTATTTAGAATACCAAGTTACAATCACAAATGAAGCACTTATATGACAAAAGGGATATTGAGAGAAAATTTGAAATAGGTGACATGGTATTGATGTGGAATGCTAGAATGGAAGATTAAGGAAAGCATGGTAAATTTTTGATATAAATGGAGAAGATTCATATTTTTTCAAGGATTTGACTGGAGATATTCTTGAATTGCCAGTTCATGGAAAATTCTTAAATAGGTACTTTTCTTAAAGTATTTGTTTTCCATGAATAGTAGATTAAGGTTTCCTTGTGTTTTGGTACATTTTATATATTTTGTAGATCCTTGTAAATATCGGTGTATAGTTTGGTTCCTACTTTTTGTTGTTTTGTTTCGAGCTCTTTGAAGAAGTTGTCATGGTTGTATCAAGTATGTGGTTTGCTCTACCAAAGATTTTGAATTCTTGTATAGACTCAGGTAGTGTATCATCCCTAGATAGAGCCACTATTGGTCTAATTGGTTTGAATTTTTTCATAGTGAATTTTCCAATTTTTTGTTATAAAAAATCAGATTTGAGTGCATTGTTATAGGCTAGATTTTCTAGTTTTTGGGCCTTGTAGTTTTTATCCTTTGAAAATCTTTACCTAAGCCTTAGGTTTTATTTAGTTTTTAATTTATCCTGGCACTAAATCATTTAAAAATGCAAATATTTCTTTCCCACTTAATTCTTGTCGTGCTAAGATACCTTTGTCAAAATATTTTCTCACCATTTGATCTTGCTTAGATCCATGGTTGTCATTTTTTCATTATAATAAAATGTAGGGTCTTTAACTATAGTGACAAAGCGACCATTGGAAATTTAATTATGGTACTAAAAAATGAGGCCCAACACCAAAAATGTGCATTGATTTGAATACGTTATGGTCACATGATCTGTCCCAAAGTTGTCAATATCAAAAAAGATGCACATGGAACAATTTGCAAGTGGTGTCATTGGAACTCAAGTTTTTTTAGCAAGTTGCTATTTCGTGACCAAAAAATCCATGCATCTTGTCGGTAGTGATGTAGAAACTAATCAAAATATGAAGAAAGCATAATTTTTTAAAAACTGATGGTGACTGCAAAATTCCCATGCAATATCATAAATGTGCATGACCACTATTTTTGATAGTAGTATTAATTGGTGTAATTACAATTGTGTGTTATATTTTCTTTGTCACCAAAATTTAGTTCTCATTAGAGATCGCTATGTCACAATTGGGAAATCATTGTGCTTCACCAGTAGCGACATAGTGAGTGCTTTGATAATGCAAAAGATGACACTCTTTTGAAAGGGGTGGTGATTATGAGGATCCCAAGAAAGATATTTTGCAAAGTATGCTTTTATTTCTATGATAGTCATATCATTTATGGTTATTCTATTTATTTTTTCCTGGCACTAAACTTTGATGGATCACTGGAAGTCACTATGTTGCTACCAAAAAATTAATGACTTTCACTGGTAGTGATGTAGTGACTAGCTAGAATGTCATGATGTAATGACAGTTTTGAAAGGTGGGCCCCCAATGAGTGTTTTCTATGAAATGAGTTGTGCAGATCAAATGACATGGCGGCATCCTATTAAGCATTTATATGCTAGAATCTCTTAATCTATCGGAGGTCACTATGTTGCTACCAAAAAGTTAATGACTTTCATTAGTAGCAATGTAGCGACCCACTTGAAAAATAAAAAACATGAAAAAATCAAGGAAATGTGATGTCATGAAGGATTGAAATAATATATATATGCCAGTATGTCAAGATAGCTCAATGTCAACAAGAAATGTGGACCCACTTCTAAGTTAGAAACTAGGTAAAGAATTATGATTGTTCAATTAGGTTGAAATCAACAAGAATTGCTACCTCACTATGATGAGTTTCTCGAAGGTTATGTATAGCGACATAGCGAGTAAGGAAAATAAAAATGGGGCCCACCATGTTCATATTGTATGGTGCAATGAATATCCTCCACTCAATCAAAGGGGAATCAACAATCATCGCTTTGTCACTATTGAAAGTTAATCACCTTTTATGCATAGTGACATAGCAAACAAGGAAAATAAAAGAGGGACCCACCATTATAGTAATAAGAATTTAGTAAAAATACATGCCATCAAATTAAGATCAAATCAAGGGTTATCACTTCCTCACTATGGCAATGTGCTCACTCTTTATGCATAGCGAGATAGCAATTCAGTGACATGTGTCCTCAAGGAAAAGTGGGTCCAATTTGAAGCACCAATAGAAAAGGAAAGGTATAAGTGCAAGAATTTAATTCATTTGACTACTAGCATGTTAAGAAGAAAGATGAGTTAGCGCTATTGTTATCCCTAAATCGTAGGATTTTTCAAAGATCAATGGCACAAATCTAAAAGAAAAGGTGATGCCACTCTATTTTTCTACTCTATGCAGTTATGAGGAATGAAAGCTTCATGTGTGAGAAAGATAGATTATAATATAGGAGATTTAATTAGTTTCAGTCTCACACAAACAAAGATTTCACATTTTCTTAGTACAAGAGCTTACTGAGAATATTATGTTAAGCCAAGCAAAAACATGAAGTAGTTTCCCATTTGTTTGTGAGCTATTGTAGAAATTCAGAGAAGAACAAGCATAAAGAAAATCAAGTACTCATATTTTAACCTTTGTAGTATTCCAATTCCTATGAATTATAGTCAAGATGCCTCCTAAGAAAGTATTTTCTAGGCAAGTGAATTATATGGATAGAAATGTTCATGACAATTTGCTGGAATTACTCCCAGGGTCCACCACCAAAATTGTACAAGTTAAGATGTTAACTTCCTTAAATCCTAGGCTCAAAATTACAGATGGCCTACATGACAAAGGGAACTAGATAAGGGATGCAACAACTTCACAAAGTGGTCTTGTTTTGTTCAAAAAATGGTTTTTAGAGAGGAATTTGTTTGCCCCGCATGGTTATGTTTGGAATTTTGATTTGGGAAAACTAGTAGTTCCAAGTGTTTTCATGGATTATGATTTGCTTGAAGCCATTGCAAAGAATTATGACCAAGTTGTAAGGGTGGTGAGAATAATTGATGGTGTGCCTCTTATCTCAATTAGTCCTGAGGAAATTAGAGAGGTTTTTTTCCTAGAGCCATTGAAAGATTATCATGTGTCGATTAATCTCGAAGAGCTAGAAAATGAATACAAGGAAAAAAAGGATGTGATTAGGGGAGGTGCATTGAGGACACATATTGGCACAATAAGAACTTTGCCAGTAATCACTACAACCTCTAGGGAACCTTTGAAAAAGGATCTTTTCACTTCCTGGGCTATAGCAATGTGCATGACCCTATGTCGTGTTTTTGGTGAAGATGAACAGAATTTTATGCCTATCAGCCTTATGTATATGATGGTTTAAATTGTTTCCTTTGGTGTAGATGTTATTTTTCATTTTTCTTCTTATTTGGCTAAAGAAATTCATACTGGTTTGGTTGGAATTGCAAAAGGGAAAGTAGAGAAAACTTTTGGCCATTATTTTGTATTGATGCATATGTTCTTATTTAAGGGAGTGACATATTTTGGTAAAGATATGGAATTGAATAGAGAGGAGGATGGGAAAGCACTACTCATCTAGTTGTGGAGTGTAGATATGACCTAGGATGCAGAGAATGCTAGCTTTGTTAGGTTTGATAGGTATTTCACCTCCAAGTTGAGATGCCTCATATTGAGTGACAATCCCAGAATCCCCAAGGCCCTAATGAATTTCATTTGGCCTATGTAAAATCCTAGTGGTTTGAAAGTTTCACATAATTGGAGAGATATCATCCCATACTCTATTTCTACTATTTTTAGAATTTATGGTTTTAAAGGAAGCCCTCATGTGTTACCCTACCAAGTACCTTTAAATGTAAGAATGGCTAAAGTTTTGTGGTAGTTAGGAGGAGTGGAAGAGATGTATTTGTTGAAAAGGCAACTAGGGTCAATTTTCCCTACTTGTACAATGGCCAATCAGTTTGTAATTACTAAAGGGGGTTGGCTCCTTTTCCATAAAATTTTTGATCAATACAAAATGACTATTTCCCATCCCCATTTTTGTGATACTAAGGGGTTTTATAATCAGACCCTGAGACATAGCATTAAATTGGGAAAGGTCAAACATGACTCATATTATCTAGAGGACATTATAAGCAATGAGTTCTCATTATAGGAACAAGAAACAAAAAAGGAAAAGTGGAGAGTCTATTCTAGGGTTCTAGAATTCATTCATTATTTTGATTAGAAATATAGTCCTCTAGATAATGCTAATATAGAGGCTAATAAAATAAAAAAGCTCATGAATACCTTCCATGAAATAATGGAAGCCATGAATGAGAAGAAACAATTCTTTATGTATTCATAACTAGATAAGGCCAGAGAGGTCATGAGGAGGTTGGCTTTCACTCCTAATGTGGGAGCTAGTCAAATAATTGTTCAAAAGAGACCAAGCTATAAGGTAAAAGCATAGATCTATATCACCATTTATGATACCAAAACCTATTTTTGTCAAATCTCATTTCTCTATCAAAACTTAATTTTTTTCAAAAACTAAAAATACCCTTTTATAGATCTTAGATTCAATATCATCATTATATAAATTTTTGAGTGTTTTGATTGTTGTAATATCTTATTGGAAAGAATGCTTTTAAGGGGGCAGGGGGGGAGGGGGGGTGTGAATTAGAAGTACTAGCTTTTAATCTAATTTAAATCCTTAATAACATATCTTTGAAATGAACATGAATGCATATAAACATTAAGAAATCATGAGAAAAAAATATGCATCACCTCATAACACTTGAGATTTGGTAACCCAGAAACCCTTCAAGAATAAGAAGGTAAAAGTGGGGTGGGGATGATGCCCACAAAAATTACTACAGCAATAATGTTTAACCACTTCTGATGGTCTACCCTGTTAAAGGCCTGCCCTATTAAAGGCTTTACACTGTATCAATAGTGACTTGGTTAGAGGATTTACAAAAACTTTACATGAAGTGCTACCTTGTTAAAGGATTTAATCACCTATTTAAAGGATCTACAAAAATAGTTGTTAAGCTAACCTATCATCATAGGATTTCCTTTCTAATACAATGGCTAAAGAGTATTAGGTATAATAAACCTAATAGCTTACAATCCTTGATTGCTAGATACAGGCACTTGATTTGCTTTCTTCTGATCTTGATTGTCTGAGATCTCATATTCGTTTGAATCCCCTGCTTTTGTTTTGATTAACTGAATATTCTTCTACTAATCTCATCCTCTAAGTCTTTATATACTTCACTCTGAAAATAGTTTATCTTCCACACCTTCATCCCTATCTATACAATGAGACTTAGTCTTCCTTATAAAGACATTCGAGGACTTAGGGTTAGAAGTGGATCTATGATCCATATTGATTCTATGATTCCAGCTCATTCCTTATACTTTTATCATTAGTTGCATGCCTTCTCCATTTTCCTTATTGGTTGCATGTAGATTGCATAGGAAATATAAATGATTTTATCTTATCACTTAAATCCTTTGAGATTCATCATATGTCGGCCATGAAAATTATTTACATCTAAGTTTGTGAAGTTACAAACTCATATGCTGATTTGGAGTTACTCAACACTTACTAATTCCTGATGCTCGACACCTTCTATAACTTGGCTCCTGTAGATGCTTGGCATCCTTTATGACTTGGCACCAGAATATTGCTCAGCACTTGGATCATGCTTGGCACCTATAGTCACTCGACATTTGAAGGTTGCTCAACACCTGATGACTTTCCTGTCTCGACACAACCTATGACTCGACATACATAGTGTACTCAGCTTTAATGTAGAAAGTGGTTAAGTGTGTTGGCACTCAAGTGTCAAAACCATTTTTAGACTAACAATCTCCCCCTTTGACATGAGTGTCAAAAACACTTAACTAAGCATTATGTCTGATATTATGAGTACACTCACTAATCTACTTGGTATATATATAGAGGTCTGAATGCCTTTATCAAAAGATTTTAACTTACAATATATACCTCAAAAAAATTATTATAACTCCCCTTGAGTTGATCATGCTTGGTCATGTCATGAATTCTGAATTCTGATGTCTTGTGCCATTATGCTCATACTATTCACAATATTATCTCCAATATTATCTTCCCCTTAGAACATTATCTTCCCCTTTTTGATACAGATGTCAAAGGGTCCTAAATAGTAATACCATGCTTGGCCAAAAATGTCTTATTTACCTCAAGGAGGATTTGGAGAGTTGTATCCCAATTACTTAAGGCAATATCCAATGACTTTTGTTGTATTGCAAGCTCTACTACTAGATCAACTAGTCCTTCATGTGTAGAAATATTTGGATCCTTTTTTAGGACTATTTCTACATTTATTTTCTCCTTGTGTAATACTTCTAAGTGAGAAGTGATGGAAGCTTGAATTTACATCAGCTTTTCTTTGATAATGGCCTCTTATGTTGATAATGCAGCTAATTCCCTCTAAGTGTGAGGAGTTTGAGCAAATTTCTTTTCACTCTATGCAAGATCTGAGGGTAGTTTCATGCTGGAGAGCTTTAATTTATTCTCAAGGTTCAAAATTTTTGGATTTATTTCTTGTGTGAACCTAGAAAAATCACACAATTTGCTATAAAGGGAAAATATGTTCCCTAATACACTCTTTACATTTTCCAATTTCTTGGCTAGGTCAACCTATCCCAAAATTATTTTATTAGCTATTTTCTAGTTGAATTTTCCTACAAACTTCTTTTCTGACCATTCCATTAGTTTTACATTAGTATCATGGTCTTCATTATTTACTTGGTCAACTATATTAGATAATTGCTCAAGTATTGGCCTGTTTGCATCTGGAGGTTGAAGACTAAAAGCATCCATGAATATATCTTTCATCTCATTCATTGCCTACTTGTATTTGTAGTCTTTCCTCATTGCCTTTTGCCTCCTTCTCTTATCCAATGCACTTTGTATTTCATTCATCTTTTCCTCATTTAGAGTGCTTGAATCATAATAGGGTATTTTAATTTCTTCATCAAGCTTAGGAATACCATAATGGATGGTCTTGGCTACCCTAGTAGAACTTGAACTTGGTGTATTGACATGTAAGGTCATTGTTTCAGTACTCAACTTATGAATGGGTTTGGTGGGAGTTCCTATTTTTGGTAATTCAAGCAAAGTTTGTATTGCGGACTCCTCTTTATCTTGTGTTTCTTCTTTGTACTCTTCTTCTTGCTTGTCTTCTTCTTGTGTTACTTCTATTGGAGGTGTACTCACTGTCTGAAGTGTTATCCCTATGACTATCTCTATTGTTGCACTTAGCTCCCGATGAGCTTGAATGGCTATCCTTGGTGGTGACGAAGGTGGTAGAAATGTAAGCCCATTAGTTTGAATGGTTTGAGGTGGTTCTTGTGGTAACACCTTGGATTCTTTGAGTTTATCTACTAACTTTTGAGGATTATCCACACTGACAAATATAGGACTTGTACAAAATTGTGCTTGTAGAGTTGTTTGGTCAAGGATATTAGTAAGATTCGCTACAGTTAATGGATTGATGTTTTGACATGTGGTGTCAACAACATCCTTAATTTTTATGATTTTTGTAGGTGTGGTTGTTGAGTGAGGTGGGCTAGGAGGTGAAAGTTGTGTGTCTTGTACACTTTGCTATTCATTAGTTCCTTTGTCTTCATATTTTCCTTCCTCCTCTCTTTCTTTCTTGTTTTCCTCTTCTTCAACTTTTTTCTCTTCTTCTATTTTCTCTTCTCTCCTCTTCCTTCTTTATTCAAGTTTAGCAGCAGCTTCCACTTTGTATACCTCTTCAAGCACATCTTCAATTCTCTTGTACAAGTTTTTCCAAACTCTTGTAGTTCTCTACACAACTTCTTCAATTTTGTTTTGCAGGATGGAGAATGACCTATATTTAGGTGTAAACCTTTTGCTATGCCTTTTAACTGCTTGAGTTACTTGTTCTTTTGTTAAATCAGGTAGTAGGTTTGCTAGGGTTGATTCCCTCATCTCTTTCTCCATCATTAAACATAAATGCCATCTATCTTCTATAGTTTTAGACAATTCCTTTGGCAATTGTCCATCTAGTTCAGGAGGTGTATACTTGAACTGTGCCATTAATGCATAGACTGATTCTTCTATGCTATTGTGTTCCTCTTTACTAAACTTATTGAAATCAATCTTTTTTATTTCACTTAAGTATCCATTCCTAATCTTCTCACATAATATATCAACTGAAGATTTAGGATGACTTACCTTTTCAGTTTGATCTTCTTCATCAGTATCAGGTTGGGCCACATATCTTTTCCTTTTCCTTGGCTCTTCCTGTGCCTTTTTTTTCTTCTTCTTTGTGGCTTCCTCTTTGGCCTTTTGGGTAGAGGCCCTTGTTGTAGCTCTGGTTGTTAGCTTCTTAGGCATTTGCATGCCAACTTTCTTTGGTGAAGGCTGAGAAGCAGGAGGTGTCTTTGTCTTTCTTTTGATGACTCTGCCCTTGATGGGTGCTTCCTTGGTTTCTGCTTCCTCAGCACTCTCATCTTTCTCTTCACCTTGACTTTGAGGCAATTCAAGTGGCTCTTTTTCTGGCTCACCTTCTTCTTCTCCTTCAATAATCTCTTATGCTTTGCCTACTGCACTTGATTCTCCAATACCAAATTTCTTCTTTATCTACTTTACCAGCTTCTCCTTCTTCTTGACTGTTGTGGCTATCTTGAATTCTGTAACAACACTTGATTTGACAGTGTCATATGTCCCAAATTCCTTTGTAGATTTGTCCATTTCCTTGTCAAGTAATGTTGTGATGGCTGTAGAAGCTTGGTCAACAACAAGCTCATATCCCAATGGTCTAAGCCATCTTGTTCTTGGAAGGACTACTTGAATGTAAGTGTAATCAATATCAACAAGAAAACATATGTCATGTATATGCTTTTCTACCAGTGAAACTGGTATTCTCATTCTTTTCTTCATTGCATTTTTGAAATCCTCAAAATAGATAGACATTTGATCATCTAAGCTATCTCCCATTTGTGCAATGAAATCATTAATTTGATCAACAATGGTTTTATTCTGACTCTAGTTGACTTTGCTAAATAAAGGGAATTCCTTCATTACATAGAAGAACATACAAACCAACACTGAACCAAATTTACACTATGCTACCTTGGAGTTTGTAATAGCTCCAAGATTTTCATTGATCTATTGCAATAAGAGCTTTGCAAGGTCATAGGTCTGGTCTTTCTTTACAAGCTTATGTGCCACATCTACTACTATGCATGGTACACTATTTAACCTGCTGGATTGATAAAACTTATGTGATATGATCCTTACAACAAAGTCTAGAAGGTGATTAGTAATGGTATCTATGGTCATTCCTCTATCGTTCCATTTTGCACCTATGTTTATCTCAATTGTTTCCTTATTTTCACTTCTCAATGTCTTTGGCCGATCTAGGGTTGGAAAACTTGTAACCCTATGAACCATTTTCTTGGTAATTTTGACTTTTCCTTGTTCTATCCAAAAGATCCATCATGGATTCTGCTGAGTATTATGCATATCCACTCATTTTTTAATACGATTAGAAAAACTAGGGCTTTGGTTAAACCATTCTTCTCTACGATAGAAAACTCATCTTTCAGAATACCATTTTCATAGAGTTTTTCATAGGCATTAAAGATTTCCAAATCTCCTATGGCTCCTATTTTACAATTATAGCACTTTTGCACATCCTAAACCATAACAACTTTTTCAGGGATGGCGGATAGGGCACTAGCAGGGTCATTTTTGTATGCAACCTCTGGTATAGGTCTAAACTCAGGTTTCTTAACTTCATTGCTGACAAGTTGAATCTCATGGCTCATTTTCCCTTGGGTCATTTTTGAACTAGATGCCATTTATATCTAAACTAGGGTTTTAATGATTAAAGAAAAATTTTCAAACTGTAAAACTTGGCACCTGAAGGAAATACCTGGATAAGTGCTTAGATCGCTTGGGTAGATGCTGAATTACTACAAAACATTGGTTGAAAGCTTGAAAATCGCTCAGACATGCTCAAAGTAATCACTCTTTTTTTGAATGGATCATGAATGAATCGATTTTTACTTTTAAGTGACAAAAGAAACTTTGCATTTAATGCATTTTAGTACCTGCACCTATCACTCAATTTCCAAATATTTTTCAGCTCGGCATCCACTTGGTAGCTATACTTACTCAACATCTACTCATTTTGTTAATAACTCAACATCCAAAGACAACTTGGCATCATCTTTCAAGTTTAGTCTTAGCATCTTTTCTCATGCAAATTTAAAATTTACAGTGCTTTTTCATGGTTTAGGGCTAATGTTTGATACTTTCTTATGTATCAGCCCTATAGGCTTATCTTGTGATTATTTAGATGAGAAATGATCACTTGACCTCATGGGTGAAGTGACCCTTTCATAGGATGTACTTGATCCATCCTTTTTCTACCATGTTTGTTCTTATGTGTTCCACATCAATTTTTTCTTTGCCCTTATTTACTTCAGTCTTGGGTGCCTTGGCCTTTGTTGGACAATTTCTGTTGACATGTCCAAGTTTCAAGCAACTAAAGCAAGTAGTCTGGTTCAACCATCTTTTATAGTTCCCCTTGAAATTTTTTCGTATTTAATTTTGGGGCATATGTCCATACACTTGACAATAGTGACAACTGTACCTGGTGTTATAATCCCAATGATAGTGACCTTTATTCTCTTTTGTTGGTTGATTTACTGTCCACATAGGCTTTGATCTGCATTCAAATGCCCTATATCCATATTTCTTGCAATTATGACAATGTCCATTAAATCTTTGTGTCCTTGGGACTTTGGATCTGCAATCTTGTGTCATATGTCCTTGCATGTTGTACTTATGACTAGAATTCTTTCTCTTGGGTGTGTTTTGCTGATTGATCTATCTACTCCTGCAAACATTAGCAGTATGTCCCCTTTTATTATAGTAATGACTAATGGGTTTAGAATCCTTACCTTTTTAATTTCTTTGCTCAACACTCTTTGATAATTCACCAACTTCAGTGCTGTTGTATCCAAGTCCTGATGTATCATGGGTGGATCTTGGGGATTTTGACAATTGTTCAAAGTACTTTATCACTTTTCTTGACTTGTTGAGATTTTTTGCTATCTCTTTTTCTCTGTTCAATTCATTCTACAATTGTTTATTCTACATCTTCAAAGTAGAGATCTCGATATCTTTCATATTAAGTTCATGATGAAGATTCATCATTTGGGTGAGCGTATCCATCTGCATGTTTGAGATCCTTGTTAATTCAGTACATTTCTCTTCTAGTCTATTTGCAAGATTCCTTTTGTCATCTTCCATCATGACTTTGTCCTCAACTGCTATTTTCTTTTGTTTAGTGATTTCACATAACATTATGGCCTATGATTCATGTTCCATCTTGAGAGATCTTATCTCTTCTACTTGAACTTTATTTTTCTCCATTAGTTCTACTATTGCTGCATCAAATTCTTTAGTGTCTCCATTGGAAAAAACTTGTGTGGTATCAATCTCCTTGTAGTGTATATCATCTTTAGCTATGGCTATCTCCTTTCTTCTTTTCAAAGATTTTATTAATTCCACTCTAGCTTCTTCTACTTTTTGTAGAGTGAGATGCACATCTATCACCTTGTTCTCAATGATCTTTCCAAGTTTGAAAACTTCCATCTTTAGATCTTTTCCTCTAAGATGTTAGGCTCCTTTTTGAGGGAAAGTAGCTCTGATACCAATTTTTGTAATATCTTATTGGAAAGAATGCTTCTGAGAGTGGGAGGGTGAATCAGAAGTACTAGCTTTTAATCTATTTTAAATCCCTAGTAACATATCTTTGAAATGAACATGCATGCATATAAACATTAAGCAATCATGAGAAACAAATATGCATCACCTCATAACACTTGAGATTTGGTAACCCAGAAACCCTCTAGGAATTAGAAGGTAAAACTGGGGTGGGGATGATACCCACAAAAATTACTATAGCAATAATGTTTAACCACTTCTGATGGTCTACCCTGTTAAAGGCTTTACACTGTATCAATAATGACCTGGTTAGAGGATTTACAAACACTTTACAGGAAGTTCTACCTTATTAAAGAATTTAATCACTTATTTAAAGGATCTACAAAAATAGTTGTTAAGCTTACCTATCATCATAGGATTTCCTTTCTAATACAATGGCTAAAGAGTTTTAGGTGTAATAAACCTGATAGCTTACAATCTCTGATTGCTGAATACAGGCACTTGATCTACTTTCTTTTGATCTTGATCCTCTAAGATCTAATATTCATTTGATTCCCCTACTTTTTTTATGATTAATTGAATATTCTTCTACTGATCTATTTTTATCTTCCACACCTTCATCCCTATCTATACAATGAGACTTAGTCTTCCTTATAAAGACATTCGAAGACTTAGGGTTAGAAGTGAATCTACGATCCATATTGAATCTATGATTCTAGCTCATTCCTTATACTTTTATCATTGATTCCATGCCTTCTCCATTTTCCTTATTGGTTGCATGCAAATTGCATAGGAAATATAAATGATTTGATCTTATCACTTAAATCCTTTGATATTTTTCATATGTTGGCCATGAAAATGGTTTACATATGAGTTTGTGAAGTTACAAACTCATATGTTGATTTAGAGTTACTCGACACTTACTGATTCTTGATGCTTGGCACCTTCTGTAACTCGGCTCCTGTATATGTTCAACATCCTTTATGACTCAGCACCTAAATATTGCTTGGCACTTGGATCATGCTCAGCACCTGTAGTCACTCAGCATCTGAAGGTTGCTAAACACCTGATGACTTTCCTGTCTTGGCATAACCTGTGACTCGGCATACATAGTGTACTCATCTTTAATGTAGAAAGTGGTTAAGTGTGTTGGCACTCAAGTGTCAAAACCATTTTTAGACTAACATTGATTAGTTATAATATGTTATAATCTCAAAATATTATAAGTTGATATTTTAACATTTCAGAAGATGCTCCCTCAAAAAAGGAAAAAAAATAGTAAATCATATCAAAAAAATTATAAAATTTTATTTATCTCTAGAGGAGAGAATCCTCTTCATGAATATGTAATTTTTTTTCAAGAAGGTATAGATTTGATAGGGAAGTTTTGATGGGAGGAAAAACTATTGGATTCTGATAAGTTCAAACTTGAGTACTTATAACGAAGAAAATATACATCAAAAATAATTATTTCTTTTTTTTGTTCACTAGCTATACATGTCATCTATAGGATATTTTCAAATCAGAACTAAAAAAGATTATTTGCATATACTTGTTTGACGAGAACTACACCCTATATTTTTTAAGTTAAAAAAGGGACTTCAAAATAAAATAAAATGAATAAATTCTTACTCCAAAAATTTATAAAAATTATAGGCATAAAATTCATCCAATTCCACACATTTCATCAGTTTACATCATCTTCATATTTTAAACATGAATACCATTTTTTTCATTAATGTTGAACTGTCACATTTTGATATCACGTTTCTTTATAAAATATGACACAAGTTTGTACTTTTACCCCATACTGTAATTCAAAATAAAAATGCTATCATAGAGAAAGGCAAGCAAATAATGGGATAAACTAGTGTAGTCCTAGAGGAGAGACCTGATGAATCTTCTCCTAAGAGGCAGAAAGTAATAAATGAAAAGAGTCCTCAAATTGAGGAATATTCACCCACTCAATCCCCTTTGTGTATTGGAGAAGAACAAATCACTGGTGAGAAAATTGAACAAATAGGATTACAAGGAGGTGTATTTATAACCCAAGCAGAATTGGATGAGGGAAACCCTCAAGAGCCTCCTGTGCCAAGTTTGGATTTGATAGTTGCAGACTATAGAGGCATGGAATTGGACCTTATATTAGAATAGGCTAGATATCAATTTTTGTCTGATGACATTTTTTTAAGTCTAGGGCTTTTCTCCAATTTGCATGGCAGACCAATATGGATAGATTTGAAGAAAGGTGCAACAAGCTAAGAACAAAGGCACCCAAAAATGGATGAAACTACCCTAGAAAATTAGGTAAAAGATAAAATGATGAGGGAGTTTCAAAGTATAATCCCTAAGGAAGGAAGGAAAATGGTCAAAGCATCAAACATTTTATTGTTACCCAATTGGGACATTGTTGATGCTCTTGTGTTTAATTCTATTTCAAATAAACTTCATTTACAAGAACAAAATAAGAAAGAATTCCAGGGCACTACTTTTAGTGAAGACCGGGCTACCTTGGTTATCTAGTCATTGAGAAAGGGATCAAGATCCACTTCATTATAACCAGATGATTCTGGTTTGATGGGAAGTATTGTTGTAAGAAGAGTGTCTGATACTTCTCATGTGGAGGCTACACATTGGAATGTAGATTCATCTCAGTTTGTTTTGGCCACTACAAAAAATGAAGAAAAGGCCATGTTTGAATTACAAAGTAAATATGAAACAATTTTGGAAGCTTAAAATAAAGAAGTTTAGAAGAGGATTGAGTTGGAAAATAAAATTATGGGAACATCTACCAAACAAAAAATAACATATCTTCACCCTCCAGTGGAACCTTTTAGATCCACTCCTCTTATAGAAATGCTAGACAACCCACAAAGTCCTCAATATTATACAACAAAGGATTTTTAGGAAGAGAAATGTAAACTTTGGGCATTACATGTAGAGATCAAAGTACAATATGAGGATAAACTTACAAAGGCTCTAATGTACTTGGTAGATAAAATTGAATGGCCCCTATTCTTTGATCAATTGGCAAAAGTAATAAGTATATGGGAAGAACTGAAAACCCATGATGAAACCCTCAAGTCTATTGTTAATAAGTGGGGAAAGAGAAAGAAATAAATTACCTTGTTATGTTATTCAATTATAAAGTCTTCCCATGACCATATTGAAAAGACATATGATATTGCTAATGATTTGTCATATTTTGATAACAGGAGAGTTGCTTTGCAACTAGAAGCTGTTTCTTATTTAAGCAAGTACAAGATTCAAAAATTTAATTTATTTCCTCGTGCCTTGGATAGAAAGAATAAATTGAAGAATAAGGATGAATGGGCTAAGGAATTGGATGACTTGTTCTGTCTAATGATGAACAAGGTTATAAATGAAAAGGGGCATGCTTGGTGGGCTACCACGATAGAGGAATTGGTGAAATTCTAGTTATTTTTTGATTCTTTAAAATATGAATTTGTTAGTATTGATAATGAGGCTGAGTATATACTTAAGAAGCAAAATGATATTCTACAATTCAACTAGCCTGATGATGTACAATTTGACACATGGATGACAGATATTGCCTCTGGTGAGCAGTTAGAAGAAGTTAGTACAGATGATGATGAGGTACAGGAGGACAAGGTGTAGATTATTGGCACAATAGCACCAGATCCAAAAGATGGGGAGGATTAAGGTCACCAATTGGTTCCAACTATAGGCTCAGAGACCCAGGATGTGGACATGATAGAAGATCAATTAAGGGTAAAAGTGGTTTTGTCAGTTCAAGATGAAAATAGTGAAAACCCATGAGTAGAAGTTGATTTGCAAACATTACCACAGGATTCATCATTGGCTAGCTTGGTAGCTACATATTCTGAAGAGTCAAAATAGTGGTGGCAAATCAAAAGAACTAGTAGCTTTTTGTGATGTAACAGAAATGGGACCTACCAAAGAATATATTGATGTGTTAGCATTTTGTTACATTAAATTTGTCTTTTGGACACTTGTCAATTTCTCCAAGCCTAAAGCTTGTTGCATCTCACATTATATAAGTGAGATCTCGGGGCTAGAGAAAGGGTCCAAAAGTTGTATAATTTTTGTTTTTGTTCAAAAAATGTACAATTGGTCCAGTTGCATGTAGATTTATTGAGTTTACTATTAAATTGGTACTCTTTGATACTACATACAAATGACAATATCAACAAGATATTCAAGGCTTCTGATTGACTTTCTATTGGTCAATGTATTAGTCATCTAAAAGGATAATACAAAGGGGTATTTGCATGAGATTTTTGTCATCATTTTTTGTCTCCATTTTAGGAATTTGTTTACTTTGATGTCATTTGAATAAGGTTCAATTGATTGAATGCAATTTCGATGGGTTGTATGCTAATACTATTGTTGCTTTTAATTCAAAGAATTATATAAATGTTGTAGTAGATCAATGAGGTTTATGAGTTTATAAACTAGATAAAGCATAAGAATGGAAATAGGTGATTGCAATTGATGAATTCATTTATAGGTTAATTGAATTAGGTTTCCCACCAATAGATAGTCTTTTTCCCAATGGATAAGACACTAGTCTCATGAATCAGAAGTGAGTTGGGGTAAATTGTGTTTCTACATATCAAATTAATCACAAATTCAAAATCATTCTTGTTCCATTTTGTTTAGAGTTATAATGTTGGTCAACACTAATTTATATTTTATTTTTGCATCTTAGGTAGCTGCTATTCCCAGAAATAATTGTAAAGTTAATGAGAATTAGGACCAAATTTGCTTATAAGGGATGCATATTAATCTAAAGATATCAAAAATTGGATAAACTATGTAAGTATTAAGAATTAGGGATGAGAATCAGAATGAAACTAATATAATTCTCATAGATCAGTGGTTATCTAAGACATCCCCTAGGTAAACCTGCCTTGGTTTTGCAGAACCTAAAGAGTAGGAAATCATTTTTGGTTTTGTTGAAGTTGGTCCAAATGGTTTGCACATAGAATTGTTAATAGGAAGTGGTTAATACTTAGATTGTGTGGGTATTATCAATTTGGTGTTGAGCATTTTGTGGTTTACTAATTTTAAACACCAACAATACTAACCACATGATCAAAGCTATAACATTCTAATAGGTGATTTTAGTCAAAATTTCTTAGTAGAGTAGTCCTAACAGGCTATATGAAGTCTTCTAACAAGGTGCTTACTTAGTTGTGAGTTAAAGTCCTTTATGGTGCAGGAGCGCATCTGCGATAGGAAGTCTAATGGTGACAGGAAGGCAACCTAAAATATCAGTAAAATGCAGAAGTTTTGTGACAGGAAGTTGCAGAAAATATTATTAAAATACAAAAATTTTACGATAGAAGTTGCAAAAAATATTATTAAAATGCAAAAGTTTTGCGACAAGAAGTCTGATAGCGACAGGAAGTATGACAGTATATTAAAATTAAAAATTTTATTATAAGATTTAGATGATTCCCAGTTTTCATTGTAATTGATGGAATATGAAGAGTCATTCATTTTTAATTGCCCATGAACAATATATAATAGACTGGAGTTTTCATAAAGGATGACAATAAAAAGAATAGTAAAAAAATGTAGTCTTATTAGTTTTCTTTGGCTGTAGAAAGTCATTTCATTTATGTAGTTTGTTTAGTTTTCAATAAAGCTTTTCTTTGTTGAGTTTTAGATTTTTTTCTTCTATTTCTTGGTGTTGTCCTTGTAATGGATAAATGTTTAATCTTTGAGTGATTCAATCATGTATGGAAATATTTTAGAATATGTATTGATCTATATTTGCTGGTATTTGGTTC
Organism: Cupressus sempervirens; assembly: GCA_028749045.1. NCBI lineage: Eukaryota > Viridiplantae > Streptophyta > Pinopsida > Cupressales > Cupressaceae > Cupressus > Cupressus sempervirens. Next base: position 311,033,708 of record CM053793.1, read on the forward strand.
AGAGTTTCTCATATTGGAATTCATATGATTTGGAGTCGAATCTGAAATATGTTGACAAGTAACAACAGATTTGCTATAGAAAGTTTTCATCTTCCTATCATTTTCGAATAGAACTATATTACTGTAGATTATCAGAAATAATATATGATTTTTCCCCTATTTTGAATTTTTATGACAGAGAAATGAAGTAAAGGGTGTGAAATTTGATTGAAGAGCTCATTATGAATTATATTAAGATGTAGAGAAGATCCATTTTTGAGTCCCTTGAGTGTTTAATTGCTTAAGGAGAGTTCCAGTGTTGATCCCTCTACATCATTTTTGGTATCAGAGCTGAGTAAAAGATTTGGGAAGTGGAAGAGTTTTCTGATTTGATTATTTGTTAGTGGAGTTTTTATTGGTTGTAGATGTTTTGTTCACTCGTTGCAAGAGGTGGACATGGAGGTCTACCATGAGGGCCTTAGAAGGAGGTCCAAGTTGTTGGCCAAAATTCTTGGGGAGAGAGGCATGGAAGGAACTCCCAAGTGAGGCATATAAGTTGTTTGTGTGTGAGAGATGCAACACTAGAGAAGTGGACATTTGGAGGTAGCCATTACAAATTTCAGTGATGAGAATTTTAGTTTGAAGAAATGGTTCAATAGAGATGTGAAAGAAAGTGAAGAGGAAGAGGTAGAGCTTCATATTTTTTTTTTTCAAGTTTCAGTCAAGCACATTTCCATGGGACATGTAAATTTTTCAAATTTGGGAGTATTGTGCAGGAGCACATCTGTGACAGGAACTCTAATGGCGATAGGAAGGCAACTTGAAATATCAATAAAATGCAGAAGTTTTGCGATAGGAAGTCTGATAGCAATAGGAAGTATGACAGTTTATTAAAATGCAAAATTTTATTATAAGATTTAGATGATTCCCACTTGTCATTGTAACTGATGGAATATAAAGAGTCATTCATTTGTAACTTCCCATGAACAATATATAATGGACTGGAGTTTTCAAAAAGGATGACAACAAAAAGAATAGTAAAAAAATGTAGTCTTATTAGTTTTCTTTGGTTGTAGATAGCCATTTCATTTATGTAGTTGTTTTAGTTTTCAATAAAGCTTTTCATTGTTGAGTTTCAGATTTTTTTCTTCTATTTCTTGGTGTTATCCTTGTAATGGATAAAGGTTTAATCTTTGAGTGATTCAATCATGTATGGAAATATTTTAGAATATGTATTGATCTATATTTGCTGGTATTTGGTTCAGAGTTTCTCATATTGGAATTCATATGATTTGGAGTCGAATCTAAAATATGTTGACAAGTAATAGTAGATTTGCTATAGAAAGTTTTCATCTTCCTATTATTTTTAAATAAAACTATGTTAATGTAGATTATTAGAAATAATATATGATTTTTTCCCTATTTTGAATTTTTATGACAGAGAAATGAAGTAAAGGGTGTGGAATTTGATTGAAGAGCTCATTATGAATTATATTAAGATGTAGAGAAGATCCACTGTTGAGTCCCTTGAGTGTTTAATTCCTTAAGGAGAGTTCCAGTGTTGATCCCTTTGCATCACTTTAGCAAGGCACACTTCTAATAGGGTATTGAAATCTTTCAACAAGGTGAGCCCCTATAGTCTTTGTAAGCCTTTAACAGGGTAGACCTTTCATAGGGTAGATCATGTTTCATGCTCAAAACATTGTAACCTTCATTGGATACACTTTATTACTGTAGTAGTGAAAATTTGTGGGTGTCATCCCCACCCCAATTTTACCTTCTCATTTGGAGGGTTTCTGGGTAATCATATTTGGTGTCATATGTGTATGATTTCTTATGTATTTACATGATTTAGATATATATGCTTTACATATTATTTCAGTTTACTCATTGAATGTATGAGATGGATGTGTTTTGAAAGTTTTTATGGGTCCAAGTTTAAACTACTAATTCACTTTCCCCTCTCAAAAGTTTACCTTTCCTATTGTAATTCCAACATGAGGAATGAGAATTATCATCAAGATATCCAAGTCTCCAACCAAGATTTATTTAAGAAAAATATCCTCTCAAGTCCATATTAAGTGAATGCCCTTTGAAATTCCTACCAAAACTATCAACTATCCCAATAAATGCATCTCTAATGCAAGAAAAAATGGCATCACCATTATCTCTAAGTATCCATGAGCACTTGTAACCAATCAATCCATGCCATCTCTAAATGTAACATAGCAATATCACAAAGTATCCATCAAATGATCAATGTACTTAAAACTAAGAAACTAAACCAAGATCAATATCAAAGTTCCAACCATGGCCATAAGAACATAAACATGCCATCATGATCTAACCATCTCAACCAAAGAGGTAACATGCTCCATATAAACATGTCAAAAGTCTAAATATTTATCATGAGTATACCATGACATAATAATGAAACCATTATAAAATGAAGGATAATCATCTACCCAATCCATCTATGACATCATAATGAAAAACCATTCTCTAACAATGAGAATCAACCAAGGATTTAAACCATCAAAGAACTCAAAGTACACATCATGAGATCCTCAAAAGAATCCAAGTAACTATGATCCTCAGACAAGAAGGTATACCACCATAACCAAATATAGAATCTAAATCAATAAACACAAATTAATTACTTGTATATTCAATCATGTCATGCCAAAATATATGGCACCATAATTACATCTATGAACCAAGTATCTAACTCTCAAAATGTCCAACCTATTAGCATAAAACAGTCCATTAAAATTTTCTACCATGACTATATCTAGTATCAACATCTCATCTCTTATATATGAAGAAAAATCTAGAAATAATGTGACAAAGGGCATAGAGAATCCAAATCCAAGCCAAAAATATGAATATGCATCAATAATGAAAGATCAATGAGAAAATATAACCAATATTTAAGCCATTAATGTAACTTGTAAGTATGTACCACTTACAACACTACACAACTTCTAGACTCAGCAAGTTATCATACATATCCAAACCAAACACTGATAACCATATCATTATGAGACCAATCTAAAATAAAAGTTGATCATACAATGACATTAAAACTCAAATCTTGAAAATATACAACGTCAAAAACTGAGAATATTACCATAGTGAATATATATCATAAACCATTCATATTAATATATGACCTAATAAACCATACTAAAACTACACTAAATATAAACCAATTTATAGAGATCTCTAAGAACTTTCCATTGACTATTTAAAGTCCAAAATCTGACCTTGTATGCTCTAGTTATGCCCATATAAGTGCTCAAAATAAATAGCATCTAACTTTCAGGCTCTCAAAACCTCAGAAATTGTAAAGATCTCATAATGAAACCAATACCAAGTTTTATTTCTTTAACTTATTTTTCTAATGACTATAAGACATTTAAAATCCAATATCCTTAGTGAAAGTTATAGTTGTTTTACTAAGACAATAGTTTTACAAATTTTAAGGCTTTTTTTGTGATGAAAATTATGATGAGATTAAATTTGATGGCCCTCATAGGATAAAGATAAAAAATCTTTTCATTTCATATCAACATGGAAAAACTATGAGAATTTAAATATCAAAATTTAATGGAAAAGGCCAACTCAGAGCTTACCTAGGAGGTCATTTTTGCAAGATCCCCCTAAAAAACTCATGTAAATGGAATATCGAGGAAAACCCTTTTGACCAACAATTTTAAATGCCTAGAATATACCAACAACACATCATAATAGCAAACCAAAAACCCATATATCTACAATAAACAATTTATAAAACCCATATATCTTTCCCTTTCTTTCACTTTTTCATACATTCCCTGGATTTAATCTAGGGTTACAATAGCAAAACCATAGCTATGATACCACTTGTAAGGAAACTTGCAACTAAAAATATGAAGATTTCCACATAACTCATAATAAATATGAAAAAATTAAGGAATTAAAATTCACATGCAAGAGAATAAACAACATACCTACAAAAATGCAACATAAGATAGGAAACCCTTGTTGTTTTGAAAAAAAATGATCAATTGTGTATTGTCTTTGATGTTACAAAAAATGGCATATCATTGCTAGATAGTGTATGTCAAGTTCACTTAGGTGATGAAGGTAGTTTTGCATGTCTTTGGAGCATTATAGAGTTTGTCTAGTTTAGAAGTCAATGTCTACCAAGTTCACTCAGTTCTCAAAGGAAAGTTTGCAGAAGTTGAGTGTTAACTGAGCTCACTTAGTTAATGAAAGAAATGTTGGATGGAACCAATGTTAATCAAGCTCACTTGGTTACTAAATGAACTTTTTGAATATGTAGTATTAATTGAGTTTTCTTGGTTAACATAGGAAAATTATTTATGACTTAGTGTCTACAAAGCATGGTTGGCTAAAAAAGGATTTTCTTATTTTGGCATATTGAGTTCAATTGATTTAATTATTTGTTCTAGCCAACTAAGGAGATGAATATTAAGTATCCCAAATTGTATTCAAGATAACTTAACAATGTGTAAGATATAAATACAAGGTCAAGTTGAGGATTGAATGTGTGGAATAGAATAGAAGATTTATGATGATTAGAGGAAGAAAAGTAGAAGGATAAGAATATCCTTGTTGAGTTACAAAGATACATTCAATCAGGAAGGATCAAGTATTCAAGCTAGAATTGAGATCTAAAATCAGCAATTTAGTTCCATCAAAAATTAGGTCATCTCATTATTACTTTCTAACCATTGTAGTGGTGATCTAAATCTCTTACCTGAGTTGGCTTAATAGGTATTTGTAAATCCTTTAACAAGGTGACATTTCTAGATTGAAATGTCTAAAGACCTCTAACGAGGCCACTCCTAATAGGTTGATTAAATCCTCTAATAGGGTCATACTTAATAATGTATTTTGTAACTTTAATAGGGTTGGCTTCTAATAGGGCTCACTTAAGAAGAGTGAAAATTAGTAACTAGTTGCAATTGGTGGTTTTTCCAAATTGGGTTTTCATGTTAAATCTTGGTGTCACTTGTGTTCATGCTATTTATTTATGTGTATGCAACCAAGTTAATCTTAAAGATAATCATAGAAAATATCTTAAGTTTTTCATTTTTTGAGTTACTGTTATTATTTTAGTTATTGTCAAGTTGCAGTATTTGCTAGTCCAAACTCAGTGTATGTATGTTTGTTAAGTTACAGTAGAATATAGTTCAATTAGAGTGTTTTATTTGTATTGACATCTAAGGGATTTAGGATTTATTTTGTAATAACTAATTTACCCCTTGCCTCTTAGTTACTCCTCTTATACTTCCAACAATTGGTATCAGAGATACTTGGTGCTTGTAGAAAAAGGTTTCAAGGACCTAAGCTAAAGATCAAGATGTCTTACAAAAGGGATATCCCAAAGATGAACAAAGATAACTACAAGGCATGGAAACAAATCATGAGTGTGTACTTGGAAACCATTGGAGATATAGGGCTAAATAATCTAGATGATAAATACAAGGCTCCTACTAAAACTATGAATATTGAAGAAATTGCAAAAAAGAAATGTCATAATATCATGATGATTGGTATTGTTTCACCTCTCAACTATGTTGAATTTGATGAGGCCAAAGGTTGTGGAACTACTTATGAAATCTGGATCAAGTTGAAAGCCATCTATGGAGGATATGACAATGTATTGAGATCCAAAGTTGGAAGTCTTAGAGGATAATTTGATCAGATGAAAATGAGAGAGGATGAAAACATTGTAAAATATTTAGAAATAATCAAAGCCAATGTCAGTGATATCAAAGCCTCTGGAGGAACAATTGAGGATGTAATAGTGATAAGAAAGGTACTCAAAAACCTTCTTCCTATTTATGAAATCAAAGTGTTTTCTATTCAAGAAATAAGATGTGATCTAAATAACAATATAACTTTGGATGGTCTAGTGGGAAAATTGACAGATTTAGAGCTAGATAACTATGATAATTATGTTCCTAGTTTTGAAAATCTTGAGACTGCATTTGAAGCCAAAGTTTCACTCAAGAAGAAAGCTAAAAGATCTAAAAGAATGCAATCTAAAAGCGAAGAGGAATATAGTTCTAATAGTAATCTTGATGCCATTGAAGCATTACTTATAAGAAGTTGTCCCAAAGGCAAAGAAAGTATAAAGGTAAGATTCTTTTAATCTATTTTTCTTGTGAAGAAGTTGGACACATTGCTAAAAGGTGCTCAAATAGAGAAGACAAATATGAAAAGAAAGATAGAAAGTACAAAAGAAAGAAGGATTTCAAAAACTACAAAGACTACAAGGACAAAGGTAAGAAATCTTGTTTTATAGCTAAAGATTAGATAGAAGTGAGGATGATGAAATGGTTCAGATTGTTGTAAAAGATGAATCTAATGATGAAAGAGATAAAATGACACTTATATCTCATGTTAAAAAAAATGATACATGGATTATTTATAGTGGTTGCTCACAGCATATGACTGGTGATAAAACCAAATTTGAACACATGAAACATTATGATGGTGGTAGTGTAAGATTTGGAAGCAATGAACCTTGTTGCATAAAGGGAAAAAGTTGTATCTAACTGACCAATGAACTTAAATTTGACAATTCTTATTGGATTGAAGGACTAAAGTATAATCTATTGAGTGTGGCATAGTTGAATAACATTAGATTCAAGGTGGAATTCATGAATGGGAAGGCCAAGGTATTGGATGCAAAAGGAAATCTGGTTGGGTTTGGCAAAAAAAAGGTAACCTATTCTACCTAGATCTCAGTGAAAGTTCATATTTTATTGCTTGATTAGAAAAAATATAGTTATGTCAGGAAAGATTGTGTCATGTGAACTTTGATAATCTAGTTAAGATAAGCAAAAAGAAAAGAGTAAGAGGTAGTCCTAGTCTGAGGAAACCTGATATGGGTCTATGCAAAAATTGTCAATTTGGTAAGATGGGAAAGACAAGTTTCAAAAGCAAAGACTATCAATTAGAAGAAGTCTTGGAGCTACTTCATACAGCCTTATGTGGACCTATTGGAATAGAGAGCTGCAATGGAGATAAGTATTTTATTATATTTGTTGATGATTATTTTAGAATGATGACTATAATGTATCTAAAAGAAAAATTTAAAGCTTTTCATAAGTTTAAGTGGTATTCGGCAAGAGTAGAGAAATTAACTAAAAAAATTTGACATGTTTGAGATTAGAAAGAGCTAGTGAATTCATTTCCAAGAATTTTAATGAATTCTACATTGAAAAATGAATTAAGATACAAGTATCAGTCCCTAGTAAACCTCAACAAAATGGTATAGCTAAAAGAAGGAAGAGATCCATAATAGATTGTGCAAGAACCTTAATGATAGAAAAGAGTTTTTCCATCAAATATTGGAAGGAAGCCATCAATACTACAATACATACTTTGAATAGAATATAGCTAAAGAAAGACTCAAATTAAACTCTTTATGAAATATGGTATGGCTACAAACCTAATATAAGTTACTTGAAAGTATTTGGCAAAAAATGTTATATCTTGAAGGAATTTATGAAAGGTATATTCGATGTCAAAGGTGATGAAGGCATATTCATAGGACACTCTTGCAAAATTAAAGCATACAAATGTTTAAATCTAACTACTCATAAGATCATAGAAAGTGCACATGTGAGAATTGATAAATTTGTAGAAAAGAGTGAAGAAGAAAGTAGCAATGAACCTGAGGATTAAAGAAGATTTGCTTATTATGAAATTGATATTTTTCCAAATCATTTGGAAGTTAGGAGGCCTCACCTCTCGCATCTCCAAAAACTATCGAGTTGCAACCAATGCAACTTGAGTTAGAGTCTAGAGGACTTGATCATAGTCAAAAGTTATAGAGCTATTGCCAAAGCAAACCAAGTCTAGTGGATCCTAGTCAGAAATGGTCAGACTTGAGCTTGATATAGAAGATCATGAAGAGGTTAATGGAACATGTTATAAATCCAAAGTACCTATGTTACAAAGATATGTCAAAAGGAATCATGCACTTGATCAAATCATTGGAGACAAGTCAAATGGAACAATGAGAAGAAACAAATTGAAAGGTACATGTTTTCTTGCAAAATCTAAAACTAGAAATGTTAAAGAATGTTGGTGTAAATAAGTATTTACTTATTACACTTTACTTAAGTTTACTTAGGTTAATGCATTATTTTATTATATTAGATTAATTTATTATTTATTTGGTGAGACACTTAGGAGTTTGTATACTTTTATGAGTTATCATGTTGACAACATAGAAGTAAGCAACTCTAATTCAACACAGGTGTCTACAACACTAGAGTTTTCATAATTAACTGAGTTGTCATGTAGACAACATAGTTATTCACACTCCTAATTTAGCACATGGTGTCTACAATATTATTTTGCATGCTGCACCTTTGTAGGCATATCCTCTCATCATCATACTTACTCTTGTGCTTAATGGAGGACAACCCATATCTGATAGACATGTGCCTAGTTGTATAACTCATCATGTTGTTGATTCCTATACATTCTAGAAGTATTCTAGAGGCCTTTATATATAGGCACTTTGAGTGTACTTTCATATCAATTCATATCAAATCCATATTGAATGAATATCATATCATTATTTTGATCATACTCTTTTGGTCTACTGTTGTGCTTGTTCTTGAGTTGCTTGGTCTTGGGTGAATTTTTTCCTAAGGAAAATTCTTACATGGTATCAAAGCTATACAAAATTCTTACATGGTATCAGAGATGAGGGAGATTCTCTTTACATAGTCAGTTGAGACCATTATTTCTTCTATACCTCGACCCAAATCTAGAGAATCCATAGATATTGGGAGCATTTAAAGCCAAAGTAGACCTTCACATTGCATCCAGAGCATTGATTTAGTGAAATTTGACTATAAATTTGCCTATGTTGGGCCATAGTCAAAATTGGGGCAAATTTGTTTGCAAACCAAGCCAAAGGCCCAATTTGCAAAATTGGTATGATCATTTCAAATCTCTAAATTTAAATTTTAGATCTACATATTTTATCATTTTAATCTCTGCTATTTTTTTTGGATCTACATTATTTTCTGAGAAATTTTTTGCCATCAAAAAAGTAGGAGAGATTTTTGTAGGCAAAGACTGGAGCTTGCCAGTTCAAATCAGATATTTGCATAACATATAGAAAGTCAAAATAACCCCTAGATCAAATTTTGTTTCATCCAAAACAAACATCTTAGCCCAATTCTAGAGCCATTTGTTTTTTGGAGGCACGACAATGGCAATTCAAAAAAAAAAATTATAGCAACAATTTTCAAACAATGATATCTCCCTAATGTGGACTCCTTTTTGTGAGCAATATTTTTTGTTTTGCGGTAGAATTTCATGATCTACACATTGGTGTAGGTGGTTTGAGATCTCTATTCCTAATTTTTTCTACAACTCACAAATTCTAAATTTTGCCACTTCAAATGCTTAGTACGGGCTCATCTAGACACAAAATTAGGTTCTATTTTTTTTAAGTTCATAATTTCTTGTCTACTTTCCAGATCTACAATCAGATTATAGGCTTCTATGGATAGAAATACAACTTGTAAAAATAGTCCCTAAATTGGCATGTGGCTATTGTACTAAGTGCCAAATCATACATTGGTAGGGGAGGGGGGGGGGGGGGGGGGGGGGGGGTTGATTGAATATTTTTTGCATTTTGGGGGGTGCTTTCATTCATTGATCTCATGGATGATTTTTGTTTTACATGTCTATTTTGGATTAGACCTCTGTTGAAAAAAAGGAACTATAAAAAATGGAGTGCTTTAGTCATTGATCTTCTAAGAAGTGATCATAAGGAAGTATTTTCTTATTTATGTTCCAACGAACTAATCTCTAACACTAAAATATACTCTAGGATATTATTCTAATGAATATGACCTTTGATCCTTGGCATGTCATTAATAAGCTAATTCACCCATATGATATGTGGATGGCTCTTTGGAAAAAATATGGAGATCACATAATTCCTCATTTTCTAGATGACTTTCTATCTTCAGTAGCTTTAGTATTGGTTCCTTCTCCTCCAGATGAGATCATGCCTCTTGATGCTCCTGTTGATACTACCGATCCAGTTCCAATAGCAGATGCTCCTGATCTAGAGCAGTAGGATATACCATGTCTTCCTACTCCAGCTTCATGGGATGACTTCCTTCTAGATACTATAGGTCTATTCATGGAGTCTCACATTGAAGATGTGGTAAACATCATCGATGATATTCATCTTCTTTTTGTTGAGGAAACTACTTCATGCATTGTGGAAACTGATCATGACACTAGCAATAGTGCTTCAATAGATTTAGATATGTGGGGTCCTATTGACAAATACAGGGAGAGGTCACAACATCATCAAATTCTACATGCACATGTTGCCACAATGATAGGTCTAGCACATCAGGGTACATCTAGTCTTCTAGCTCCAACATTAGTGGATGACTTCTTGGCATATATTTTAGGTTTGTTTGTCGAGACATACATAGAAGATTTGGGAGATAATGTTGATAATTTACATCTTCTCTTTGATGGAGAAGATCCTTCTTCAGTTGTTGTGAGGGATCACTCTAACCCTCATGCCCATTCTATATAAGATTGATCTTCACAGGTTGATGTGATTCTGAATACTTATGTATAGTAGTTGCAAGAGTTCTCTTTATCATTTGAGGAGATAGTATACTCTTTGAGACAGGTTCTACGTTCATACTTGACAAGGAAAATTGAGTAAGTTTTAGAGGCATCATTGATCATTGGATTCTTTTTACACACAAGGGAAGCATCTCTTATGTACCTATGCTGTTATTTCTTCCAAAGGGGAGGAACATTATTCAGCATTCTTGGATCAACTTCTACATCAAAGTAGCTATCACTAATCGACACTCTACATTTGGGGGGGACCACCTTGTCTCTCTTATTCTTCTCTCTTGTGAGGGGGACCTTTTCCTCTTTTGGGATAGTGTTCTTTTCACATTTCTCTACTATATATACTTGATGTATGTCATAATGGGGGGTCTTGATTACTCCATCCATCCATGCATTTAGTTTTTTCATCTTTCTTTTTGGTGGAGGGTTTTTCCCAAGAGGTTTTCCCTCTTTCTCTACTTTATGAGAGATTGTATTTCATTATATAAATGGGTATCTAACATGGCCTAGTAGCTGGGACCCATTTTGCATTTCATTCTAGCTTTCATAAGCTTAAGTGAATTCCCCTAAGTTGTGCTTAAGGGGGGCTATTAGTGTAAATAATTATTTACTTATTACACTTTACTTAAGTTTACTTAGGTTAATGCATTATTTTATTATTTATTTGGTGAGACACTTAGGAGTTTGCATAGTTTTATGAGTTGTCATGTTGACAACACAAAAGTAAGCAACTCTAATATAGCACATGGTGTCTAAAACACTAGAGTTTGCATAATTAACTGATTTGTCATGTAGACAACATAACTATTTGCACTCCTAATTTAGCACATGGTGTCTACAACATTATTTTGCATGCTACACCTTTGTAGGCTTATCCTCTCATCATCACACTTACTCCTATGCATAATGGAGGATAACTCATATCTGGTGGACATGTGCCTAGTTGTATGACTTATCATGTTTTTGATTCCTATGCATTCTAGAAGCATTCAAGAGGCCTTTATATACAAGCACTCCCAATGTAGCTTCATATCAATTCATATTAAATTCATATTGAATGAATATCATATCATCATTATTATCATACTCTTTTGGACTAATGTTGTGCTTGTGCTTGAGTTGCTTGGTCTTTGGTGAATTTTTCCCTAAGGAAAATTCTTACATGGTATCAAAGCTATACCAAATTCTTACAAAGATGCTTTGGATAATGAAAGTTGGATTGAGGCTATGAATGAAAAAATAGAATAGATAGAGAAGAATAAGACTTTGACTCTTGTTCCTAGACCCAAGGATAAAAATTTAATTGTCACAAAGTGGATATTTAGATATAAGTTAAATGAAGATGGAAACATTTCAAGAAACAAAGCAAGGTTAGTTTGTAAAGGTTATTCTCAAGAAGAAGGTATTGGTTACGGTGAAACTTTTTCTCCTATTGCAAGATTAGAAGGTGTTATAACTTCACTAGCATATGTAACACATAAAGGATTTAAATTTTATCAAATGGATGTAAAATCTATGTTCTTGAATGGAATTCTTGATGAGGAAGTCTACATAGAACAACCTAAAAAAAATTTAGATCCTAGCAAAAGAGAAATGGTCTACAAATTACAAAAAGTAGTGTATGGTTTCAAGAAATCTCCCAAAGCTTGGTATGAAAGACTTCATAACTACTTAATAAAGATTTTTTTTTAAAGAACTAATGGAGACACAACCAAATACTAGAATGAACATGGAAATAATATTATCAATGAAAAATTCCTTATGGTGATTTTGGAGAAAGAAATCCTCCACATAGTACCTTCTCTCTAACTCCACTAGGAACTGCCTTTACAATGCTAGAAATGTTCTTAAATAGACCCAAATTCATTTAGGGTTAGGAATAAATTATAGAATATGCTAGTTGGAATCCATCACCAAAATATAAGGTTCTAGAAGTCATGTTAGAAGTTAGTGTAAAATTAGAAAAATCTAGAAACGGTAGTCCAACTTTTGCGAGGCATAACTTTTGAACTGGGACTCTAATTAATGAACCATTTACATTTTTGGAAAGCTCTCAAAGTGCTCTACAGCCCTATGGATGAGATTTTCTCTCCCCCATTTTTTGGCCCCTTATGAGGCTATTTAGTTCCCCATATCTGACTTTGAAGTGCTCTTAGGAGGTCTCTAGGAAACTTTAAACTGTAATAACTTTCTAACCGTAAAGTCTTTTGACCTGATTCTTTTTTTGGAGCACTTTAAATTAAAATTATAATCATCCCTCCAAAGTAAATCCTCTAACTCATCATAATTTTGACTCTATTAAAAAATACCCATTTTCTAAATTTACATGTATCCCAAGGTGCTTAAAAACTCTAACCCAGAAACCTAATAGTGGAACTGTGAGAGTTGGAACCTTTATTTGAGCCAAATGGGTATTCAAAAATAAAAAAACTTTAAATAGAAACTATCTCTAAGTATATTTTTGGTTGATATAGGATTGTCCTTACACCACTGGATGCTCCTACATTAGACACCCCGGGTAGATTGAAAAGTGACCCTATCACTGTATGGTAGAGGAAAACCCAAATGGGCAACCTCCACTACTGATATCCAAGTTGAGTCCTCTATTCTTCATCATTTCCACTTCATAGGTACTCTTCATACTACCTATTTCTGGTACTCCTAGCCACATGACTATCCAAAATCTCTTTTATCTCCTCCTTCATAGAAGTAGGAATTGGACATGGCTCTAGCATCAACTCCTCATCTGCACCATCATCATGATATTCTGTTAAGTCTGCAATGTTGAAGATAGGATAAATGTGAATCCCATCTAGCAACTCCACCTTATATGCATTTTTAGATTCATGCTTCCTCAAAATTTTGCATAGGCCAAATTTCTTCATCTTTAGCTTGTTGTAAGTACCCACTAGAAATCATTCCTTTCGTAAGTGTACCATAACTAGATCCCCTACTTGGAACTCCTTATGTCTCCTCCTTTGATCTACCCTAGCTTTATACTATTGATTCATCTTGGTGATGTGTGCATGGACCTCCTCATGTAGGCTCTTGGAATGTTCAGCAAATCCTTCTACCTTAGCAGTTGTCCTCTCCCTATGCTCCATCTTCCACAATTCTAGTGTAGTCCTTGGACTACTTCCATACACAATTTGGAATAGTGATCTACCAATACTCCTATTTATAGAATTAGTGTAAGTGAATTCTTCTTATGGTAGAATCAAATCCCATCCCTTAGGCTTATCTCCTACTAAACACCTCAAAAAATTTCCCAGACTTCTATTTACCACATTGGTCTATTTGTCAAACTGCGGATGATGTGTAGAACTGAACCTCAATTCTGTCCTCAACTTCTTCCATAAAGTCTTCCAGAAATACCCCACAAATTTAGTATTATTTGGGAGTCCATGTAGCCTCACCACCTCTCTAAAAAAAAATCTGCAATATGTATGTAAACATCATGAGTCTTTTGGCATGGGATGAAATGTGCCATCTTGGAGAACCTATCAACCACCATAGATACTGAGTCATCACCCCTTTGTTTCCACGACAATACAAGAACAAAATCCATACTTATGTCCTCCCAAGGCTTTGATGGAATAGGCAATGGCTAATAAAGTCTAGTATTATGACTAAATCCTTTGGCTACTTGACATACTTAACAACTCTGCACAAATTTCTTCACATCTTGTGACATTTGAGGCTAAAAATAATGTTCTCTTAGAATGGCTATGGTCTTATCTCAACCAAAGTGTCCTACCATTCCCCCACTATGTTTCTCTTTGATCAAGTTTTCCCTCATGAAACTCCTTGGAATGCATAATTGACTTCCCTTGAATAACATACCATCCTAAATAAAATAATCTAGCCACCTGGTCCTATTTATAGTAATAGGTTCTTTACAATCCTTCCACGCTTTAGCAAAATCAAGATCCTCTAGGTATAGATTATTGAGTTCATCAAACCCAACCACTTCAACCTGCATTATTGTATGCAACAACAATCTCCTACTCAATGCATCTACAACCCTATTAGACCTTCCACTTCTATGTTTCAACAAAAATGTATAGCTCTACATGAACTCTACCCACTTCATATGTCTCTAGTTCAATTTACCTTGGCTATTTAGGTAATGCAATGCTTGGTGATCAATATACAAGACAAATTCTTTTGTCAATAAATAATGCCTCTATTTCTTTAAGGCTTGAACAATTGCATAGAACTCCTGATCATAAATATAATACTTCTTCTTCACATCATTCAATTTTTTACTAAAATATGCAATAGGCTTACCTTCTTGGCTCAATATAGCCCCAATAGCACTGCCACTAGCATCACAATCTACCTGGAACACGTTATTGAAATTAGGAAGTGCCAACACAGGTTGTTCTATCACCTTCTTCTTCAACAATTCAAAACTCCTTGCTGCTGTTGTAGTCCACTTAAACTCTTCCCTATCCCCCCTTATTGTTTCAGTCAAGGGTAGACATATGCCACTAAAATTCTTAATGAACTTCCTGTTAAAACTAACCAGACTATGAAATGATCTCACCTTAGTAGTAGACCTTAGAGTAGGCCATTCCAAGATGGCCTTTACCTTCTCTAGATCCATTTTGAGACCTTCAGATGATACAACAAACCCCAAGTAGACTAACTCTTTTTTTTACAAAGCTACACTTTTTCAAATTAATCAACATTTTCTCTTACCTCAAACTTTCAAGGATGCTATGAATGTGCAATAAATGTTCATCCAAAGTCTTACTAAAAATTAAAATATCATACAAATAGACAATAACAAATTTTTGCAAGAATTTCTTTAGTACCTCATTTATAAGCCGCATGAAGGTGCTTGGCGCATTGGTCAATCCAAAGGGCATGACTAACCACTCCTATAGACTCTCCTTGGTATTTAATGTAGTCTTCCACTCATCTCCCTCTTGTATCTATAACTAATGATAGCCACTCTTTAGATCTATCTTTGTGAAGTACTGAGCTCCACTTAAGCAGTCCATAAGATCATCCATTCTTGGCAAAAGAAACTGATATTTGATGGTTATTATGTTTACAGCTTGAGAGTCTATGCACATTCTCCACTCTCCATCCTTCTTTGGTGCTAGTACTATAGGTACTACACACGGAATCAAGCTCTCTCAAATCAAACCCTTCCTCAATAGCTCCTAAACTTGTCTATTTAGCTCTTCAGTTTCAGTAGGAGTCATCCTATGAGTAGCCTTGTTAAGAAAACTAGCTATAGGAATTAAATCTATCTAATGATCGATCTGTCTTATTAGTGGCAACCCTTTTGGAACATTATTAGAGATGACATCTCCATAATAATTTAATAGGCCTAAAACTTTAGGTGGAATTTCACTACTACCTTCCTTATCTCTTCTAGGAATCAAAGCATAACACATATGTTGATGTTTCATACCATCAAAAAAATTTCTTCCATCAAGAAGACATATCCTAGCACTACTACATACCTTTTCACCTTCTTTTATCAAGGGCTTCAGTTTGTGGTGAACTCCATCCTTTGTTAGAGAGTATATATTTGCATGACCATCATGTACAACATGTCTATCAAATTTCCACAGTCTTCCCAACAATAAATGGCAGACATCCATTGGAATAATGTCACAGAGAACTTCATTATGGTAACTCTCAATCTTGAACTTCACCAAACATTGTTCACTGACCAGGACCTTATGATCATCTTTCACCCAAGTAATCAAATAGGGTTGGGGATGTTTCTCCCTCTTGAGCTTTAGCTTAGAGATGATCTCCTTAGACACCAAGTTTTTAGTGCTGCACCATCAACAATCACATCACAACACTAATCCTCACACTTGCACCTAGTATGAAACAAACTCCTCCTTTGTCTAGGTTCAATATCACTGCTTAGTAAGACCCTTTCATTTACAAGAACCTATCCTCTTTCTACATCCTCAGAATGTGATGATTGTGCATCCTCATCCACATGAGCAACCCTTGCTTGACCATCAGCTCTCCTATCTATCCTTCCTTGTCATTGAGGGCATTCAAATGCATGATGACCTTCTTTATTGCAATAAAAATAAGTACCACAAAAGCCTCCTCTTCCTAAACCTTGTCCACATCCTCTATGTCTTCCTCTCTGATCTCCAAAGTTTTGATCATAGGAATGGTTGAAAACCTCATTCCTCTAGTTCCTACTAGTACCCACATCTTCATTTTTCTTTTGGGTCTCATTTCAACCTCCAAATGACCTACCACCACCCCTTCATCCTTGATTATGCCCTCTTTAACTTCTATAAAACTTTTAATTAGCTTCTCTTCAACTCGCAGGGTAAATTAGTATGCCTCTTCAATGTTAGTCATTCTAACTAGACTTAACTCCTCCGGAATGCTAGGTCATAACCCACTAAGGTAATAGGCAACCTTCTCCTTATTAGCTTCTGCATGCCCTACCTTAATAAAAATTGGATAAAATTCCTCTATATATTCATAGATAGATTAACCTGCTTGCTTCAACTCTTGCATTTTCTTAAACAAATCAAGCTCATAATCAACAGGAATGAACTACTTCTTTACTTTGTCCACCATGTGATCCCACCTTGTGATTTTCTTCTTTCCTCTTCTATTTCTTTCTAGCTAAATCTCTTGCCACTAGATTTTGGCATGGCCTTTCATTTTGGCCTTCTCAAACTTAACCCTCTTTGGGTCCCTAATATCCTCATACTCAAAATACTCCTCTAGTTCATTAATCCAATTGATCATCTCATCTGGGATTAGAGTTCCTAAAAACATACCCACATCAATTTTAGGTCTTTTTCCAAGCTTATAAATGGCCCTAAAAAGCCTCTCCTCTACTTGAATTAAGACTTCTCCTTCATCTTCCCCTTCTTGTCCAATATTTTCTTCTTGACATTCTTCCCCACTTTTGTTGCCTACAACAACATTCAATCCTCTGTTGATCTCCTCCTACAATATTTGAACTTGTCTCTAGAGGGCTCTAATCTCAGGAGTAACAACTCCAGCCCTTCCACCACATTTCATTCATGGAGGCATCTTCTTGTCTCAAACCCACAACCACATAGTCCTGGTGCAAACTACCTCACAGTTGGCACTCTATCTACACAATCAAGAAAACCTTCTCTGATGCCACTTGATGGAGACATAACCAAATAAAAAAATGAAAAAAAGGAAAAGGGAAATATTATTATCAATGAAAAATTCCCTATGGGCTTACAATAGTATGATTCTAGAGAAAGAAATCTTTGACACAACTTACCTTCTCTCTAACTCCACTAGGAACTACCTTTACAATGCCAAAAATATTCTTAAATAGACCCCAATTTGTTTAGGGTTAGCAATACATTCTAGAATATTCTAGTTGGAATCCACTACCAAAATAGAAGATTCTAGAAGTCACATTAGAAGTTGGTGTAAAATTAGAAGAATTCAGAAACGGTAGTCCAACTTTCGAGAGGCATAACTTTTGAATTGGGACTTCGATTGACAAAATATTTACATTTTTGGAAAGATCTTGAATTACTCTATAGTCTTATTGATTATCTTTTCTCATCCCCCATTTTTTGGCCCTTTACAAGGCCATTTAGTGCCACATATATGACTTTGAAGCACTTTTAGGAGGTCTCTAGGAAACTTAAAACTACAATAACTTTCTAACCATAAAGTATTTTGACCTGATTCTTTTTTTGGAGTGCTTTAAATTACAATTATAATCATCTCTCTAAATTACACCCTCTAACTCATCATAATTTTGAATCTATTACAAAATAACCCATTTTCTACATTTACACATATACCAAGGTGCTTAAAAACTCTAACCCAAAAAACTAATAGTGGAGCTGTGAGAGTTGGAACCTTTATTTGACCCAAATGGGTATCCAAAAATAAAAATACATTAAATAGAAACTATATCTAAGAATATTTTTGGGTGATACAAGATTTCCCTTACACCACTGGAGGCTCTTGCATCAAGAACAAATGATAACAACAATCTATATATCAAAGAAGGACTAGACAAGAAGATTGTGTTGGCTAAAATATTTGTGGATGACACTTTATTTATAGGAAATGATGACTTATGCAAGGAATTTTTAGTAGAGATGAGTAAAGGATTTGAGATGTCCATGTTTGGAGAGATAAGATTCTTTGTTGGATTATGGATCCAACAAAAAAATGATGGTATGTACATCACTCAATCCAAATATATCAAGGAGATACTAAAGTAATTTAAAATGGAAGTTTCAAAACCTATTGGAACACCTATGTCTAGTAGACATAAGCTTTCTAAAAATGATGATTCCAAAGAGGTGGATCAAACCACATATAGATCAATGATTGAAAAATTGTAGTATGTAGTGCATACAAGGCCTGATATTGCATTAACAATTGGTATGGTGGCAAGATTCTCAAAAAAATCCAAAGAATATCACATGATGGAAATTAAGAGAATCATGAGATATCTAAAAGGAACTGAAGACTATGGATTATGGTAAAAAAAGGAGGCAATTTGGATTTGAAAGCATTCACAAATGTTGGTTGGGCAAGAAGTGTTGATGAAAGAAAAAGCACAAGTGGTGGAGCATTATTTCTTGGTAAAAAGACTAGTGTCTTGGACAAGAAGGAAGCATAATTATATCACTTGGTCCATAGCAAAGACAAAATATGTGGTAGCAACAGTTAATATTTCCAATGTTGTTTGGTTCAAGCAATTGTTGTTAGGTATGAAGATAGAGATCAAGGATCTAGTGGTTATCTTCTGTGATAACACCAATACAATAAATATATCCAAAAATCCTATGATGTATACCAAAAACAAGCACATTTCTATAAAATGTCATTTTTTGAGAGAATTGGTATAAGATAAAGAGGTAAGATTGGAATATGTGAGTACTAAAGAGAAAATTGTAAATATATTCACTAAACCAATACGTAATGATACATTTTTTTATCTAAGTGGCAAGTTAGGGGTCATTCCCCTATCTGAAGCTCACTAAATGAAGTTTAGTGATGCATCAACTAGACCATGTTGAAGATGTCAAAGAAGAAGAACTTGGTCTGATATCAAAGAATGAAAGTTTGCTAAAAGAGGGAGAAATTGAAGGTAGAGTTAGTTCATACTAATCAAGGGATTTCTCATAGATGATAATCAAAATGAAGCTAAGGATACGTTGCTTACTTTATTCTTGCTCTAAAATTTCATTCTAATATGACATTTTATGTTGCCATCAATGCCAAAGAGGGAAATTGTTGAAAATAATTGATCAATTATGAATTTCCTTTGATGTTACACAAAATTTCATATCATTTCCAATCACTTTATGTTGAGCTCACTTGGGTGATGAAGATAGTTTTATGTGTCTACTATGAATTCTAGAGTTTTTCTAGTTTATAAGTTAGTGTCCACCGAGTTCACTCGGTCATCAAAGGAAAGTTTGTAGAAGTTGAAGTTTAACCAAGATCACTTAGTTAATGAAGGAAATTTTGGATGGAATGAGTTTTAACTAACTTACTTGGTTACCAAAGAAACTTTGTGAATATGTAGTGTTAACTGAGTTCACTTGGTTAACATGCAAAAATCATTTATGAGTTAGTGTCTATCAAGCATGGTCAGTTAACAAAGGATTTTCTTGGTTTGGCATATTGAGTTCAATTAATTTAATTATTAGTTCTATTTGACTAAGCTAAGCTATATTCAAGCTAACTTGACAATTTTTAAGATATAATTATAAGGTCAAATTGAGGATTGAATGTGTGGAACATAATTGAATATCTAATGATGCTCAGAGGAAGTGAAGTAGAAGGATAAGAAGAATATCCTTGTTGAGCTACATAGATACATGTGATCAAGAAGGATCAAGTATTCAAACCCAAATTGAGATCTATAATCAGCAATTTAGTTGCATCAAAAATTAGGTCATCTCATTGTTACTTTCTAACCATTGTAGTAGTGATATAAATCTCTTAACTGAGTTGGCTTAGTAGGTACTTGTAAATCCTCTAAGAAGGTGGCATTTCTAGATTGAAGTGTCTAAGGATATCTAACAAGGCCACTCCTAATAGGTTGATTAAATCCTCTAATAGGGTCACACCTAGTAGTTTTTTTTGTAACCTTTAGGAGGGTTGGGTCCTAATAGGGCTCACTTAAGAAGAGTGCAAATTAGTAACTGGCTGCAATTGGTGGTTTTTTCCAGTTTGGGTTTCCATGTTAAATTTTGGTGTCACTTGTGTTCATGCTATTTATTTTATGTGTATGCAACTAAGTTAATCTTAAAGATAATCATAGAAAATATCTCAATTTTTGCATTTTTTGAGTTACTACTATTATTTTAGTTATTGTTGAGTTGCAATATTTGGTAGTGCAAACCGAGTGCATCTATGTTTGTTGAGTTACAAAAAAATACATTTTAATCAAAGTGTTTGATTTGTATTGACATCTAAGGGAATTTTTTGTGTTTGAGTGTCAAATCATTTTTCTATTAGTGACTTAACACTTAGTCAGTTGGCTGTATTGCTATTGAGCTCTACATTTTCTATTAAGCTTATCATACTACTAGAATTGCAAACAAAGTGTTTTAGTTACTATCAAGCCAATCAGTCTAATTACAGTTCATTCCAAGTTTCATAATGTTTATCAAGCATCTAAGAAAAGATATAGTATTGACCAATCTCTATAGTTCTTACCAAGTTGGAAATGTTAATAAAGTGAATGAAGGTAGTGTTGACCTAGCCATTCAGTGTCAAGAAAGTCTACAGAGCTCTTCAATATTCACCAAGTCATCCAATGCTAACTGAGTTCATGTTACCCCAAGTGATGAGCATCTACATCAAATGAATGCTAGATTTTTTTGAGTGTTTCTTAGTATTAGAACATCAGTCAAATGGTCTCTAGCACCTGAGTTATAGCAGTGAGCCAACTTTGTAAAGATTATTTGAATTTAGTATTGTAGCTAACTCTGGAAGGTAATTAACTAGATTGGTATATATATGTAATATATCTTTTCGTATCCAACAATATATCATGGAATTGAATCAAGAAAGTAGTATAAGTGAAGAATTAAGAAGGCTAAAATAAGTATAAGGAAAAGTAGAGTCTTATCTATCACAATCTTTTGATCATTGTATTTCAAAGGAGTCTCATTCAAAAAATTGAGTTGTAGATCAAATATCAACCACTGATTCACACTTAACAACTGCATTAGTCAAACCCTCGAACTAGGTGGACTTAATAGTCTTTTCAAAATCTCCTAGCAAAGCACATACTTCATTGTATGTTTCAAATCCTTTCACAAGGTGGAACTAATAGTTCTTATTGTTCCTAATAGGGTAGATCACCAAAAGTGATCAATCATAAGCTTAACAAGCTAACTTTATACTATAGTAATAAAGCTTGTGGGTATCATCCCCACTCTAGGTTTACTTTCTATTTGGAAGGTTTTTGTGTTACCAAATATTGTGTCAAGTACTGTGACTATTTTATTACTTTAAGTATTTCATGCATGCAACTAGATTAGATTATATGGAGAATGCTTAGTTATTGAATTAAAGAATAAGTTTTATTAGTTCCTAATTCACCACCACCCCCACCCCCCCCGCCCCAATCACCCAGACTATACTACATTTTAAATAATTTTTATCAGGGAGATTGGTTCTCACATTATATGTTTAATTGCTTGAGAAAAGATCGAGGACAATGGAAGTATATAGACTGGAGAAACCTATTGAAAATGAAAAGTTGTATATGCAATTGACCATGGATCATTTCAAGAAAATGGAGGAATGTCTCTTTGAATCCATAAAAAGAATAGAAGGTCTTGTATCATAGATGAATGAAAATCTCTACATTGAAGAAAGAATTGAAGACATTTGTAAAGAAAGAAGTTTAGATAAAGTTGATGCAACAACCACAAATTTACTTGAAATGAATCTTACTCTTCATAAAGAAGTCAAAAAGTTGAAAAGAGAACAAGAAATTCAATCAATCAAAATGTGTGAAGTCAAAGAACAAAAGGAAAAAGTAAAAGAACAAATAGAAGAAAAGGACAATCAAATTAATCAACTATCTCTTCAACAAATAGATCTAATTGATCAACTCAATGATGTAAATCAAGAGTTTATCAACTTGAGAAAAAAGAATGAAATATTGCAAAATGATCTTAACATAGAGAAGAAAATTGATGAAAGGATGATGAAATATGATGAAAGCATGAATTAATTGAATGAGAAAACTCAATTTAGACACAAAGGCAAAGATGGATTAGGATACATAGAAGAAGGTGAATCATCTTAGCAAGGAGCTCAAAAGAAGAAAAATCCTACTTGTAATCATTATGGAAAGATATGACATACATAAAACAAGTGTTGGAGCAATGGTAAATCAAAGTTTAGTGGAAAGTATTATAGTTGCAACAAACCAGGACATAGAGAAAGTGAATGCACAAAGAAACCAAAGTTTGAAGGAAAGTGTGATAATTGCAACAAAAAAAGGCACAAATATTTAGAAAGTAAGACCAAGAAATGGAACTCGATAGAACAAATTGTCAAATCTATATTTGGTTGAGATTACAATACATAGTGTAGATGGCACTATTGTGGTGAGTTTGGGCACAATGGAGAAAATTGTATAAAATATTACACAAGGAAGAGAGACACTACAAAGAGATGTTTTGTGTGTATAGAACATACACATCTTGCCAAGAACTATATGAATTGAGGAATAGTTGAAGAGTAAAAGAAAGAAAAGGTTGACAATATCTAAAGTCAAATGAGGAAGCAATGGGTAAGGAAATCTCTTCAAGATGAAAATCAAAGTAATGAAACTGTTAACACCCAAATCAATGAGTTGGGTGAATCAACCATTTCAAGCTGGTTAACTATGGAGATTATTGGAACTATGATTCAAAAGGAGATATCTCACATCAATTCTGGGTAATAGGTAGAAGATCCCTATTAGCATTTTAGATGTAGAAGGATCATCGAGTTGGATGATAGCTAAAGTAATGTTTAACCCCTTACCAAGCATGGTTGGGTTTAAAGACCTAACTAAGCTTGGATGTAGATTGAAAGATCATAGTTCATGCCAAGTCAAAAACTTTGCCAAGTTGAAGACCCTACCAAGTCAAAGATTTTGTCAAGTTGAAGACTCTTCCAAGTCTAAGACTTTGCCAATTTAGTGACTTCACTGAGTTGAAGGTATCTTCTAAGCATTGAAGACTTGGCCAAGTGGAGGACAACCTTTCACCAAGAGCACTATTATCTGATGCATTTATGCTCACTTAAAGAAAAAATTTTGCTAAAAGGGGAAATTGAAGGTTATTGTTTCACCACAATATTAAGAGAAAATAGAGAGAAGAGTATTCCAAATCCCCTAAGCTATTTAGAGAAATTTCATTGAAGATCTTTTTATCATTTGAAGTTTCACCAAGAAGAATGACATCTTTTAGTAGGAAAGTTAAGAAAGTTTTGGAGATGTTAATTCAAGTAGTAAATTATAAAATTCTTGCATTCAAACTGAGTCCAATGATTATTGATGACCCAATTTGAGTGTAGTCCTAGATTTCTTCCAAGGTACTTTTAATTCATGATATTCAATCATATTACCACTATTCAATTTAGGAGATAGGAACCCTAAAATTAAAACAAGCATTCAATGAATTGTGTCATGATGGGAGCTTGAAACTTGAGCACAAGAACTTGGAGATGAAAGGATTAACATATATATATTAGATATAATTGATTAATTGTGTGTTTTCTTTGATGTTACACAAATATCATAATCAATATTAGTCAATATAGGCTGAGGTAATTGTTGTCACTTAGGTTTGCACCCTTTTCCAAAGCCTATGCATGAGGACAACCTAATGAAACATGGAAACAACCTCCAAGCTGTGGGACTTGAACCATGAGGTTGAGTCTCTGGGGAAGGCTGGCTTCCTCTTACTATTAGGGCACACCTAACTACTCTTGGAGAGGAAAAGGGAGAAGGAGAGCATGAAAGAAAATCTACCTAATCTAATCTAAAAAGGTGATGCACCAAAATAGAGTGCTCAGACCAATCTCTACCCATATATGCACTATTGAAGCATAATGAAATTAAGGATATACACATTCAAACTTGCTTTAATCTAATAATCATATGTAGATTAGAAGACCAAGATGAATGACACATGGAGAGAAAGGTTCACTTATATTATCATTCATAGGCCAAGGAGATACAGTCATGCAGATCATAGATCTCTACAAAACACCAGTAAGAGGCAAAGAGTTCTTGCACTTTCATACCAATGGCTAAAAGAGATAAGATAGAAAATCATGTAGTTTAGAGGCACAGGGGAATTTAAACTGAGAATCTATAGAGTAGTAACAAAGAAAATAGAGAAAGGTCGACCCTACAAAATTCATAAAATTTTGCCTTTATAGCTCAAGCATAACTGGGGTATCCTCCAACTGTAATTACTTCGCAACAACGTTCCATTAAGTCCTGCAGAGAACAATCATGGAGAAAATCTTATTTTAATATAGATTTTGGTACCATGAAATATAATTTTTAACTAAAATAGGTCCTCAAAAAGATAGAGGCGGCACTGTAACTATGCTCTAACCAAATAGATAGATTAGATCAGGGTGGTAGAGTGTCACTGTATGCTTCACATTCACTTCTGGTGGTTGGAATCGATCATAAGATCGGATGCATGTAAAACCTCAATTTCTTATCATTTTTGGTGCATGAATCAATAGAGTTAGTGAGTTACCCAGAAATTGTAAGCAAAATAGGCCACATGGACCAATCAGTTCATTTCTCTTTGCCACCCACAAGGTCTTCTTGAGGTTGACCAATCTTTCTTTACTAACTGCACCAACTTGTGACCCTAACTGCGATAGTCACATTAACTGCCAGCTGCTAATTGTTACTACCTCCATCAGACCCACTAGGACACATGTCATCGAGGTGCTATGTCACTATGCATATCCTTCGAGCACTTTCCCATAATGAGATAGCGCCCACCATGGATCTAGACTGATTTGATGATCGTGAAGACTTGCTATATTATTGCGCTCACCTCCTCAAAATTTTGGGCCCATGAAACACTTGGCAACCACCTGGCACAACTTGGCATCTTCATCTTGGCGAGACCTGGCCCCATTGATCCACATGGTGCAATGGTGCTATGTCGCTATGGTTAATATCCTCGTATCTTTCCATAGCAAGATAGCGCCTACCATTGATTTTCTTAGATCTATGGTGATCAACAAAATTGTACAACTAAATACTGAGTTGGCTGAAAGGACCAATGAAATATCACCCTTGCACTATGACCCACTTGACAACTGCCACTGAGGATGAGCTGTAATATTACTTTGGAGAAGGGTGGGCCCATACGTTATCTATTCCATACGTCACCAAGGTGCTATGTCACTATGGATAATATCCTTGTAGCTTCCCGTAGCAAGATAGCACCCACTGTTGATCCAAACTAATCTGATGATGAGCAAGATGGATCTGACTTATTAGTATACCAACCAATAGAAACTGGCCACGTGCCAACTTTTCTGACAAATCCTTGTCACTAATATCTAACAGGGCATACCTAGGACCCACCTTCCTTTTGATGTCACTGTAGTATCACTTTTCCTCTGGGCGATATGTTGTTAATGGTGACAAACACAAATTTTTTGGTAGTGCCATAGTGCCCACTATGGATCTATCAAAACTCAATGCCAGAGAAACAAAAAGGAAAGGAAGGACCCACCTGACATGAGGTCAAAAGGCACTATGTCACTATGGATAAACAACATGCAACTTCCCATAGCGAGATAGCACCAATCGTAGATATCTCTTGATTTGACGATGGGGACTTGCGAGCTCGCAAAAATGTTAAAATGCGTAGGGAAGAAATATCAAGGTTAAGCGTAAACTATTTGTGCCCTTTTGAATATTTTAATATTTAAAACTTGTGAATGTTACTACGTTGAATTCAATGTGGTGATTCTAGCGAGAAGGTAAAAATGACCAACAAATCTGGCAACTCAGAGGGGATGCAAGCCAGCTATGTGTAAACCAGTGACCACATGCATCCATTGGGCTACAAAGTCAAAAGATGTAGATCCTGTGTATACTATGAAACCCTAACCCTACCTTTGAGAGGAAAACCCTGAAACCCCTATCTCTGCAACTCAAACCAGAGACCAAAACCTCCTTTTGCAAGCATCAAAATTTCAAAACTTGCTATCTCATGGAGACAATCCTGTGCTCGTGCACTTCCTAGAAAAGTAGGGAACAAACTAGAAATGAAACTAAGCTAACTATGTACATGGAACCTCAAACCCTCAAAAACATGGCTTGAGATAGATCCCATTGACTGGGATAGGCGGAATCTCACCATCAAGTTTGCTTAACTAGAAAGCATTGGCCTGCTTGCAACTGGCAATCAGATAGGGACCACTCCATAAAGCATCAAACTTTGAGTGTCTTCCTAGTTTTTCCCTATCTACGTCACATTTCAAAACTAGATCACCTTTTTTGAAAGTCCTGACCCTAGCCTTCCTATCAAAACTCTTTTTTAACTACTGTTGGTGTGTCTCTAAGGTCTACATGGCTTTACTTCTCTTCTCTTCTAGCTCCATCAACTCTGCCACTCTTACTATCATGGCATCATCTTCAATCAATGCCAGCTGATGAGCTAGCTCTAGGGATGGGAACTCCAATGAAATTGGAAGCCTTGCTTCTCTACCATAGACTAACACAAATGGTGAATTCCCTATTGACGTTTTAGGCATTATTCTATCAACCCATAGTGCAGTCTTCAGCTTTTTATGCCAACACCTCTGGCTATCTTCTATTTTCCTTTTCATGATTCTGATTAGGTTCTTGTTGGACAACTCAGCCAAACCCTTACCTTGAGGATAGTAATTTGAGAATGTGCTTAAATAGATATTATGGTCTACTACCCATGCACAAATCTGAGCTCCAACAAAAGACTTTGCATTATTTGAAAAAATGGCTGAAGGGGCATCAAACCTAGTCACAATTCCATTAAGGAACTCAACAATTGAAGATTCAGTGGCATCCTTCAATGCAATTGCCTCTATCCATCTGGTGAAGTAATCTATAGTAGCTAGAATCCACTTGTGACTAGAACTGGAAGAAGGATTGATAGGGCCTATGAAATCCACTTCTCATTGAGCAAAAGGCTGGTCCACCAGAATGGGGTGAAGGGGAAGAAATGAAAGTCTTTGTTTGCCAGAGAAAAAGGCACATTTTTCACACTTACTTACATACCTATGACAGTCATGGAACAAGGATGTCCAAAAGTAACCAACCCTCATGATCTTCATTGCAGTTGTTCTAGCTGAGAAGTGACCACCATTAGGACCATCATGAAGCTCTTTGATCATTCTTTCAGCCTGGTCTATATCAAGGCATCTTAATAGGGCTCCATTAAAATATTTTCTAAAGAGGACATTGTCAACTATGACATAAGGAATTGACTATAATCTATACTGTCTCCTTTTAGTTCTATCTAATCCTTGAGGGTATCCATTGCCTAATAAGAAATTCATCATATCATCCATCCAAATCCTTGGGTTGCTATTTCTTACCTCTTGTTGCTCTGTCAATATCATAGTAGCTTCCTCATCAAGTTCTTGAGATGATAACATCTATTTACACAACCCCCTCCCTCTTATCAGCTTGGTAATCTAAATGTCAATATCATATTCCATCACTTTAGTAATCCAGCTAGCTCTTTTCTCACTAATATCTTTTCTCAAAAGGAAATCTTTCACATTGGCATGGGGTACTAACAAATGAATCTTATTATGAGATAGGAGGTGTCTAAATTTCTTTAAAGCTCTGATGACTGCAAGGGCTTGCTTCTCTACACAGTTGTATTTATCTTCATATTCCTTAAGCCCTTCACTAAAGAAAGATATGGGTTTCTCATCACTTTTATCATTTCTTTGAGTCAGGATAGCAAAAATGCTTGACTCACCACCTAGGGTATAAAGGATGAAATCTTTCTCAAAATTTGGATTCATGAGAGTAGGGGCTGAGGCTATGGCTATCTTGATCTCTTCAAAAAATTTCTTCCCTTCCTTGGTCCATGCAAAGACCATACCTTTCTTGAGCATAGTTGTACGAGGTTTCACCATGGTAGCAAGACTAGGGATAAATCTTCTCACAAAATTTATCCTACCTAAGAAACTTTGCAGCCCTTTCTTGTGTTTAGGAAGAGGAAAGGAAAGTATTGCTTTTGTTCTCTCTAGATCAATGATTAAGCCATCTTTAGATACAACGTGTCCTAATAATTTTCCTTGGTTAGTAGAAAAGACACACTTGCTTGGGTTAAGGGAAACCCCAAACTCTCTACATCTTAGGAATACCTATCTTAGATTATCAAAATGATCTTCTACATCCTTTGAATACACAATTATATCATCAAGGTAAACTAAGACAAACTTGTCAATCAATCTTTTGAAGACCATCTCCATTGCCTTCTGAAATGTAGCACCTACATTGGTTAGCCCAAATGACATCTTACAGTAAGCATAGGTACCTAATTTAGTGGTAAATGCAGTCTTGTACCTATCAGACTCTTTAACTAGCACTTGGTTGTAGCTAGAAAATCCACCAAGAAATGAAAATCTCTTTGAACCACTGACCTTGGACAAAATCTACTCCATAGAAGGAAGAGGATGGTGATCTTTAAGGGAAGCTTGGTTAAGGTCCCTAAAGTCCACACACAATCTAATTTCTCTGTTCTTCTTCCTAACAGGGACAAGGTTTGCTACCCATGATGAGTATTTGATGGGAAAAATTATATTGGCCTCAATAAACTTGGACAGCCCTTTTCTCATTAAGGGTTTAATCTTGGGATTCACTAGCCTTTGTTTTTGTCTTACTGGTTTTACATCATTAATTAAATCTATGGTATGCTGAAACAACCTTGGGTCAAAGCCCTTTAAGTCATCATATGTCCAAGCAAATACATCATTAAATTCTTGACATAGATGAATAAAATTTTCTTGTTCAATTTCAGAACATACCTTCCTCATGTTTAAGGACTTTCCATCAGCAACCATGACTAGAATATGATCATTTTCATTAGTAGCTAGGTTCATGTCTCTACCTCTTGTTTGGTCATCAAGATTGAAAACACTTTCTAAGGTAATGAGATCCTTAGGCAATTTGTTAGAACTGAGATGAATGATCTGATCACCATATTGATCATGCAGTCTCAACTGGTTCCTGCCTAAAAACTCTGCTTCATTCTGCAAGAAGCTAACAATTTTCTCATGAGACACAAACACTTGCCAATGGATGTTGTTATTAGGGATAGTAGGCCTTACTACCACACTGATTTGTTGCTTCTCCTCCTCAAGATTCTATGGCACATCATAAGATGCACCTATTGCTGCAAGTCTATCAGCATGTCTATTTTCCTTTCCAGGGATGCTTTGAATATTAAATGCATTGAAACCTTCAAGCAAATCTCATACCCTATTTTTATAAGACTTGAGAAAACCATTCTTGGTGTTATTTTGATTTCTCACTTGATTAACCACCAACTCACTGTCTCCATGCACCCTTAAGGCTTGAATTCCTCTTTTTTGAGCAAGTAGGAGACCTTGAATCAAGGATTTATACTCGGCTACATTATTAGTGCAACTGAATTGGAGCCTAAAGGAGAAGTAGTACCTTACTTATGCAGGAGAAATTAACATCACACTAGCCCCTGATCCTTTCTTATTCCTTGAGCCATCAAAGTACATACTCCATATCCCACTCATATCTTCTTTAGTACCCACAAGATTGGGAACTAGAGCATCTTTCTCCAATATACAATATGTATTGAGACCTGTCTCAAGGTTTTCTCACATAGGGTCAAATTGATACACATCAGCCCATTCATCCAAAAAAAAATCAGGTATCTTTGCTAGGGGAGTGGTGGGCTCATTCAGTATGTCATTCTCATCCATCTCTAGAATAAGGCAATTTATGTTGATGGGGTTGGGGGTGTAAGATTCAGTATGATGGAGGGCTTGAGGCTCTGCTCTAATTGAAGCATTGGCTCCATATCTCATTCTAAAAAAAATATATGACCAATTAGAAGATATGTAACCACCTATTTGAGCAGTAAAGTCTCTTGACAAACAAATGACAAAATATGGCTTGACCTCAACAACAGAGATATCTTGGGTTATAGTACAACTAGGGCATGCATGTAAGGCCATCTCCACATTCCTAAGGATCCCTATAGTCTTGACAATACTACCATCCAACTATAATACATCCCTAACAATGGGCTCATATTTCATTCCCAAAGCATCAGCAACACACCTAGGCATCACTGAACTGCTAGCCCCAGAATCAATCATGCAATTATGGACTAGTTTTCCCCCTATAATTAGAGAAAGATAAAATGGAGGAGGTCTAGCCTTTTTATTTGTTTCTACCTCCCTTGATGGTTGTACTAGGCTTGTGGCACTTTCCATACTAGGTGGTTGATCCTTTGGTTCAATTCTTTCCAATTCTTGCTACAACAACCTCTTTTGCATGGGTATAGTAGCAATAGAATCCCACATGGAGATATTCACATTTTTCTTCTTCATTTTCTCTACCACATTGAATGGCACAATAGAGGTTTTGGTAGAAGCCTTGGAAGTTGCAATTGTATGAGGTTGAGATGGAATAAGCTGAGGATCACTTGCATCCTTTCTGCCATGATTTTGCCTTTGTTGTTGAAAGGTACTTGATTGATTATTTGTTGCTTGCTCATGAGATATCACATTTGAAGTTGAGGCTTGATTGGGAGGAGGAAGGACAACATCTTCCATAGCTCTTCTTTTGCTTCTATTGTTATGAGCAATGGAATCCTGGTTTACATTACAATGCTCCTCCATTTGATGATTCATAAAAGAGAAATCACCCTATCTTTGTATATTTGAGGCATCCTTAAATTGTCCTTCCTAGTATGATGGTTGCATGATAGGCTCTTGGATGGTCAAAGCCAAATAAGATTCAGCCTTTTGACACATACAATAGGCATAGGAGTAGTTACATGAGGGACAAAAATCTTGATCTTGAACCATATTGTTTTGAGGGACTATGGCCCTACTTTGGTTTACATTTGAGATTGAAGCATGGCCACCCTGCCTACTTTGACCAAAAGAATTGTTCCAATGATTAGGGTTTGGAGGCCTACCACTCTAACTTGTTTGATATTGCAATTGATGAGGCTTACTACCTTGAGCTTGCTATCTTTCTAAAGTCACCACCTTGTTGCTTACTTTATGCATCATAGAGGAGTTATCCTCTAGCTTCTTCTTGCAGGATTTGAGCAAAAGTGCACAACAAATCCACGAAGCCCAAGAAAACTTGCATGCAGAAAACTTGTCACAGAGAAGAAAAAGACAAGAAGAGGCAAGGGTTTGATCTGAAAAACTCAGATGAAGAAAATATTATTCAACGGATCTTCATCATTAATAAAAAATACAAAGAGATCAATCCTTATAAAGGAGATCAAAACTCGAAAAGGGTAACCTAAAGCCTAAAAAAGCTAGGGTTGCACAATATAATTAATAAAATATTAATTATATGCACCTACAAGATAGGTTAAGAAAACTAGAGTAATAGAAAACTTAATTAATTAAATCAAAGTGATTTAATTAATAAGTTAGAACAAATAATTACTCTAACACCCCCCCTTAAGCGAAGCTCAGGAGGTAAGCTAACCTAGCACAACTATGAAAGTAGAATTGGGTCTCGGCAACAAGGCCTGATCAAGTACCCAATCACAACAAAATCTCTATAAAGAGGAGAAATAGAGAAAACCAAATGGGAAAAACCCTACTCCAAAAAGAGATAGCAAAGAACGTTCCATAAGAAGGAACAAAGAGATCAAAAGAGAATCATTGAAGCATGAAGAACTGCAAAACTCTGTCAAAATGCTGATCTATAGAACCTCCATGGAAATAGAAGGCATGAACCATCAACTAAAGAAGCATAGAACAACAATATAACCTCCCCTTAAGGTAGGTGAGGTGACAGGCAGCTAAAAAGATGGGCCAAAAATCTCCTACAACACAAGATCCAAACACATTGAGAGTGAGGTACAAACACCAATAAAGGCACGTGTCATCGACACTGCATGAGAAAAAAGAGAAAGAGGGCTTATAAGTGGCAAAAAACTATCCCCCCCATGGCACTTTATAAAATAGTGTGAGTACAACAAATCATAATGATGAAAAGGATCCTGAAATGCAAGAGTGGCACTTTATCTCAGTGTGTTGCATAAAGATGTTTACAATGAATATCAAAAATGATTAGAAAAAACATAAGGCTGAAAAAATAGAAGGTAAAGCCCAAAACGAAGCAACTAAAGCAACAAAATTGATCTCCAGACCTAAAACAATCAAGATATCCATCAGAATGCTAAAATGCAAAAGATTGAATAGGATGTGCCTGGAATAGAATCTGGAACAACAACCAACATCACTAGAAAGAGAACAGAGAGAGCTTTCTAGCGATATAAAGAAGTCCAAAATCAAAGATCGAAAGCTCAAGATACGCCTCCTGGAGTTCAAAATAGAACATCTGGCTTTGACTGCCAAAATAGGCAACCAAACTACATCAAAATTCAAAAACACCTATACCAACATCTCTGTCTTGGAACCAGCTTTTTGGCACATTTTTCAGATCAAAAAAATACGTCCGTATGCTCAAGTTACAGAGAAAAAACCTCCAAGGCCTCCGGATACAAGAAAAAATTATTTTCTTAATAAAAAATTAATTAAAAACACAAAAAATAACCGCCGACCACCGCAAGCACCGACAAAGTGATGCTTTAGCTAAGCTACGGCCACAGTGGTGGTAGAGCAGAGGTCAGAGGTGACTGCACCGATGGAGGGGGAGGAAGGGTGGTTCCCGAGCGGCGGTGGAGCCATAGCGGCCACCGAGCCACTAGCGGTCTGCGGGACCGCTGGTGGTAACCATCGGTAGTTTACCACAGCCGCTAGTGGTTTTAGTGACTACCAGTGGTTTCTACTAACCGCGGTGGCTAAAACCAAATTTTTTTTTTTTTTTTTTATATTTTCCACATCTTGGATTGCGTGTAGAGGTCATACAGCCCTGTACGGCAAAAAATTTTTGCCTCCCAGATCAATGATGTCTAAAATGGACAAATTTTATATCAAAATGGAGGTTTTGACGCCTTCTGAATCCATCCGTGAGGTCTCATTGGCCTCAAACTGCTCTGAAAATTAGTATCCCCCTATTTTCTCAAAAAAAGCTTGAAAAAACACCAGATCTGATCCACCAAACCCTTGTTCTCCATTTTTCTTGAAACATCGAACAAGCTATAGCAGATCTAGCTCTGATACCATGCAGGACTTGGGCAAAAGCGCACAACAAATCCACGAAGCCCAAGAAAACTTGCATGTAGAAAACTTGTCATAAAGAAGAAAAAGACAAGAAGAGGCAAGGGTTTGATCTGAAAAACTCAAACGAAGAAAATATTATTCAATGGATCTTCATCATTAATAAAAAATACAAAGAGATCAATCCTTATAAAGGAGATCAAAACTCGGAAAGGGTAACCTAAAGCCTAAAAAAGCTAAGGCTGCACAATATAATTAATAAAATATTAATTATATGGACCTACAAGATAGCTTAAACAAACTAGAGTAATAGGTAACTTAATTAATTAAATCAAAGTGATTTAATTAATAAGTTAGAACAAATAATTACTCTAACACTTCCCATAATCTTGCAATCTTTTTTCTAGGTTCTTTTCTCTTTTATCCATGTTCTGCATCAGAGATTGCATCATCTCATTTTTTTTATCTATCCCATTTGAAGATGTGGAAGCTTGAGGGACTGGGACAAGGGATTGTGATGTAGAAGTTTTGGGAAGAGTAGCCATTGCCGATTGATGATTTGGAACATCAGGGAAGAAAGGCATAGGAGGCCTTGGAGCTAGCTTACCTCCTTGTATCAATATATTTTCTACCCTTATCACTATATCATAAACATTAGGCAAGGTATCTCCTCCCATAGTTTGGATTGTAGTGGCAATATCACTATTAAAAGCTCTAAGGTAATGCAAGAAGGCATTACCAGGGGTAGGCTTCACTGAATTAGGTATTCTATCCCATGTCTTTTGAAATCTATAATTAAAATTAGTCATACATTCATGGGGGGCTCTTTTTATAGTAGTCAACTTCTCTAAAAGTGACAAATAGTCACTTTTATCCTCTAAATGTTTGCACAATCCTACTCCTAATCCATCCCAATCTATTATAGAACCATGAGCTAAACCTCTATACCATTTAGTGGTTTTCCTTTCAAGGATGAGGCTAACAGCCTAACTACAACATCATCCTCTATAATACCATGGATATTGCAGACATTTGCAACCTCTTGAATGTGTTCTAAGGGGGAGATAGAAGTTTCACCAGTAAACTCTAGTATACTCTTGAGGGCAGTTATTGGTATGTCATGTCTTTGGACTAATAAAAGAGGGCTCCCACCATTAAAGGTGGCAAAAGTATGAGCTCTAGGAAATGCCATATAGACAAGTGATCTATTGATATGTATTGATGGTAGTCTAGGCTGAGATCTAATAGCACTAGGAGCAGAGATAGATCTTTTAGGTGTATTTTTTACTATTGCACTCCTAACTGGTGATAAAAATATTCTAGTCTTCCTTCTTCTAGGGTTTGAAAATGAAAGTTCTTGATACTGAAACTTACCTCTAGAAGATGCCCTTGTTTCAGGTCTAGGCATGAATCACTACAACTTTGGTCTGGAACCAGATATGTATTTGAAGCTCAGAGTTGCCAACTACTTTTAAGAATGAGCCTTCTGAAGGCTTAAACACCGAAGCTAGTACTATCTCCTCAGTATTGATCTTGAAATCTTCCCTTTTGACACCAGTAGGCTTGAATTTTTTTGAAAATTTGTCCCACTGAGCATGCCAAAAACTGTTGTCACTTAGGTTTGCACCCTTGTCCAAAGCCTATGCATGAGGACAACCTAGTGAAACATGGAAACAACCTCCAAGCTATGGGACTTGAATCGTGAGGTTGAATCTCTAGAGAAGGCTGACTTCCTCTTACTATCAGGGTGCACCTAACTACTCTTGGAGAGGAAAAGGGAGAAGGAAAGCATGAAAGCAAATCTACCTAATCTAATCTGAAGAGGTGATGCACCAAAATAGATTGTTCAGACCAATCTCTACCCATATATGCACTATTGAACCCAAATGAAACTAAGGATATACACATTCAAACTTGTTGTAATCTAATAATCACATGCAGATCAGAAGACCAAGATGAATGACACAAGGAGAGAGAGGTTCACTTATATTATCATTCATAGGCCAAGGAGATACAGTCCTATAGATCATATATCTCTATAAAACACTAGTAAGAGGCAAAGAGTTCTTGCACTTTCATACCAATGGCTGAAAGAGATAAGACAAAAAATCATGTAGTTCAGAGGCAAAAGGGAATTTACATTGAGAATTTGTAGAGTAGTAATAGAGAAAATAGAGAAAGGTCAACCCTACAAAATTCATAAATTTTTTCCTTTATAGCTTAGGCATAACTGGGGTGTCTTCCAATTGTAATTACTTCCTAACAACCTACCATTAAGTCCTATAGAGAATAATCATGGAGAAAATCTGATCTGAATATACCTTTTGGTACCATGAAATCTAATTTTTAACTAAAATAGGGCCTCGAAAAGATAGAGGCAGTGCTATAACTATGCTTTGACCAAATAGATAGATTAGATCGGGGTGGTAGAGTGTCTTTGCATGCTTCACATTCACTTCTGGTTGTTAAAATTGATCATAAAATTGGATGCGTGTAAAACCTCGATTTCTTATCATTTTTGGTGCATGAATCAACAGAGTTAGCGAGTTAGCTGAGCACTATAAGTGAAATAGGCCACATGGACCAATCAGTTCATTTCTCTTTGCCACCCACAAGGTCTTCATGAGGTTGACCAATACTTCTTTACTAATTGTGCCACCTTGCAACCCTGACCATGATAGTCACATTAACTACCAGCCGCTAATCATTACTACCTCCACCGGACCCACTAGGACACATGTCATCGAGGTGCTATATTGCTATGCATATCCTCCAAGCACTTTCCCATAGCAAGATAGCACCCACCATGGATCTGAACTGATCTAATGATCATGAAGACTTGTCGTATTATTGCACTTGCCTCCTCAAAATTTTGAGCCCACGAAACACTTGGCAACCACCTGGCAGAACCTGACATCTTCATCTTGGTGAGACTTGGCCCCACTGATTCATGTGGTACAATGGTGCTATGTCACTATGGGTAATATCCTCATAGCTTTCCATAGCGAGATAGCACCTACCATCAATTTTCTTAGATCTATGGTGATCAACAAAATTGTACAATTGCACACTAAGTTAGCTAAAAGGACCAATGAAATATCACCATTGTACTATGACCCACCTAAAAATTTCCATCGAGGATGAGCCATAATATTACTTTGGAGAAGGGTGGGCCTATATGTCATCTATGCCACACATCGCCGAGGCACTATGTCACTATGGATAATATCCTCGCAGCTTCCTATAGCAAGATAGTGCCCACCATTGATCCAGACTGATCTAACAGCAAGCAAGATGGATCTGACCTATCAGTATACCAACCAATAGAAACTAGCCATGTGCCAACCTGTCTGACAAATCTTTATCACTAATATCTGACAAGGCATACTTGGGACTCACCTTTCTTCTGATGTCATTGCAGTATCACTTTCTATCTGGGCGCTATGTCACTAACGACGAGGAACACAATTTTTTTGATAGCACCATATTGCTCATCGTGGATCTATCAAAACTCGATGCTAGAGAAACAACAAGGAAAGGGAGGACCCACTTGACACATGGTCAAAAGGTGCTATGTCGCTATGGATAAACAACGTGCAACTTCCCATAGTGAGATAGCGCCAACCATAGATATCTCTTGATCTGACAATGGGGACTTATCATCTCATAGAAATAGTAAAATGCACAGGGAAGAAATATCAAGGTTAAGTGTAAAGTATTTGTGCCCTTTTGAATATTTGAATATTTAAAACTTGTGAACATTGAATTCAATGTGGTGATTCTGGTGGGAAGGTAAAAATGACCAACAGTAACTTGGGTAGTGAAGATAGTTATCTATGTCTACCAAGCTTTCCTGTGTTTGCCTAGTTCAGAAGGTAGTGTCTACCAAGTTTACTCAGGCTTTGAAGGAAAGTATGTAGAAAGTGAGTGTTAACCAAGATCATTCAATTAATGAAGGAAATTTGGATGGAACCAACGCTAACCAAGCTCACTCAGTTGCCAAAAGATTTTCATGAGTTTTTCAGTGTTAACCAAGCTTCATTTAGTTAACAAAAGAAATCATTTCTAAGTTAGTTTCTACCGAGTTGGGTTGGCTAACAAAGAATTTTCTTATTTTGAAATATTAAGGTTAATTTATTTATCTATTGATTCTAGCTAACTAAGATGATGAATATTAATTACTCAAAGATGTATTTGAGTTGACTTGATAAAGTGGAAGATATAAGTATAAGGTTAGATTTGTGATTTCAATGTATGAAGTATGTGCAATACATTAAGATGTTATTGAAGATTTAATTATGAGAAGAGGAAGAAAAATTAAAGGATAAGTAGAATATCCTTGTGGAGTAGCAAAGCTATATTCAATTAGGAAGGATCAAATACAAGCCAAAATAGAGATCTATAATCAAAAAATCAATTACATTCAAATTAGGTCATCTCATTGTTACTCTCTAATCATTGTAGTTGTGATCTAAATCTCTTAATAGAGTTGGCTTAGTAGCTATTTGTAGATCCTCTAACAAGGTGGCAGTTCTATTGGATTGTCTCAAGACCTCTAACAAGGTCACTCCTAATAGGGTGATTAAATCCTCTAACAAGGTCACACCTAATAGTGTGTTTTTTAACCTTTAACAGGGTTGGGTCCTAATAGGGCTCACTTCAAAAGAGTGAAATCAGTAACTAGTTGCAATTGGTGGTTTTTTCCAAATTGGGTTTCCACATTAAATCCTAGTGTCAAATGTGTTCATGTTATTTTCTTTTATGTTTGGAGCTCAGTTAAAGTAATGGTAATCATAGACAACATCTAAAATTTTGTATGTTAAACATTTACCAAGATAATTTAGTTATTACTGAGTTACAACATTTTATGTATATTTATCAAGCTTCAACAATATTAAGTTTTTAGTTTACATTTTTGTACTTACATCTAAGGGATCTAGGATTTATTTTACTAGTAACTGATTCACCCCTTCCCTCTTAGTTACTCCTCTTATATTTCCAACAAGGTATCAGAGATTTTGGTGCTTATAGAGAAGGTTTCAAGGACCTAAACTAAAGATTAGGATGTCTCACAAAAGAGACATTCCCAAGCTAAACAAAGACAATGTTGCAGAATGGCAAGGACTTATGAGGTTACATCTAGCTACTATCAATGATTCAGGTTGCAAGTATCTTGATGTTAGATAAAAAAACTCCCACTGTAACATTATCAAGTTAAGATATTGCTAAAAAGAATAATCATAATATCATGATGATTAATATTACATTTGCTCTCAATTATGCCAAATTTGATGAGGTAAAGGATTGAAAAACTACTCATGCAATGTGGACCAAGGTGAAGGATATCTATGGAGGACATGACAATGTAAGAAGAGCCAAAGTAGAAAGTCTTAGAGAAAAATTTTACCAAATGAAAATGAGAGAGGATGAAAAAATTTCAAAATATGTGGAAAGAATCAAGGCCAGTGTAAGTGCAATCAAGGCATCTAGAAGAGACATTAAGGAGGAAATTGTTTAAATATTCTTCCTATTTATTCAATTAGAGTGTTTTCTATTCAAGAAATTAGATGTGATCAGAATAATAGGCTTGGATTCTCTATTAGGAAGACTAACAGCTTTTGAACTAGACAACTATGATAACTATGTTCTTGCTTCAAAGAATATTGAATTTGCATTTAAAGCTAAACTCTCACTCAAAGAAAAGGGTAAGAAATCAAAGACTAGTGGATCAAGAAGTGAAGAAGATGGAACATCAGAAGAAGGTTTAAATAGTGATCTTGAAGTTGTTGAAGCCCTACTTGCAAGGAAGTATTCCAAAGGAAGAGGAAAGTACAAAAGTAAAGTTCCTCTAGTATTCTTTTCTTGTGAAGAAGTTGGTCACATTGTTGCTAGGTGTCCAAATAAGGAAATCAAGGATGAGAGAAAAAGAAATAAGCATAAAGGCAAGAAGGACTCCAAGAACTACAAGAACTACAAGGAAAAAGGTCAGAAATCTTGTTTTATAGCTAAAGATTCTGATAACAGTGAAGATAAAATGGTATATATTGTTGTGAAAGATGAATTTGATGATGAAGGGGATAAGATGGCACTTATCTCTCATGTTAGAAAAAATGATATATGTATTATTGATAGTGGCTATTCAAATCATATGACTAGAGACAAAAGAAAATTTGAGCACATGGAATATTATGATGGAGGTAGTGTGAGATTTGGAAACAATGAACCTTGTAACATAAAAAGAAAAAGATGTATTTTATTAACAAAAGAACTTGTATGTGACAATGCTTATTGGGTTAAAGGACTAAAGCATAATCTACTAAGTGTGGCACAATTTAATAACATTGGATTCAAGGTAGAAGTGATCAATGGATAGGCTAAACTATTGGATGGAAAAGGAAATCTGGTTGGATTTGGCAAGCAAACAAAGGGTAATCTATTTTATCTTGATCTTAGTGACTGTTCATGTTTTATTGCTCAAGTAGAAGAAAGTTGGTTATGGCACAAAAGGCTATGTCATGTGAACTTTGATAATCTAGTGAAGATAAGAAAACATACAAGAGTAAGAGGTGTTCCTAGTTTGAAGAAGCCCAAAATGGGTCTATGCAAGAATTGCCAAATTAGTAAGATGGGAAAGACTAGCTTCAAAAGAAAAAGCTATCAGTCAGAAGAAGTCTTACAAATTGTTCATTTAGATTTATGTGGACCTATTAGAATAGAAAGCTATAGTGGAGAAAAAAAATTCATTCTTTTTGTTGATGACTATTCTAGAATGATGACAGTAATGAATCTAAAAGAAAAATTAGAAGCCTTTCAAAATTTCAAGTGGTATCTAGGAAGAGTAGAAAAGGAAACTAGAAAGAGGTTGAAATGATTAAGATTTGATAGAGGTGGTGAATTCATGTCCAATGAATTCAATAATTTCTACATTGAAATAGGAATCAAAAGACAAGTATCAACCCCTGGTACACCATAATAGAATGGTATAACTGAAAGAAGAAGCAAATCTATCATGGATTGTGCAAAAAACCTAATGACTAAAAAGAAAGTTACTCTCAAATACTAGAAGGAAGCTATCAACACTATATTTCATACCTTGAATAAAGTATAGTTGAAGAAATATTCAAACAAAACACCCTATCAACTATGGTATGGCTAAAAATATAATGTAAGTTACTTGAAAGTATTTGGTAGTAAATGTTATATATTAAAAGAATCTAGAAAAAGAAAATTTGATGTAAAAGGTGATGAAGGCATATTTTTAGGATACTCTTGCAGAAGTAAAGCATACAGATGTTTGAATTTGTCTACTCATAAAATTATAGAAAGTGCACATGTTAGAATTGATGATTTTGCAAAAAAGAACAATAAGGAACCAAAAGATTATAAAAGATTTTTTTACTATGAACCTGATACCCTACCAAGTCTATCTAAAATAAAGGAAGGTTCATTTCTCGAGTCCCTAGAATCCCCAATAATTACTGAGTTGTAGATAGTTTAACCCAAGCTATAGTCTAAAGGAACAGACTCATAATCAAAAGCTATTGAGCTAGTTCAAATTGAGCCTGATGGACCTAAGTCACAATAAAAAACACTCGAGCTTGAAACTGAAACTCAAAATGAAGATAGTGGAACTCATTCAAATTCAAAAGAGCCTATGTTAGAAAGATATGTCATAAGACATCATGCATCTAATCATATCATTGGAGACAAATTAGATGGAACAATGGCAAGAGGCAAATTAAAAAGTACATGTTTACTTGCTAAATTAAAACCTAAAAGTTTTAAGGATGCTTTGAAAAATGAAAGTTGGATTGAAGCAATGAATGAAGTGATAAAATAGATAGAAAAGAACAAAACTTGGACTCTTGTTCCTAGACCCAAGGGTAAAAGTAATTGGTACAAAGTGGGTATTTAAAAATAATCTAAATAGAGATAGAAAAGTTTCAAGAAACAAAGCAAGATTGCTTTGCAAAGGTTATTGTCAAGAAGAAGGTATTGACTATGGTGAGACTTTTGCTCCTATGGAAAGACTAGAAGGTGTTAGAACTTTACTAGCATATCCAGCACATAAGGGATTTAAAGTATATCAAATGGATGTCAAATTTGCATTCTTGAATGGAATTTTTGATGAAGAAGTTTGCATTGAACAACCAGAAGCTTTTGTAGATCTTAACAAGAGGGACATGGTCTGCAAATTACACAAAGCATTATATGGTCTCAAGTAAGCTCCCAAAGCTAGGTATGAAAGATTTCATAATTACTTGGTATAGATTGGCTTTCAAAGGACAAATGATAACAGTAGTATGTATATCAAGGAAGGACCAGACAAAAAGATTGTGTAGGCAAAATTTTTTTTTGATGATACTCTATTTAAAGGAAATGATGACTTATGCAAAGCATTTTCAGAAGAAATGAGTAAAGAATTTGAGATGTCCATGTTTGGTGAAATAAAATTCTTTGTTGGATCATAGATATAATAGAACAAAAATGGTATCTACATCACTCAATCTAAGTATATCAAGGAGATACTGAAGAAATTTGGAATGAAAGATTCAACACTAGTTGGAACTCCTATGTCTACTGGACATAAGCTCTCCAAAAATGATGATTCCAAAGAAGTAGATTAGACCTTATACAGATCAATGATTGGAAAGTTGCAATATGTAGTACACACAAGACTTGATATTTCTCTAGCAGTTGGAATAGTGGCAAGATTCTCAACAAATCCCATAGAAAACCATATGATGGCAATCAAAAGAATTATGAGATATCTGAAAGGTACTAAAGACTATGGTTTATGGTACAAACTTGGAGGTAATATGGACTTAAAAGTTTTTACTGATGTTGATTAGGTAGGAAGTCTTGATGACATAAAAAAAACTAATGGAGGAGAATTCTTTCTCGGTAAGAGATTGGTATCTTGGACAAGCAAGAAGAAAAATTGTACATCTCAATCCACAGTAGAGGGAGAATATGTTGCAACAACAGTTAATTGTTCTAACATAATTTGGTTCAAACAACTATTGGAAGGAATGAAGGTAGAGATCAAAGATCTAGTAGTCATATATTTTGATAACACTAGTGCAATCAATATATCAAAGAATCTAGTAATGCATTCCAAAATAAAGCACATTGCTATAAAATATCACTTCTTAAGAGAACTAGTGTAGGATAAAGAAGTCAAATTGGAATATGTGAATAAAAAAGAATAGATTGTAGACATATTCACCAAGTCATTACCTAATGATTCATTTCTATAGCTAAGAGGCAAGCTAGGGGTAATTCCTCTATCTGAAATTCACTAAATGAAGTTTAGTGATGCATCAACTAGAACCTGTTGAAAATTAATCAGTTGGTGTAGGATTAGAAAAGGGCATATTGCAAATAAATTAGTACTTAAGGTAGATTTTGTATTTACAAAATTATTGTCTTTGGCATGTG
This sequence comes from Cupressus sempervirens, assembly GCA_028749045.1. Classification (NCBI taxonomy): domain Eukaryota; kingdom Viridiplantae; phylum Streptophyta; class Pinopsida; order Cupressales; family Cupressaceae; genus Cupressus; species Cupressus sempervirens. The sequence continues at coordinate 311,077,169 of CM053793.1, forward strand.
TAGTCAAAAAGGGAGAAGTTTACTATCATATCTCTAAGAAATTTTTGGAACCAGAATAAAGTAAGGAACCAAAGAGGGAGAAGCTTTCCAAAGTAGAAGTTTTCTGAAAGAGGGAGAAAGTTATGAATGAACTTGGTAGTAGTTTTTGCAAATTGAATCTAGTAAAAGGAAGAGCTCATACTGACGGAGGGAGTTCTCAAATCTAAATCCAAAATTTCACTGTGCTATGACATGTGTTTCCATCAATGCCAAAGAGGGAGATTGTTGGATGCAATTGATTAATTGTGTGTTGTCTTTGATGTTACACAAATGTCATAATCATTATTAGTTAGTATAGGTCAAGCTCACTCTGGTAGTGAACATAGTTTTCTATGTCTACTGAGCATTCCTATGCTTGCCTAGTTCAAAAGGCAATGTCTACCAAGTTCATGCAGGTGTTGAAGGAAAGTATGTAGAAAGTGAATGTTAACTAAACTCACTTGGTTAATGAAGGAAAGTTGGATGGAACCAGTGCTAACCAAGCTCACTCGGTTGCCAAAGGATTTTTGTTATTTTTGCAATGTTAACCAAGCTTTAGTTGGTTAACAAAGGAAATCATTTTTGAGTTAGTTTCTACCGAGCTGGGTTAGCTAACGAAGGATTTTATTATTTTGGCATATTAAGCTTAATTGATTCATCTATTGATTCCAACTAACTAAGATGATGAATATTAATTACTCTAAGTTGTATTTGAGCTAACTTGACAAAGTGGAAGATATAAGTATAAGGTCAAGTTTGTGATTTCAATGTATCAAGTATGTGTAATACATGAAGATGTTTTTGAAGATTTAATGATGAGAATAAGTGAATTTAAAGGATAAGTAGAATATCCTTATGGAGTAGAAAAGCTATATTCGATCAAGAAGGATCAAATACAAGCCAAAATAGAGATCTATAATCAGCAAATCAGTTGCATTCAAATCAGGTCATCTCATTATTACTCTCTAACCATTGTAGCAGTGATCTACATCTCTTAACATAGTTGGCTTAATAGTTATTTGCAAATCCTCTAACAAGGTGGTAGTTCTATTGAATTGTCTCAAGACCTCTAACAAGACCACTACTAATAGGGTGATTAAATTCTCTAACAAGGTCACACCTAATAGTGTGTCTTGTACCCTTTAACAGGGTTGGGTCCTAATAGGGCTCACTTCAAAAGAGTGAAAATAGTAACTAGTTGCAATTGGTGGTTTTTCCCAAATTGGGTTTCCACATTAAATCCTAGTTTCAAATGTGTTCATGTTATTTTCTTTTATGTTTGCAACTTATTTAAAGTAATGGTAATAACAAACAACATCTAAAAATTTATATGTTAAGCATTTACTAAGCTAATTCAGTTAGTACTAAGTTATAGCATTTTATGTGTGTTTACTAAGCTTCAACAACATTCAAATTTTAGTTTGCATTTTTGTACTAACATCTAAGTGATCTAGGATTTATTTTAGTATTAACTGATTTACCCATCCCAACTTAGTTTCTCCTCTTATATTTCCAACAATATCCTACGTATGCCAAGAGATCTCCAAGAGAAATGGATTAGGTTAATCCTCAGCCAAGTTCACGACATGAATTTTTGGTTGGATCAACATATTCATATCACAAAGAAAATGATTCATAGAATCATATGGTTGCCAATGTTGAATAAAGAAAAAACCATCAAAACCCTAGGTCAGGTCAAATTGGCTAAAAGGACTCTTGTTGGGTGGGATGGAACATGTATGAAGATAAAAGGAGTAACTAAAATTGAGATCAAATTTAGTATTCATTTTATTGTGCACAAGATCTACAGCTTGAGAAAACTGAACAATGTTCCATGTGAAGCTATTGACCTAACATTCAAAGTTGTGAAGAACAACTTATCTTTCAACCTTCTCAAGCTAGAGCTCAATCAGCTCAACAAAAACATGGAAAGAATTTGGTCATCAAAGATTAATCCATGTAGGTTTGGATCTTTGTTGACTTATTTATTCTTTTATTTACAAAAGTTATTTCCTTCCAAAAGAACTATGCCATGGAAGAAGGATACACCTATTTTGTATCAAATCAATAAATTCATAGAAGAGATGGGTGATAATTTTGAAATCATTATGGAAGCCTAATTTGAAACTTTCAAAGAGAAAATGTAAAGTAGATATAGGATTCCAAATAAATTAGTGGAAGATTATGAGAAAGATATTTGTTTTCTGGTGGATTTTGACAAAGTGCATATCCAAGTAGTGAGGCTTAGAGTAGCATGGGTTTGGCCTCTTGATTATGAGGTTAACATAGATGACACAAGAGATATAATTGAGGCTCTTGTGAATGAGCTAGTAGACCCCAAGGAACCTTACTTTGGTACCTATGAGGAAGCCAAGGCTAGGATCTCATTGGAGATCAAACTTGCTCATGCTCTAAAGAGAGGAAGAAAGCAAGTGGAAATGATTCTAAAAGAAACCAAGAAGTCTAGCTCTCCTCTTCTAATAAAAGAGAGAAAAGGAGATAACATTGAGGAAGAGGAAGAGGTAGAGGAAGAAGAATTTGAGGAGGAGGAACCACCCAAGAAGAAAGGGAAGCTCATCATAACCAAACTTGTGAATTACTCCCCTACTGTATTCCCAAGAAGGTTTGCAAAGTCTAGAAAAAAATTGAATTTGGGTGATGATGATGAAGAAGAATATCATAAAATAGCATTCAAGAGATCATCTCTCACCTTTGAACAAAGATTGAAAAGAATTCAAGATGGTGGAAGTATGTCTAGTTTCATTTTTTTGTAATATGAAATAAGGACCAAGGCATAACAAAAACAAGTTAAAGAAGCCCTAGTGGCTAAGATGAGAAAAGGGAAGTATTCTAAAGAGGAACTAAAAAAGAAAGTTCATGATATCCTATTGAAGTCAATAACACATCACTGGGAGAATACATTAAATGCTATTAGAGACATCAAAGAACAAAATCTCAGACAACTTATGTTGAGTATATTTGATAAGGAAGTGAAGGCATCATTAAATGAGAATGAAACAAAGCGAACTCCCAGATTCAATGCATTCCTAATCCTACCAAAGGACATTGAAGCAGTTGTGAAGTCTAACATAATTGCATGGAAGAAAATCTATGGGTTGTACAAAACCAATGAAGAATTTGTGAAAATAGATGACAAATTAAATATTAAGAAAGATGATAAGAAAATAAATGATGATAAAATTGATGATATTGATAATGTAGAAGGAGATGATGTAGAGGATCAAGAGGATCAAGAAACAATAGGAGGTGATCTTCCTAAAATTTAGAGTATTGAAGACTTAGATCTTGAAAAGATAGCAGTAGAGGTAATTGCCACCCTTCCTCTCTCTCCAAGAAAAACCTTAGTGCAATCTAGCTTGGAGAAGGCTACTACCAAGTTAGTTAAGGTAAACATTACTTCACCAAGAACCCAACTAACCAATGGAGAAAAACTACCAAATGTAATGATGAGTGAATTTTCCATCACTTCATCTACCAAGCAATAGGCTCAAATCATCTTAGCATCAGTGTCATAGCCAGCATCAGTAAGTTTTCTTGTTATATCTGATGTTGATATTATTTCTACTATTGTTACTTCTTCTATAATTTTTACTATGGAAAGTGCAATGATAGTTGAGGTTAAGCTTCAACTAGGCACTAAAGTTTTGAAGAAAGACAAGGAAACTATTTCTTCAGTTATTCATAAGGAAAAGGGTAAAGAGGTAGAAGCATCTATAGAATAAGTTGACCTAGAGGAGGATATTGTAATACCAAATTGGGATCTTTCCAATCTAACTCCTGATCAAATGGATACCCTTGGTGAGTTATGGAAGAAGAGGGAGAAATAGCAAAATCTCAAAGAGGAGAAGAAAAGAAGAATCAAGTGCTTGTAGCATAAAGAGTATATTCATTAACGCAATGAATATTGAGGCTCATGATAAACAATTTTTTTTGGATAAACTTGTTCACATTGTTCACAAGTATAATGAGGAAGTGGATGGATAAGATAAACTTCTATGGAGGGAAGAAAGGAAGTTTGAGAAATTTTTTTTAGAGAGGGTAGCTTAGAGAATTGTTATTGACTAGGTGGAGTTGTCCACTATTCTTGCTACATTTGAAAATTATGTTAATAATGTTGCCTCCTTATTTGTGATTTGAGTGATACATCTAAATTCACTAAGGAAATAAAGGAGAAACTATCTAAGATAGATGTTGACATAAAGGAAAGTGCACATTAGTTGTCACTTGATCTGAACTATAGTTTTGCACATTTTGTAAAGATCAGATATCTGATAGATCTTTAGGCAAAATTGTTGAGTGAAGAAGCTAGGATAAGGGCCACACTAGCAGAGATACAAGGAATGACACTTCACAATAAGGATGCAATGCAACCATATTACACATGTAAAAACATTGATCCATGACAACAATTTCTCTATAGTTGATCACATGATGGAATTATCAATAGAGGTGTAGATAGCCTTGCACACATCAAATATTTTGCAAGAGAATTTGGACAAGTCAATGTTTATAATTTTGAAGGTACACAGTGATTTCCTTTCACATTTTGGTGTTACCTTTTAGTTATGCATTTTCTACATTTGTGTCAAAAAAGGGGGAATATATATACACAAGGAGGGAATAAATATAAAAGATGAATATACATAAAATATATCAAAAAAAAATTTTACAAAAAAAAAAATTCAAAATTCAAAAAATAGAGTCAAAGTTTAATGAGTAGCAATAGTAGAAGACAAGAGTCAAAACTGAATTACAGATCTAGACATGTTAATAGGAGGAGTTTTGACTTAAATTTTGACTTTTTAGATTTTGGTATGATAAGTGTTTTTGTCACTAATGCCAAAGGTGGAGATTGTTGACTTGATGGTCAAATCATTTGTCTAGTAGTGACTTGACACTTAGTTGGTTATATTGCTACTAAGTTCTACAATTCCTACCAAGCTTATCATACTATTAGTAGTGCAAACCAAGTGTTTCAGTTACTACCAAGCTAATCAGTCTGATTTTAGTTCATACCAAGCTTCATAATATCTACTGACTATTTGAGACATGATATAGTGTTAACAATCTCTGTAGTGCCTACCAAGCTGGTAGTGTTAACAAAGTGAATGAAGGTAGTGTTGATTGAGCCATTCAATGTCAACCAAGTCTACTAAGTTCTTCAATGTTTTTTGATTCATTCAAGGCTAACTGAGTTCCTATTACCCCAAGTGATCAGTATGGACCAAGCATCTATATCAACCAAGTGCCAAAGTTTTTTGAGTGTTGACAAGTGTTTTTGAGTATCAAAACATCACCAGAGTGGTCTTTAGAACCTAAGTTACAGCAATGAGTTGACTTTATGAAGATTTTTTGAATTTGGTATTGTAGTTGACTCCATAAGGTATTTAATTGGATTGGTATATATAATATATATTTTCATATCCAATAAGATATATCATGAAATCAAATCAAGTAAGTAGTATAGGTAAAAATTAAGATAACTACAAGAAGTATAAATAAAAGTAGACTCTTATCTATCACAATCAAGTGATCATTTTATTTCAAAAGAATCTCATTCAAAAAATTGAGTTATAGTTTAGAGATTATCCACTAATTCATCCTAATGGTGCATCAGCCAAATCCTCTAACCAGGTGAACTTAATAGTCTTTTCCAAATCTCCTAACAGTGTGCATACTTCATTATATGTTGTAAATCCTTTCACAAGGTGCACCTAACCATCCAAGTATTTCTCCTACCAAGGAAGATCACCATAATTGATCAATTATAAGCTTTAATAGGCTAACTTGTTATGGTGGTAATAAAGCTTGTGGGTATCATCCCCGCCCCAGTTTTACTTTCTATTTGAAATGTTTTTAGGTTACCAAATGTTGTGTTAAGTGTTATGAATATTTTATTGTCTTGTGTATTTTATACATGCAATTAGATTAGATTATATGATGAATTAAAGTATAATATTTTATTGGTTTCTAATTCACCCACCCTCTTAGTCAGCTAGTCTATACAACATTTCCAACAATCCTCATTGAGGAAAATGAAACTCACTCTCCAAAAGAATTCATCACCATGTATTATTCAACAAAAATACAATTTCAATACAACCATGAAAGCCTTCAAAGCCATAGCCATGACCAAGTAATCGATTTGAACAAACATGAATCCATGAGTCCAATGCCATTCTTTTGACCTTTTCAAATGCTCCCTTTGCCAAGCTATCTAACATTTTCTTTCTTGACTTTTCCCTTCTTTCCTTTTTTTTGCCTTGCCTTTATGAGCCTATGGTTTCTTTAATATTAGCAAGTGTTGATAACAACTATTCAATTGTATCTTTCCATTGATGTTACACAAATGTTATACTCTAACTAAGCACTACCAATTGGAACCAAGTTTAGAATATTTCAATATATAATGAGCATAAGATTAGTGGAAGAAATTTTAGGAATTCTTTTTTAAACCAAGTTAGGTCTGTTACCAAAGGAGTTTCATGTAAATTGAGTCAAGTTGGTTACCAAGGAACTCAGTGGTAACTGAGTGACCTAGTCTTCAATTTAAGCTAACCTTCAATAGATTAGTTTTATTTCTTAGTTGGTTTATTTAAGTCAACTCAGTGGATGTTATTTATTTATTTGAAAGTGTATCTAAGCCAACTTGACATTGGATTTCATATATATGAAAGGTCAAGTTGTGGATTGAACAACAAGTGGAAGTGGAAAAGAAGATAAGATGTCAAAAGAGAAGGATATATAATTTAGTGTAGAGTATCCAAGGAGATACAAATAATATTTTTATTAGGAAGTATCTAGAGGATAAGCTAGAATAGTGATCTAAATCTAAAATTTAGTTTCTTCCTCAATAAGGTCAATCATTATTACTCTCTAACAATTGTAGTAGTGAAGAAATCTCCTAATAGGGTTGACTTAATAGTCATTTTGTAAATCCTATAACAAGGTGACATTTCTATATTGAAGTGTATTAAGGCCTCTAGAAAGGACACTTTTAACAGGGTGATTTAATCCCTTAACAAGGTCACACCTAACAAAGTGCTTTGTAACATTTAATAGGATTGGCTCCTAATAGGGCTCAATTAAAAACATTGAAAAGTTGTAACTAGTTACATTGGTGGTTTTCCCAAATTGGATTTCCATATTAAATCTTGGTGTCTCATGTGTTCATGTTATTTTCTTACTGCTTTATCTTTTTGCAATTAAGTTACTAAAGGTTAATAAACATTAATATGTTAGATTTATTTGTTAACTAAGTTATAGTAAATATAAGTTCAAAGCATGGAAAGAACTCATGAAGCTGCATTTGAGAACCATTGGAGATATAGGGCTAAAATTCCTAAAGAATGAGTATGTAGAACCTCTTAGTCCTTTGACTATAGATTAGATGGTAGATAAAAAAATACAACACAATGATGATTGGAATTTCTTCTACTCTCAATTATGTTAAATTTGATGAAGTCAAATATTTTCCTAATGCTCATGGAATGTGTACCAAGCTGACAAAGATATATGGAAGGGATGACAACATAAGGAGTGTCAAAGTAGAAAGTTTAAGAGCCTAGTTTGATCAGATGAAAATGAAAGAAGATGAAAATATTATAAAATATAATGAAATAATTAAAGAAAGTGTGAGTGCAATCAAAGCTTTAAGAGGAACAATAGATGAAATTATACTTAGCAAGGTATTATGAACTCTTTCTCCTATTTATACTATTATATTTTCAGCTATTCAAGAGATGAGATGTGATCCCAAAAATGGTATAACTTTAGATGCACTAGTGGGAAGGTTAATATCTTTTGAGTTGCATAACTTTGATAATTATACTCCTAGTTCTCACAATGTAGAATCAATGATCAAAGATAAAATAACTATTGGTAGAAAGTTAAGAAACTCAAAAGGAAAATAGTTTGATAGTTATGAAGAAGAAGAATTTGATGATGATCTTAAAGCTATTGAAGCCCTACTTGCAAGAAGGTTACCAAAAGGAAAAGATAAATATAAAAGAAAAATTCCATTGATTTTTTACTTCTAAAGAATTTGGTCACATTTCTACAAGATTTCCAAACAAGGAAAGGAAATATGATAGGAAATCTAGCAAGTTTAATGGCATGAAAGATTTCAAGAGCTGCAAAGACAAAGGTAAGAAATCTTGTTATATTGTTGAAGATTTATGCATTGATGATGAAGATGAAATGTTATATAATGTTATTAAAGATGAATTAGATGATAAGGAAAATGAAAATATGGCACTTATTTCTCATGTTAGCAAGAATGATACATGGATAATAGATAGTGGTTGTTCTTGTCACATAAATGGTGATAAAATTAAGTTTGAACACTTGGAGCACTATGATGGTGGAAGTGTTAAGTTTGGAAATAATGAACCATGTTATTTAAAGGAAAAAGGTTGCATTGCATTGACTGATGGAATCAAATGTGACAATTCCTAATGGGTTGAAGGACTAAGACATAATCTTCTATGCATGGCATAGCTGAACAACATTAAATTCAAGGTAGAATTCATGAATGGGAAGGCCAAGCTTCTAGTTGGTAAAGGAAACCTAGTTGGAACTAGAAATCAAACTAAAGGTAATATATTTTATCTAGATCTCACTAAAATTTCATGCTTTTTGGCACAAGTAGAGGAAAGTTGGTTATGGTATAAAAGGATGTGTCATGTAAATTTTGATAATCTAGTTACAATAAGAAAAAATAGAAGAGTAAATAGTATTCTAAATCTAAAGAAACCTCAAATGGCCATATGAATACAATGTTAGATTGGAAAGATGGGTAAAACTAGATTCAAAAGTAAGAACTTCAATACTAAATAATTCCTAGAACTAGTTCATACAAATCTTTGTGGACCAATAGGTACAGAGAGCTACACTAGAGACGAATATTTAATTTTGTTCATAGATAATTATTCTAGGATGATAATAGTAATGTAATTAAAGGATAAATCTAAAGCTTTTAAAAAATTCAAGTGGTATCTAGCTAGAGTTGAGAAAGAAACATGTAAGAAGTCAAAATGCCTAAGATTATATAGATAAGGAGAATTCATCTCTAATGAATTAAAAGAATTCTACAATGAAAGAATAATCAAAAGGTAGGTATATACACCTAATACACCTCATTAGAATAGAAAAGAAAAAAGAAGAAATAGATCCATCATGGATTGTGCAAGAATACTAATGATAAAAAAAAATACTACAATCAAATAATGGAAGGAAGAAATCAACACAATAGTTCATACCTTAAACTGAGTTCAACTAAAGAAAGATACAAATCAAATAGCTTATGAAATATGGTATGGCTATAAACCTAATGTGTATTATTTCAAAGTATTTGGTATAAAATTTTATATCCTAAAATAGTCAAGGAAAGGAAGTTTGATGTGAAAAGTGATGAAGGCATTTTCCTAGGATACTCCAACAAGAACAAAGCATATAAATGTTTGAATCTTGCTACTGACAAGGTTTTAGAAAGTGTACATATAAATATTGATGAGTTTTTAGCAAAGAATTAATAAAAAAGCAGCAACAAACCTGAAGATTACATAAACTTTGTTTACTTTGATCCTGATACTTTACCCACCATTCAATAGATTACCCAACCTAAGTCACCCAAATCTAGAGTGTCAACCAAGTTACATCCAATGTCAACTGAGTTGTTGGAATACTTCAGAATAACTAAGAGGGGGGGTGAATTAGTTATCCAAGGTCTAGATGTACTATTAAAACTTTTTACAGCTTAGTGAACCCATAAAACATTTATCATCATGCATGCATCCATAAGATTATGCAATCACTTAAAACTTGTAGATTGCTATCAAATCAATTTGTAGAAATATAAACATGAAAGATAACATATTCAATAAAAAAAATGACACAATGACTTACGTGGAAACCCAATTTGGAAAAAACCACTAGTAACATTCTACTCATTCTCACGCTTCTGAAGTAATGCCCTGTAAAAGCCCAACCTTGTTGAAGGTTACAATGCACACTATTAAATGTGACCTGGTTAAAGGATTTCAATCACTCTATTATGAGTGAGCCTTGTTAGAGGAATTTAGAGCATTCACTTGGAATGTCACCCAATTAAAGGATTTTCTAATGACTGTTAGGTCAACCTTAATCCAAAGGATTTACCCTAGACTGATACAATTATTATGGAGTAACAATAAGACTTGATTGCATAACAACTTGCAACTCCATTTATAGATTAAAAATCTATGGTTTAGTCCTCCATTCTACTTGGATTCCACACACTTCAACTCTAATAACTTGTTCACCCTTCAAGAATCCATACCCTTAAGCCTTCTTTCTTAACTTGCTAGTACAAACTCTTTACTTAGGTCATTTAATGAAGCAATACCCTAGACTCCTTGTCTTCCTTAGGTTCTCGCATATGACAACCTTTGCTTCTAACCAATGATCCCTATAAATAGAGAATTAATATATTTTGTCATTCATTCTTCATCATCCAATTTAGGGTTAGAAAAGTTTAGGTTGGATTCAATGAAACTATCCCTTATTTCATTTCATCCCTTTCTAGAAATTTCTCCTTCAATTCTCTTTGAATTCACCTAAAATGGTTTACAATAGATTTTGTATCACCAGCTCATGAATCTTATCTTCCACTTGGTTTACATAATCTAAGGAAAAAACTTGTCAGCTCATATCCATTGAATTCATGATATTTCAAATAATATTGACACTCGGTATTGACTAGCTTCTGATGCTCAACACATACTGTGTTTCTTGGAATCCTCTATAAAATCACTCCACATGAACTAAAGTTTACTAGTACTTGGCATCAACTAAAATTTACTCAACATCAATTGCTTTACTTGGCATCTATTATCTACTCGATTAAGCTTGGTAGAAAAACTTTTTTTATCTTGTTCTTCTGAACTTGCTTAGTGCAACCAATCTTTTCAACCTAAAGTAGATTATCAATGCACTATGATATCATTGTCTTAGCTAGTTCTTGTACTCCTTTTCATATCATAACTAGACCTTTCCTCTAGGTGCTATTGTTACATCATTTGATCAAATCCTCTCCATTAATCAAATAAATGATAGTACTTAAATCATATAAGCAGTTATCTTACCAGTAAATAGCAATTTTGACATCAGTGACAAAATAATAATTGAAACACATTTATCATACTTGTATCAATCTATTTTCAATAATCTCCCTATTGAGCATTGATGGAAAACCAAGCTAATCAACCAAACTGACTTAGTTTAAATAGTAAGAGCAAAAAAATACCAAAAAGAAAATAATTCCTTGTATTAAAATATCTCCCTCTATCGGCAACTTTCATCTTCTAAATAGGTTATAAAATTTGGTTTTGTTCTAATCAATAGACAATCAACTCATCCTTATGACTCCCTTTGAATTACTTATTATATCTCCTTCTACATTATATTACTCTTACTAGGTAGATGTAATAAGTAGACACACTTTCTTTCTTGGTAGTCAAAATTTCTCCCTCATACTATGTTTTAGGATTTCTCCCTCTTTGTTCAATTCCTTTCTTTGTTGTTAAAAATTCTTAATATCTCTTTTGATCAACTACTATCTCCCTCATCCTATATATATCTCGCTCTTTGACAAAAATGCCAAAGACTTGTCATCTTAATATGTAGATATGAAATTATTCAGTTTCTCCCTTTGTCACCTTGCTTGTGATTGATTTGTAGCTCTAGCTCTTTGATTACTTTAGGCAAGTCCTAAGGTAAGATCCACTACATCAATTTCTAACATATGTTAATTAACTTGTTCGATGCAGGGCAATCCTCTTATTTCTTAGATAGCCTTAGATAGAGATATCACCCCTAGTTTACCTATTAGATACTCATGAGAATTCTTGGGTAATGGCTTTGTGAAGATATCAGCAATTTTCTCTTTTGTGTTAACATATTCCATCTTCACCTCTTTATCTTAAATTAATTTTCTCAAGTAACGGTACTTGATTGCAATGTTCTTAGTCTTTGTGTACATCATAAGATTCTTTGATATAGTTATAGCACTTGTATTATTACAATACAGTATCACTAGTTTAGTAATCTCTTCCTCCATACCTTTGATTAGATGTTTGATCCATACAATGTTTATGAAATTTACAATAGAAGCAACATATTTAGCTTTAGCAGTAGATTGTGAAGTGAAATTTTGTTTCTTACTTGTCCATGTAACTAGCCTCTTGCCTAAGAAAAATTCCCCTCCACTAGTGCTCTTTCTATCATCAATATTTCTAGCCCAATCAACATCAGTATAGGCTCTTAAATCTAATTTCTCATTTTTCTTGTAGTATAGACCATATTCCTTTGTTCTTTTTAGATATCTCATTATTCTCTTTACAGCCACCAAATGATTCTCCTTGGGATTAGTGGAGAATCTTGCAACTATCCCTACATATAAAGCAATATCATGTCTATTATGTACTACATGTTGCAATTTTCCAATCATAGACCTGTATAATGTTTGATTCACCTTGGCCAAATCATCATTCTTGGAAAATTTATATCTTGTTACCATAAGTGTACTTACTAGCTTGAAATCCTCCATTCCAAAAGTTTTCAGTATCTCCTTGACATACTTTGAGTGAATGATGTATATACCATATTTCATCTAGTGTACTTGCCAACCCACAAAGAACTTGATCTCTCCAAACATAGACATCTCAAATTCTTGTTTTATTTCATTTTCAAAATCCTTACATAATCTATCTTGACCTCCAAATATGATATCGTCAACAAAAAAAATTGATAACAAACTACCTTTGCCTTTCTCTATCTTCAAGTATAGATTGTTTTTATAATTAGTCCTTTCAAATACAATCTTCACAAGATAATTATGAAGTCTCTCATACCATGTACTTGGTGCTTGTTTCAAACCATATAAAGCTTTGTGTAATTTGCATACCATGTTTTTATTGTTAACATCAACAAATCCTTCTGGCTATTCTATATAAACTTCTTCCTCTAATATACCATTTAGAAATGTAGATTTAACATCCATTTGATAAAATTTAAAATCTTTGTATGCAAATAAGCAAGCAGAGTTCTTACTCCTTCCAATCTAGCAAAAGGGGCAAATGTTTCTCCATAGTCAATTTCTTCTTCTTGTACATATCCTTTACAAATTAATCATGCCTTGTTCCTTATAACTTTACCATTTTCATCTAACTTGTTTTTATATACTCTCTTGGTTCCAATCACATTTTTGTCTTCTGGTCTAGGAACCAGAGTCCATGTTTTGTTTTTCCTAATTTGTTCAATCTCTTCTTCCATGGCTTTACTCCAATCCACATCTTCTAAGGAATCTTTCACTATTTTTGGGCTCTTTCATGCTCAGCAAGCACATATCATTTCTCAACTTGTTCCTTGGCATTGGTCTAGCATATTTATCTCCAATGATTTGTGTAGTAGGATGATGTCTCCTGACATATTTAGACAATCTTGGTTCAACTCTAGTTTACTCAATTGGTCTATCAACTTCTAAGTCACTATGTAAATCTGTGACAAGTATTTCAACATTTCTTTCATGTACACTATTCTCAAAATTAGAATGTGCTTCAACTTCATTCTATAATTAGGCATTTGAAAGTAGCTCAATTCCTAAATGCAACTCAGCATTCATAGTATGTGACTTCGCAACCACTGAAACTTGCTATTGGTTTGTAACTTGATTTGAAACATCTTCTTCACAAGGCATACCTTCATAAAAGTATACAAATGATTTGTATTCTTCTATTTCATTCATAGGTTCATCCTCATACACTTTTGTATATTCATCAAATTTCACATTTGCACTTTCTACAACTTTGTTAATGTTAATATTTAAACACTTATAAGCTTTACTTCTTATGGAGTAACCTAGGAATATACCTTCTTCACTTTTTGCATCTAGTTTACCTTTCCTGAAATATTTGAGAATATAGAATTTTCTTCCAAATACCTTAAAATATGTTACATTTGGTGAGTATCCATACCATAGTTTAAAAAATGTTGAATGAGTACCTTTCTTGACTTGTACATAGTTCAAGGTATAGATAGATGTACTTATAGCTTCTCTTCAAAAAAAATTATAACAATTTTTCTCCATCATGAATGTCCTAGAATAGTCCATTATAGACCTGTTCCTCCTTTCAACAATTCCATTTTGTAGAGGGATTCAGAGGAGAAAATGTTTGTCTCTTGATTCCTTTGTCATTACAAAACATCTCAAACTCATTTGATGTAAATTATCCTCCTCTATCAGATCTCAAACATTTTAAAATTTTACCAATTTTCTTATCAACTCTTGCTAAGTACCACTTAAACATTTGGAAAGCATCAGATCTTTATTTCAAAAACATTATTGTGATCATTCTAGAATAATCATCAAAAAGTAGCATAATGTACTTATCTTATCTATAGCTTTGCACTTCAATTGGTCTATACAGGTTAGTATGAACAATCTCTAGCATTCCTTTAGAGGTATGAGTTTTACTCTTAAAACTTGACTTTGTCATCTTGCCTAATTGACATTGTTTGCACATTATTTTATCAAGTTTCTTCAACTTAGGAAAACCTCTAACTTTTCTCATGTTATTGATACTAACCAAGTTATCAAAATTAACATAACATAACCTCTTTTTCCATAGCTACACATCATCAAATTTTAAAACTAAACAAGTAGCATCCTCTATATCAAGGTAGAATAGATTACTTCTAGTTTGATCAGCATTTCCAATCAGTTTTCCATCAGTATCATATATCTTAGCAATCTTGTTTTCAAACTCAAACTTACATCTTAAATTATTCAGTTGTGACACGCTCAATAGATTATAGTTAAGTCCTTCAACATATTAAGCATTGTCACATAAAATCTTTTCTATGAGTTTGATAGAACCTTTTCCTTTTATCAAACATTGTGCATCATTACCAAATCTTACACTATTTCCATCATAATAATTCAAGGTAATGAACTTACTTTTATCTCCGTTCATGTGATGTAAACACTCACTATCAATGATCCATCTATCATTCTTGTTCACACAAGACACAAGTGTAGTTGCCTCATTTTCATTAGATTCATCGTTCATTGTAACATACACCACTTCATCATCATGTTCATTAAACTCATCTTTTTTTTCCTCTTTATCAATGTAGCAAGACTTCTTGCCTTTATCTTTGTAATCTTTTTTGTCTTCATCTCTTCTACTTTTGCACTTGTCACCACTTCTATAGTTCTTCTTCTCTAGAAATATAGTAGCAATATGACCAACCTCAATGCAATTAAAATAAATGATAGGTAATTTACTTTTAAAATTCCCTTTACCTAAGTGAAATCTTCTTGCCATTAGTGCTTCAAGTCAATCTACATCCTCCTCATTTGTATCACTGTCACTAGACAAATATTTTGTCTTTTTCTTCTTCTTCTTCTCATTAGGTTCCTTCAATGATAGCTTAGCTTTGAAAGTAGATTCAATATTTTTAGGTTTGTAGTTATCAAATTTAGATAGCTGAAAAGCAATGAGTCTACCTATTAGACCTTCAAGACTTAGAACATTCCCTAGTACATGTCTTAGTTCTTGTATAGCAAAAACTCTAATAACATATATAGGTAATAGTGTTCTCAAAACTTTTTTTAGTATTGTATCATCATCTATTGTACCAATAGCTCCTCTTATTACATTAACAACATCTTTTATCTTAGAGAAATATTGATCAATATTCTTACCTTCTTGCATTCTCATATCATTGAACTTACCTCTAAGACTTTCAACTTTGGCTCTTAGGTGAAAGTATAAAGTTGTGTCAACTTTCAGGCTAACTTATCAAAATGACTAAATTTTAATATTTCTATCTAAAAACCAATTTTGTTCAAACATATGATTTGGATAAATTTATTTTAGCTAAGTTAGGTATGGTCTCACACTTTTCCAATATAAAATGTCTATTAAATGCATGTTTTATACGTGTTTGTATCCAATTACTAAAGGAATAAAATTATTTCAGAAAAGTGGTGTTTCAATAACTCTTACTAGTTCTTATAATATTTTTTTAATAACATATAAACACCATTTTATAGAGATCAAAGTCAAGAATATTCTCATATAGATTTTATAGTGTTTTAATTAGATATAGTCTATTGAAATTAAAAAAAATCTACAAGCACACATTTTAACACTCAAAAAGATAATTATATTAATTTTGAGAAAGAAAAAATATTAAATAATATTAAAAAAATTTAAAATTAAATGGCATTCTAGAAGAGAGAGCCCTCTTAAAGAACATATAATTTTTCTTCTGGTTAGAATAGATTTGTTTTGAAAAACGTGGTGGGAGATGGAAACTATCGATTTTATTGGAGCTGAAATTTGAATCATTATAAAAGAGAAAATATAAGTTTAAATCTGACTTTTATTTTTAATTATTCTAGCTATATGTGTTATCCATAACATAGTCTGAGATCAAAGGGAAATAAGTTTATTTCCATTTAGTTTTGTGGTGGGAACTAGACCCCTAATTTTCAACATTTTTTAGCAGCTAAAAAATTATCTATAAAAATTAGGAAAATATATCAATTCCTATTCTAAATAATTATTAAAAATTATAATCCTAAACTTATCCATTTCTACACATTTCATTAGTTTATTTCATTTTCAAATTCAAAATAATAATAGTAGTCTTATGTCATTGATGGTGAACAATTATACTTTTGCTAGCCTTTTCCTTTACAAAAGGGTGACATAGGGTTGTGCTTTTACCCTCTTGTAACATTTTTATCTCCTCCATAGATGGTGTGTAAAGCATCCCACATTTCCTTTGTGCTATCAATACTTTTGATATCATCAAACTTGGCATAGCTTAGGGTAGAGGCAATCTCCAACATTGTCTAGTTGTGTTCTTTCTTCTTTTTTAGATGCTCAACAGTTAGGGCACCAACAGGATCATCATGCTCAACAATAATGGTAGATTTTACATGGTCTCCAAGTTCTCCAAGGTGTAGCTTCATCAACATTTTCCATGTAAGAAATTTATCTCTATTAAGCTTGGGTACTTCTCTTTTTGACATCTTGATCTTTGTGCTTCTAGTACCTTCAAACTAGTCCTCTTAAGTAAATGTCTCTGATACCAATTGTTAGAATACAATAGAATAACTAAGAGAGGTGAATCAGTTATTCAAGGTCCAAATGTACAATTAAAACTTTTTATAGCTTAGTGAACCCATAAAGCATTTATCATCATGCATGCATCCATAAGATTACACAATCACTTAAAGCTTCTAGGTTATTGTCAAATCAATTTGTAGAAATGTAAACATGAAACATAATAGATTCAATAACACACTTGACAATTTACTTGGAAACCCAGTTTAGGAAAAAGCACCAGTAACATGCTACTCTTTCTCACTCTTCTAAAGTGTTGGACACTGTTAAATGTGACCTAGTTAAAAAAATTCAATCACCCTATTAGGAGTGAGCCTTGTTAGAGGACTTTAGACCATTCGCTTGGAATGTCGCCTAGTTAAAATACTTACAAATTATTGTTAGGTAAACCTTAATCCAAAAGATTTACCCTACACTGATGCAATTATTAGAGAGTAAGAATAAGGCTTGATTTGATAAGAACATACAACTCCATTTTTAAATTATAGATTTTGTTTTAATCCTCCATTCTGCTTGGCTTTTACACACTTCAACTCTAATAGCTTTTTCACCCTTCAAGAATCCATACCCTTAAGCCTTCTTGTTGAAATTTCCAATGTAGACTCTTCACTTAGGTCACTGAATGAAGCAATAGCCTAGACTCCTTTTCTTCCTTACATTCTCACATATGACAACCTTTTCTTCTGACTAGTCTTCCCTATAAATAGAGGATTAAGATATTTTGACATTCATTCTCCATTATCCAATTTAGGGTTAGGAAAGATTAGGAAGGATTCAATGAATCTACCCCTTATTTCATTTCATCCCTTTCTAGAAACTTCTCCTTCAATTCTCTTTTAATTTTCCTAAAAATGGTTTACCATGGATTCTATGCCACCAACTCATCAATCTTATCTTCCACATGGTTCACATAATCTAAGAAAATAAACTTTTCAGCTTAGATCTATTGAATTCACAATCTTTCAAATAATGCTAACACTCAACATTGACTAGCTTGTGATGCTCAGTGCATACTGTGTTGCTCAACATGCTCTATAAAATCACTTGGCATGAACTAAATTATATTGGTGTTGGACATGAACTAAACTTTACTCAGCATCAACTATTTTACTTGAAATACACTAAAATAGACTTTTACTTGGCTCCAACTGATTTTCTACTTGGCTTGTACTAATTTTGCTCGATAGCTACTATCCACTCGGTCAAGCTTGGTAGATAAACTTTGTTTATCTTGTTCTTCTAAACTTTCTTAGTGCAACCAATCTTTACAACCTTAAGTAGATTATCAATACACTATGATATCATTTTCTTAGTTGATTCTTGTACTCCTTTTCATATCATAACTCTTGTTACATCATTTTATAAAATCCTCTCCATCACTCAAATAAACAATAGTACTTAAATCATATAAGCAGTTGTCTTACTAGTAAATAATAGGTTTGACATCAGTGACAAAACAATGATTTAAACACATTTATCATACTTGTATCAATATGTTTTCAACATGAGTTCCATCCAATGTCAAACAAGTTGCAAGTAGTGCAACTCTACTTGAATATAGTTCAAACCAAGTCTTAGATAAAGGAACCTAAGTCATAGTTTGTGGGAACTGAGTCTGAGACAACAAATATAGAGAAATTTTTTGAAATTCATAGACCCTTTGAGCATGGTTAACCAAGTGAATCCAATCTAGTATCTAGAAGTAATATACATGTACTTTCTAGATATGTTAGAAGACATCATGTACTTAAGAAAATAATTGGAGATCAGAAAAGAGGCACAATGACAAGGAAAAGACTAAAAGGTACATGTTTTCTTACTAAGTTTAAACCTAGAACTATTAAAGATGCATTGAATAATGAAAGTTAGATTGAGGCAATGAATGAAGAGATTGAGAAAGTTGAAAGGAATAATACTTAGACTCTTCTTCCTAGACCCAAGGACAAAAATTTAATTGGTACAAAGTGGGTATTCAAAAACAAATTGAATGAAAATGGAAAAGTATAAAGGAATTAGGTAAGGCTAGTGTGCAAAGGATACACTCAAGAAGAAGTTATAGATTAAAGAGAAACATTTTATCATGTCACTAGACTTGAAGGAGTTAGGACACTACTTGCATATGTTGCATTCAAAGGATTCAAAGTGTATCAAATGGATGTAAAATAAGCTTTCTTGAATGATGATTCAAAAGAGGTAAATCAAACTACTTATAGATTTATGACTGAATAACTTCAGTATGTAGTTCACGAAAGACTTGATATAGCATTAATAGTTGGTGTAGTTGCAAGATTCTCTACAAATCCCAAAGAAAATAACATGATGATAGTCAAAAGAATTATAAGATATCTAAAAGTAACTCAAGACTATGGTTTATGGTACAAGAAAGGGGGAAACCTCAAGTTGAAGTCCTTTACTAATATTGATTGGGTTGGAAGCACTAATGATAGGAAGAGCACTAGTAGAGGAGAATCCTTTCTTGGAAAGAGGTTAGTATCTTTGACAAACAAAAAGTAGAATTGCATCTCTTAGTCTATAATAAAAGTAGAATATTTTGTTGTAGCATTCAATTGCTCAAAATAATGTGGTTCAAGCAACTTTTATAAGGAATGAAAGAAGAAATCAAGGATCTAGTGGTTATCTTTTGTAATAACACAAGTACAATTAATATATCTAAAAATTCAGTAATGCACACCAAGACAAAACACATTGCAATCAAGTATCATTCTCTAAGAAAATTAGTTCAAGATAAAGAGATTAGATTGGAATATGTTAACACAAAGGAGTATGTTACTAACATATTTACCAAACCATCACCTACAGTTAATTTTTTGTATCTAAGAGGAAAGATAGGGGTCATTCCCCTATCTAATGCTTACTAAAGTATAGATTAGTGATGCATCAACCAAACTACTTCGAAGATCTATCAAGTTGATGAAAAGAAGTTAGAGCTCATTGCATATGAATTAGTATATTAGATACATTATAAATTCACTATGCCAAGTCTTTGGAATTTTATGTCAAAGAGGGAGAGAATCATGTCATATATTCATTAATGGTGAGATTCATGTAATCAGAGACAAATTAGAAATAGTAATATACAAGGGGGGGGGGGAACTATTGCAAACACAAATACTAATGATATTCCTATGGGGGAGTATTGGAGATATGTTACTAAGATGATGTGTTACATTTATGACTAAGTTTGTCATTGATGTCAACATAGTAGTTTTCTCTAGTATTTGGCAAAAGAATAGTGGAAAGATCAAGTTGATATAGATAGCTAGTTGAGTATTATAACTATCTAAGGTTATGACAGATACTTATGAGTATCTAGTATATGTAGTTAATGTCAGAAGAAGAAATAATAAGTTTGGAAGAAGTTATGTAAGTATTCATGATGTCTATTCTGAGATAGATTTTATAGAGGCGTGTTCTAGTAAACTTGTTATATCTCTTAGTAGAGTTTTTATTCTGAGAATCAAGGTTGAAGACATGAATAATACATGTTGGAGATGGCATGGCTAAGTTCACTTGTCATAATATTGTGTACACAAAAAGTTAATCAAGATGCAAGATAAAAGATTTATATTATTACTAAGTGTAATATGTTCTTAATGTGGTCCTATAATAATTAATTGAGAAGGTCTAATAGTTGACTTAGAGAATTTTTTTGAGGACTCAATATAAAGGAGAGACATTTTCCTTTATTAGACATGACATACAAAAGTAATTGTGTAACAGTACCAGTGTGGAATGTGAAGTTAAGCAAAACAAAGAAAAAGTGAAGGAAACTTAATTTTTGAGGTTTTGCTGAGTGATCCAAGGTTTGATATTTGGATCTAAGCTTCATGACCTAGTCTAAAAGGTGTGATAGTGATTGATTTTTTTGATAGAATAAAGGAAATAAGAACATAACAATAAATTGCATGTTTGAGCAATGAGGTCTTCTTGTAGTTAAAATTGTATGTTTGGGCAGTGGCCTCATCTTGCATACATTGTACTACAAATCTTAATAGGGTTGGCACAAATCCTAACAAGGATTCAAAGTCTCCTAACAGGGACTCTATGTACTAAATTTTGTAATAGACTCCTAACAGGGTCCATCCTCTAACAAGAAATATAAATATTAGTACATCATCTTGTGGGCATCATTCTCACTAGGGTTTTCCCTCTGATCAAGGGTTTCCCTAGTCAACATATCTAGTGTAATGTGCATCTTATTATGGTTGTTGTTTACTTTGGATGAATGGTTAAGCTTATTTAAAGAAGATAAATGTTTTAATTTTTAGATAACTTATTCACACCACCACCACCACCCCCCCCCCCCTCCCTCCCTCCCTATTATCTTGGTGGACTATTGTTTCTAACAATTGGTAACAGAGCATCAAGTCCTTGAAGATAAAGTTTAACAACTTTGGGAGATCCATGGCAAGCATGTTTAGAAAAGATAGTCTAAATTTTGATGGAAAAAATTATGATAGCTAGAAGGAAAAGATGAAGACACATTTTTTGTGTATGGGTCTGAGATATTGGATCTTAACAAAATTGGTGAAGAAAATCATTGCTAAAAAGAATTTGGAAACTTGCACTAAGACAGAAAGAGATCTTTTTATGTGTGACATGAGAGCTAGAGAAGTAATATTGACTGCACTTCCTAAAATTGAATACAATCAAGTAAAATCACTTGCCACTTCACATTTTATTTGGAAAGCTTTTGAAACTAGTTTTGAAGGTGATGCACATTCTAAGAAGTTGAAGTTACAAAGTTGGATTTGTGCATTTCAAGATGCTAAAATGATGGAAGATGAATCTATAAGAACATATATAGGAAGGATATCAAAAAATACTATAGGTATTAGATCTCAAGGAGGAACCAAAGAAGATGATGAGGTTATATGGAAAATATTGAAGAATCTAACACCACCATTTAATTTATTAGTTTAGATGATATAGTTTTTGATATATTGTTCCAAATATATCACAAATAAAACATTGCTTGGAAGATTTGAAGCAGTTGAAAATGAACTTAGATAGTCTAGAGAATTAACTAGAATAGAGACAACCTTTAGTACTTTAAATATTTGAAATAATTTATCAAGGAGCACAAGTGTTAGAGGAGATTTTTCTAGCAATAGAAAATCTAAGGAAGACAAAAAGATTGAAGAATGAGTAGCCCTTCTAGTAAGAAGAGAAAAAGGAGGTAAGAAAATCTTTAAATGTTGGGCTTGTGATGAATATGGTCATTATGCATCTAAGTGTCCTAAAAGAGAGAAAAGGTATAAAGGAACTTACAAGCCTAGAAAAGATAGAGAGTATTTGTATGCAAATGAAGATAATGATTCTGATGAACAAGCATTAAGTGCTACTGATGATGAAATTAGATTTGTGATAATTAAAGAAGAAAGTCCAGAAAAAGTATCTTTGGTGTCACAAGTTGAGAAGAAATCAAATATGATAATTGATAGTGGTTGTTCACATCATATGACTAGTGATATGAACAAGTTTTTTGACTTCAAAAGTTAGGATGGAGGAATTGTCAGAGTTGGAAACAGTGCAACATGCCAAGATAAAGGTATTAGATCTATAACTCTCGATGGTAAAACTAACACTGAGGATGTATACTTGTTGATGGATTGAAACACAATCTTTTGACTATTGGACAACTAGTGGACAAAGGTTATCAATTTTAGTTCATAGAGAAGCCATGCATGATCAAAGACAAAGATAGAAAGGCAATTGGAACAAGAACCAAATCTAGATGTAAAAATTTTAGTTGAATCCTACTAAAATGAGATGTTTGTTTGAAAAGGTAGATGAAAGTTAGTTATGACATAAGAGAATTTTTCATATAAACTATGATAGTATTGTGAAGAATAGTAACATGTTTACAGTTAGAGATTTTCTTAAGATTGTAAAGCCTACTAACACAATTCATAAGGAGTGTGTTTTGGAAAAGCATAATAGAACTTCTTTTCCCTATAAGAAGTTTACTACTAAAACAAAGTTGGAGATTGTAAACACAAATTTCAACAATCCTACAAAGACTAAAGGATTCTATGGTGAAAGGTATTTTATGATTCTAGTTGATGACTTTTTTAGAATGATGTGGCTGCATTTCTTAAAGAGAAATTTGATGCATTTTATAAGTTTAATATATTCAATAATAGCATTGAGAATGAATCTAGTATGAAGATTAAATGTTTAAGATCAGATAGAGGAAGATAATTTACTTCAAATGATTTTAACATGTTTTGTGAAGAAAATGTAATCAAAAGGTGGTTATCAGCTTCAAGAACCCCTGAATAGAATGGTATTGCAGAGAGAAGCAACATGTTAGCTATAGAAACTGCAAGAGCTATGTTTTTTGAGAATGATATATCCAAGACATTTTGGAGAGAAGTTGTGAATATAGAAGTCTACACTATGAATAGAGTGCAAGTTAGGAAACACACAAACAAGACGCTTTTTGAACTATGGTTTGGTCACTCGCCTACAATCAAGTATTTTAGAATTTTTGGGAGTAAGTGTTATATCAAAAGAGATGATGCTATTGGTATATTTGATGCTAAAAGTGATGAACATATGTTTCTTGGTTATTCATTGAAAAGAAAGGCTTATAGATGTTATAATTAGACAACTAAGACTATTATGGAAAGCACAAATGTGAGAATCAATGAGAAATTTATGATACAAGAGAAAATAGTTGATTACAATTCATATGATGATGAGGTATTTCTTGAGACTAACAATGATTTGTAGAATGAAGGAGACCCAAGGTAAGAACAATGCCTGGAACCTTTAGTGGAGCCAAGAGTTGAGATAGAAACTCCTACTTTAGGAAAGAATATGATAAAGAATCACCCCTCTAAGCAGATCATCATAAGCAAAGACAAAGGTGTGATGAAAAGAAGTAGATTCAATGAAGAAATATGTTTGATATCTCAAGTTGAATCCAAGAATTTAGATGAAGCATGCAATGAGGATTACTGTAAAAAATCTATGAAAGAAGAATTGGATCAGATAATAAAGAATGAGACATGGGAATTGGTTCCCAAACTAGCAGATAAGAATGTAATAGGAACTAAACAGCTATTCAGAAATAAGACGAATGAACAAGGTGAAGTTGTATGGAACAAAGAAAGATTGGTATCTAAAGGTTACTGACAGCAAGAAGGGATAGATTATAAATAAACCTATGCTCTAGTGGCTAGAATAGAAGCAGTAATATTATTCCTGGCTATGCAAAACATAAGAAGTTCAAAGTATATTAGATGGATGTCAAGTTAGCATTTTTGAATAGAGAACTTGAATAAGTGTTGTACATTGAGCAGCCTGAAGGATGTCCTTTGATAGAAGACAAGGACAAAGTATGCAGACTGAAAAAACATTGTATGGCTTGAACCAAGCACCCAGAACCTAGTATGCAAGGTTGGATAGGCATTTGTTAAAGCTTGGATATAGAAAAGGTATGACAATTAGTAATCTCTATTGGAAAGAAATTGATAATGGTTTCATGATTTTGGAAATATTTTTTGATGATATCATATTTGGAGGAAATGATGAGGAAAGTAAGAAGTTTGCAGAAGAGATGAAGAAATAATTTGAAATGAGTATGATAGGAGAGATGAAATATTTTAAAGGATTATAGATTATACAAAATAAAGAAAGAATCTTTATTTCTCAAACTAAGTACTTGAAGGACTTACTGAAAAGGTTTGGTTTGGAAACATGCAAACCAATTAGAACACCTATGGTAACTAGACACAAATTATCTACAAAGGATGAGACACCTACTATTGAGTAGAAAAAGTACAGATCTATGATTGGAGGATTACAATATTTGACTCACACAAGATTGGATATAGAAAATGCATTTGGAATTGTTACAATATTCAAAGCTAATCCTAGAGAAGCACATTGTGTAGCAGTTGAAATGATATTTAGATATCTAAAGGAAACATCTGAGTTCAAATTATGGTATGATAGATCTAATGATTTCACTCTAAGTGCATATATTGATGTTGATTGGGCAAGAAGTATGGATGACAGAAAGAGAACTAGTGGTGGAGCCTTCTTTCTTGGAGGCATAATTGTTTCTTGGCTAAGAAAGAAGCAAGATTGCACATCAAAAAGTATAGTAGAAGTAGAATGTGTGGTAGCAGCAAACAATTGCAATCAAGTTGTTTAGATCAAGCAGATACTGAAGGATATAAGGATATAAATTAGTGAACGTATTGTCATAAATTGTGACAACACAAGCATGATAAATATGTCTAAGAATATTGTATTGCATTCGATGACTAAGCACATTTCAATTAAGTATCACATGTTGAGAGAAAAAGTTGCAAAAAAAGAAATTAGACTAGAGTATGTGAGCACTAAAGAGAAGATTGCAGATATATTCACTAAGCCTCTTCCCAAAGAGACTTTTGAGTATTTTTGAGGTATGCTTGGGGTTATGCCCCTTCCTACATCAAAGTAGAAGATGCAAGAGTGCATCGGTCTAGTATAGAAAAGCATGATTGTTTTCTTGACTAAATGCTAATGCTTCCTATATGGGGGAGTATCTATGATGGATAGAGTCATCTAGGAATCTTGTTGGATGTCATTTTGAACAATGTCTTTGGACACTTGAGCTAAGTAAGAATCAGTTGTTATAGAATTTGATGTAGTAAAGTTGGTTGCTAACACGTTTGACATTTATGTCAATGAGGGAGAAGTATTCCATGAAAAACATTATGACATCATGGGAGAGAAGATCATGAGGAAGAACATTGTGGGGAGAAAGAAAAGAAGTACAACATGGAATGATAGTTTGACAGAAAGCACATCGAGGCATATCAATAAGGGAGAATGTTTGATGAAGAGGATTTGAAAAGATGATGAATAGTCTTTTGTTGGTATTCTTGGAACTAGATTTTTCATCTATGTTGCCATCAATGCCAAAGGGGGAGATTGTTGCAAGCATGAATGGTAATGATATTCCTATGGAGGAGTATTCTAGATATGTTACAATAATGATATGTTACATTCATGAATGAGTTTTTCATTGATGTTAACATAGTAGTTTTCTATGGTATCTAATAGAAGAACAATGGAAAGATCAAGTTGGTACGGGAAACTAGTTGAGTATTACAACTATCTAAGGTTATGAGAGATACTTTGAGTATTTGGTATATGCAGTTAATGTTGGAAGAAGAAATGATAAGTTTGGAAGAAGTTATGTAAATATTGGTGATGTATATTCTGAGATAGAGTTTACAAAGGCATGTCTTGGTAAATTTTTTATATTTCTTAGTAAAGTTGTTATTCTAAGAATTGAGGTTGAATACATGAAGAAGACATGTTGGAGATGACATGGCTAAGTTCGCTCATTATAATATTGCATGTACGAAAAGTTATTCAAGTTACAAAGTAGAAGATTTATGTTATCATTAAGTGTAACATGTTCTTAGTGTGATCCTATAATAATTAATTGAGAAGGTCTAGCAGCTGACTCAAGGAATTGTTTTGAGGACTCAGTATAAAGGTAGGACATTTTCCTTTATTAGGCATGGCATGGAAAATTAATTGTATAAGCAATATAAGTGAAGAATATGAAGTTAAGAAGAGAAAAATGGAAGTGAAGGAAACTTCATTGCCGAGGTTTTGCTAAGTGATCTAAGGTTTGATATTTGGATTCAAGGTTTGTTACCTAGTCTATAAGGTTTGACAATGATTGGTTTGGTTGATAGAACAAAGGAAAGAAGAACATACCAAAAAATTACATGTTTGGGTAATGAGCTCTTCTTGTAGTTGAAATTGCATGTTTGGGCAGTAAGCTCATCTTGCATAAATTTTTCTACAATTCCTAATAGGATTGGCACAACTCCTAACATGGTTGGAATCTCTTAACAAGGATTCAAAGTCTCCTAATAGGAACTCTATGTACTAAATGTTGTAATAGACTCCTAATAGGGTCCATCCTCTAACAAGGAATATTTATATTAGTAAATCATCTTGTGGGCATCATTTCCTCTAGGGTTTTCCCTCTGATCAAGGGTTTCCCTAGTCAGCATATTTAGTGTAATTGTATATGTGCATCTTATTATGGTTGTTGTTTACTTTGGTTGAATGGTTAAGCTTATTTAAAGAAGATAAACATTTTAATTGTCAGTTAACTGATTCAACCCCCCTGCCGCCCCGCCCCCCCCCCCCCCCCCCCCCCCCCCCCCCCCCCCCCCCTCCCCCAATCTTAGTTATCTTGGCAGACTATTGTTTCTAATAGGAACTTGATCTGATGGAGTCTAAAGATAAGATGGTAGAGGGAGAATATCGAAGGGAACTCTCATGGATGGGTAGAGAAACAAAATCAAACTAAGGATATTATAGAATCTAATAAATTATTATTTCTCTAAGTTTTCTTTTCTTAATGACATGACATGTTTCCAACAATTCCAAAGAGGGAGATTATTGATAATAATTATTCAATTGTATATTGTCATTGATGTTACACAAATACCATAATCTAATCAAGCACTGCTAGTTGGAACTAAGTTTAGAAGAATCTAGTATATGCCAAGCATAAGATTAAAGGAAGCAATTTCAAAAAATCTTGTGCAAACTAAGTCAAGTTGGTTACTAAAGGAGTTTATTGTAAACTAAGTTAGGTCAATTACCAAAAAACTCAATGGTAACCAAGTGACCCAGTTTTCAGTTTAAGCTAACACTTAACAGATTAGTTTTATTTGTTAGTTGGTTTATGCAAGATAACTCAGTAGATTTTATTTATTTATTTGAAAAGATATTCAAGCCAACTTGACATTGGATTTCATATATATGAATGGTCAAGTTGTGGATTCAACAACAAGAATAAGTGGAAAAGAAGATAAGATGGGAAAAGATAATGATATTTGATTTAATGTAGAGTATCCAAGGACTCGCAATGAATATTATGATCAAGAAGGATCTAGAGGATAAGCTAGAATAGTGATCTAAATCTACAATATAGTTGCTTCGTCAATCAGGTCAATTATTTTTACTATCTAACAATTGTAGTAGTGAAGAAATCTCCTAATAGAGTTGACTTAACAATCATTTTGAAAATCCTCTAATAAGGTAGCATTTCTAGATTGAAGTGTCTTAAGACCTCTAACAAGTCCACTCATAATAGGGTAATTTAAATCCTTTGACAAAGTCACACCTAACAGAGTGTTTTGTAACCTTTAACAAGGTTGACTCCTACTAGGGCTCACTTCAAAAGAGTGAAAAGTTTTAGCTAGTTGCATTGGTAGTTTTCCCATATTGGGTTTCCACATTATATCTTGGTGTCTCATGTGTTCATGTTTTTTCTTACTACTTTATCTTTCTTCAACTAACTTACTAAAGGTTAATACACATTAATATGTTAGATTTCTTTGTAATCAAGTTGTGATTTAAAAGGAAGTTTGAGTTGACATCTAAGGGATCTGGAATTATTTTAGTGATAACTAATTTACCTCTCCCCTCTTAGTTACTCCTCCTATATTTCCAATAGTAAGTTCCCACAAAACCACCAAATGGTATTACATAAACTATGTGCTAAAACAATGTACTACCATACCCCTATTGAATGACACATATTTAATATTGGGCATTTAATTTATTTTCCCCGATATTGAGTAGTTACATCAAATATTATCACAATTTTTTAGTACAACTTAGCAAGAATATTCTATCAGAATCTCTACGTGTCGTACATCCATCTAGGTGCTCCTAGGTGGAACATTACTATTGGCCATCTTTGCCCCCCATTTAGCCCATCATTGATAACTTCTCTAAGAGATCTTCAATGGGATAGATTTTTTGGTTGTGTTAACATGCTTCTTGGTAAGGTTAACATCTCATGTTAACATGATTTCTTCATAAGCCAAGTTGGCATGGTTCCTTCATGTGTCGAGCTAGTTTAGCTTTTTCATGTGCTCAACTAGTTCAACTTGTTCATGTGTCAAGTTGGCTCATCTTTTCTTTCATGTGCCAAGTTACGAGTTAGCATGCATTTTCTACTAGGGTTAATGTTTTGCATTGACCATTTTCACCATTTTGAAGAGTGACTTTTTTGCTCTTTTCAAAATAGTGAAATTTTCTATTTTGGAAGGCTTACCTCTTTGCTTCTACAAAATCATGAAATCACTACTACCTCTTCAACCAAAAATTTGAGAAATGTGTTGACCAATGGTTTCATGCCACGTGGTGGATCTTCTTGTGTTGGGTTGTCCATTCTTTTGAAGAAGATCTTGATCCACAGTTGGGTTTTATTCATTGGTTGTAAAGATTTTTCTTGTAGCATCTAAATTGTTCATTCCAAAAACAAGATCTATATCAGCTATACATATTTGGGGGTAAATTAATTTTATTCCACGTATGCCAATTCTATAATTTTCATAGTGGGTTAACTTACATGTTATCCCATCCCCCTTTTTTTTTTATAATAGTGCAAATTTATTTATTGTGGCCATTACACATTACAAGGGTCATTTCTTCAATGCAAACTAAAATTTTGGGCCTTGTTCCATGTTGTTAATGCATCTTCATGTCTCTTTATTACATGTGATGATCAGATCATAGGATTTGATCTCTTACGGCTGGATGCGTTGATTTTGGTTTCTTCTTGTCACTGTCACATTTGGAGTTGTTCCATGATCAGATTTCTTCCAAATTTGCAATAACTGCCAGGTGTAGTGGTTGAGTTTGGTTTAGGGCATAAAATATTTCAATTATGCCTGAGCTATAAAGGCAGATTTTGTAAATTTTCTAAAGGTCAAGCCCTCTCTATTTCTCTAGCATTGCCCTAGATTGCTACTGTAAATCCCCTTTTCCTCCGAACTATATGACATTCTACCTTATCTCCTTTAGCCAATAATGTATTGTACATGACCTATTTTCCTCTCATTGGTGTATTATGGATATCTAAAATTTTGTATGGTTGTATCTCTCTGATCTATGAATAATATATAAGTGAATCTCATTTTCCTTGTGTCATTTATTTTGGTTTTTTGATCTACATGTGATTGTTGGATTAAAACAAGTCTAGATGTGTATATCTTTTAGTGTCATGATGGTTCAAAAGTGCATATATGGGCAGAGATTGGTTTGAACATTCTATTTTGTTACATCACCTCCTTAGGATAGATTAGATAGATTTTCTTTCTTGCATCTCCTTCTCCCTTTTCCTCTCAAGAGTAGTTAGGTGCATCCTGATAGCAAAGGAAGCCAATCTTCTCTAAAGAGTCAACCTCATAGTTCAAGTCCCATAGCTTGGAGGTTGTTTCCACGTTTCACAAGGTTGTCCTTGGGTAAAAACTTTGGACAAGGGTGCAAACTTTTGTGACAACATTTTTTGGCACACCTAGTGGGACACTTACATTAGAAGATTTCAAGGTCACTGGTGACAGAAAGAAGATTTCAACATTAATGCTAAGTAGATAGTGTTTCTCTTAGTGTTACAGGCCTTCAAGAGGCTCATTCCACAAAGAACTTGGCAACTCTACACCCTTCATGTCTAGTTTTAGAACAACTTGCAGTGATTCATGCTCAAAGCTAAAACAAGGGCATCTTCTAGAGGTAAGTTATAGTACCAAGAGCTTTCATTTTAAAATCCTAGAAGAAGAAATACTAGATTATCTTTATCACTAGTTAGGAGTGTAGCAGTAACAAATACACCTGTAAGATCCATTTCTACTCCTCTTGTTGCTAGATCTTAGCCTAAGTTTATGTCTACTCATATAAATAGACCATTATTCCATATGGCATAGCCTAGAGCTCATGCTTTTGCCACCTTCAATGGTGGATGTCCTCTCCTATTGGGTCAAAGACATGATATACCAATATCAGCCATCAAAAGTATACCTAAATTTACTGGTGAAACTTCAATTTCTCCCTTAGAACATATCAAAGAAGTTTCAAATGTCTACAATATAAATGGTATTGCAGAAGATGATGTTGTTGTTAGGCTTCTAGCTTCATCCTTAAAAGGGAAGGCCTTGCAATGGTCTAGAGGTTTGGCTCATAACTCTATTACTAATTAGGATGGGTTAGAAGCTAGATTATGTAAGCACATTGAAGATAAGAGTGATCGCCTATCACTCTTGGAGAAATTAACAACTATCAAGAGAGCCCCCTATGAATATATGACTGATTTCAATTATAGATTCTAGAAGACATGGGATAGAATACCCACTACACTTAAGCCTTCTCCTTGTAATTCTTTTTTGTATTACCTCAAATCCTTTAATAGTGAGATTGCAATGACTTTTCCATCTATGGGAGGAGACACCTTACCTGATGCCTATAAAATTGTCATCAAGATAGAAAATATATTGATACAAGGAGGAAAATTGGCCCCAAGGCCTCCTATGCCCTTCTTCCCAGATATTCCTAGTCATAAGCCAATAATGACCCTTGTTCCCACAACTTCCACTCTACAGCCCCTTGCTTTGGTCCCTCAAGTTTCCACATATTCAAATAAAATGGATGAAATCAAGGACATGATACAATCTATGATGTTGAACATAGATAAAATATTGCAAGGCCAAGAGAAGAAGTTGGAAGATAGCTTCTTTGTGATGCAGAAGGTGAGCAACAAGGTCGTGACTTTGGAGAGATAGAAAGCTCAAGGTAATAAGGCCCCTCAATTGCAATATCAAACTCCAAGTAATGTTAGGCCTCCAAATCATAATTATGGGAATAATTCTTTTGATCAAAGGTAGAATAGTTGTGCTTCTACCTCAAATACAAACCCAAATCTAGTAAGGGCATTAGTTCCTCAAAATAATCTTGCTCAGCATTAGGATTTTTGTCCCTCTTGCAATTATTCTTGTAGTCATTGCATGTACCAAAAGGAAGAAGCATACCTAGAATTGACCACACAAGACCCATACATTGGATATCAATACAATAATCCTCAGTTTACTAATACTACCCATTTTGTAGCAACCAGGGGATTGTTTTTTCATGAATCATTAAGTGGAGGAATATTGTAATGTAAACTAGGATTCCATTGCTCACAATACTAGGACAAGAGAAGAGTAATAGAAGATGCTATCCCTCCCCCTCCTAATTAGGCCTCAACTTCAAATGCAATACCTCATGTACAACTAGTAAATGATCAATCATACACCTTTCAATAGAAAAGGAAAAATAATAGCAGAAAGGATGTGTGTGATCCTCAAGTTGTTTCATCTCAACCTCCTACAAGTGCAACTCCCAAAGCTTCTACTAGAGCACATAATGCATCATTCAATGTGATAGATTAGATGACGAAGAAAAATATAAACATTTCTATGTGGGATGTTGCTACTACTATACCAATGTAGAAGAGGTTACTGCAACAAGAATTGGAGAGCATTGAACCAAACATTCAGCCATCAAGAGAAGAAAGTGCCACAATACTAATACAACCATTAAGGGAGGTAGAAACAAGTAAAAAGGTTAGACCTCATCCATTTTATGTTTCCTTGATTATAGGGGATAGGCTAGTCCACAATTGCATGATTGATTCAGGGGCTAGTAGTTTAGTGATTCCTAAGTGTGTTGCTGATGCTTTAGAAATGAAATATGAGCCCATTATTAGGGATGAATTGCAATTGGATGGTAGTACTATCAAGACTGTAGGAATCCTTAGGAATGTGGAAATAGCCCTACATGCATGCCATAGTAATGAAGTACTCCTTTAATACCACTTGATGAAGGTATGCTTTGATACCACTGGCGAAGGGCCACACCACCCTACCAACTTATAACCAAAAATGCCACTAGCTCTTCTTCAACTTTACCCAAGATCCAAGTGTAAACTACCTCACATTCAGCGCTCTGTCTACACACTCAAACTCCATCACAATCCTACTGTAAACTGCCTCACATTTAGTGTTGTATCCACAGACTCATGAAAACTCACTCTTCACTTTCTCCTTCTCTTTCACACCTTCCAACTTTCACCTTCCAAAGCTTTCCTTCCATAGCTTCTACTTCTCAAGCTTCCCCTTCTCGAGCTTGATTAGAAATGCTCATATGCCTTGCTTAAATAGGCACTTACCACCCAATGCATGACTTATCCACAACCTTATAGAATTCATCCTACACAATATCCACAACCTTCTACAACTTCCATAACCTTCTACAATATCCACAGGTTTCTACACTATTCATAACTTCCTAGAATTCTACCCACACACCTTGATAAATGGAATGACAACCACTTTTATTTTATTTTTTCTATTATGCCACCTATGCACCTTGAAAATAGAAATTTCTCCTTTTTTTCTTTTTCTCCTTTTTCCCTTTTTATTTATTTATTTATTTCCTCTAATTTTTGTCACTTTCTCTCTCCTCTAGATTTTTTTTTTTTAATTTTCCCATGCAAGATGCTCCTGCATCAGACTCCCCCGATAGATAGAAAAGTGTGTCCCACACTTTTACGCCAAAAAGAAAGATCTACAACCATCTTCATCTTCACTAAAAGTTTCCACCTCAATAAGGACAAGAAAACCAATGTGCAAATCTTCCACATCTGCATTACTCTATCAAACATCAAAATCTCAACCATCCAATCAGCATGCTCACTCCCATGAACAAACTAAACATAATACTTCATTAGAAGACTCCCATTTACATCAACAACTAGTGCATCCATACAGCAATAACAAAATCCACATCAGCAACCACATGTAGATCGTCATCAACACATGCCAAACTCTCAACACCAACAACCTCATTGCTCACAACAAGATGCTCTGCAAGATACAAGTCACAAGCAACAACAATTGGATCATCTATGACTGAGTGCTCCATAATCTCCATGTCAAACTCAGCCAACTAATCATAAAAATAAATCTCCATCCCAACATCAACAAGGTTAGGAATATCTTTAGCAACATCCTCCAGCTGCTCTAAAAGTTCTATATCAAACTCCACAAACTGATCAACAAAACCAACCTCTTCCACCTTGACCTTCTTAGCTTGATCAGCCAATCTAGCATCCAACGGAGCAAACATCTTAGAAAAATTCCTCTCCACTATATCATGGATTTTCACAATCATCTTAGGGTCCAATCCTCTTGGATCCATCTTCCAAGATCTTCGTAAACCCTCTACAAAAAATCCTTCCCACGCTCCTTGTGACAACCTTGAATTGTATGTAAGTTAGATCGCAACCTACCACCTCACACAAACAATCAAGAACCACATCACAAGTCTAGGACAATGGATCTACAATCCACAAGCTCTCTACAATCATGCCTCAACAAGTTCAGTCTTCCATCTTCGCATCCATCAATCAATTTGCATGTCCTCCCAAGGTCAAGTACAAAATACCTCAGCTTCGGCAATCTGTCTACATGTTTAGGAACTCCTTCTCTGATAAACTTTATCCAACCAAGGTCCTGGTACAAACTACCTCACACTTAGGTGATCTACTTGTACACTCAAGAACTTCTGCTTTGATAAAATTTACCCAACCAAGGTCTTGGTACAAACTGCCTCACACTTCGATGATCTGCTTGTACACTCAAGAACTCCTACTCTGATACCACTAATGAAGTACTCCTCTGATACCACTTGATGAAGGTATACTCTGATACTGCTAATGAAGGGCCACACCACCCTACCAACTTATAACCAAAAATGGCACTAGCTCTTCTTCAACTTTATCCAAGATCCAAGTGTAAACTACCTCACATTTGGTGCTTTGTCTACGCACTCACAACTCCATCACAATCCTATTGTAAACTACCTGATATTCGATGCTCTGTCCATAGATTCAGGAAAACTCACTCTTCACTTTCTCCTTCTCTTTCACACCCTCTAGCTTTCACCTTCCAAAGCTTTCCTTCTATAGCTTCTACTTCTCAAGCTTCCCCTTCTCAAGCTTCTCCTTTCGAGCTTGGTTAGAAATGCTCACATGCCTTGCTTAAATAGGCACTTACCACCCAATGCATGACTTATCCACAACCTTCTAGAATTCCTCCTACACAATATCCACAACCTTCTACAACTTCCATAACCTTATACAATATCCACAACTTTCTACAATATTCATAACTTCCTAGAATTCTACCCACACACCTCGATAAATGGAATGACAACCATTTTTATTTTATTTTTTCTATTATGCCACCTATGCACCTTGAAAATAGAAATTTCTCCTTTTTTTCTTTTTCTCCTTTTTCCCTTTTTATTTATTTATTTATTTCCTCAAATTTTTGTCAATTTCTCTCTCCTCCAGATTTTAAAAAAAAAAAAAAAATTTCATGCAAGATGCTCCTACATCAAACTACCCCGATAGATAGAAAAGTGTGTCCCACACTTTTACACCAAAAAGAAAGATCTACAACCATCTTCATCTTCACTAAAAGTTTCCACCTCAATAAGGACAAGAAAACCAATGTACAAATCTTCCACATCTGCATTACTCTATCAAACATCAAAATCTCAACCATCCAATCAACATGCTCACTCCCACGAACAAACTAAACATAATACTTCATTAGCAGACTCCCATTTACATCAAAAACTAGTGCATCCATATAGCAATAAAAAAATCCACATCAGTAGCCACATGTAGATCTCCATCAAGACATGCCAAACTCTCAACACCAACAACCTTATTGCTCACAACAAGATGCTCTGCAAGATACAAGTCACCACCAACAATAACTAGATCATCAATGACCGAGTGCTCCATAATCTCCATGTCAAACTCAACCAACTGATCATAAAAACCAATCTTCATCCCAACATCAACAAGGTTAGGAATATCTTCAGCAACATCCTCTAGCTACTCTACAAGTTCTATATCAGACTCCACAAACTGATCAACAAAACCAACCTCTTCCACCTTGACCTTCTTAGCTTGATCAGCCAATCTAGTATCCAACCGAGCAAACATCTTAGAAAAATTCCTCTCCACTATATCATGGATTTTCATAATCATCTTAGGTTCCAATCCACTTGGAGCCATCTTCCAAGATCTTCATAAACCCTCTGTAACAAATCATTACCATGCTCCTTGTGACAACCTTGAATTGTTTGCAAGTTAGATCACAACTTACCACCTCGCACGAACAATCAAGAACCATATCACAAGTCTAGGACAATGGATCTACAATCCATAAGCTCTCAACAATCATGCATCAACAAGTTTAGTCTTCCATCTTCGCATCCATCGATCAATCTGCATGTCCTCCCAAGGTCAGGTGCAAACTACCTCAGCTTCAGCAATCTGTCTGCATGTTTAGGAACTCCTTCTCTGATAAAATTTATCCAACCAAGGTCCTAGTACAAACTACCTCAAACTTTGGCAATTTTCTTGTACACTTAGGAACTCCTGCTCTGATAAACTTTACCCAACCAAGGTCTTGGTACAAACTGCCTCACACTTCGGCGATCTACTTGTACACTTAGGAACTCTTGCTCTGATACCACTAATGAAGTACTCCTCTGATACCACTTGATGAAGGTATGCTCTAATACCATTTTTGAAGGGTCACACCACCCTACCAACTTATAACCAAAAATGCCACTAGCTCTTCTTCAACTTTATCCAAGATCCAAGTGTAAACTGCCTCACATTTGGCGCTCTGTCTACACACTCACAACTCCATCACAATCCTGCTATAAACTACCTCACATTCGATGCTCTGTCCACAGACTCAGGAAAACTCACTCTTCACTTTCTCCTTCCCTTTCACACCTTCCAACTTTCACCATCCAAAGCTTTCCTTCCATAGCTTCTACTTCTCAAGCTTCCCCTTCTCGAGCTTCTCCTTCTCAAGCTTGGTTAGAAATGCTCATATGCCTTGCTTAAATAGGCACTTACCACCCAATGCATGACTTATCCACAACCTTCTAGAATTCCTCCTACACAATATCCACAACCTTCTACAACTTCCATAACCTTTTGCAATATCCACAACTTTCTACAATATTCATAACTTCCTAGAATTCTACCCACACACCTCAATAAATGGAATGACAACCATTTTTATTTTATTTTTTCTATTATGCCACCTATGCACCTTGAAAATAGAAATTTCTTCTTTTTTTATTTTTCTCCTTTTTCCCTTTTTATTTATTTATTTATTTCCTCTGATTTTTGTCACTTTCTCTCTCCTCCATATTTTTTTTTAATTTTAAATTTTCCCATGCAGGATGCTCTTGCATCAGACTCCCTTGGTAGATAGAAACACTTTTATGCCAAAAAAAAAGATCTACAACCATCTTCATCTGCACTAAAAGTTTCCACCTCAATAAGGACAAGAAAACCAATGTGCAAATCTTCCACATCTGCATTACTCTATCAAACATTAGAATCTCAACCATCCAATCAGCATGCTCACTCCCACAAAAAAATTGAACATAATACTTCATTAGCAGACTCCCATTTACATCAACAACTAGTGCGTCCATATAGCAATAAAAAACTCCACATCAACAGCCACATGTAGATCTCCATCAACACATGCCAAACTCTCAACACCAGCAACCTCATTTCTCACAACAAGATGCTTTGCAAGATACAAGTCACCACCACCAACAACTGGATCATCCATGACCAAGTGCTCCATAATCTCCATGTCAAACTCAACCAACTAATCATAGAAACCAATCTCCATCCCAACATCAACAAGGTTAGGAATATCTTCAGCAACATCCTCCAGCTACTCTGCAAGTTTTGTATCAGACTCCACAAACTGATCTAAAAAACCAACCTCTTCCACCTTGACCTTCTTAGCTTGATCATCCAATCTAGCATCCAACTAAGAAAACATCTTAGAAAAATTCCTCTCCACTATATCATGGATTTTCACAATCATCTTAGGGTCCAATCCTCTTGGAGCCATCTTCCAAGATCTTCGTAAACCCTCTACAACAAATCCTTCCCACGCTCCTTGTGACAACCTTGAATTGTTTGCAAGTTAGATCGCAACCTACCACCTTGCACGAGCAATCAAGAACCACATCACAAGTCTAGGACAATGGATCTACAATCCACAAGCTCTCTATAATCATGCCTCAACAAGTTCGGTCTTTCATCTTCGCATCCACCAATCAATTTGCATGTCCTCCCAAGGTTAGGTGCAAACTAACTCAACTTCGGCAATCTATCTTCATGTTCAAGAACTCCTTCTCTAATAAACTTTATCCAACCAAGGTCTTGGTACAAACTACCTCACACTTCGGTGATCTGCTTGTACACTCAGGAACTCCTACTCTGATAAAATTTACCCAACCAAGGTCTTGGTACAAACTGCCTCACACTTTGGTAATATGCTTGTACACTCAGGAACTCCTACTCTGATACCACTAATGAAGTACTCCTTTGATACCACTTGATGAAGGTATGCTCTGATACCACTAACGAAGGGCCACACCACCCTACCAACTTATAACCAAAAATGCCACTAGCTCTTCTTCAACTTTATCCAAGATCCCAGTGTAAACTACCTCACATTCGGCACTCTGTCTACACACTCACAACTCCATCACAATCCTACTATAAACTACCTCACATTCAGCGCTCTGTCCACAGACTCAGCAAAACTCACTCTTCACTTTCTCCTTCTCTTTCACACCTTCCAGCTTTCACCTTTTAAAGCTTTCCTTCCACAGCTTCTACTTCTCAAGCTTCCCCTTCTCAAGCTTCTCCTTCTCGAGCTTGGTTAGAAATGCTCATATGCCTTGCTTAAATAGGAACTTACCACCCAATGCATGACTTATCCACAACCTTCTAGAATTCCTCCTACACAATATCCACAACCTTCTACAACTTCCATAACCTTCTACAATATCTATAACTTTCTACAATATTCATAACTTCCTAGAATTCTACCCACACACCTCGATAAATGGAATGACAACCATTTTTATTTTATTTTTTCCATTATGCCACCTATGCACCTTGAAAATAGAAATTTCTCCTTTTTTTCTTTTTCTCCT
The DNA here is from genome assembly GCA_028749045.1 of Cupressus sempervirens. NCBI lineage: Eukaryota > Viridiplantae > Streptophyta > Pinopsida > Cupressales > Cupressaceae > Cupressus > Cupressus sempervirens. The sequence continues at coordinate 311,116,336 of CM053793.1, forward strand.
TTTTCCCTTTTTATTTATTTATTTATTTCGTCTAATTTTTGTCACTTTCTCTCTCCTCCAAATTTTTTCTTTTTAAAAATGTTCCCATGCAAGATGCTCTTGCATCACCTAGTTGTATTGTAGTCCAAGATATATCAATTGTTGAAGTCAAGCCATACTTTTCCATCTGTCTTTCAAGATATTTCGTTGCCCAAATAAGTGGCTACATATCTTTCAATTGGTTATACATGTTTTTTAGAACAAGATATGGAACCAAGGCTTCAATCAGAGCAGAGCCTCTAGCTCTCCATCATATTGAGCCCTACACACAAAAACTCATCAATATGAATTACACTACTCTAGAGATAGATGAAAATTGTATAGTAAATGAGCTTGATACTTTTCTAGCAGAGATACCTAATTTTCTCTTAGATGAATGGGCTAATCCATACCAGTTTGATCCTATGTCAGAAACCCTTGAGACATGTCCTAGTACATATTGTGTATCAGAAAAGGATGCTCTTTTCCCTAACCTTATGAAGACCAAAGAAGATATGAGTGTGATATGGAGCATGTATTTTCATGGATCAAAAAATAAAAAAATGTATCAGGGGCTAGTGTGATGTTGATTTCTCCTACACTAGAGAGGTAATACTTCTCCTTTAGGCTCCAATTCAGTTGTACTAATAATGTGGTTGAGTATGAATCCTTTATTTAGGGTCTCCTACTTTCTCAAAAGAAAGGAATTCAAGCCTTAAGTGTATATGGAGATAGTGAGTTGGTGGTTAATTGGGTGAGAAATCAAAATATCACCAAGAATGGTTTTCTCAAGTCTTATAAACATAGAGTATGGGATTTGCTTGAAAGTTTCAATGCATTTAATATTTAAAGCATCCCTAGAAAAGAGAATAGATATGATATTAGACTTGCAGCAATGGGTGCATCTTATGATGTGCAAGAACCTTGAAGATGAAAACAAGTAGTAGATTAAGATGGTGATCAGGCCTGCTATTCCTAACAATAACACCAATTGGCAAGTGTTTGAATCTGACAAAAAAATTGTAAGCTTCTTGCAGAATGAATTAGAATTCTTAGAGAGAAATCAATTAAGGTTGTATAGCCAATATGGTGATTAGATTATTAATCTCAATTCCAACAAGTTGCCTAAGGGTTGTTATACCTTATAGAGTGCCTTCAATCTTGATGATCAAGCAAGAGATAGAGGCATGAACCTTGTTGCAAGTAGGGATGATCACACACTAGTCATGGTTGTTGATGGAAAATCCTTAAACATGGGAAAGGTATGTTCTAAAATTGAGCAAGAAAGTTTTATTCATCTATGTCAAGACTTTAATGATGTATTTTCTTGGGCATATGATGATTTGAAGGGTTTTGACCCAAGTTTGTTTCAACATACCATATATTTAATTGATAATATCAACTTTCAATAAGAAAAAAACAAAGGCCAATGAATCCTAAAATTGAACCCTTAATGAGAAAAGAGCTATCCAAATTATTTGAGGCCAATATAATTTTTCCTATCAAACACTCATCATGGGTAGAAAACCTTGTCACTATTAGTAAGAAGAATGGAGAAATTAGATTGTATGTGGACTTTAGGGACCTTAACCAAGCTTTCCTTAAGGATCATCATCCCCTCCCTTACATGGAAAAAATATTGTCTAAGGTTAGCGGTTCTGAGAGGTTCTCATTTCTTGATGGGTTCTCTGGTTATAACCAAATGTTGTTCAAAGAGGCTGAGAGATACAAGATTACATTTACCACAAAATGGGGCACCTATGCTTATAGTAAAATTCCCTTTGGATTAATTAATGTAGGTGCCACTTTTCAGAAGGCAATAGAGATGGCCTTCAAGAATTTGATTGAAAAAATTGTATTGGTCTATCTTAATGATATTACTATATATTTTAGGAGTGTGGTAGATCATTTTGGCCATCTCAAACAAGTGTTTATAAGATGTAGAGAGCTTGGTGTGTCTTTAAATCCAAGAAAGTGTGTATTTGCCACTAATCAAGGAAAATTGTTAGGACACATTGTATCTAAATATGGTCTAACCATTGATCTAGAGAAAACAAAGGCAATACTTGCTCTCTCTTCCTAGGCACAAGAAAGGGTTGCAAAGTTTTCTTGGTAGGATACATTTTGTGAGGAGATTTATCCCTAATTTAGCCAGCATTTGAAACCTCTTATAGTCATGCTTAAAAAGAATATAGTGTTTGCATGGAGCAAGGAAAAGTAAGTTTTGAAGAGAAAGTAAGTTTTGAAGAGATCAAGGTAGCTATAGCCTCAGCCCCTACTCTCATTAATCCAATTTTTGAAAAGGATTTCATTCTTTCTACCTTAGGTGGTGAGTCAAGCATTTCCACTGTCTTGACTCAAGCAAATGATAAGAATGAAGAACAACCCATAGCCTTCTTTAGTGAAGGGAAACCTCTTATAGTCATGCTTGAAGGGAAAGTAAGTTTTGAAGAGATCAAGGTAGCTATAGCCTCAGCCCCTACTCTCATTAATCCAATTTTTTAAAAGGATTTCATTCTTTCTACCTTAGGTGGTGAGTCAAGCATTTCCACTGTCTTGACTCAAGAAAATGATAAGAATGAAGAACAACCCATAGCCTTCTTTAGTGAAGGGCTTAAAGAGTATGAAGATAAATATAGCTATGTGGAGAAGCAAGCCCTTGTAGTTATAAGAGCTTTGAAGAAATTCAGATACCTTCTATCACACAATAAGATCCATTTGCTAGTACCTCATGCAAGTGTGAAGGACTTTCTTTTGAGCAAAGACATTAGTGAAAAGAGAGTTGGATGAGTCACTAAGGTGATGGAGTATGATGTTGAGATCTAGATCACCAAGTTGGTAAGAGGGATAGGATTGAGCAAATAGATGATCTCATCTTAGGAATCAGATGAGGAAGTTTTTATGATACTAATAGAATAGCAAGAAGCAAGAAATGATAATCCAAGAAATTGGATTAATGATATGATCAATTTCTTGTTAGGCAATAGATATCCTCAAGGATTGGATAGAGCTAAAAGAAGATAGTACAGGTTGCAGTCAATTCCTTATACCATAGTTGATGGTATCCTTTTCAGGAGGGATTTCAATGGAGCCCTATTGAGATGCATTGATACAAACCAAGCTGAAAGAATAATCAAAGAGCTCCATGATGGTCTTGATGGTGGTCATTTTTCAACAAGAACAATTACCATGAAGATAATGAGAGTTGGTTACTACTAGCTATCCTTGTTCCATGATTGTCATAGACATGTGAGAAGGTGTGAAAAATGTGCTTTCTTTTCTAGTAAATAAAAACTTACAACTTTTCCTCTTCAACCTATTCATGATGATCAACCTTTTTTCTCAATGGGGATTAGATTTTATAGGCCCTATCAATCCTTCTTCTAGCTCTGGTCATAAATGGATTCTAGCTACTACAGATTACTTCACCACATGGACAGAGGAAATTGCATTAAAGGATGACACATAATCTTTGGTTGTTAAATTCCTTGATGGAATTGTAACTAGTTTTGATACCGCTTCAACCATTATTTCAGATAATGCAAAATCTTTTGTAGGAGCTCAAATTTGTGCATGGGCAGTTGGTCATAATATCTACTTGAGCACATCCTCCAACTACTATCCTTAGGGAAATGGATTAGCTAAGTCATCTAACAAAAAGCTAATTAGGATTATGAAAAGGATTATAGAAGACAATTAGAGGTGTTGGCATCAGAAGTTAAAAACAACACTACAGGCTAATAAAATAACACCTAAGAGAGCCATAGGAAATTCCCCTTTCATGTTGGTATATGGCAAAGAAGCTAGGCTTCCTATTTCACTAGAATTTCCTACTCTTGAACTAGCCCATCAATTGGAACTAATTGAAGATGATGTTATGTCTATAAGAATAGGAGAAATGATGGAGTTAGAGGAGAAAAGAAGCTAGGCCATATAGACCTTGGAAGCACACCAGCAATAGGTGAAGAAGTCCTTTGATAGGAAGGCTAGGTTTAGAATCTTTAGAGAAGGTGATCTTATGCTAAAATGGTATTTAGATAGGGAAAAAATAGGGAGACACTCAAAATTTGATGTACTATGGAGTGGTCCCTATGTGGTTATCAGTTGCAAGAAAGTGAATTCTTTTTAGCTATCCAAGCCTGACAGTGAAGTTCTCCTAGTCCCAATCAATGGGATTCACCTTAAATCTTGATTTTAGAGGACATTAAAGTTTTTTTGTACATATTAGAATATTTTTCTTGCTTTCCAATAAGTGTGTGAGCACAATTTTCTCATTTGGAGTTGTTCCAAGCTTCTTAGAGCTCCCTAGAGTTTTTCTTTGCTTGTTGCAAATTTTTTGCTAGTTGTAGGTGGGATAACATGTTAATTCCTGGTAGTGACTCTATGCCCAATGGATTGCTTAAGGCCACTAGTATATGCTTAGCAAGAAGGCATCCCCTCTGAGTCACCAAGAATGTTGGCCATTTTTGCCCCCCATTCAGCCCATTTTTGATAACCGATCTAAGAGATCTTCAATGGGCTAGATTTTTTGGTTGGGTTAACACACTTCTTGGTAGGGTTAACATCTTGTGTTAACAGAGTTTCTTCATAAGCCAAGTTGGCTCAATTCCTTCATGTGTTGAGCTAGTTCAGCGTGTTCATGCACCGAGCTAGTTCATCTTGTTCATGTGTCGAATTGGCTCATCTTTTTTTTCATGTGTTGAATTATGCATTAATGCACCTTTTTAGCCAAGGTTAACATTTTGTGTTGACCATTTCTACCATTTTAGAGAATGACTTTTCTGCTCTTTCCCAAATAGAGAAATTTTCTATTTTACAAGGCTTACCTCTTGCTTCTATGAAATTACAAAATTGTTGTTGCCTCTTCAACTGAACATTTGAGAAATGTGTTGACCAATAGTTTCATGCCACATGGTAGATCTTCTTGCGCTAGGCTATCCATTCTTTTGAAGAAGATCTTGATCCATAGTTGGGTTTTATTCATCGATTAAAAATATTTTTCTTGTAGCATCTAAGCCATTCATTCCAAAACGATGATCTATATCAACAGTCCACATCTTTGGGGGCAAATCATTTTTATTCCATGTAGGCCAATTCTGTAATTTTTGTGGTGGGTTAACTTGCATGTTATCCCATCCTAGATTTTTTGACAGTAGTGTAGATTTATTTGTTGCAACCATGGCACATTACAACGATCATTTCTTCAATGCAAACTGACATTTTGGGCCTTGTTCCATGGTGTTAATGCTTCTCCATGCCTCTTTATTACATGTGATGATCAAATCATAGGATTTGATCTCTTACAACTGGATGCATTGATTTTAGTTTCTTCCTATCATTGTCACATCTTGAGTTGTTCCATGATTAGATTTCTTCCAGATTTGCAATAATTGCTAGGTGTAGTGGTTGAGTTTAATTTAGGGCATAAAATATCTCAGTTATGTCTGAGCTATAAATGTAGATTTTGTAAATTTTGTAAAGGTTGTGTAATACCCCAAAATTGGCTCATTTGCCATGATACCAATTCTAGTCTATTCTAACTAATCCTAAGACCTATTCTAATAGGCAATTCTTATTCTGCTACTTGCTAATTGACTTAATTGTCAAATGCTTGAAACCCTAATCTGCATTAATCAGACTCTTTATTTAATCCCTATAGTACGAACTCATATTAGCCACATTAAACCTATTTGATTTCAATTTAATTTAATCTAAAGTATTCATATTTTATTAAATTAAATTATCTCCTAAAGCTAATGTATTAAGGGATTAAATTTATTTAATTTAATAAATACACCTATCGCAATTAATTAAAAGGAATAATTTAATTAAATGTGGAAGGTATTTGTAATTAATTAAACAAAATTATTTAATTAAATGGAGAAGCTACTTCTAATTAATTAAGAAAAGTTATTTAATTAAATAGGAAGTTATTCCTAATTAATTAAATAAAGTTATTTGATTAAACAAAAAAGTGTCTCTAATTAATTAAATCAAATTATTTAATTAAATAAAATATATATTTATGAGAGCATATCTCATTTTATTAAATTAAATATCTCTCCTAATTTTCTCTTCAGTTCAAAAATGGAAATTCCTAGTTCACTGCTGATCAAATTAGAAGTGACCCATATCACGTACTCTCACACTAAAGTTTATTTGAGCTGACTGACTCTTTCACTCAGATCTAAGCTAGTTAACTCCCTCTAATTTGAAAATCTTCCACCTTAACTGAACCTCATCTTCAATCTTGACCGTTGATTGAAATCGATCTCAATCGTTGGAGTATTTTAGAAAAATCTATTTAAGAGACCCTCATTTCTTCATTTGGGGGAATGAATTGGATTTGCTATCAAATTGCTGTCACATTTTACACTCACTTAGCTCAATACATTCTTGCATATTTTCATCATTTAGCTTAATTTCATTTAGCATTTAGAATGTATGCATCTAGTATAACTTCTTTTACAAGTTCTTAAATTAGTTTTCATTATACATTTAGAGTAAATTTGCACATTCATCTAGCTTAGTTGCATCTCTCAAATCCTTCATTCTTAGCGGGTCTAGTTGCTTACACCTCAAATCTGAGGATATTTAATAAGAAAAATCTCTCTAGATAGAAGGCAACAAGTCGCCTTGTCGGACTATTCTTGGGTGAACAATCTTATGTTCATTGCAGGATGATTACATCATTGAATACTTATTGCTCGGGGCATCTTATTCCTATCTTATCTCCTCATCACTTGGGGCATCTCATCACTCAAGACATCTTGTTCCCTTCTATCTGGCATCTTTGCTATCTATCTTATCTTTTCATCAATTGATCAATCTTATAACAACTCTTCTTAGTGTTCGATGGACAAGTATTGGGACAGTCTAAACCTTGACTCTTGAGGATCAAGCCTCATTCTAAGATGATTCTATGTCTCATAATTTGATTTTTTTATCTGCTATTTCTCTCAAGTATCTAGGTGTTCTATCTAGATCCTTAAAGGTTAAGCTCCATTCTAGACATAATCATTTAAATGCTTTTAATCTCAGGTATCTAGGTGTTCTATCTAGATCCTTAAAGGTTAAGCTCCATTCTAGAGATAATCTTTTAAATTCTTTCAATCTCAGGTATCTAGGTGTTTTATTTGGATCCTTAAAGGTTAATCTTCATTCTAGAGATAATCTTTTAAATGCTTTCAATCTAAGGTATCTAGGTGTTCTATCTGGATCCTTAAAGGTTAAGCTCCGTTCTGGAGATAATCTTTTAAATGCTTTCGATCTCAGGTATCTAGGTGTTCTATTTGGATCCTTAAAGGTTAAGCTCCATTCTGGAGATAATCTTTTAAATTCTTTCAATCTTAGGTATCTAGGTGTTCTATCTGGATCCTTAAAGGTTAAGCTTCATTTTGGAGATAATCTTTTAAATGCTTTCAATCTCAGGTATCTAGGTGTTCTATCTGGATCCTTAAAGGTTAAGCTCTATTCTGGAGATAATCTTTTAAATGCTTTCAATCTTAGGTATCTAGGTGTTCTATCTAGATCCTTAAAGGTTAAGCTCCATTCTAGAGATAATCTTTTAAATGCTTTCAATCTCAGGTATCTAGGTGTTCTATCTAGATCCTTAAAGATTAAGCTCCATTCTGGAGATAATATTTAAAATGCTTTCAGTCTTAGGTATCTAGGTGTTCTATCTGGATCCTTAAAGGTTGAGCTTCGTTCTGGAGATAATCTTTTAAATGCTTTCAATCTCATGTATCTAGGTGTTTTATCGGGATCCTTAAAGGTTAAGCTCCATTCTGGAGACAATCTTTTAAATGCTTTCAATCTCAGGTATCTAGGTGTTCTATCTGGATCCTTAAAGGCTAAGCTCCATTTTGGAGATAACCTTTTAAATGCTTTCAATCTTGAGTATCTAGGTGTTCTATCTAGATCCTTAAAGGTCAAACTTTGTTCTAAAAAAACCTTTTAAATGCTTATCAATTTTAGGTATCTAGGTATTCTACTTGGATTCCTTGGGATTAAGCTCTATTCTAGAGATAGTCCTTAAAAGCTTATCAATTGTTCTTCATATCATCAATTTCGAAACTAATCGCATCTCTTGATCTTCGCATCATGCTTTCTAATTTTCTTTGAATCGAATGCACTACTTGCACATTCATTCAAAGAGGGACAAAATGTAATACCCCAAAATTGGCTCATTTGCCATGATACCAATTCTGGTCTATTCTGACCAATCCTAAGACTTATTCTAATAGGCAATTCTTATTCTGCTACTCACTACTTGACTTAATTGTCAAATGCTTGAAACCCTAATTTTCATTAATTAGACTCTTTATTTAATCCCTATAGTACACACTCATATTAGCCACATTAAACCTATTTGATTTCATTTTAATTTAATCTAAAGTATTCATACTTTATTAAATTAAATTATCTCCTAAGGCTAATGTACTACGGGATTAAATTTATTTAATTTAATAAATATGCCTATCTCAATTAATTAAAAGGAATTATTTAATTAAATGGGGAAGGTATTTCTAATTAATTAAATGAAATTATTTAATTAAATGGAGAAGCTACTTCTAATTAATTAAGCAAAGTTATTTAATTAAATAGGAAGTTATTCCTAATTAATTAAATAAAGTTATTTGATTAAATAGAAAAGTGTCTCTAATTAATTAAATCAAAATATTTAATTAAATAAAAATAATATTTATGAGAGCATATCTCATTTTATTAAATTAAATATCTCTCCTAATTTCCTCTTCAGTTCAAAAATGGAAATTCCTAGTTCATTGCTGATCAAATTAGAAGTGACCCAGATCACTTACTCTCACACTAAAGTTAATTTGAGTTGACTGACTCTTACACTCAGATCTGAGCCAGTTAACTCCCTCTAATTTGGGAATCTTCCACCTTAACTGAACCTCATCTTCAATCTTGACCGTTGATTGAAATCGATCTCAACCGTTAGAGTATTTTAGGAAAATCTATTTAAGAGACCCTCATTTCTTCATTTGGGGGAATGAATTGGATTTGCTATCGAATTGCTATTGCATTTTGTACTCACTTAGCTCAATACATTCTCACATATTTTCATCATTTAGCTTAATTTCATTTAGCATTTAGAATGTATGCATCTAGTATAACTTCTTTTACAAGTTCTTAAATTAGTTTGCATTATACATTTAGAGTAAATTTGCACATTCATCTAGCTTAGTTGTATCTCTTAAATCCTTCATTCTTAGAGGGTCCGATTGCTTACACCTCAAATTTGAGGATATTTAATAAGAAAAATCTCTCTAGATAGAAGGCAACAGGTCACCTTGCCAAACTATTCTTGGGTGAACAATCGCATGTTCATTCCAGGATGAATCTACACATAATGACCATGTTGAAGTGTGTGTGTTAGTATAGGCCACAATTCATGCATACAGGTTGGACCCTCTCTATTTCTCTGGCATTACTTTGGATTGCTACTATAAATCCCCTTTGCCTCTAAACTAAATGACATTCTGACTTATCTTCTTCAGCCATTAATGTATTGTGCAAGACCTATTTGCCTCTCATTGGTGTATTGTGGATATCTGCAATTTTGCATGATTGTATCTCTCTGACCTATGAATAATATATAAGTGAATCTCAGTTTCCTTGTGTCATTTATTTTGGTTTTTTGATCTGCATGTGATTATTGGATTAAAACAAGTCTGGATGTGTATATCTTTTGGTGTCATGATGGTTCAAAAGTGGATATATGGGTAGAGATTAGTTTGAACATTCTATTTTGGTGCATCACCTCCTTGGGATAGATTAGGTAGAATTTCTTTCTTGCATCTCCTTCTCCCTTTTCCTCTCAAGAGTAGTTAGGTGCATCCTAATAGCAAAGGAAGTTGTCCTTCTCTGGAGACTCAACCTCATAGTTCAAGTCCCATAGCTTGGAGGTTGTTTCCATGTTTCACAAGGTTGTCCTTTGGTAAAAACTTTGGACAAGGGTGCAAACTTTTGTCACAACAATTACATAATAAACTAGAATAGTACTATATAAACAATATTATGTAACATGTATAACACAAACAATCTCAACAACATGTTCTTACCCGTCCCTTTCTAGGTATTTACTTCCCCCTTACCCCATGGCCCCTTTTCAATAGGCCTCTATGGATGCCCTAATATTAGGGTCCACACATGTTATGTATAGTATCGTTAAATCTAGTCTAGCAATATACCCACATCAATACCTTTCTCTAGAAATTGATCTTTGTTTTTGAATGCACAAGTTCCTATAGAGACAATTTGACCTCTATGGAACTATTATTGAAACTCCATATGATTGTAGGGTTATAGGATGGTACCACTTGTAGGTAAGGATGTGATTCAACCAAAAGTAGACCTAGATGCCCCATACCCAATTATTAGCCTTCGATTGTACATTGAGATCCCTACTAACTATGGGATAGGGGGTTATATAGAAGTGGGTGTATGAGAAGTCCCTACTATTTATATTTTATACAACCCTTCTTGTTCTTCACCCACTATTAGGATTTTAAGGATATTATACGAGCATCAATCTAGTATTTTCTTAATGAGATTTTTTTTTAATAGTTTTGCTCATGTTTTATGCTTGGTCTCCTCATCTTGCCTCCCAAAAACTCAAGGATATTGTTACCATCTCTTTCATTGGCCTTACATTCTTTCTTTAGCTAGACCATAAATCCAAAACCATGCATCCATCTAGATCTTTGATTCACCCTCAGTTCTAAAAGGTAACTGGATGATCTTTCAATTAGTACCTAAACCCTAGTTAGTTCCTACAACCTATATTATTTCCCTTGCTAGTAGGAGATAAAAAGAGACTAATTATTTTACCATTGTCCATTCCACAACAACCTCTATTGGCTTTTTTAGATTCTCTAATGCTTCATATGACATATACAAGATCAATTGAAGCTATCATTGCGAACTTCATGACAATGGAATAAAAAAATTTGAAACCCTAATACCAATATTGAATTCAATGTTTGGTTTGCAATAGATGAATTCTTGTTTAGTTTTCATTCAAAATTTCCCTTCTCCCCTTCTCTAAGAGGGTGATCTTATTCAAAATTTTACCATAACATACTAGATTAGAGAAAGAAAATCAAAATTGTCAAATTGTTCACTAATTTGATTGAATGCATATATGAGGAACCATGAATGTTTTGGGGTGTTGATGTTCCTACTATTAAAAATAATAATCTTGTTGGAAACTCTAATTCACAAGGAGGTCAAGAAAGGCTACAATATTGTACTTTGGAAAATCCTTCCTTTTCATCTGGCTTCCTATAGTTTCCAAAAAAAGATGGAGCATGAAGATTCATAGTTTCTATAGAGTAGGGTGGTCTTCCAATTGAATCTTCATGCATGGGTGATGCATGAAGATAGAATGCAAAAGGGATCACCCTAAATAAATAAATAAAGGAATGGTATGAGGTATGGATGTAGAAAAGATCTCACCCATATATAGATCTGTTGGCATGCCATCCCATCCTTCTGTTTTATGAAAATACTTTATCCTATATATATCTTATCCCTTCAAAAGCATCTTTATGGGTTGGTGAAGAATCAAACATAACATATTGGAGAAGAGGGATGGACTCTTTCTTTTATAAAGAAGCTTATCTATTTAAGAACCTTCCCTACTATATCTTAATGGCCTACCATAGTGCATCGACAATGAAATTCACTTGTTATTATTAGTAGAGGTATTTAGTTATTAGCCTGACTAGATCTCTTTGATTCTCTTCAAAAAAAACCCTTCCATTCCACCTCATTTGTGAAGGGTGGCTAAAGGAAGGCCGATTCATATCTAAGAGTTTGGAGTATTGTCAACATGACATTTGTTGGCCTTTTGTAATGTCCCCGATTTAGACATTAGATTTTAAACCCTAATTATGCATATATGTTCCTATTTTTCTCTCTGATACTCCTACAGGAATGTTATTATTATTATTATTATTATTATTATTATTATTATTATTATTATTATATATTACATAGTAAAAGTCACATCCTTTCATAAAAATAATTATATTATAATAATTATTATATTAATAATATATATTATAATAATAATTATATTAATAATATATATTATATTAATAATAACATAATTATTAATAATATATTTATATTAATAAGGTCAGTTATATTGATTAATATCATAAGGTAAGTTATATTAATAATTATATTATAACATATATTATTTTAATAGTATATCAACTATATATATTATATTATATTATAATACTTTATTAAAATATTTTTTAATCTTAATATCATTATTTATTATATTAGATTAATATTTCATTCCTATTTTCATATTGCTATTATAATACGATATATGTTATATTATATTATTATATGATTATAGTATAATATTACTTATAAAATATTATTACTTTAAGATTATTAATATTACTTCATACATAATACTTATTTGTTATATGTCAAAATGGGGATATCACAGTCCTCCCCTCTTGAATTTGCTTTTCCTCAAGAATTATCATTCATACACAAGCTCCTTCATAGACAGAAAACATATTTGCATACAAAAGTCCTAAGAGATTTATGAAATATACGTCTTAATGAATGAAAACACAAAGCAAACACGATGCAGACAGATGAAGACACATAGTAAACATGATGCAAATAGATGAAGACATGAAGTAAACACAATGCAAACAGATGAAGACACGAAGCAAATACGATGCAGACAGATGAAGGCAAGAAGCAAATACAATGCAGGCAGATAAAGACATATGTTATGTAATTTCTTGATTGTGAACCTGCAACCACAAAAAATGATTAGTACACATTTATATATAATTTTTTTCTTCTTAGAATTTCCATATATCAATCCCCTGACTTGTCAAAAAAATTCATCATTTTTTGAGTACAGGAGGAGAAACTATAATAGGGTGCCCTATTACCCAATCATGGGCCTCACCATTCTCCCTCATTATAGTTATCTCTCTCTGATCATTATCTCCAAGATGGTGCCCTTGTATGATGTACCTTGGAGTATTCGCTCCACTGTAGGCCTTACCTAGTACCCGTAAGCTTTACCTAGTAACTCGAGTGGTGTCACCCAACTCATTCCACCACAGGCCTTATCTCATCTTTCTCTTTCTGATCATCATTCCCAAGATGGTTCCCTTGTATGATGTACCCTGAGATATTTACTCCACCATATGCCTTACCTAGTACCTATAGGCTTTACCTAGTACCTCAAGTGGTGTCACCCACCCCATTCTACCGTAGGCCTTATCTCATCTTGAAAGATGTTAATCTTAAATAATTTAATTATTTTTACTTAAAAACATTATAATTTACTAAACCTTCAATTTATATTAAAGCATAGAGAAGAAATCTACTTATTCTTTAATTAACCATTTCAAATCTAAATCTTCCTTATATATTACATGTATAAATAGGTCTCACAATATTGAATAAGTGATATATTAAAGTCTTAATCATGTGACAAGTGGGATCTTACTTAAGCCTCTTCTTGATTAAACTTGAAACTCTATTCCTTGATACAATTTTAATAATACCACATAATAATTATTATTATTAATATAATGAAAATCTCATAAAAAAAAAATACATATTTTTCCTTTTAATATCACAGCCATAATTCTTGATCATATTCAATAGCAAAAATACATTTGCTCATATTTATACAATAACATAATTTAAAAAATAAAATATAAAAAATAATAGAAATCAAAATAAAGTCATACCTTACTTTTACCTTTGTATTTGACTATTCTCTCCGTTTTTTTAACTCTCCTTAATGCTTTGAATGAATTCAACCCTTATTATTCCTTTCTGCCTATGAGAAATGGGCATTCCTTTCCTCTAAATCCTCCAAGTTATACATTCAATCTTTTCCCACAGTTATATATCTAATTCTTTACTTTTTAACTTGTAGTTTATCTCAAATCTTAACTTCTTCCAATGATTATTGGCACGTGTAATATAGAGACCTTTTGATCAAGTTAAGACAAATATTATAATTAAGTGGTCACATTCTTTGGAAATATTTGTATATGGGATAAATCAAAGGGAATGGTGAGTTCATTAATTACTGTATGGGCTGGAATGATACGTTTTCATCTATTAATGTTGACCAAACTCATTGTTGTCTATCGTGGTAATTTTAGCAACTGGATGTACTTCTACATTGAACACCATTTTTAACTGTGCTTGAAATATCTATTTCATAATTACAAAACATTGTATCCTTATATCTGAAGACTCCTGGAGTACTCACGAGTAATGTAAGGCAAAATTGTGGATCCCGCAGTGTTGGAAAATTGTTAGCGCTATTAATGATTGCTGGTCTTGCGTTCTTGATAGTAGCTCACACTAATTCTGGTATTTCAGCCGCTAGTGAAATTGTGCAACACATCAATGTGAAGGGTGAAGAAAAGGTGATCACAGAGGGTCATAGAAATGTTGAATTGTTGAGAAGATTCAGGAGAAAGCCTCCAAGGCTTTCACCAAGGTTGCATCCTCATGGAAAGGTAGGGAATAATAGTTTGGCTGCGGAAGCTCACATCTAACAACATATTTTAGGGTTAGCCGTGAGACAGAACAAGATAGCTGAAGCATTCTATCATGCTTGGACTGGTTACAAAAACTATGCCATGGGTTCTGACGAGTTGATACCATTGAGTAAGAGAAGAGTTGATAAGGTGCTCTTTACAGGGATTGATTCCTTCTTCGTTCAAATGAACGGATCACATTTTCATGATCACTGGTCTACTGAACATAATAACATTCGTTACGAAATAACAGTTACCTCAAACATTAGAAACGATATTCCTGAAATGAGACATGTCGAATTGATGAGTGTAAACCCGGAGGGAAACAGATTTGTACATCACACTTACGTTTGGAATGATGGCCAGATTTCTGATGATGCGGTTGTATTTTAAGAAAGGAGTTGATGGATTAGGGGGTCTTGGTACTAATATTGTAGATTCCTTAGATATAGCCATGATCATGGGCCTCAGTGATATTGTTCAAGACGCAAGCTATTGGATAGAGAAAAAAATCCCTGAAAGACTGAGTGAAAAAGGTCAGGTAAATCTATTTGAAACTACAATACGAGTCCTACGTGGACTTCTTAGTGCCTATTGTCTCAGTGGTGGAGAAAATGGAACAACTGGAGATTGGGTTCCAGAACTAAGCTTGATGGACCGAATCCTGCAATTTACTTGGAAAGAACTCAGGATCTTACAGATCGCTTAATGTCTGCTTTTACATTAGTGCAACACCAATTCCATAATCCGATGTTATTCTTTGGGAGCGATCTGCACATCCAGCACTGGATGGGCTAAGTAGCACCTCAGAAGACAGTTCTCTACAACTTGAGTTTCGGTACCTTAGTAAACTTTTTGGCAATCCAAAATATGGTGATGCAATGATCATATTTATCTGTTTGGTTGTATGCATATCTATTTATTAGCAAGTAGGAATCTTAAAATTTCTCTTACATGATAGCAAGATCAGGCTTTGATACTACTTGTAATGTCCTCAATTCGGACATTAGATTTTAAATCCTAATTATGCATATATGTTTCTATTTTTCTCTCTGATACAAGAATGTTATTATTTTGTGTGTATATATATATATATATATTACATAGTAAGAGTCACATCCTTTCATAAAAATAATTATATTATACTAATAATTATATTAATACTATATATTATATTAATAATAACATAATTATTAATAATATATATTTATATTAATAAGGTTAGTTATGTTGATTAATATCATAAGGTATGTTATATTAATAATTATATTATAACATATATTATTTTAATAGTATATCAACTATATATATATATTATATTTTCTTATAATACTTTATTAAAATATATTTTAATCTTAATATCATTATTTATTATATTAGATTAATATTTCATTCGTATTTTCATATTGCTATTATAATATGATATATATTATATTATATGATTTTAATATAATATTACTTATAAAATATTATTACTTTAATATTATTAATATTACTTCATATATAATACTTATTTATTATATGTCAAAATGGGGATGTCACACCTTTTTAGGCTCTTATTGTCTTCTCTTCAAAAAAAAAAGGAAGGAAATAGTTGGATAAGAAAATACCTTCATTTTATGGAATGAGGTATGTGCTTGTTAAGCATAATCTATCCTGGAATCCTCATAAACATATAAGAAAAAGGTGAACCTACTTGCATACTAATAGATCGGTAGTCCATTAAGAAGTAAAAGATCTTAGGCTTATACTATCTAAATTAGATGCCTTCCATAAGTTGTGAGATCCATGGTTGCATTTACTTAAACCCATTGAAGGCCTACCATATCATGGTCAAGTTCTTAAAGATAAAGGCCATCAACCATCTATTCTTGGAGTGATCATAAAGAGGTTTTTTAATGTTTAGGTTTGAGCATTGAAGCCGCCAAGAAGGAAGAGATCCCCCAAAGATGTGTACTAGTTAATTTTTGGATATAGTTTTGGACAAGGAGAAGCATTTAAGTCTACAAATGAAAAATAATTCCCTAATACTCTATGGGTTGGGATGAAGTAAAAATCTAAAAATTAAAATAAGTGTCACAATGGAGAAGGTTGGGATTATCCTCCACAAACTCAAACCCACAAGAGAGAAACTAGTGATTCATACCTAATTGGGAATATCACACTAATATCATTTCTATAAATATCTATTCCTCATCATATGGGGAAGAAGTAAATCAACTTAAACGAAATCCCAAATCTACCCTAACTTGGAGGTTGGGTGAAGCACATTTGCATACAAAGGGACAATGCTTAATATAACTATGAATGGCCATCACTTTTACAAGCTGAAATTGTTGGGTATATAGCTCTCTATGTGTAGTGCTTCATCATTATAAACTAAAAGTGGGTTAGTTTGAAAGAAAAAATCCAAGAGATAGTTTTTCCATTAATAAGGGTGATGTTACCTCTCATCCTAACAAGTTTCATGTGTTCAACAACCACATCAAGATCAACAAAGCATTATATACAATAGATGATCTAGTGACAATGATATCCAAAGATGTGCCTTCGTTGTCCTCAGTTTTTAAACCTAATTAAACTTATACTCCTTTATTTGAATTTTTATAATGTGATGAAAAAGTTACCTAATGCAAATATAATCATACTTTCAACAATTTGACCATTAGACACAAGAAAACCTCTTCCTAGACCTTTTGATGCTATTTTTGTTGTCATTATAACTACTAACTTGGTCATGACATTGAAAATTACTACTCTTTGAAGAATCTTATCAAAGATCTCATTGATTCTAATGCTATATCCATTAATTCTAGTATTATTGATGGAAACAAGTATGTTTCACATACTAATAAAAAACTTGCAAATTTACACTGATCCTCTAGCATTTCACTCCACTAACACTATTGGCCAACCCTCTTCTTCTGATACACATATTATGTATGATGATAGATTTTACAAAGCCAACCATGTTCTTAACTATGTTTGGCATATCCAACTTGTTACTTTGGAAAAAAATTCTACAACCTTGTTGGTATGATTATTTAGTGTAGTCAATATTGCTCAAAACTTTATATTATGCTATAAGACATGTTTAAGTAAAGAAAAGTGTTATCCAACTCAAATGTATTATCAGGAAAATCTCAAGATCTATTGTATCAAATAATTTAAGTTCTATTGGTGTGAAATAAAAAAGTAAGGTCAAGAGAAGCATATGGTAGATTCTAGAAACCCTAATTAGTTCAGTGAATGAAAATTGTAAGGAAGCATGATCTAAGAATAAGAGAAGAAGAGAAGAGATATTGAAGAGACTGTTGGTAAGAAAAGAAGTTATTAGAAGTAGTATTGATGAAATGTTGTTGGTAAAGATACAAGGAACAAGCTATTAGTGGAGATATAGGATAACAAGATATTAGAAGGAGAAGAGTTTGAAGTAACAAACTAATCAAGATGAGGAAAATGAAAAAATATGTCAATCTCTTGTATTTTTCTATAATTAGTTAATTAGCAAGATTTTAAAATATTTTCACAAGGTGTTCTTTAATAGGACTTTTTATAAGTTCTATTTTGAACTCATTATGTAAATCCTTTAATCAAGTGAACATTGTTAGAGTGGTATTAAATCGCTTAATAGAGTAGTCTATAATAGGACTTTTGATGCTCTTAATAGGGTATTAGACACTTCTAACAGAATGTACTCATTCAAAAAATGACATTATTGTAAATGTCTTAATGGAGAACCTTGTTACTACATTGATGAGTTGTGGGTAGCATCCCTACTATAGTTTTCCCCTCAGACCAAGGGTTTTTGGCAATGCCAAAACTAGTGTGTTGTTTTTCAATTTTATGGTTTGAATGTTTTTTTAATCTTATTGCTGGAAATTCATTAACAATCAATATACTAAGAATATTTTGGATAACACTATCAGATAAAATAATTATTCAAACTATTGGTTAAAATAAGAAAGTGTTTAGAGGTGAAATACTAAAGGTACTGATTCACCTCCCCACTTACCATACTTGTAACTACCAACAATTGGTATCAAAAATTCTAGTTCTCGAAAGAAAGTTTAAAAACTTGAGGGAATTTGGGATAATGGTAGCTAAAAAAATATCAAAGAGAGTTGGAAGAAGCTTTTTATAATTCAAAAAAATATATTTTTGAATTGAAAGACAAACTGTGAGCCTCATTTTCTAAATAAAAGGAACTTACTAGGAAACTATAGATGAACTTGGATGATCTAGATAAACTATCATAAGGAAGTATTAACTGTGAGGAAGTTGATGCTTCAATAAGAGACTTATTGGAGAAGAATGATGAAGTACTTGGAAAGAATAAAGAGCTAAAGGAAAGAATTGTTTTAATGAAAAGGGACCAAGTAGTTGAAGCCATTAGACTAATTGACCTACTAGAAAAAGTTGAAACTCTTGAAAATGAAAAAATTAATGTTAAATCAAGGTATCAAGATGCCCTAGAGATAATGACTAGAAAGGACATAGTTATAAAAAGACAACAAAATGACCTTCAATCCCAAAATGATTTAATCAACAAAATCAATGAAAGAAGTTAAAATCTTGAGAATGAAATGCAAGATTGAAAAAGAAAAATAATGATATGAGTAATGAATTTAAATTTGAAAAGGAAGTGAATGTAGACTTACAAATTTGAAGAAAGCTTGCTGGAACTAGATAGGCTATTGGTACAACAAAAGGAGCAATCACAAATTGACAAGATCCCTATTAAAAGTGCTTTGAAAGAGAAAGGTGAGTCATTAAACTTTGAGAAATCAATAACAAAAGAAAAAGATATGGAAAGAGTAAACTATCATACTATTTTTCTCTATTGTGGAAAATGTAATCATATAGAGGATACATGTAAGTACAAACAAGAAAAAAGTGCAAGAAAGGTATCATTTAATGGCCACTATTATGATTGCAATATGTGTAGAGACAAAGCCTGCAAATGTAGGATATAAGAAAATTGAAGGAAAAGAGGAAAGAATTTCAATGGCTACAATTATAAATGTAAATATTATGGTCATAAGGTAGAAAAATGTAAACCAAGATAATAGACAAAAAAAAAAAGACCAAATATTATGTAGAGGACTTTGGAACTAAACTTGTAAATTATTATCAATGTAGAGAAAAGGGAAATATAACTTTTGAATAAAGATCAATAATAGCACATCCTTGAAGATCATTAAGATGTCATATTACTTTTGTTCATAATATGTTCACTCCACCTACAACTATTGGTATCAATATAATGATGGAATTAATAAAATTAGAAAAGGAAAAGGAACTGTAGAAAAAGAAGAAGAAATGATATGCAAAGAATATGGGTGAGATAAGTTGAGGAAACTACTACTAATGAGGAACCTTTGTTGGATGACATAGGAACTTCATCCGTAAACTAATCAGGTAAGCGCATAGTTAGGATACAAAACATGATTAATTATTCAAAAAGTACCAAAAAGAAAAAGTAAAAGGATGTTTATATTTATATGTTTTTAATCACTAAAATAAAGAAAAAAAACTTTTAACTAGATCAGTAAAAGGATAATTAGTTATGGTCAACTAGAATTTAATATTTTTGGTACAATGACCATTTGAATGTATATGTTATAAATAAGGGTAATGCCTCTTCAAATCTTCATATATGAGAAAAAGTAATTGTGCTAGAGTGAAAATAATCAAATATCTAAGAAAAATAAGTAAGATTATGATAAAAATTTGAAATTAAGAAATGTAAAAGGCATAAAAATGTTGATACAAAGTTCCAAGGAAGAAGATCTAGAATATAGTGTATGATTGTTAAAATTTGAAGACCTGGCTTAACAAGAAGCCTTATCAAGGATACGAGATGGAGTACTTCTAAGGGAGGGTGTAATTGGATATCTTCAAAGAAAGAAAACTAAGTTTGGAAATGAAGAAATTGAACTAGCATATGAAGAATTTTTCAAGACTAAAGAACTGCCAAATGATAATTTTGGACTAGCACATATAATTCATCTAACTAAAAATATTGATGAAGAACGGATCAAAGTTGTACTAAGAAGAATACATGGAGAATAACTATGGCTAGAAAAGGGGAAAGTGGAAATCATAAAGGATATCATAAACATTATCATAGAATTACCAAGAAATGGTTGTAAGTGTGTGAAAGAATTGGACCCTAAAATTTAGATTGATGGATTGGTTAGGTATAGACAAGATCAAAATATGTTTGATGCAAGAATAATGAATGAAAAAGACATAATATTTTATTCTTTGGTAATAGGCTACAAGATTTATTAGGTTGATCAAATTGACAAGATACCTAGAGGTCCCATATAGGTGGCTTATGAAACTATTCTCAGAGGAAAAAAGTTTGATTTGAGTGAAATGTGGAGGGACTAGTTAATGATTAATCTAAGAAAGATAAAGAAATGAGGATTAAGGTGTGGATTTTTATTGGTCAATATATATTTCTATGTGCAAAATTATTTTCCCAAAATAGGAGTTGTAAACTAGTTAGCTGGTGAACCAATTGTACAACAAATAAATAGATTTACAGAAATACTAGGAAGATATTTTAATGGCTTTATCTAGTTTCACTTTAAAAAATAAAAGAGAAAATGAACAAACAAAATTGGATTCCATCTCAAATGGTGAACAAATATAAAAAGAATATATGTTTTCTAGCAAGTACACTTTCTTGTATACTAAAATTTATAGGACCTAGATTGGTATCGATAACACCATTTGGTTTTGAAGTATGAAATGATGAGCTTGAACTAATAATTGAACAAATATTGGTTGAAACAAAGGATGAAGAAGCTGGAAGATTTAGAACATATGAGGAGAATTATAGTAGATTTATTATGGAAGAAATGAAGTCTAAAGGAGAAGGAAGTAGTAGGAAGAAAAATATTGACATACCATCCACATATGAAAAGATAAAAAATAAAAAATAGATTTCAGAATGTAATCAAATGAGACACACAAGATCCACAACAATACAAGAATCAAGAAGAACAAGGAGTCAAACTATAGGGAGATCATAGTCAACTGCATAGAGGAAGAAGACAGGATGACAAATAATTTAGAAATGACTGATAAGGAAATTGGTAAGAACTATTGAAGAAATGGCACAAGTAATGAAGAAGTATGGAAGCATTGGAACCAACTTAGACAAAACATTCAGTAAATAGAGTGAGGAAGAAAAATTAGTAATAAAGGAAACTATAATATACACTATGCATAAGTTTTCATATTTTCCAAGAAGGATAGAGAATCAAATTTGACTATCGATTTGTATGACATAATTTTAGTCAAGTGGCACAATGTAGGCCAAATAGAAAGATAATGTAGAGAAAGGATATTACATATGGTAAATCCAGATGTATTAGTTGAAGAGATAGATAGGTTATTGAAAGAACATGAGAAGAAGTTTTCTACTAATTATAGAAAAGAAAAAGTCCTTGAAGGAATGATTGAAGATGTTGAAAATAATAGTTAAAAAATGTGTAATATAATATTTTATATTAAGGATACTACCACTTAAGAAGCACTACCAATGGGAATAATTTATTATCTAAATGAGCAACTAAGTGAGCACATTTATCTTACTAGTGAAGACAACCTTATAGAATTAGAAATTGAACATGAATAATATCAAGCGTAGAATCTAAAGAATAATTAGAGGAATAAAATAGAAGACATGAATAAATAAGTAAAATAATTGAAAGAAAGGAGAGAAAGAAATTTGAAGAAGTGAATGAAGGACAAAGAAACAAAATGATTGCAAAAACAACAAATACTGATAAGATTGTCATTATCAAAGTAATGGCTACTAAGAAGGAACAAGGAGATAAAGTGAAATATTTTCAAGATAAGAATGAATCCTTGGAAGTGAAAGTTGTAAATATGTTACAAGACATGACACTGGTTACAAAAGTCATAGGAAAGATAAAATGAGAGGATGAGAAGGATGAGGAAAAAAGAATAGTAGAGATGAGTTTGAGATATTGAAGAGACCCTATGTAGATCTTCATCATGAAGAGAGGAAGTAGTATGCAAAGATATTAAAATAAAGAGAAGATTTATTTAGTAATATGGAAGATAAGAAAAGAACAAGATAAGTCAAGAGAACGTTAAGTGCTCTATCTCATTTTCTACTAGAGATCAAAATTAATAACAAGCTAGAGAATAGAAAATAGTTACAAAAATTTCTAGGAATAATAGAAAATAATAAGAATATCAAGGAGGACTTGACTACAAGACACACCAAGGAACTAACAAGGACACACTAGTTGAAGCTATTGAATTACTATAAGAGAAATAGAGTAACTTGAAGAATACAATAGAAGAAGGACTAAAAGACATGCAACCAATTCTATCACTGACTAAAGATATTGATGATGATTCTTACAAGTTAATGTTCTATATAATC
The DNA here is from genome assembly GCA_028749045.1 of Cupressus sempervirens. Classification (NCBI taxonomy): domain Eukaryota; kingdom Viridiplantae; phylum Streptophyta; class Pinopsida; order Cupressales; family Cupressaceae; genus Cupressus; species Cupressus sempervirens. The sequence goes on from CM053793.1 coordinate 311,139,367, forward strand.
TTGTGCAAAAACAAATGGATTTGATCGATGTATTCTTAGATGAATTATCAACTAGAACAGGTGTAAATACTCTCAAACAAATCATAAAAGTAAAAGGTCATATTGCAAGTACATCAAGTTTATAGGATATATGGAACAATATAATGATGAATATAGAAAGCAAAATAAAGTACATAGAGCCAACAAAATAAAGGTTGAACCAAATTTTTTTGATGTTGTTGGAATTGTTGTCAAAGGTGGAGAAGTACAATAATAAGTAAGGGAGAGAAGTTTGGTAAGTAAAGTTAGTTAGTAATGTATAGAGGATAATATGGGTATGAAGAAAAGAGGGAGAAGTCAATAAATCAAGAAAGATAAATTTTATACATACATACATACATACATACATACATACATACATACATACATACATATATATATATATATATATATATTTGCAACCAATGTCAAAGGGGGAGATTATTACTCTGGACAAAATCCTACAACCTTGTTGGTATAATGTTTTAATGTTGTTGTTGTTGGTCAAAATATTATATTGTGTTGTAAGACATGTTTAAGTAAATAAAAGTGATATCGGACTCAAATTTTTTGCCAGGGACATATCAAGACTTTGCGTATTAGAGAAGTTAAGGTATATTGGTTTGAAATAAAAATAAATCTAAAGGGAATAGAAATCCTAATTAGGTAAGTGAGTGAAATTAGTAGGGAAGCATGATAAGAATGAGAAGAGGAGATAATAAGAGAGATTGGAGAGACTATTGGTAAGAGAAGAAGTTATCTGAAGAATTATTGATGAATAGTTATCAGTGAAGAGATAGAGTACAAGCTATCAGTAGAGAGATAGAACAACAAGCTATCATAAGGAGAAGAGTTTGAATTAATAAACCTATCAAGAAGAGGAATGAAAAAATAGGTCAATCTCTTCTTAGTTTTTCCTAATTAGTTAATTAGAAAGATTTTAAAGTCCTTTCATAAGGTGGTCTTTACAAAGACTTTGTAGTTCTATTTTGAACTCAATATGTAAATATTTTAATTGGGTGAACACTATAAGAATGGGATTAAATATCTTAACATAGCAGGTTGTAATATGAATTTTGATACTCTTAGAAGGGAACTAGACACTACTAATTGAGTATAATCATTCAGAAGATGACATGATTGTAATTCTTTTAATTGAGCACCTTGTTACTATAGTTTGAGTTGTAGGTATCATCCCCACCACACTTTTTCCCTCTTACCAAGGGTTTTCTTCAATACCAAAATTAGTGTGTTATGTGTTTTGAGTTTATGGTTTGAATATTTATTTTATCTTATTATTGTAAATTCATTGGATGACTGCAAGAAGTTGGGTCGCAGTTTCGCGAAAGTCAGATCTGTAGAATTGTACTTCTTAGAAACGGGTACTAGATTTTTAAAAAATTGGGTACCTGTTTCTAAAATTAAACTTCGGGCACCTGAGCCAAAATTCAAAAATTGGGTACCCGATATTCAAAAGTGGATCGAGTGCCCGAGGCGCTCAAATATCGGGTGCCCAATTGCTTTTAAATATCGAGTACCCGATTTCTTAAAAATCGGGTACCCGATTTGGAAGACTTTATTAAACCCCTTTTTTTGACATTTTTGAAGTCATTTTCATGACCTCAAAACTGGGAGCCCGATTAGAGACACATGTGGGAGCCTGATTTTCAGCCCTACCGACCACCCCCGTATTGCTAGTTTTTGATATACCAGGTATTTTAATATGTTTTGTACTATTTTACTTTTTTTTTCAATTTTCAATTTTATATGTATGTTAATTTATTGTTTTTTTCAATTTTAATATACATAAAATTGTAAATTTACATTATTAATGAGTAGATGTTTAAATTTTTGTATCTATTAATTAAAATATAGTTTCGTAAATGTTTATTTAAAAAAATATTATTTTAGATGTTTTGAAATGTATTTAATTTATGTATTTATTACAATGTTGAATGATTAGATTAGATGTAAATTCATTGTTTAAACATGTAATTTTACAAATAAATGTAACCTCGACCTAGAACCATATAACCTCAACCTTGTTTAAACTATAACCTCGACCTAAATTCATTGTTTAAACTATAATCTCGACCTAACCATATAGTTATGTACAATAAAACCCTAAACATATATAACTAAGTACTTAATCACATAACAGCCCGCCAAGGGATCCAAACAAAAAACTTAGTATTTAAAATGATTTTACTTAAATTGTATTGTACTTTATTTCATGGATCGAAAATGGATGATGTAAACTATTTTATAAATGTATATTCTTTCAGCCTTTCATACCCTGTGACATGTACAGTGGATGATTGTGCATTTTGAATTAATTTGCCAAGTGGCATTCGGAACAAATGTATATATTATTTAAATGGATTGAACTGAAGTAGTTAATATTATTTCATGTGTATGTGTTATTTATTTTACTTTTAGTACTTGTAATTATTTAAAAATGAAATGTAAATGTGCTCATTAAGGAATGCAATCTCTAATGTTTGTTATAAATGTAAATTATTGTATGTATGTTATTGCTTGCTTAGTAAAACTTTTGATTAGTTCTTTGGATCCCTTGGATGGGCGTCATTTAGGATTAACTATAATGTCAATTTGTATTGAATTTAACTCTAATCATAAACCTTACTATCATCTTAACCTTAATCTTAATTTGCTAAAGCCTACACCAGGTAATATATAAATATTTAAATAACTTTCCTATCTTACCTTGAGTACTAATTTTATAAATGTCAAACCCTAAAATTGTAACCTTATTTATGATAAACTAAATTATCCTAGAGGACCATCATATCTACATCTACATGTCATGTAAATGTGAATCTAAAAACATTTGTACATATCTAATTATATTATTTATTGCATAGGAAGGATTTAAAATTTTCATTATATATATTATCCATGCATATCATATCAAAAGAATCATATAGAGATATGTCATTTATGACATGTCCATCATGGATAATCAAGAAGGGTACTTAGGTAAATTTATATATATAACACTATATATTATAAGAAAAGAAAAACACCATATATAGGAGCATCTCATATACATAAACTAAAAAAAATTACCATGACACATGTAATGAGATCAAATAATATTTGTAAGATTCATCGCATATAACTTATCAATGTATAGGGGTGATATAATAAAAATATGAAAAAATGAGTGATTTCAAAGCATTATATCTTAATATTTAACACTAAAATAAACTAACCCCTAGGTAACCCTAAACCAAATTGAATATATCAAACTAGATTGAAAGGGAACCCTGGCCCTTAACTAATTAATATTATACTTATAAACCAAATTGAATTAAACCATGATCATAAACCTAATTATATATCCCAACTTAACAATAGAAACCTTGAATTTAACCTTGAATCCTTTCCCCAACCATTAACCAAATTGAACCGTTACCCTAAGATTGAACCAAGTTAAACGTTGACCTTAAGACTAAACCAAATCACCCTAAACTAGAACTCAATAATATATTCAACACTTTAAAACAAATTCAAACCTAACTTTTTTGAATTAGTGTTGGTTTTTAATCTAAAATCTCTAACTATAATTCTATATCTAAAACCAAATTTAGCACTTTAAAACTCAATTCAATTTGTTAACTCTTGTCCTAATTGAAACCTAAGCATGTAAAACTAATCAAACAATACAAACCAAATTGAACCTTAATACTAAAACTAATTAAACATTGATATCAAGGTCTCAAAATGATACACCATAAAAAAATTAGAAGAGACTTGAATGAATCATGCATCTAATTAAGTAACCCTCCCTCACCATCAAGAGGTGGAGGTGTCCACATCAGTGCAAGTAGGAGCCTAGACTACACCCTTGGATGCCTAAGAATATATCTAAAGAAGTGAATAATTTGTCTTTCCACTAGATGCCTAAACCTTTATATCCTAAGTGAGTATTCGTCATGTAACATCTCATTAGAAGGGTATTGAAGCACTCTAACACCCCAATCCCTAACTAGATAATTATGTTAGGGTGGACTAATTTCTATTTATCTTGGGTTGGAAATGCCTGGAAGCTTTTTTTTGGAGACTGGAGATTCCCCTATTTGTTTCCTATTTTCTTGTATGGGTAGCCTAAATGTTTATTGCCTTTGCAGAATGGAAGGCCACATAACAAAATATTGTCTTATTCTATAAAAAGAAATACCCACCCCCTAGTGATATATAGTAAGATCTTTTTCATAATTTTACTGTTGGTGTTTGAAAATGCTAGAGGGTTTTCAATTACCCCACTGAGAAAGTGACACATCTAGGGGTAGCTAACTCCCATTTTCAACATGCCATTTCTAACAACAAGCTAACTATAAGGCATGACCCTCCTTCTACTTCAAGCTCTACAAACCCTAGGTGGGTAGACCTTAGATTCCAATGATACTGTACCAGTGCAAAAACATATCCCTGAATCTATTAAGCAGATACAAGCCCTTATTTCTCCTAGTAACTCATGAAATGACACAAATCTGTTGTAGCTAAATGCAAATCTAAAATATTCACAAGCTAAGTGAGGGCATTCTATTTAGGTCCTTTAAACATAAAATGGAAAGAAAATTTAATTGATAATGTTGATTTCAACAAACCCTCAAATATGTAGCAGCAAAAACTAAGTGACCCTGTAGCTAATCAGTGCCTAGTCCATTGGGAAAATTCATGGATCACAAACATACATATGAATATCTGAGACATATGATATCTATTTAACTTGTAAATAGACATCTATGTTCAGTTTAAATCTCATTCTTACTTGATATCATCCTCAATAAGTCTGTAACCCTATTGATTTCTATGATGCATTTACATAATTCCTTGAATTATCAGTAACAATGAGACAACATACAGTCTTAAGGGACTACAACTATGACTTAAGCTCTTTGTTTAGAGATTGTAAAACATTGAAACTCACTGAGAATGGAGACAAGATTCAACTAAAACTTAATCATCTTCTGCTCTTTGCATTATTTCCTTGAAATTATACAGTCATATGCATGAAATGAAAGACATGAAACAACCTAACAGATCTGAACTATCTACATTTATCTTCCTACTACTGTTCATACAAGAGAAATTTGCTGAAGAATGTATGGTATCATAGTATGGGAACACATCAAAACTAGATCCAACACCTGGTATCTCAGTAATGATTGGTTTTTCTCCAAAGACTGGAACCCTTCAAATGATAGAAAGAAAGAAAGATATAGACAAGAAAGAATTCCTGGATCTATTCTGAAGATGACAAGTGTCTACTTGGAATTCCATCTCTCACAACTAAATCACCTCTTTCATCTTTCTACCTATTTGATTTGATTTGGTTTCATCATTCTTTGCAACAAATTTGAAAATATCTTTTTTCAGAATGATGAAAAATTCTGAGTCACCAAGATATCTTGAAAACTTCACTGAAAGGCTTGGTAAAATTTGAGTTTTACTGAGTGAATGTGATCAATTTTTTGACCCAAACTGTATTTTTACTACCCTCTAACCATATTTAGGTCATCACCATGTTTAAAAATCAGATCTGAATCTCCAGGTCTGAATACAATTGTAATTCAGGTACCTGATAGAAAATCTCGTGTAGCTTGAACCAGCTGATTCCTATGTAGAAACTAACTCCAAAATCAAAAAATTCAGTTTCTCATGATTCCGGCGATATATGATAAGGCTATATTTTCTTACCAGAAACCCATCCAAAGTTAATTTGAAAAAATGTCCCTCTTTGGTAGAAACTCATATCTGTACTTTGAAATTTTTAAATTTTTAAAAAAATTTAAAACATCCTAAAGTTTAAACTTTAGAAAAACCCCTTTTTGAACCATTTTTTGCTTTGCACGTCCATATACTTGGAAAACATTAAAATATTTTATTTTTTCTCCTATGCTTCCATTCGGTCAACAAGGTTTGACTGATGCCACATGGCATTCATTATTTGGTTGGATTACTGCTCATAAAACACTAGACTTCCATGTCAGCATCGACTAGGACCCCTACCACATGTCAAAATTCTACTTTCCCACATTTTTTAACCAACCTACATCTTCTTTTTACGGGTGTGCACCATCCGTTAGATCGTGACACGTGTCATGATCTGAGGACCTCATGTTTCAACTTGCTCCTGATCGCCATTTGGAACCCATCGCCACGCAAGCTGCCACGTGGCACTATTCTATTGGCTGCTTGATTTCTTATCCACCCGTCACGTCAGTGCCACTTCACCACCGATTAGGGCCCCGCTTGCCACTTGTCAATTGCCCACTTCCCTGCATTATTTATCTTCCACGCAACTTGATAATTCAAGAATGCGCCTATCGTCTGATATGCCACGTAGCACGATCTCTTTCAACCTCCATTTTGGGTGCCACATCATCATGGGGGTAGCTTCGATTAAAATTATGCATGAGATCTTGTTGAGGTCAGCATACTTCATTGGATTCGAGGGTCCCACGTACACGTCAGCTTCTAAAAGCTCTTTGTCTTAAGACACAATGTAATGTGTTTAAAATTGCATTTAAAAAATTTAGAAAGACCTCCCACGGAAAACGTGGGATATATGCCATTGACTGTTCTCCACTGCTTGTGCTCTTAGCTTTTAATCTGTCACTTTCCTTGCTCTAATGCTCAGGTTTCCTTCCCTTACTTTGGTGCAAGGTCTGCTGAGATGTGCATGCCATTTTCAGTGCTCAGGTTTCAATGGCTTCTTCCTACAGCTTATGCTTTTGACTCACGTTGGACCCTTCTCAGAGTTGACTATTCTTGGATCTTCCTTGCAATGGACTGGACGTGGATTTCCTTGCCAAATCGTGGGTTTCTTTGTCTTTAATACTGCCCCTACATGGGCTTCAACCTTCATGCTGGTGTTCTTCCTCCCCTACGTTGAGCAAGGAGTTCTCTACTTTGTGTGAACTATGGAGGGTTTTCAAAACTTGTGGTGCTACCTTCATCATTTGACTCGCCTTTAAAACATGGGACTACTCTTTTTAATGGGACCCCTGGCTTGTTATTTCCTATGTGGATCTTCAATACTGGCATGGGGGCCTCTTCTTTTCTCACACAATGTGTATGGTCTTCATTCATGCATGGTTTCTTGTTTGACATCATTGACTCTTTCTTGCTCATGCTTTGAATGCTCCCATGTGTGAGCAATCTCTTCTAAAACTCTTCCTCTTTCAACATTCAGCAATATGGCTAATCTCCAAAAGCATTAAGGATCTATTTTGATTTTTTCAGAAATATTCTCAATCTTTTAAATTGCTGCCCTCTTGTCAGATTAATTATAAGGAGAGATTGTTGAGCAATGATGACAATCTTACATGCATTCATTTTTGAATGCTTCAATTTATGCATTTTCATACCAAGTCTTAAGATAGAGCACCCTCAAGTTTCAACATTGATTCCTGGAAACTTTGGGTGGACTGTAGTTCATATTTGCTTTAGGGGAGGTACATTAATGAAATACAAACCCACTAGCTTTTGCAATTATCTAGATTTTTAGTTGTTGTACTTTGTCTTTTGTCTAAATAAAATACTTATTTCAGTTAAAAGATATTCCTTATCTATTCTTTACCTTGTGAATAAAACTTGATCTTCTCCACCCTTACCAAGCAAGCATCCAATATGGCTGTTAGGAACAAGCAAATGAGCTTTAACATTGTGAGACCTATCTTTGTCATCATCTTCATAAATCACATCTTCTGTCCTTCAAAACAAATGTGATTTTGTTCTAGTCAACTGATCTCTTATTTTTTGATGAATTTAGCCAAGCTCCAAAAAGGGTTCAGCTAAAAAAAAATTTGTTTTTGAACAACTGGATTCTCAAACTAACCCACTGATCTGTTGAATTGGTTTGAATCACATTTGATCACTGATTGATCGTTAAAACTCATTTTATCACTGTTATACAAACTGTGAATTTTATGTGAAGAAGTCTGTTGACTGGCCTTAAAAACTGACCCAGACCTCCAATTGGACTATAAAATCTAACACATTGAATCTTTGTCTTGCACACTTCTACCTTGCCAAATCTTATCTCATGACAAATTCCCAGTCAAAAGATATTCAATGTCAAAGTTGCCTTCTCAGAATCACTTGTAGATAAACATGTTAGAAAACTGAAAAGTACATTTGGTTTGAGCTCCGAAAATTGGGCAAATGGGTATGTGAGATTCTAAAAACTGGGGCATTGGTACTTTGATATGAGCAGAATATGATTGTCAGATTTGGGCTCATGACGAATCATAGGTCAAATTTGGCAAGCATCTGAAGTTGGCTATCTGGATTTGCAAGACAGTGGACACCAGTAAAATATCATTTTTTATGGATGGAATGACCCTGGAAAAGTGTGAAGATGAATTTATCAGGACTTGAAAACTAACACACTTGTAGTATTTTTAGAGGACAACACAGGGGAGCAAACCATTCGATCTCACCTATCATAGGTTAGTAGTTATGACATCACGAATAGGGGTTCTGACAAATCTGCAAATGCTGACACCAGTAAAATGATAGAAATTACGTTTGGAATTACATTTGAAAATTGATCAAACGGATTTGTCATAAGGTGAAACTTGAAACATAACAAGTCTCTAATGTCTACAATGAAACGCAAAAGGAAATTTAGCATTTTGGTCAACCGGTCAAAAGTTATAGCATGTCAAACAAGGCTTCCCAGAATTAGGTGCAAAGTGCAAAAGCATGAAAACATTAACTAACCAACTTTGAGGGATTCAAAACCTAGTCAAACGAACTTGAAACGACTCAAAATCTGAAACATAGGCTCTCAAGTATGGACACTAGATACTCCTAGAGTGGCAAGTTATGACACATTTCTTGGTGCAAGATATTCAATGGCAAACACAGCTCAAAATAGACAATGGCTCAAAATAGGACTTCGCCAAACAGCTCAGAATATCAATTTATCTTTACAGAATATGTGAACGGGCTAAATTAAGGGTGTTAGAAATATTAAACACCACTTATGCATTAACTCAATAGCAGGGTACATAGGCTTCACAAAGCATTTATAGGCCTGATTTTCTCAAAAATTTTGAAATGTCACTAAAAATGAAGCATGCAATTTTTAGTCCTAACAGTGGCAAGATTTCAGATCTCTGGGAGATGCAGACCACACACCTAATAGCAAAAAACTTCTCGCGAACAACTTTTTTGAAAGCAAGAAACAACTACAACTACCAAGATTATGTACACACGGTGGCCCCGGGCCACCGAACTTCAACAAAACTATTTACCTCTATCATAAACATAATTCTCATCTGAACTTTCATGAAGTAAACTAATATTTCTTCCCCTATCAGTTTCACCCATCATATTATCATCGTGAAACAAATCACTTAGCAAAACTGAATTTACAACTTCACTTTCATAATGCATATAAAAACTTGCTTCATTCTCAAACACTTGCTCATTATGAAAGCATTGATTAGCATGCTCATACATATTAGACTGAAACTAAAAAATCTCTTTATTTAATGGATCATGCAAGCTATCAATCTCGAATATGAAAGCATCATATTGAACATGGGGAAAAGGATCACTCATACCTTCAAATTGTGTATCCTTATGCATAACCGGATGGTACTCATATGAACAGTCTGACTTGTACTCGCACATGTCATCCACATCATAATTTGAAACTAATCCATAATCTTCAAATGGTTCTTCACAAATAGCAAATAGATTAGTCTTTACATCAGAGGGTTCATCATGAAACTCATTGCAAGATGCATACTAATTTTCAGAAACAACTTCGTCAAACACTGTGTCATCTATCTCATCAGATGCAACATAATCATCAGTTTCACTATCAAACTTGAAAGAAGAACATTCTGATCTCTTACAGCAGTAAGACAAGGTATCGTCATCAAACTCATCCTTAACTAAATCTGAACCATGCATGTGTTCTTCAAAAAGAGGATTGATAACTCCATGCAAAGCACCTTTGTAGACATTAGTACAAGTGATGTGCTGTTCAACATCAAACTCCTCACCATATAACGGATTAGTAAAAACTTTAAAACCATCTCTAACATCACTGTCATGGACACTTTCAGCATATGAAGGAGAAAAATCAGAATCATCACAAGAGGACATGCCATCAACTCCATCAACGAAGCATGCAAAATATAATCTTACTAATAGGTGTTGACACATTAATCTTAGGATCACTCATATATTGATCATCACTATACGCATCCTCAAGACATTCTTCTACACAATTAGGTAATATGTCCTTATGGATAACCTCTTTGTCTTCATATTGTGTAGACACATTTTCTTCATAACTTTCAATCTCAAACTTATTTACACAATTCTGAAATGGAAACTTACTTTCAGATTTAGAAATAGTACTCATACCTTTACTAGCAAAAGAGAACTGACTTTCATCATTACTTTCTTCTTCCCAATCAGCATCTGATTCACATGAAGATGCATATGTACTATCACAATCCTCTTCTTGACTTGAGCAATAAGTCTCGCCATTGTCTTCACATGATGCTTCTTCACAATATGTTGGATCAAAAATTTCATCTTTATCACTTGATACATCACTTCCAGGTTCTTCATCCTCATACTGAGATAAATACCTTTCCTCCTCCTTATTCATTATGTTTTCAACACAATGTAAATCATGAATGGGAAAATGAATGGCTGGATTTATATCTTGCATGCATAACTCATCAAGTGAATCAACTCTATCATTCGTTGTTGTAATACCATAAACATGTGCATTCAATTCAGCATGAATAGAATCATTTCTTCTTTGCAACAAAGAGATTTCATGTTCACATGTTTTTATTTATGAATCTTCAACAAAATTATTTACAATAGCAGGGGTACTTATTTGCTGATCTGAAATTAAAAATTCTATATGACATTGACTTGTTCTTTGCACCTCATCTTGCTGGAAAATATTTCTAGAGAAGTGACTCCAAGTTAAGCCATATTTTATATTATTCTCAATCTCTATCACTGTCATGAATGCTTGATGCAAAGTTTTGGGTTCTTTATCTCTCAATAGATAGCTCATCTTCTTATCAAATGCACCAAGATAAACCACTAAACACATTTGATCATCTGGCTTGTAACTTTCAAGAATTTCATTTAAAACCTTTGCAAATCTAATATTAAATTCAAGAACTGACTCACCGTTCCTGACTTGGATATTCAAAAACTTATCAAAATAATCAGAGATGCTTACTCTTTCCCCGAACTACATCATGAAGGCTGATAGTAATTCATCTTAGGATGAAATTGAACATGCCGGTAAAAATGAAAACTGGTCTCTAGCATCATCTTCTAAAGTCTGAACAAACAACTTCATCTGAACATCTTCATGAGCAATTTCAAAATCACCAACCAAGTCACTAAACAACTGAACATGATGACTGGCTGAATTTTCATGTTTTCCACCAAACTTAGGCAAATACTTTTTGATGTTACAAGGCATAGTATTTGGGAAACCATGAATACCATTAAAATTTAATGGCATATACCACTTGGTAGAAATAGATCTAGGAACTTCACTAACTGGCTGCATCCTAGGTGAACTAAATCTTGACATTATTCAAAAAATTTAACCTCATTCACCTATAATAACTTCTGATTTATAATTTGCAGTAGATCTAGAAGTATCTTCTACCAAATCAACTTCAAACATACTTTGAAATATGAAAATACTTTGGCTAAATCTACTTCTCACAAAGTATGTTAAATTATGCTGAACCAATCTCCTATTTAATGCTATAAACCATTTGATGGAGAAACTTTTGAAATCTTACTTTCATGTAAATGAGAACACATGAAAGTGGAAAATACCTTTCAATATGGATGCCTGCAACTACTTCAATGCTGCAAATAACAACAGATTCAAATCTTAACCAAATTTATTAACACTTGCACTGCATCTTGTTTGATTCTTTTACCCAGTGTCAAGAACTTGAAATGAATTTTTCAAATCTACCTTCCCACTGTTGTTTTCTTCAGAATACCTTCACATTTTGAAGCACTAGTGTAGAGATATACTTAGAATCACCACTCACCTAGTGAGAAAAGATTTACCAAACTTGCAAAACATAATAAGCTAGTCTAGAATTTACAATAGGTATTTGAGAACTTTATTCAACAACATGGGAATTTCATATTCTTGACAATGTGAAAGCACTTGACACTGACTCTGAACCATGACAACAACTTTATCAAAACTTCAAGTGACTTTGATATTACAAATTAATCAATTCAATCAAACTTCTGCTATTAATGAATAAGAACACTAGGGGACATGAAACTTCAGCAAGGAAATAAGAAACACCTCTTGCTATATATTTGTTGTATCCAATCTATTTCATGCTTGAGATTTTAGCTCTTTCTATATGCAAGTCCCTAGTAGAGTCACCATTTTGTTGGTGTTTGAAAATGCTGGAGGGTTTTCAATTACCCCACTGAGAAAGTGACACATCTAGGGGCAGCTAACTCCCATTTCCAACATGCTATTTCTAACAATAGGCCAACTATAAGGCATGACCCTTCTTCTACTTCAGGCTATGCAAAACCTAGGCAGGTAGACCTTAGATTCCAATGATATTGTACTAGTGCAAAAACATATCCCCGAATCTATTAAGTAGATACAAGCCATAATTTCTCCTAGTAACTCATGAAATGACACAAATCTGTAGTAGCTAAATGCAAATCTAGAATATTCACAAGCCGAGTGAGGGCATTCTATTTATGTCCTTCAACATAAAATGGAAAGAACGTTTAATTGATAATGTTGATTTCAACAAACCCTCAAATATGCAACAAAAAAAACTAAGTGACCCTGTAGCTGATCAGTACCTAGTTCATTGGGAAAATTCATGGATCACAAACATACATATGAATATCTAAGACATATGTGTATCTTTAGATATAGATCTATCTATTTAACTTGGAAATAGACATCTATGTTTAGTTTAAATCTCATTCTTACCTGATATCCTCCTCAATAAATCTACAACCCTATTGATTTCTATGAAGCATTTACACAATTCCTCAAATTATCAGCAACAATAAGACAACATACAGTCTTAAGGGACTACAACTACAACCTAAGCTCTTTGTTCAGAGATCACAAAACATTGAAACTCACTGAAAATGGAGACAATATTCAAATGAAACTTAATCATCTGCTACTCTTTGCATTATTTCCTTGAAATTATACAGTCGTATGCATGAAATGAAAGACATGAAACAACCTAATAGATCTAAACTATCTGTATTTATCTTCCTACTATTGTTCATACAAGAGAAATTTGCTGAAGAATTTATGGTATCACAGTATGGGAACACATCAAAAATAGATCCAACACCTGGTATCTTAGTAATGACTAGTTTTTCTCCAAAGACTAGAACCCTTCAAATGACAGAAAGAAAGAAAGATATAAACAAAAAAGAATTCTCGGATCTATTCTAAAGATGACAAGTGTCCACTTGGAATTCCATCTCTCACAACTAAATCACCTCTTTCATCTTTCTACCTCTTTGATTTGATTTGCTTTCATCATTCTTTGCAACAAATTTGAAAATATCTTTTTTTAGAATGATGAAAAATTCTGAGTCACCAAGATATCTTGAAAACTTCACTAAAAGGCTTGGTAAAATTCGAGTTTTACTGAGTGAATGTGATCAATTTTTTGACCCAAACTATATTTTTACTACCCTCTAACCATTTTTAGGTCATCACCATGTTTAAAAATTAGATCTGAACCTCCTGGTCTGAATACAATTGCAATTTAGGTACATGATAGAAAACCTCATGTAGCTTGAATCAGTTGCTTCTTGTGTAGAAATTGACTTCAGAATCAAAAAAATTAGTTTTTCACGATTTCAGTGATATATGATAAGGCTATATTCGCCTACCAGAAACCCCTCCAAAGTCAATTTGGAAAAACGTCCCTCTCTAGTAGAAACTCATATCTGTACTTTGAAATTTTTAATTTTTTAAAAAAATTTAAAACATCCTAAAGTTTAAACTTTAGGAAAACCCCCTTTTCAACCATTTTTTTCTTTGCACATCCATATACTTGGAAAACATTAAAATATTTTATTTTTTCTCCTATGCTTCCATCTGATCAACAAGGTTTGACTGATGCCACGTGGCATTCATTTATTGGCTGGATTACTGCTCATGAAACACTGGACTACCACGTCAACATTGACCAAAACCCCTGCCACATGTCAAAAAATTTCTTTCTCGCATTTTTTAACCAACCTGCATCTTCTTTTTGCGGGTTTGCACCATCCGTCTATCTCAACTTGCTCCTGATTGTCATTTGGGACCCATCGCCACATGACCTACCACCTGGCACTATTCTACTAGCTGCCTGATTGCTTATCCACCTGTCACGTCAGTGCCACTTCACCATTGATTTGGGCCCCACTTACCACTTGTCAACTGCCCGCTTCCCCGCATTATTTATCTTCTGCACAACTTGATAATGCAAGAATGCTCCTATTGTCCAATGCACCACGTGGTGCGATCTCTTTCAACCACATTATTTATCTTCCGCGTAACTTGGTAATGCAAGAATGTGCCTATCATCTAATGCGCCACATGGCATGATCTCTTTCAACCTCCATTTGGGTGCCACATCATCATGAGGGCAGCTTCGATTAAAATGATGCATGAGATGGCGTTGAGGTCATCATACTTCGTTGGATACGAGGGTCCCATGTATGCATGAGCTTCTAAAAGCTCTTTGTCTTAAGACACAATGTAATGTGTTTAAAATTGCATTTAAAAACTTTAGAAAGACCTCCCACGGGAAATGTGGGATATATGCCATTGACTGTTCTCCACTACCTGTGCTCTTAGCTTTCAATCTGCCTCTTCCCTTGCTCTAATGCTCAGGTTTCTTTCCCTTACTTTGGCGCAGGGTCTGCTGAGATGTGCTTGCCATTTTCAGTGCTCGGGTTTCAATGGCTTCTTCCTACGGCTTATGCTTTTGACTCACATGGGACCCTTCTCAGCATTGAGTGTTCTTGGATCTTCCTTGCAATGGACTGGACATGGATTTCCTTGCCAAATTGTGGGTTGCTCTGTCTTTAATACTGCCCCTACGTGGGCTTCAACCTTTATGCTCTAGTGTTCTTCCTCCCCGACATTGAGCGAGGAGTTCTCTGCTTTGCGTGAACTGTGAAGGGTTTTAAAAACTTGTGGCGCTACCTTCATCATTCAGCTCCCCTTTAAAACATGGGACTGCTCTTTTTAATGGGGCCCCTGGCTTGTTATTGCCTGCGTGGATCTTCAATACTGGCATGGGCGCCTCTTCTTTTCTCACACAATGTGTATGGTCTTCATTCATGCATGGTTTCTTGTTTGACAGCATTGACTCTTTCTTTCTCATGCTTTGAATGCTCCCATGCATGACCAATCTCTTCTAAAACTCTTTCTCTTTCAACATTTAGCAATCTGGCAAAGCTCCAAAAGCATTAAGGATCTATTTTGATTTTTTCAGAAATATTCTCAATCTTTTAAATTGCTGCCCTCTTGTCAGATTAGTTATAAGGAGAGATTTTTGAGCAATGATGACAATCTTACATGCACTCATTTTTGAATGCTTCAATTTATGCATTTTCATACCAAGTCTTAAGACAGAGCACCCTCAAGTTTCAACATTGATTCCTGAAAACTTTGGGTGGACTGTAGTTCATATTTTCTTGAGGGGAGGTACATTAATGAAATACAAACCCACTAGCTTTTGCAATTATCTAGATTTTCAGCTGTTGTACTTTGTCTTTTGTCTAAATAAAATACTTATTTCAGTTAAAAGATATTCCTTATCTATTCTTTACCCCGTGAATAAAACTTGATCTTCTCCACCCTTACCAAGCAAGCATCCAATATGGTTGTTAGGAACAAGCAAATGAGCTTTAACATCATGAGACCTATCTTTGTCATCATCTTCATAAATCACATCTTCTATCCTTCAAAACAAATGTGATTTTGTTCTAGTCAAGTGATCTCTTATTTTGTGATGAATTTAACTGGGCTCCAAAAAGGGTCCTGCTAAAAAAAAATTCATTTTTGAACAATTGGATTCTCAAACTAACCCACTAATCTATTGAATTGATTTAAATCACATTTGATCACTGATTGATCGTTAAAAACTCATTTTATCACTGTTCTGCAAACTGTAAATTTCTTGTGAAGAAGTATGTTGACTGACCTTAAAAATTGACCCAGACCTCCAATCGGGCTATAAAATCTGACACACTAAATCTTTGTCCCGCACAGTTCTACCTTGCCAAATCTCATCTCATGACGAATTCCTAGTCAAAAGATATTCAATGTCAAATTTTCCTTCTCAGAATCACCTGCAGATAAACATGTTAGAAAACTAAAAAGTACGTTTAGTTTGAGCTCCGAAAATTGGGAAAATGGGTACGTGAGATTCTAAAAACTAGGGCATTGGTACTTTTTCATGAGCAAAATATGATTGTGAGATTTTGGCTCATGACGAATCACAGGTCGAATTTGGCAAGAATCTGAAGTTGGCTATCTGAATTTGCAGGACAGTGGGCACCAGTCAAATATCATTTTTTACAAATGGAATGACCTTGGAAAAGTGTGAAGATGAATTTATCAAGACTTGAAAACTGACACACTTGTAGTATTTTCAAAGGACAACACAAGGAAGCAAAC
This sequence comes from Cupressus sempervirens, assembly GCA_028749045.1. Classification (NCBI taxonomy): domain Eukaryota; kingdom Viridiplantae; phylum Streptophyta; class Pinopsida; order Cupressales; family Cupressaceae; genus Cupressus; species Cupressus sempervirens. Next base: position 311,156,129 of record CM053793.1, read on the forward strand.
CATTTGATCTCACCTATCACAGTTTAGGATTTATGACATCACGAATAGGGGTTCCGACAAATCTACAAATGCTGACACTAGCAAAACTATAGAAATTGTGTTTGGAATCACGTTTGAAAACTGATCAAACGAATTTGTCATAAGCTAAAACTTGAAACATAACAAGACTCTGATGTCTAAAATTCAACGCAAAAGGAAATTTATCATTTTGTTCAATTGGTCAAAAGTTACAACATGTCAAACAGGGCTTCCCAGAATTAGGTGCAAAATGCAAAAGCATGAAAATACTAACTGACCAACTTTGAGGGATTCAAAACCTAGTCAAACGAACTTGAAATGACAAAAAATCTGAAACATAGGCTCTCAGGTATGGACACTAGATACTCCCAAAGTGGTAGGTTATGACACATTTTTGTGTGCAAGATATTCAATGGCAAACACAGCCTCCTGTCGCTATTTGATACTTGGGGTAAAATACAAATTAGACAATGGCTCAAAATAGGACTTCGCCAAATAGCTCAGAATATCAATTTATCATTACAGAATATGTGAATGGGCTAAATGAAGGGTGTTAGAAACATTAAACACCATTTATGCATTAACTCAACAGTGCGGTACATAGGCTTCACAAAGCATTTATAGGCCTGATTTTCTCAAAAAATTTGAAATGTGACTAAAAATGAAGCATGCAATTTTTAGTCCCAACATTTACTATCAATTTTTTTGGTTAGAAGACGATGATAGTTCAAAATGATTTAGAAGATAGGGATAAAATGAGAACCATCATTCCTAGAATGAAGATGCATTATTCCTTGTTAAACCCATTTCTATCATAAATCAGCTCCTCCATCCAAAAAATTAGTAATGAGAAATCCCTACATAAAGTAATCAATGGAGGGCTCATAAAATTGATCAAGTGATCAATGGAGGGCTCATAAAATTGATCAAGTGATCAATGGAGGGCTCATAAAATCCCTAAGACAAGAAGTCAATGGAGGGCTCATAAAATTGATCCCCAAGGGGAGATAAGAATCTCATTAAAAATTAGAGATAGGACACTCCTAAATACATATCATACAAAATTCTTGCTAAGGTCTTAGCCTCTAGACTAGAAGATATCCTACCCAAGATCATTAACCCTACACAAAAGTGTTTTGTTAAGGATATTTATGCATATTGGAGAACTTGATAACCTATTGGAAGACTTTGGATTGGGAAACATTTCTAGGATAGAGTGTAGGCATTATTAGAGTATTTTTTAATTTATACTTATTAATTAAATCATATTGATTTAATTATATAAGTTTCTATTACTCTAGTTACTTAAGCTTCATTTAGGTGCATTATTAATTAATTATTAATTAATAATGTGCAACCTAGTTTTTTAGTTTAGGGTTTCTATCTCACCTTTATAAGGTTGAGCATTGTACTTTTTTCATTATCTCTTATGCATTTTTCATTTGAGAGCAACTTTTCTTCTATCTCCATTTTTTATCAAACCCTTGCCTCTTCTCGTCTTTTTCTTCTGTGACAGGTTTTTGCATGCAGAGATTCGAAGGATTTATGGATTTGATTGGCTTATTTGCTCAAATCCTACATGGTATCAGAGCCAGATCTATTGTAGCTTGTTCGTGATTTGGAGAAAAAGGAGAACGAGGGTTTGGCAGAACAGATCTGGAATTTTTCGGGTATTTTTTGAGAAAGTAGGGGGGTCACTATTTTTTGGAGCAGGTTGAGGCCAAACGGACATCACGGATGGATTCAGAAGGCGTCAAAACCCCTATTTCCGTATAAAATATGTCTGATTTGGACAACATTGCTCCGGGAGGCAAATTTTTTTAGCCCAGCAGGGTCGTACGGCCTCCTTCACACAAATCGAGGCATTTTTTTTTTAAAAAATTTAAAAAAATTTTTGTTTTGGGCCACTCCGCCCCTGCGCCACCCCACAGCCACTGGAGCGCCACCCGCGTCCGGCCGGAGCTCAGCCACAGCTAGCGGACCAGCGCCATCGGCGTTTACCGCCTGGGCACCACCTCCTGCAGCGGCGCCGCCACTTGCAGCAGTCTCGGTGTGACATCATCTAACTGATTGATGATGTCATCAATCCGGCAGCTGGATTTTTTTCGGGTGACTGGCTGTTGACGGCCATATGGCCGTCAAGTTTTTTCGCATGCCTGTATTTTTCCAGAGAGCTCCATTCTTGGACCTGCAGTTGGTTTTTTGGCCTTAACTTGGGCATACGGAGGTCTTTTTCTGATCTGAAAGAAGTGTCGGAAAGCTGGTTCAGAGACAGAGACAATGGTACTAGTTTTGTTTCATTTTGAGTTCATTTGAGCTTCCAATTTTATCATTGAAGTAGAGACTTTTATTTCCCTCTTCTCTTCATCCGAAATCCAGGTTCTTTTCTCAATTTTTATACTTTCTATAGTTGTTTTCTTTGGTATTTGAGGGATATCATTATATACTATTTGGGGGGGGGGCACTTTCTTTTCTGTACTTTAATTCAAAATAAGACCCTTCTACTTTCGTCTTCTTCTCTCAATGGCGGACTCCTATGTCGCCTGCCTTACACCACACAACTACCATACTTGGAAAGGATAGATGACTAGATTTCTTATGGCAAAGGGGTTATGGTCATGTCTCGATGCGGCTCAGCCAGTTCTACAGAGGCCTTATGAGCTTCTTATGCAGCGCAATAAAATGGATGAGGCAATGGGCCTCATTGCAATGAATATTTTAGAGGGGTTACTGTTTCACCTAGATGGTTTGAATACACCCAGGGCTATGTGGGACAAGTTTTCAACCTTATTTGGCACAATGAATCAATTTAGGATTCTACAGATAGATGTGGAGTTTACTTCCTTGATTCCTGAATCATTCACCAGCATTGAGGATTTCTTGATGAAATTCAAGTCTCTTCGATCTATGTTACAGGTTGCAGGAAAGACAAAATCTAATAATGAGTGTATCTTTCTGATACTGTCCAAGCTTTGAGGACCTTATCAGATTTTCACTTCTACCTTCTACTCCACTATGGATGCTCTAGATGCATGACATGTTATGCCCTCTTTTGAGATTTTTTGTGACCGGTTGACTCGTGAGCAATCAAAGCTCACTAGTATGGATTCTCTTACAAGTTCACAGTCACAGGCATTGATTGCCAAGCCACCTCAGAGCACACAGAAGCTGAAGCAGTTATTAGATTCCTCTTCTCAGCACTCTACTAGCCCACCATCTTCTTCTAAGAAGGAGAAAAAGAAGACTGAGAGACCTACATGTTCCTATTGTCAGAAGGGAACACATGATGAGTCACTTTGTTATCAAAAGAAGTTTGATGGTTATGAGAAACAGATAGCGGATTTGCAAGCTCTTCTTCAGAAGAGCAATCTTTCCTCTCCATCCTCTTCTAGCTTACAGGGGTTTGCTTATCAGTCTTCTTCTATCAATCCTACAACTGAACAGGATCTTGGAAAGGGTCATGCATTGCGGGCTTCTTTCACATTCCCTTCACAGGTTCCTTGGATACTGGATTCAGGTGCTTCTCACCATATGGCATCTTCTCGAGAGATCTTCTCTTCTTTTGAGGCTTCTCCTATTCCCATATTATCATTGGGAATAACACTATTATGACAGTCTGCAGGAAAGGCACTGTATGCATTCAGGATGGCACATTTAATGATGTGTTGTATGTTCCATCTCTGTCTGCAAAACTTCTCTCGATTTATCATATTTCTCACAGTGGGTCTGGGAAGACAATTGAGTTCACTCTAGATTTAGTTTTCATCCAGGATAGTATTACAGGAGGTATTGTTGCTATAGGGATAGTTGATCTTTCCACCCGTCTCTACTCCTTTTCACACTTTGGTCCACCTTTTCCAGAGCACGACTCTCCTCCTTTGAGAGAGCATCATGTGGTACAGTCAAGTTTCTTGAACCTCTGTGTGGTTCCTGAGACTACTGTTGTAACTGCCTTGCCACCTCCTCTTGAGCTCTTTTCTATTCAGCAGAGTTCTTCTTTAGCACTGCTTGATCCTCCAGCTCCATTCATCAAGCCACCAGGTGTAGTTGTTGAAAATTCTACAGAGGACATTCATCTCCTCTTTGATGACAGTGTCAGCACACCTGTCATACCACTTACATTGGGGATTCCCTTTCAGGATCCTCGTGTCTACTCCTTTGAGCATCAGCTCGGCCTTCCAGTGACACCTCATCTTTCGAGGTTCCCTCTACAGTGTCCACTACCTTTCACTCCTCTGCACTGGAGTCACAGTGGTTTGTTCATTCATCTAGGGGTTCTTTCATTCTAGGGGGGCTTTGGAGCCTTGACCCTCTCTCACGGGGGGGGTTAAAGTCACGCATTGTACTTATGGCTTTGAGAGAGTCTCTTGAAGTCATTATATCTCTTTTTGGAGAGGGGTTTTTCCCACTGGGTTTTCTCCTTTACTCCAGTTTATAGAGATTTCTTGTACTGGGTACCTGATTAGGCCTTGTTGTCGGGACCCACTTGTTTTTTGCTTTCATAGCTTTTCTTTGCTAGGTAAGCTTACTCCTTGCTTTCAGCTTAAGGGGGGGTATTAGAGTATTTTTAAATTTATACTTATTAATTAAATCATATTGATTTAATTATATTAGTTTCTATTACTCTAGTTACTTAAGCTTCATTTAGGTGCATTATTAATTAATTATTAATTAATAATGTGCAACCTAGTTTTTTAGTTTAGGGTTTCTATCTCACCTTTATAAGGTTGAGCATTGTACTTTTTTCATTATCTCTTATGCATTTTTCATTTGAGAGCAACTTTTCTTCTATCTCCATTTTTTAGCAAACCCTTGCCTCTTCTCGTCTTTTTCTTCTGTGATAGGTTTTTGCATGCAGGGATTCGAAGGATTTGTGGATTTGATTGGCTTATTTGCTCAAATCCTATAGGCATGCTCAAGTAATTGATTATGAAAATGTCTACAAAAGGGTGGAATGGAGTTTCACTATGATGATGTTGCAAGCCCAGGATTCCATCCAATATTATGTCAAATGGTGTCTTCTATTATGATTAGTGTCAGGGTTTTAGTAAAGAAATTAATGGGGTTAGATCATAATTTTTAGGACTCTCTAGATCAATTATGAAAGGGTGTCCTCTTTCATCTTCTTTATTTTTTTATTGTTGTTGACTCGTTACATAATCTCCTTAGAGATAACTAGTTGTCTCTAAAAGTTAGAGGATCTACTCTCCAAATAATTAATAAGTATCTAATGTATAGTTTGTTGATAATATTTGTATTCTTTTTAAGCTATAAGAGTACAACACGAGTCATTTAATGATCAAATTGGACCTCTTTTCTTTGTATCGAGTAGTAAGATTTATGTCTCTACATCTATCGTATCGAGACTAAATATTGAGCCCCCTACCTTGTGTAGTAAATATGGTATTGGATGGAGATGTCATAATTAAGTGGTTAGGTACCTAGGGATTCCATTTGTAGTAAACCCTAACATATAAATGAAATGTTTCTTTATATCAACAAGAAAATCTTTGGAAAACTCAACAATTGGAACTCTAATTATCTCACTTTGGTTGGTAGAATTCAAGTATGTTAAAAGATTCTATCCTTATATTGGGTGTACTTCTCTTCCTCCTACTTATTTTATTTAAATCAGTTTGGTCTTCTATATAAATCTATTAGGAACATTTTGTGGTCACATGGAAAAGGAAATATGAAGAATCGTGCTACCAAGAGTAGTTCACATAAAGAAAGGAGATTAGTAAGTTGGAATGAAAACTTTAAGAAAGTTCAAGGGATTACTCTGGCAATAAAGCTTCATAAGGTAATGAATTATAGATTATGATTAGAATTAGGATTATTATATGGTTAGGGATAGGGTTCACATGTATTATTTCATTACCTGACATGATCTACACTTATAGTTTGCATTAAAAAGAAAATAATATTTAGGATTCAAACTACAATCATAAATAATTTTTAATCAAATCATAATTCTATCTCTAAGCTTTCATTCTAATTGTAACCTTAACTCTCATCCTAACACCATCTATTATATATCCTATAAATAATAGGACCCTAATAAATATCTAAAACCTAAATATAATTCTAACTAAAACCATAATCCTAGGTAAGTTCCCTAACATTAAAGGACCATAATCATTATACTAATCTTAATCTTAGCCATCATGAAAACCATTAACATAACAAAATTGTAAACCATAACCTTGTCATAATCTTTAACTTTTTTTCATCCTGAGATGAACATATAATCCATAATGAGTTCATACAATCCCCTAGTGTCACAAAATAAGTGTACATGAAAGCAAAATTAGCCTGGTGGTTCCTGTTTTAAGAAAAGAAACCTTGAACTAACCTAGATATAGTTTTTTGGAGTATTATTTTATGATTAGACTTAAAAATTTAGTATTTAATGTTTAATTTGACTTAAGTGTTTAACTTTATTTATTTAATTGATATGATTTTAATAAAGATATGCGCATTTATATAGATCTAGTTGATAAATTTTAGATTTAAATTTTATTAAATAGTAATTTTGTCATGTTTTATGTTGTGATGTATTTTTTTCATATTTTATGTTTTATGTTGTTTAAACGTATATGTAGATTATATTTGATGGATGCACCACCACCCCCTCCCCCTCCCATACCCCCACCTCCACCCCCTCCATCTCCACCTCCACCTCCACCTCCACCTCCACCTCCACCTCCACCCCCACCTCCACCACCCACCATAGATGAGCTCTGTGAGACCATGAGGCATAACCTCAATGACCTCATGCATGATATAGAGGCTATCTGATGTGAGAGGCACACCCCCCCCCCCACTCCCCCGCCTTACCTACTAGATCTTGTAGATAGCATGAAAGGCGTGATTGACTCCATCCATCATTTTGATTCATTTAGATCATGGAGGGAAAGCATGCATGCCTTCTACTCTGATGGCTTATCATATAGAGAGGTTTATAACCTACATATAGGTAAAGGAAATTTTAAACATTATTTTGTAAACCCTAAGACAGGTGAAGAAATTAATGATAAGAAGCCTCACAGTTCCATTAGGTGGTGTACACATCCACGTATAACAACACATTTTTGGGAGGGGTGGTGGATGGTATTTGACCATCCACCACATGTTAACCATGAAGTGACCATCTACTTCCTTAGGAATTTATGGGCTGAGTTTGAGTTGGGTTTGAAACTCAACTATTTTGATATGAAAGCATTTTAGGGGGTTAGTAGAGGGATGCCTTGGGATAGGCCTGGGGTAAAGCTGAGCAATAATATGAGAAACTGCAGATGAGTTGAGCCCCTGGTACCTCTTCCTAGACTTGTTATGCCTGATCCTCACCATCATCGAGCAGTTTCATCTACTTTTACCCATTTGAGTGCCCTTTCAAGAAATTTAATACAACAGTGGATGTAGGCGGTACATGCTTCTCCACTTGGACATGTTTGTACTAGCTATGGAGGCATATGCATAGGCCCCTAGAGTGATCCTGATGCAGCACACGATGGCCATTATGCTGAGGGTGCAAATTTTGATGATGATGTATACTCTGCCCATGGTGATGGTAGTGGCGAGATAGACATGTCATCATTTGTTGACCTCATTCAATAGGGAGAGCCTGGAGAGAGTCAAGAGCAGCAAGTAAAATTTTAATTTTAATATAAATATAAAGTGCACATAATTATTTACTTTCTACATACATGTGTAATTGTATTAACTATATTAATTTGTGCTTTTGAAATAATAGAGGATGGATGATAGTATTCCTCCTAGGAGGCAGTATAGTCTTTTTCTGAGACCTACAAACATTGGCATCCCTTATACAGTATGCACTTTGAATTAAACTATAAAAATGTACATTCAAACTCAAATTTAATAACATGTTCTCATATGTTCTTTTTATCTGATTTTGTAGGGATTGTCCGCATCTACATAGATTGATATTAGTACAAGGCCTACTCCAGTTACCACTGAGGCACAACCTCAAATACAAGCGATATGAACTTTTGACTGAAGAAAAATAATTTTTATTTCTTTTATGTATGTACATTATTATTAACTTATAATCTAAACAATTTTGACTCACATGTATATATATTTTATGTGTTTTGATTTTACAAATAGGAGCCATATCATACTCATCCATACAAGCCTCGATATAGTCTATTTTTGACTCCGTCTTATGATTATCATGCTAGCATACTTGTACACACATCTGTGACATTGACTACCACTCAGGTATGATATATATATATATATAGTGTATAAAAAAAGTAGTGTACAAATTATGTACTTTGTAATTATTCATGTAAATTTAATTTTGACTAAACATTTATATATCCATAATTTTAGGACTACGTCACCATGAGTGTTGCTGAGAGCATGGGACTTAGCTAGATGGAGATACCTACATCATCATTTGAGGTCAGTATTGTGATTTATGTAATAATGTATAGTTCATTATACTCTAAAATCAAATTTAAAACATGTATGAATTGTAAATTAAAGGACCTCACCACAGTTGTATTTGGTAGTTTTGACAGTGTGTCTCCTCCCATTACTAAGGGACACATATCTCATGTTGTATTTATTTTATTATGTAGTGAATATTTAATTTATTTGCAAGCTATATTTTGAGACCCATTTCAATTAAGCATGTACATGATGAGACATGCCTCATGTTACACGGGGTGATCCAATCACTTCATAGGGTGTCCAACATGATGAGACAGCTCATATTACACGTGATCATCCATCTAAGTCCTCTTTGCATGGAGTAAAGATGATATTCGATCAGATAGATTAGGTCTTGTTGGCACCTATAGATTTCGTTTTTATGATGTATATTATTTATAATGTAACACTTTGTGTTAGGACAGTTAAAAGTGTATGTTAGACCATGTATTTTTTCACTTCATAGATCATGTTATGATGTATGTTAAACCATGTATTATTTTTTTACAACTTCTTATCATGCTTGTGTATGTGGTATATATTATTATGTTTCACCATGTTTTAGGTATATTCAAACCATTTTCTTTATTCTAACATATTTTATTCATGAACATATGGCACATTCTATAAGTATATATGCAAGATGAACAATAATTTTTACTATCTATAGAGCATTATTCGATAAATATCACATCAAATTTATGCATTGAGATTCATACAAATAAAATTGACCTACTAGATTAAAAAATGTATTCATAACATACCTAACAATGTATCATAAGTGATCTCAATGTGTTGTTTGGTAATATAAGACTTATTATCACCTAATAAGACCTATTATGTGGTAGTAAACATATGAATACCTATCATAACCTATAACAGACATAATGACCTATTAGGACTCCCATGTCCCCTTAAGACACACATGTATGGATAACATACCTAACAATGTATCATAAGTGATATTAATGTGTTGTTTGGTAATGTAGGAGTCATTATTACCTAATAAGACCTATTATGTGGTAGTAAACATATGAATACCTATCATAACCTATAACAAACATAATGACCTATTAGGACTCCTATGTCCCCTTAAGACACACATGTATGGATAACGTACCTAACAATGTATCATAAGTGATCTTAATGTGTTGTTTGGTAATGTAAGACTCATTATCACCTAATAATACCTATTATGTGCTACTAAACATATTAAGACTTATTAAAATGTATAGAAATTATTATGACATATTAGGACTCCCATGTCCCCTTAAGACACACATGTATGGATAACATACCTAACAATGTAGCATAAGTGATATTAATGTGTTGTTTGGTAATGTAGGAGTCATTATTACCTAATAAGACCTATTATGTGGTAGCAAACATATGAATACCTATCATAACCTATAACATACATAATGACCTATTAGGACTCCTATGTCCCCTTAAGACACACATGTATGGATAACGTACCTAACAATGTATCATAAGTGATCTTAATGTGTTGTTTGGTAATGTAAGACTCATTATCACCTAATAATACCTATTATGTGCTAGTAAACATATTAAAACTTATTAAAATGTATAGAAATTATTATGACCTATTATGACTCCCACGTCCCCTTAAGACACACATGTATGGGTAATGCACCTAACAATGTATCATAAGTGATATTAATGTTTTTTTTGGTAATGTAAGAGTCATTATTACCTAATAAGACCTATTATGTGGTAGTAAACATATGAATACCTATCATAACCTATAACATACATAATGACTTATTAGGACTCCTATGTCCCCTTAAGACACACATGTATGGATAACGTACCTAACAATGTATCACAAGTGATCTTAATGTGTTGTTTGGTAATGTAAGACTCATTATCACCTAATAATACCTATTATGTACTAGTAAACATATTAAGACTTATTAAAATGTATAGAAATTATTATGACCTATTATGACTCCAATGTCCCCTTAAGACACACATGTATGGATAACGTACCTAACAATGTATCATAAGTGATCTTAATGTGTTGTTTGGTAATGTAAGATATAATAAATACAATGAATACAATGAGTAATGATCTAACATATAATCAATGCAATGAGTAATTATCTTTAAATTATCATGTACAAGTGACTTATTTTTAATATTACAATCAATAGTAATTTGAAATTTCAAAAAAAGATTAATTTAAACATGCTTGAATGTAAAAGTAATGGAACAAAATAGGAGGTCATTACTTAAATTGACAATTTATTTATAATTTATCAAGTGCATACCTTTAACTTTCAAATAGAAGTAAACTCTCATTTTTGAATTAGTTTGTACAACATATTTCACAATATATGTAAGACAATGTCAATGATATATTTATAGTTTGGTGAACTCAAAACATAAAATTGGTTCCACACATCTCTTCAAATGAGGTCCTATAAAATAAAATTGTAAAAATAAAATACATGTTAATAAAAACATAAATTAATATTCAAGGTATCTAAACTATGTAAATATATGTGTAATTTGTATGTACTTACTATGTGAAATTGCACAAGATGTTGATGTTCGATCCACTTGAACATTTAAATCTGCATAAATTGTAATTGAGACCTGAATAAGAGGTATATAAGTTCTCTAAATTGGTATTGACAACAGAAACATACAAGTAATTAAATTATATAAGTACATATATATATATATATATAATACAATAATGAAAAAACTTACATGTTTTTGATTTAAATGTTGTCATCCCAATGTACCATCTACATCCTCTCTCTTTTGCAATGCATCTATGATTGTCTCGTGCTCATCCATTGAAATTGTCCATAATACCTTATTGGCGGGTCTCCCTTTGTATCTTTCTAATTTGATATTTGTTACCACGACCAAATGAGAATAGTGTAAAATATTCTTTTCAATTTGGTAGTCTTCAAATGCTGGCAAACCATTTCTTCTTGTTAGGTATCTATGTAGCCAAGTGTCAGCTACAACAACAGACCCAATTGGATACTCAAAACCATCATCATCTACTTGATGACATGTCAATTTTTTCTTAGGTTCCACACATCTAGCTAGACAATACTCAGTTTTTCCATCATTATCACTAGGTGCAATAATAGCATAAACATGTCCTACAAGATAAGATAAAGTATATAAACACTTTAATCACATATGAAAATTATATAAATTGAAGCATGAGATCACAAAAAAATCTAATTAAATTTTGCATACTAGGTTCTATGAGGTTTGAAATACGATCATAGTCTTTTGATGCAAAAGTAACATTCTCGCCTTCATTTACTATATCATCTTCAAAATGCATGTTCATAGGTGTTAATGATCTTTGTTTCCAATCTTCAACCCATTCTATATTCTCACATTCTTCCCATTCACCTACAAGACAAAATTGACAAAAACAAGAAAGCTTCCTAGTCCATATAGTCCAAGTGTTAGAATCTGAACTCCTAAGTGAATGTCATTTAGCTGACCCACTAATTGTATCACAATCATATCTTCAAGAAATATTATTTTCTTCAACTAGGTAGAAGAAATGTTTGATTGTAGAGTTCTGACTTGATCCCGTGTATAAATATTTGTTACACCAGTCGACAATCTCATGTGCATTTTTGAATCTAGCTTTTTCCTCAAATTTTAATTGCTCTCTACTAAGGGCTCTCTTCACGCATGCACCAGCACCATCATGTTTTCCTTTACCATGTCCAACCTCAAAAAAACTCCACACATGTTGGATTTTAGTTTGCCTATGTGTCCTACTCAACCAATAAAACATTCTAGCATTCTTGAATTGTCCTATACAATTATCTAACCATATCCAATGTTGTGTCATTTAAATTTGTCTCTCTTTTAAATTATCATAAAAGACTTTGAAACAATATTGGACAAACTCAGATGAATGGAGTTTATTATCACTTATATAAAAATGGTACTCTCTAAATATTTTTTGATCCTCCTCTATACTATCAAGTGCATGCCTGTATTTTATATGAACATAAATTGTTACTTGCACTAAATTGTAATATTGTGGTTGTACCTCTTCTTGTGGTGCAAGCATGTAGTTCTCTGCAAAGTCAAAAACTGAAAGTATAGTACTAATTGGAAATGTATTCTTACATATGCAAAATTTTCCATCAAGCCATCTAGAATATTGAGAGTGTTTAACATATTTTGGTACGACCACACTCTTAAACTCATCCATAAATGCATAAAAACTAACGTTATCTGTAACTAGATCACACCTTCTTCCAATCTTCCCATCCTTTAATGGATATTCAATAGTTTTGAATCTTTTTACCTCAACTAATTGTTGTCCAAAAGTAGTCAAAGCATTTCCATGCAAACATACATCTAACAAAGAAAGATTGCTGCACATATCACATGCACTAGAAAGACATGCATTGAAAAGAAAGTATTGATCATTAGGTGGCTTACAAAAAAAACCTGATATGAAATCTTTTATACTTTGAGGTGATATTTTTATACCACATTTTTGCAACATTTCTTTACTATGCATGGTACCATGTATAGATTGAAATACATCATAATGGTAATGAAATTGAATATGAGTTTTACAACAATATGTGATTCTTTCCTTGTTAATCCTTACATACCATGGTTTACAATTTTCAAAAGATCTTTGACTAATGGTAATATTTAATACCTTACCATCTACAAATTTTTTAAACAATTCAATTTGAGTCATGTCCAAAATGTGTTTAGGATGTGGATCACATATTTTTGACCCAATTCTCAATTTAAGAACATCTCTTGAATTAGGTGATACTCTTGTATTATCATGCCAAAAAATATCAATCAAACTTTTGACTTCACTAGTAAGCTTCATATCACATCTCGGGAGTCTACCACTAGAAGTCCATAAAATATTTGCTCAATCACATCCAAAGTTAACCCTTCTCTTTACAAATCTTTCTAAAGTCTTATGATTCACATTAAGATATCCACTTATGTTGCTAATCAATCTTTTTTTAGATGTTGATTTGTTAATTAAAGTTGTTGTTATTGCTCATCGTGTTGCATTCTTATCTTTAGACCAACTTCTCTTTCTGACAACATCAAAGGCACTAGAAATAATGGATACAAATTGTTTTAAAGACTCATTTTTATTCTTGGGTTTGGCACACATTCCCAACCTTCTCATTACTTTTCACATTTTAGACATTTTAATTAGTTGCAACATTAGCTAACATTGAAACCCAAATTTCTTATTATAAAAAAAATGCCTATACAATCTATTAGCATGTGTCCTAATTTGTCTCCATGAAACCAATCCCTCAAGATTATCTAACACATCATTAGGAATATGAAAATTATGTTCAGACACTTTACTATCATCCTGACATGTTTGTTCAGTAGTTGGTGTTTCTATGTCTACATTCATGCAATTTTTATTTTCAGACACTTTACTATTTTCACTATTATTTGGGATTTGAATATCATTTTCAAATTTTCTTGGTATTTTTTTCGGGGCGTGCATTTCAATTGGAGTGTTTTGTGCATGATCATTTGAAAATTGCTTCTCATGAAGAAAATTTAAATCATTTAAATTGTAAACTACTTCTAAAAAATCACCAATTTCATCACGAGAGAAAATTTGAGGCTTTGGGGACACACCTGTATTGAATTCATGATTAGAATGTGCACCTAAATTTTCTTGTATTGGGTTAACTTCTTTGACCTCTTCATCCATCATGGTATCCTCAATGTCTTTCTCCTTTGAAACATTGTTCAAGTCTCTAATTCTTTATCTTCTCTCTCGTGACATCATGCTTTTTTCTCTTTATTTGCTGCAATCTCCCCATCTGTCAAAACTTTTGCTTTCTTCTTTCGTCGTTGTTTTGATCCCATGTTTGCACCAATTTTGAATTTGAATTAGTAGCTTGCAAATTGTATAAGAGGACAAGAAAACATAATAAGTATGACAAAATTCGTTGTTGCAGATCAAAACTGTTATTCGATCGTTTCAATCATTGAAACTCGGTCTATGGGGCAGCTTTTGTGGCCCAACGGGTACATTAGAAATGGATACCTGATTGCTTAAAAATTGGGTACCTGATTTCAAAAAGAATCAGGTACATGATTTTTAAACAATCGGGTACAATAGTTGAAAGCAATTGGGCACCCAATTTTTGAATTACAAATCGAGTACCTGATTCTTGAGACATGAGCAAAAATTTGGTATGGCTCCTAACTTTTGCGTGGAGTTTTTCCTTGGGGAAAGGCATGGCATAAGCTTGGTCCCACCAAGCCATACCTTTATGATCCCTTTTTTTTCTAAGGCATTTAATCGACAATTTTTGGTATTGTCGTAATTTTTTTTAAGGTCATTCTCATTGAATTTTTTGATGAGACAAAAACCTATTATAGGTCTTACTATTCTGCTTCCAAAAATATAAATTTTATAGTGTTATTAGTTTATTTTTTATTTCTCTATTATTTATTAATCAAAACTATCTCCTAAATGTTAAAAAGTGACATTCACTAAAACTTTAGTAACTTTTTTATTTTATAATTTTTCTTAAATTAATTTATATGTCATCAATCTACATACAATTCTTTTGATTTAAAAAAAAAAAATGAAAAAAGTGAGATTTTGATCAAATTATGTGGTTTGTACATGAGAGGTTTTAAAATTTACCTTTATAGCCAATTAATAATTAATAATAATAAAATTATTCAATAAAAAATTAAGAAAAAATATTGTCATCAATCTTAGGTTATTAGGTAACTCCCTTTAAAAGTATTTGCAAAAATTCATTTGTTTGTGTCAAATTATGGTGTCCATACACGAGCGTGGTATGGTCCTAAAATAGGCATTTTGAAAAAGTGGTTTTTAAAATCCATACCAAACAAATAATCTATCATATGGGTACACAAATAAATTACATATTCAAAAACTAGATTTCGAACACTAAAAATTTTATTCCTAGAGTTTTTTTGTATTCAATCTCTAAATGCCTCAAATTTTGACATCAATTGACAAAAAAATTTTAAATAGGAAAAACACTTCCACTTTTTGGCCAAAAGTGAGACCCAACTTCTTGCACTGACCCCATTAACTATTTGTATACTAAGAATATTATGAACAACACTATCAGTTAAAATTCTTAAGTAGACTATCAGTTGAAAGGAAGAAAGTGTTTAGAGGTGCAATAATTAAGGTATTGATTCAACCCCCAACCCCAACTGCCCCAACCTCATCCTAAGCCACATCATCCACATAAAACACAATATGAACCTAATCATAAAATTTGCATTATCTTTAATCATGGTAACATAATTAAAGTGCATGATGGTCCTATTCACATTAGTGTTAAAGTGGATGGTATTCCTTCCATACTGTCCTAGTTGATCCTTCTTCCATGGTGAAAATTTATAAGTAAAGTACATGTTTATATTTAATCTCAAAATTATTTATATGTGTTCAAGGGTAAAATGGCATCAATGCATTTAATAATTTAAACTAGATGAGATGAATTCACTAGTAAATCTTAGATACCATAACCCATTCAATACAAGATAAAGAGGGGCTTCCAAACATAACTCTCAATATAACTCAAGTTAGATTAGATAAACCGAATAAGGAGGAAGGGATATCAATACTAAACCCAAGTTATACTAAGGAATTACATAAGAAATTCCTCTTTCATGCAATGCTTATTAACTTTAGATGTGCAATGTGAATGTAAATTGAATCAATTAATGAAATGACATTGATAAAATAGATCTAAGATAAATATGGATGAAATTAATTCAATTAAAGTTTGATAATAGTTTTATGATAGGAGATTTATTTTTTAAAGGTAGAAAAGTGACCTCAAAATATGTAAGCAAAAGTGCTTTTATATTCAGAAAACTACTATGGGATATCTAACTACATATTTATGATTAAAATAGAAAACCCACAAAACCTTAAAAATCTAAGATATCTAGGCATAGGTTGATTTCAATGATGTCAACCGGTAGGTTTATAAAATAAAAAACATTTTCACGGAGCAGAAAAATAAAGTCAACCTATAATTTTCCTAAAGACCTCAACTTATAGTTTTCAGATTTGAATTTGTAATTCTACTAATCTATTCTCGCTCACAAGTAAAAATGATTTTGTGTTTTGGATGAGGGATTTCCTTGGTCAAGTCCTAGATTGAGGAATCAACCTTGAAATTAAAATGTAGATAACAATAAAGAAAATTCTAGTAGGGTGTAGAACTAAATGTAATAATGAAAAATATGATCACCCTTATAGATGCAAATAAATTTAGTATGTAATCATATATACAAATGTAATAGCCTTGAGTAAAAGAAAGTAAAAGGAAACCATAGAAGTTAAAACCTCATGAATGGAAATTCTTTTGATATGTCTTGATTAGGAATAGAATAACTTGGATGAATGAATGGAAGATCTCCTTATTAGAAGCTTAATTCAACTACCACCTTGAAGGAACAAGCTTAATGCAAAAATAAAATTATATATCTTGAGTGGATACTTGAGAAATTCATTAATAATTCTTTCTTGATGTTACGTTTACACATGTATTCTTTATCTTCATTTCTTGTATGATGATGATAAATGAAAATGAAATGCCCAAGTGTCCTTGCATATGAGTATTTGGGATAAAAAATAATAGTTTTAGATGATGTGCTCACCTTCTCCATTGGATTGGGTGATCTCAACTCCATTTTTTCCACTATTTCCATTTGGGGGACTATCCTAAGCTTTGGAAAGTATTGGCATATTGCATTCATGACTATGTTTTTCATTAATGTCAACATAGCAGTAAGTCTATGAAGACTAACAGAGTAGCAGTAAAAAATAATAGTTTTAGATGATGTGCTCACCTTCTCCATTGGATTGGGTGATCTCAACTCCATTTTTTCCACTATTTCCATTTGGGGGACTATCCTAAGCTTTGGAAAGTATTGGCATATTGCATTCATGACTATGTTTTTCATTAATGTCAACATAGCAGTAAGTCTATGAAGACTAACAGAGTAGCAGATAGAGATATTAGTCGTACGAAGAAGGTTTTGATTGTCTAGTGATGCATAGTCATGGACATGTTCATTATAGTTTCTTGATGATGTGGTTCATAGCATAGCATTTAATTCATTGAAGACATACAAAAGTTTTACCTAATTTATAGAGAGTGGTACAAAAACAAGGCATTAGGAAAGTAGTTCTTGATGTTTGTTTTCTATCTTACATATGAGATGCAATGAAGAGATCTACAGTTAGTTAGTAGAAAAGGATAGTCTATAGTTGATGGCACCAAGTGTGCAAACCCTAGTATCACACATGAGAATTTTTGTTTAGACTATGAGACAATAGTGCTATTGTAATTGTAATTAGTTTATTATCTTATTATTATAATTAGAAAAGCCTCAAGGCCAACTCAAAGAATTATTTTGAAGATATGGTATAAAGGAAAGATGTTTTTATTTGTTTGTATAGTATCCATTACTTGTATGTAGTGTGAAGTGTGAAAAGGAGCAGAGTGTTTGGTCAATGCAAGTAAACAATCCAATGGATTATTAGATGTGAGATTTATGATCTAGTTACAAGATCAGAAGGAGAAGATATTCATTTGATAGGATAGAGGAAGGAATAACTATTCATTTCTATTATTCTACAAGAAATAATATAGAGATCATTTGGACAATGGGTTCATTGGTCTTAACCTTGAAGCTATTTGGGTAGTCGGTCTAGCTATCTTCCAGAACTCCTAACAGGGTTGGAATCTACTAATAGGGATTCAAAGACTCCTAACAAGGACTCATATTTACTAAATTTATTCATAGACTCCTAATGGGGTCCATCCTCTAGCAAGGAATATTTATATTAGTACATCATCTTGTGGGTACCGTCCCCACCAAGGTTTTCCCTCTAATCAAGGGTTTCCTTAGTTAACATATTTGGTGTTATTATGTATGAGTATCTTGTTGTAGTTTTTTATTTTATTTCTCATATGGTTAAGTTTGTTTAAGTTTGATAATTTTGATAATAGTTGGATGAATGATTCACAACCCCCCCCCCCCCCACCCCACTGTTGGTTATATTAGTGGACTATAAATTCTAACAATTGGTTTTAGAGCATCAGGTCCTTCAATGATAAGCTTAACAACATTGGGAGATCAATGGAGAATATTTTTATAAAGGATAGTCCAAGATTTGATGGAGCCAAATATGGAAATTGGAAGGAGAAGATGAAGAATCATCTATTGTGTAGGCATCCAAGTTATTGGATCTTGACAAAGAGTGAGAAGAGAACTATAAAAGAAGAAAAACTTGAAGAATACAGTGAGGCAAAGAGAGATCTATTCATGTGTAACATGAGAGAAAGAGAAGCATTACTATCAGCCCTTCCTAAGAATGAATAGAATCAAGTAGAGTAACTTAAAACATCTCATTAAATTTGGAAAGCATCAGAATCTAGTTTTGAAGGTGATACACATGCAAAGAGAATTATATTGTATATTTGGATATGTCCATTTCAAGATATCAAAATGATGGAAGATGAATCTATAAGAAATTATATTGGTAGAATATCATAAATTGTTGTAGGAATTCAGTCTCATGGTGGAGCCAAGGAAGAAGATGAGTAGTATGGAAGATCTTGAAAAGTTTAATGCCACCATTAAAGTAAGTATCTTAGATTATTCAACTATTGATACCCTACATTAAGGATTTTACCAAGAAAATGTTTCTTGGAAGATTAGAAGTTACAAAAGTAGATCTAAGAAAGTCTAGAGATCTAGCAAGAGTAAAAACAACTTTCAGTGCCCTTAAAATTTGATCTTATCTAACAAGAAGTGCAAGCACACATCAAGACTTCTCTAGTAACAGCAAATGTGATGAAGACAAGAAAATTGAGAAAGGTATAGCCCTTTTTGTGAGAAGAAAAAAATATGGTAAGAAAATATTTAAATGTTGTATGTGTGATGAATTTGATCATCATGCATCTAAATGTCCTAAAAGAGAGAAAAAGTATAAGGGAAAGTTTAAGCCTAGAAGAGACATAAATTGTTTGTATGCAAATTAAGATGAAGAATCTAATGAGAGAGGTCAAAGTGAAAGTGATATGATCTTGATAAAGAAATTAGAGAAGAAAGAGCTCTAGTTTCTCAAGTTTAATAGAAATTTGATTGGATAATTGACAGTGGATGTTCACATCACATTATTGGGGATATGAATAAGGTTTTTAAGTTTAGGAATCATGATGGAGGTATTGTTAGATTTGGTAACAATGTATCCTATCATATTTAATAGGAATTGGACCCATTATTCATGATAGTAAAACTAAAACTAATGATGTTTATTTTGTTGATAGATTGAAGCATAATTTATTGAGTGGTTGAAATTTAGTGGACAAGGAGCATTAGTTGCAATTCACTAAGAAGACCTACATTATCAAAGATAGAGGTGATAAGTTTATTGGAATATGTATAAGATCTAGAGGTAATGTATTTTAGTTGAATCCTACTAAAATAACATGTTTGGTAGCTAAAGTGGACAACAATTGGTTGTGGCATAGAAGATTCTATCACATAAACTTTGATAATATTCTAAAGGTTAGTAGTACATTTGTAGTCAAAGACTTTCCTAAGATAACAAAGCCTACTAATGTTGTTTACAAAGAATATATTTTGGCTAAACAAAAGAAGTATCATTTCCTAGCAAGAAATTCACCACCATAGAGAAGCTATAGATCATTCACACAAATCTGGGTGGGCCTTGAAGAATTAGAGGATTCTATGGTTAAAGGTATTTTATTATTTGTGTTGATGATTTAACTATAATTATGTGGGTAGCATTTCTTAAAGAGAAATTTGAAGCTTTTGAGAAGTTTAGGATATTTAAGAATAGAGTTGAGAATGAATTTGGTGTTAAGAAAAGGTGTTTGAGATTAGATAGAGGAGAAGAGTTCACCTCTAGAGAGTTTAACATATTTTGCAAAGAGAATAGAATCAAAAGGAAGCTATCCTAACCTAGAAAACCTTAGAAGAAAGGGATTGCAAAAAGAAGAAATAAATTAGTAGTAGAGGCAGCAAGAGAAATGTTGTTTGAGAATGATATTTCTAAGACATTTGGGAGAGAAGAGGTCAATACAACAATATATACTCTAAAGAGAGTATGGATCATAAAAGGTATAAGAATGACACCTTATGAATTATGGTTTTTTCATTCACCATTAGTTAAGTATTTCATAATATTTGGAAGAAAATGTTACATTAAGAGAGATGATGACATTGGTAAGTTTGATCCAAGAAGTGATGAAGGTATTGTTGGAAATCTATATGATAGGATAAGTTACTAAGAGGGGAGGGGTGAATTAGTAACTAATAAAACTTAATCCTTTATTTCACCAATTAATCCTTCATATATATTTTGACCTAATTACATGCATGAAAAACTAAAAGCATTAAAATATTTATAACACTTTTGACACACAATTTGGTGAGCCAGAAACCTTCCAAATAGAAAGTAAAACTAGGGTGGGGATGATACCCACAAGCTTTAGTACTATAGTATAAAGTTGTCTTGTTAAGGCTTACAATAATCACTTCTAATGATTTTCCTTGTTAGAAGAAATAAGGACTATTATGTCCACCTTACAAAAGGATTTCCAAACATACAATGAAGTATGCACTCAGTAAAGAGATTTACAAAAGACTGTTAAGTCTACCTTGTGAAAGGATTTAACTGATCCACCTATTAGTATGAAGCAATGGCTAATCTCTAATTTGCAACTTGATTTGCTGAATGAGATTCCTTTGAGTGCAATGATCACCTTGCTATGATAGATAAATCTTTATTACTTCTTATATTGTTGTAGCCTTATACTTCACACTTCTACTTCAATTTGCTTAATTCATATCATACTTCTTCTTTTTTATTCATTCATTCATTCATACCTTTGGATGTGATACAATACATTACATATATACCAATCCAAATTATAATTCAACAAAGTCGACTATAATACAAGTTTACACAAAATATGCAAAGTTAGCCCAACTATAGAAACTCAAGTTCTAAGGACTAGCTCTGTGAGTTTCTAATACTCAACATCCACTATTAATGCTTGGCATCATCATGCATTCAGTAGACGTAGAAGCTTGGTTCATATTGATCACTTTCAAGTAGTCTAAACTTGGTCTACACTAGAGACTCAGTGAATACTATGAGACTTGGCATATAAATTGAATCACTTGATTCACATTGCATAGCTCAGTCAATGCTATCACTACAAGCTCAGTATAAAATGAATCACTTGGTTAACACTAAGTGGCTCAGTCAACACTAGGTTCACATCATTGTAACTATGAACTCGATAAGCACTGCACAACTCAATTTGCACTAAGTGACTTGGTAAACATTAAGAAGCTTAGTTTAAAATGATGATCACCATCCTAGTAGAAACTTCTTAGTGCAAACTGAATACTATTCCTTAAACTCAGTAGCAACTATAGAAATTGGTAGATACTAAAATGCTTGGTTAATACTCTTAGTTGTACAATAAGCTTGGTAGATACTATCTACCTAAATAAGTGTGTGTCAGTAATAAAAAACTTGATTGTGTTGTCAACAATCTCCCCCTTTGGCATTAATGACAAAAACACTTATCAGTTAAAACTTAATTCTCAAAAAGTTTGAAACACTTTTTTTTCTTCATCTTGTGTCTTTAACTTGGTAGCATACTCTATTTTTGAGATTTTTCAAAATTTCTTTTGTAAGGGATGCATCTTTGAATATTTGTACATGTATATAATATGATGTTGCTCCCCCATACATATATATTCAATATACTATAAATATTTCTCACATCTTCTCCCCTTTATACATATATTCTCCCTCTTTCCATATGCTTTATATACATGATCTCCCCCTTTTTGACATTAATGCCAAAGGTGTAATCTATATACTATATAGTAATTCCAAAATGTGACAAGAAATCAAAATGTATTTTTAGAATTATTGCCATTGTCTTGTCCTGATTTTCTTGCAACAACTCGCTTGTGTGCAATGCAACTTGAACTTCTACTAAAAGTTCTATCATGTGGTCTACCATAGAGAATTTGTTATCATGGGTGAGGGTTTTAGCATGTGCAATATGTTTCTACAATGCATCCATGTTTGGGAGAATCATGCCATATATGTCTACCAGTGTAGCTCTTATCTTGGCTTCTTCTCTTAGCAATTTTGCCTCCATATCAGTTAAGAATCCGATCTTTGTATAGTGGGCAGAGCTATAACTCAAGTCAAGTTGTAACTATTATGCACTTGCCTTTAGATCTTCATCAACCTTTAAAATTTTATCTTTAATTTCCTTGGTGAAATTGGTAGTTTCAAAGAGATTACCAAATAAAGAAGTCACATTGTTGCAAGAGGTTTCCAGTGAGCCTAGAATAGTAGACAAGTCTACTTGATGAATTGCAATCTTTTATGCTACTATCTCCAAAACTTTATTCTCTACTCTCTACAACAATTTCTCCTATCCATTCAAGTCTTCATTGAATTTATGGACTACTCCTACTAACTAAACCAAAGTTGGTTGTGAAGTGTCAACCTCTGTGATGAGTGCTTCTATAAGAATATTCTTAGCATCTTCAAGCACTTAAAATTCCTTATTTCTTTCTTCTCTAAGCCTATGTTGCTTACCTTTCTTCTAAAGAAGTTATCCAATTATGTGGATTTGATCAAGATTAAGATTGGGGATATCTCAATTTGGGATGACTATCTCCTCATCAATATCAATTTCTTCTTCCTTTTCTTTGCCTTTACTCAAAACTTTTATACTCAGTTGAGGCTTGGTCTCAACTATCCTTGTACTTATTATTTGCATAATAGGAATGGAAATAATAGTAGAAATAGTAAAACTGTTAGAAAAAGTAGATACTGCGCTATTGAAGAAATACCTTGTGTGACCAAAATTGATGGAGGAGGAAGTGTTGATTTCTTGATAGATGAAGTACATGTCACTTCTATCAATGAAGTACTAAGCTGAACAAGTGCAAAAATTGATTGTGTTCTTGTACTTGCAATGTTTGACACAATCAATTCTATAGTAACTTTCTCCAAGCTTGATATCTTTAATGCTTTGCTCAAAGAATGAGGAAGTGAGGCTATGACCACTATTGCAATCTTCTTGGGGTTGGTCTCCTCAATGTTCTGAATCTTGGGTATATTCCCTTCATTGGCTTCCAATTCCTATTCTTCATCATATATAAATTGTCATAATCAGTTTCTTCTCCATCATTTCCTTCTTCTTCCTTGTCATCATCATCATCATAATCCTTATCACTAACATGAACCAAAAAATCACTTTTCTTGTGAAGATTGAATTATTTTTTCCATGTGTTGTTTGCATTCCTTACCACATGTTCAGTGTCATTTATCAATATTAAGAAAGTGTTAAACTTTAGGGTAAGTTTCTCTTCATTTTTCTTGATGGACTCTTTCACCTCTTTGTCATTCAACCTTGGCATGAGTTGCCTTAGGGTCTACTCATATATGTATTTAGTTGTTTTCATAGAATTTTCCCATCTTGGCTTGATTTTCTCCATTAAATCACTTAGAATCTACTAAGAATGTTGGTCTAGAGAATATTTTTATTTACCCATCTTAGACATAATCATGTCTTCAATTTTCTTCTGCTCCTCTATAGTTGTTGTCTCATACTTTAGTGACTCAAAATTTTCCATACTAGCTCTAGAGTCAATTTCCTTCAACTTTTCTTAGAATTATGGTGGTGGCCATCTGAAGATTACATCTCCTCCTTATGAACACTGCAATAGATGGTTTGGCATGTTTGGTTATAATAACCTTATCTTTCTTCTTTATAGTTTCTCCTTCTTCTAACTTTTTTTCATCTTCTACATCATCTTTCTTAATGTCATTTCCTTTTCCTTCTATCAAAAAAAGAGTGGTGCTAGATTGTTTTGATTTTGCTATTCTCTTCTTTCCTTTATTGATTGCCTAAGGGATTTTTATCTCTAGTTCTATTATTTCTTTTACTTCATCATATGTTCCAAAATATAAAACTTTTGGATCAATAGGATCATTCAATAGTGCTTTAATGATATCTTTGGTTTCATCTATATTAACCTCATAACCTAGAGGCTTGACCCATATAGTTCTTGGTCTAACTACTCATATATACAATTTATCATTATCAGCCATGAAAGAAATATCATTTGTGTAGTCATCTACAAGTTTCTTGGGGATTCTAAATCTATTATTCATCTTGTCCTTAAATGCATCAAAATAGTTATCCATAATAGTAACATAGTTTTCTCCCATTTTTGCTATATACTCATTTATTTGGTAAAGAATAGGTACATCTTTTCTCCACACAAATGTACCTTTTGATGGAAAGAACTTTTGCACAAAGAAAAATAGACAAGGTAAGAGTGAACTGAACTTACAAGAGTTGTTCTTTGAAGCTCTAATGCTCTCCATGTTTTTGTTGAATTGATTCATCATTAACTCGACAAGGTCAAATGACATATTATTCTTGACCACTTTATACACGAGATCCACAACTTCACATGATACATTGTTGAGCATGCTCAAACTATATATCTTTTGTGTAATGACATGTATCCTAAATTTCAATTCCATATCCATGACACAACTAATTTTCATTCCCCTTCCATCCTACTTGGCAAGGGTTTTCTTCTCTAGCTCCACCCAACTTAGGGTTTTAGTCACTTTTTCCTTGGTTAGCATTGTAAGACCTATGATCCTATGAATCATTTTCTTTATTATCACAATAATGTTTCTCCAACCACAACTGTCAATTATGCACACGACTGAGGATAAATCTTATCCATTTAATTTGAAAGTCTTATGGCATATAAGGAATTTGAGTTAAACCCTTAGCTTCAAGGTGTTGATGTTTTTGTTTTAATATGCCATTCACGCATAGCTTCTCCAAGGTTTCATCAATTTCCACCATTCCTATGTCTTGGATAGCACATCAAAAATGTGAACAAATATCATTAATAAATAGTACCTTGGATGGAATTTGAGATTGTGCTCTAGTTGGATCTAGGGTTTCAGCAACTGCCAGACTAAACTTAAAATCTGGTGCCTTCCATTACACACCTTGAACTAACATCCATAACCCTTTCTTAGCCTTACTGCTAGAGGATGCATTTTTCTTAGTGGGGTTTGCAAAGACATGGAAATCTTCAATATTAATTTGCATGGATTTCTTGGATGCACTAAAATTCTCTTTGTATAGATATCTCTTGAAAATTTGTGGTGACAAATGATTTTGATTTTTCCCTTTTTATCAAATTTTTCCTTTCGATCACCATAAGATTTTGGTACAATTGCTTGGTTGATGATAGACTATCTTACATATTTGGTTGGTATCTTTCATTCTACTGACTAGAACTGATGTAAGATGTCTACTTCAAAATCCTAGTTCTAGTTCTCCTTGTGGGAGATCAAGTGGAAATGCTTGAGTCACCCAATTCTTGAGTGACATGAGCTTCATTACTCAGATTAGTATTCTTAGAAGATTTTGGAATCCATTGATGTCTCATATACTTTCTAACATTATCAGCTCTTGCCTTCTTCTCATCTTCAATTCTTCCAGTATTCATATAGTTCTTGGCAAGATGATGAATTTCTATAAAAATGAAACATCTTCTAATAGTGTCTCTTGTCCTCATGTGATGTTTCACACAATTCATTCCAATGTGTTCATATTCTCCACAATAATGACATCTACACCAAGTGTTATAGTCCCAACCAAATATAGCTTTTACAATCTATTTTGCTAGGTTCAATATCTTAGTTTTTCATTCAGAAGATTTGTGCCCATGTTTCTTGCATTTGTGACATTTTCCTTCAAACTGAGGTTTCTCTTTGCATTCATTAGTTCTATGACCATGCTAATTAAAATTGTAGCATTTTCCATTAAATTTAGCTTTTTCGTTGCTCCAACATTTTTTTGATGTATAACCTAACTCACCATAGTGATTGCAAGTAGGTCTTTGATTCTTTTGAGCTCCTTGCTTGGATGATTCACCTTCTTTTGTATATCCAATTCATTTTTTTCCTTTCCATATGTACTAGAATTATTCATTTATTTGATTCATGTTAGCTTGATATTTCATCATCCTTTCATTGGTTTGCCTTTCAATTTTTATATCATTCTACAATCTTTCATTCTCTAATCTTAGATTCATGATTTCTTCAATTGCATTGGTCAGTTGATTAATGAAGTCTACCTGTTGAATGGATAGGTGTTGAATTTCATTGAATTTCATTCATTCATTCATTGTACCTACTGAAGGGATACTTCTTTGTTTTCTTACTTCTTCTTGAAGTGTACCATTCTTTTCCAATAGTTATTTGATTTCCTCATTGGCTTCATCTAAATTGCTTGAATGGATGTCTTCAATTATTTCTTCAATGTAGAATTGGTCATTCATCTGTATTGCAAGATCGTTTCTTCTTTTCAAAGATTGAGAGAGTTTCTCCTTTTCTTTCTTGAGTTGTCTAGTAGCCAATTCAAAATCTAGCTTCTCATTGTCGATAGTCGTGTCAAATCTGAATACCTCCATAGCCTCTAATCTTTTCTCATGTTGTTAAACTTTTCTTTGAGAACCACAAATCTCTAATACTAATTATTGGAAATATATATATGATAGGCTAAGTTACTAAGAGGTGAGGGGTGAATTAGTAACAAATAAAACTTAATCCTTATTTACCAATTAATCCTTCATGTGTATTCTGATCTAACTACATGCATGAATAAATGAAAGCATTAAAACATTCATAACACTTTAACATGTAATTTTGGTGACCCAAAAAACTTCCAAATATAAAGTAAAACTAGGGTGGGGATGATACCCACAAGCTTTAGTACTACAGTATAAAATTGGCCTCTTAAGGCTTACAATGATCACTTCTGATGATTTTCCTTGTTAGGAGCAATAAGGATTGCTAGATCCACCTTGAAAAGGATTTACAAACATACAATGAAGTATGCAGTCGGTAAAGATATTTACAAAAGACTATTAAGTCTACCTTATGAAAGGATTTAACTAATCCACTTGTTAGGATGAAACAATGACTGATCTCCTATCTGTAACTTAGTTTTTTGAATGAGATTCCTTTGAGTGTTATGATCACCTTGCTATGATAGATATAAAAAATTTCTCCTTATACTATTGTACCCTTGTATTTCACACTTCTGCTCTTTTCTCCTTGTTATCTTACTTCCTTTCTATATATTGGATGTGATACAATACATTACATATATACTAATCCAATTTACAAATTAACAAAGTTGGCTACAATATGAGTTTACAAAAAATACACAAAGTTGGCCCAACTATAGAAACTTGGGTTCTGAAGACTAGCTCAATGAGGTTTTGATACTTAGCATCCATTGTGAATGCTCAGAATCATTATGCATTCAGTAGACATAGAAGCTTAGTCCATACTAATCACTTTCAAATAGTCTAAACTCAGTCTACACTAGTGACTTGATGAATACTATGAAACTCAACATATAAACTGGATCACTTGATTCACACTACATAGCTCAGTCAATGCTATCACTATGAGCTCAGTATAAATTGAATCACTTGGTTAACACTAAGTGGATTAGCAACACTAGATTCACATCACTATAACTGCAAACTCAGTAAGCACTATTGAACTAAGTTTGCACTAAGTGACTTGGAAAACATTAAGAAGTTTGGTTTACACTAATGATCAACATCCTGATAGAAATTTCTTAGAGAAAATTGTATATTGTTCCTTGAACTTGGTAGCAAATGTACAACTTGGTAGATACAATCAGATCAATAGATACTATCTATCTTAATAAGTGTGTGTCACTAATAATAAACTTGACTATAATGTCAAAAAGTATGTTTCTTGGTTATTCATTGAAAATCAAGGCATATAGATGTTTTAACTATAGAATTAAGACAATAGTTGAATGCACAAAGGTAAGGATTGATGAAAATTTTCAAACTAAGGAAAAGATGGTAGACTATAACTCTAATGAAGAAGAAGATAATTCTAGAATTTTTACAAAAAAATTTGAAGTTTTCTTTGAGATTAACAATGATTTGTAGAATGATGTGTTAACTATTGAGAAAAGAGGAGAGTATAGATCTTGACCTAGAGATGAGATTGAGTTGAGATGTCAACTCCTACACCTAAAAGGAATCTAACAAAGAATCAACCTCCTAAGAATTGGAAGAAAAGATGAAGGTGTGATGAAAAGAAATATAGTTAATGAAGAGATATGTTTTATTTCTCAAGTTGAACCTAAGAGTGCAGATGAAGCATGTAAATATGATCATTGGATTCAAGAAATGAAGGAAGAATTAGATTAGATTATGAAGAATAAAACATGGAAAATCTAGGAGCATCGATATTAGATTTTGGTGGAGTTATTATTTTCATGGTTAGTGATGTGTTGGAGACACTTTGGAGAACCTTTCCTCATGATTGCATAGAGATTGGATGGATTGAGTTGAAGTTTGATTTGCTTTTACATTGCTACTGGAACTGAATTTTTCTGGTTTCTAGATGCCTATTGCGAGGTGTTTGAATAATTTTTCACATTGAATGAGAGGATATAAAATTCAAGGATTTATTAGGGCCTAGATTAATTCTTTTCATCAAGATCACAAGTCTTAATTCATTATAGGTTGGGAGATATAGAAATTCTCCCAAAGTATCTATTTTTGGTAGTTTTGTCTGACAATCTATTGTGCATGACTTTTAGGATGGATGCACACTTTTCCTTGAGGAATCAGCCTTTGTGAATTTATGATTTTTTAGAGGCCCTAAATTACTAACTATGGTTCAAAGAATGAGTTTTAATTCAATCAGAGCTAGGAGATATCATGATTCTACTTGGATATTGATTTCTAGACATTTAATTGTTGCAGGCTGACTTGTGGCATTTAATTTATGTATTTGTATTTAATTTGAGTTTTGGGCTGACTTTTGGAGTCTTTTAATCATTGATTTAGGAGTGTAGGAGTAGCTAAAGAGTTATTTTTCCTAAGTCTATGGATAGAGTGCCGAATGTGAGGCAGTTTACAGTAGGATTGTGATGGAGTTGTGAATGTGTGGATAGAGCACTGAATGTGAGATAGTTTACACTTGAATCCTGGATAAAGTTGGAGTAGAGCTAGAGCTACAACTAGAAAACAAGGAGATTTCTTGGTGGACTTGTGAGCACAATTTGAGAATTTCTTGATGGTTTCTTCCAGATTGTTGTTATGTTACATATTTGGGCTAGCTAGGATAGTGTTTGGGTTGGGTCTTGAGGGATCTTGTAGAACTAATTTTGTAATTGTTGTTTGTATTTGGAACTAACCTAGAAGGTCTTATAGCTGGGAATATTGAATGTAATTAGTTATATTTATGAATAAATTATTGTGATTTCTTATCAAATCTTGCCCTGTTGTTGTGTTTTCGTTGCATGGTTATATTGTTGCAAGATAGGACATCTCCTTTGGGGATACTCCTACCTTGCACTGTGTCAAGTGGTATCAGAGTGAAGGTTGTTCCTAAATGTGTAGACAAATCACTAAAGCTGAGGTAGTTTGCACCTGGTCTTGGGTGGAGAAGTAGATTTGATTTGATCTTGATCTAGAGGTGGATTTTCTTTCTAGAGTCTTAAATCTTTTGGTTATGAGGTGTTAGATCATGGTTCTAACTTGTAATTTTAGAGAGCTTGTAGATGGATTGATGGATGTGAAGATGGAAGACTAATCTTTTTGAGACATGATCATAGAGAGTTGTGGATTGTAGATCTGTGGTCCTAGACTTGTGATGTGGTTCTTGATTATCCATGCAAGGTGGTAGGTTGCGATCTGACTTACAAAAAATTTAGTTTTGTCACAAGGAGCATAGGAAGGATTTGTTGTAGAGGGCTTATCAAGATCTTGGAAGATCACTCTGAGAGGATTGGACCCTAAGATGATTGTGAATCTCCATGATGTGGTGGAGAGGAATTTTTCTAAGATGTCTACTCGGTTTGAAGCTATTTGGTTGATCAAACTAAGAAGGTGGTTGCTTAGTTTGAAACTAGTTCAGATGATCGAGATAAGGATAGGATGAGGAAGGCATTTCATATATGTTTGTGGAGCTGGAATCTACCAATCTAGAAGAGAGTTGTTTTGCCAATTAAGAGACTTGTTCATGAGAGAAGATGGCATGAAAAGGTTGAGGTGGAAGAGGTTGGTTTTGTTGATCAGATTGTGGAATTTGATACAGATTTTATAGAGTAGTTGGAGGTTGTTGCTGAAGATATTACTAACCTTGTTCATTTTGGGATAGAGGTTTGTATTCATGATCAGTTAGTTGGATCTGTCATAGAAATTGTAAAGCACTTGGTCATGGATGATCTTGTTGTTGGTGGTGGTGAGTTATGTATTGCAAAGCATCTTGTTGTGAACAATGAGATTGCTAGTGTTGTCAATTTGGCATCTGTTGATGGAGATCTACATATTGCTACAGATGTGTAATTTATTGCTGCTAATGTGAAGTTTTTTGTTGTTGGTGTGGATTTACTAGTTGCTGATGTCGATGAGGGTTTCTTGATGAAGCCTTATGTTCAACTTGTTCTTGGGTGTGAGCATGCTAATTGGGTTGCTGATATGTATTTTTTCTGATGTTTCAATGGATGAAGCATAGATGGTTTATTTTCAGATTTTTTCTATTGAATTTGATGAAGTGGAAGCCTTTGATAAAGATGAAGTTGGTTGCAAATCTTTCTTTGGGCATCAAAGTATGGGACATACTTTTCTATTTACTTGGGAAATTTGATGTAGAAGCATCGAGACTGGATTTTGGTGGAGTTATTATTTTCATGGTTATGGATGTGTTGGAGACACAATTGATAACCTTTCCTCATGATTGCATAGAGATTGGATGGATTGAGTTGAAGTTTGAACTATTTTTACATTGCTATTGGAACTACATTTTTCTGATTTTTGGATGCCTATTGCAAGGTGTGTAACTAATTTTACACAATGAATGAGAGGTTGTTCACTTTAGGGATTGAAGAGGGCCTATACTAATTCCTTTTATCAAGATTGAATATCCTAATCCCTTACAGGTTAGGAGATATGGCAATTCTCCCAAAGTATCAATTTTTGGCAATTTTGCGCAATAGTCTACTATGCATGACTTTCAAGATGGATGCACACTTTTCTTTGGGGAATCAGTCTTTGTTAATTTATGAGGTTTTAGAGGGCCTAAATTACTATTTATGATTCAAAGAATGAGTTCTAATTAATAGGATCTAGGAGATATCGCAATTTTACTCAGATATTGATTTCTGGACATTTAATTATTGTAGGTCAACTTGTGGCATTTAATTTATGTATTTGTATTTAATTATTTTTTTGGGCTGACTTGTGGCTTAGATTGGTATAAGTAGGGGTCTTGTGGAGTCTTTTATTCATTGATTTGGGAGCATAGGAGTAGTTGAAGAGCAATTTTTTCTGAGTCTATGGACAAAGTGCCGAATGTGAGGCAGTTTATAGTAGGATTGTGCTGGAGTTGTGAATATGTGGACAAAGCATTGAATGTGAGGAAATTTACTCTTGGATCTTGGATAAAGTTGTAATAGAGCTAGCATTGTAGCTAGAAAAAAAGGAGATTTCTTGGTGGGCTTGTGAGTACAGGTTGAGATTTTCTTGATGGTTTCTTCCAGATTGCTATTATGTTACAAATCTGAGCTAGCTAGGATAGTGTTTGGGTTGGGTCTTGAGGGATCTTGTAGAACTAATTTTGTAATCACTATTTATATTTGTCCCTAACCCGAAAGGCATTACAGGTGAGCATATTTCATGTAATCAGTTATATTTTATGAATAAATTATTGTAATTTGGTATCAAATCTTGTATTGTTGTTGCATTGTTGTTGTGTTTTTGTTGCATGGTTATATTGTTGGGGGCTAGGACATCTCTTTTGGGGATACTCTTGCCTTGTGTTATGTCAATGGGAGTAAGTTCCTAGACCTAAAGATAAGAATGTGATAGGAACCAAATGGGTATTCAAAAACAACATGAATGAGCAAGGTGAAGTTGTGAAGAATAGGGTAAACTTTAAGAAACCCCCCTCTACAAAAAGATATAAATTATTGACGAATCTTTCATTAGTTTGAAAAACCAAATTATTTTTATCAAAAAATCTATCAATTTTTTTATTTTAAATATTATTTATATTTTTTATTATTTTGGAATCATAATTTTTGAGTAGAAAATATTGGCGAATCTCAATAATAATAGGAAGTTCGATAATCATCATGGAATATTACAAATCAAAATTGAACATGTTTTATCTAATGGAAATTATGAGGATAATTACATTATATCTTAAATCAATAGTGAAAATTAAATATTGGTAATATATCCCTAAAGTTACTAATAATTATGATAATTAGTAGTGAATTAAATTAAATTTCTTTGATAATATATAATATCTAGGTGAATCAATCTAATCATGTATCAAATATTTTGGCAAAGCTTTGAGTTAATTTTTTTAATAAAATAAATTATGGAGTGATTTTAAATATTTTAGAACTAAATTTAATAAAAATGTGGCAATTTAGGTTGCATTAAATCTTAAATTACTAGCCAGATTACTAGCAATTTTTTTCTAAAATTCACAAAATTATGAATATTGACCACTAGAAAAACCCTAGTGGGGAACAAGGCTAGACTTGTATACAAGGGATATTCGTACCCATAAGGCATAGATTATGAGGAGACATATGCCCCTATATCCATAATGGAAGTTGTGAGAATGTTCTTCGCTTATACAATGAATAAGAAGTTCAAGGTCCATAAGATGGATGTTAAATTAGATTTCCTAAATGGAGAACTTGAAAAAGAGGTATACATTGAGTAGCATAAAGGATTCCCTTTGAAAGAAGACAAAGACATGGTACATAGAGAAAAGAAAGCTCTATACGATCTGAGTCAAGAACCTAGAACCTGATATGCAAGGTTGGAAAACTATTTGGCAAAGTTTGGATTTGGTAAGGGTAAAATAGATAGTAATGTACATTTGAAATAAATTGAGAATGGTTTGTTGGTAATAGTAATATTTTTTGATGATATCATATTTGGAGATAATGATGAAACAAGTGATAATTTTATTGAAGAAATGAAGAATGAGTTTGAACTGAGAATGATAAGAGAAGTGGAGTTTTTCCTAGGATTGTAGATTGTAAAAAATAGTGATGATATTTTTATTTCACAAGCTAAGAAAGATTTTTTGAAAAGGTTTGGATTAGAAAGTCATAAACTTGTTGGTAAACCTATGATAACTAGTCACAAGTTATCCAACAAAGATGAGACACCTGCAGTAGAGTAGAAGATGTACAATTCCATCATTGGAAGTTTGCAATATCTGACTCACACCAAATCAAATATAGCAAATGCACTTGGGATTGTAGCTAGATTTCAAGTTGTTCCTAAGGAGTATCATTATCCATTAGTAAAGAGGATATTCAGATATTTGAATGGAACATCTGACTATGGAAATTGGTATGATAGATTCAGTTATTTCTCTCTATGTGCATATACTAATGCAGATTAGGTAGGAAGTATGGATGATAGAAGGAGCACTAGTTGTGGAGCATTTTTTCTTGGAGGAAAATTGGTTTCTTGGCTAAGCAAGAAATAAGATTGTATTTCTTGGAGTACAGTTGAGGAAGAGTATGTTGCAATAGAAAATAACTATAACCAAGCTATGTGGATGAAGAAAATATTGAAGGATATTAGGATTGAGTGTGAAGAACCTTTTATCATATACTATGATAACATAAGTATAGTGAGTATGTCTAAGAATCATGTATTGCATTCTAAAACTAAGCATATATCTATTAAGTATCATCTGCTAAGAGAAAATGTAGCAGGAAAGGAGATCAAGTTGGAATATGTGAGTACTAAAGAACATATTGTAGATATCTTTACAAAGCCCTTACCTAAAGATATATTTGAGTACTTGAGAGGTATGATTGGGGTTATGCCCCCACCTACTTTTGAGTAGATGATGCAGTAAGTGCATCAGTCCAATGTTACAAAGCACTATTGTTAAACTAGACTGAATGCTAATTCTTCCCATATGAGGGAGTATATATGATAAGCTAAGTCACTAAGGACTCTTGGTATTTGGTTTTGAATAGTGTCTTTGGACACTTAAGCTAGTTGAAGACTTGGAGAAATTTACTAAAAAATGGTATATTATCATATTAAGGCCTTTGGCATTGATGTCAATGGGGGAGAATATGCATGAAACACATCTACTAAGAAATAGGGGAGAAGAACTCATAATTATGAATGGGAAATTTGTGCCTAAATGGGCAAGAGATATCTCTTAAGGGAAATTTAGAAATATTCTTGCAAGGAAGCATGAAGATCTCCAAGAGATATGCACCTAATGTGTTGAGAGTTATTTTGAGTGTGAATAACTGATGCTAATCTTAGAAGTGTTTTGAAGAATTTTGGACTTGATTAATGAAGATGATTTGAGAAGATCAAACTAATAGAAAAAGTAATAGAGTGCTATTTTTCAATTCTTGGAATTTTGATAATTGTGATAATAGTTGGATAATTGATTCACCCTCCCCCCTAGTTAAATTGGTAGACTATATATTCTAGCAGTTGTTACTTGAGTTCTGCAATATTTCCTTGAATTTTCAAACTTATGACATTTGTAACATGTATTGTTAGGTGCATGGATCTGCCTTTGATTAGTCTAGTAGGGTCTTGTTTGTGATCTACATTCATATTGTCTATGTCCATACTTTTGACAATTGAAACAATAGCCTTCAAATCTAGGTGTAGTAGATACACTCTTCATTCTTGACCTACACTCATATATTTGGTGTCCTTGCTTCTTTTAGTAAAAATAATATCTAGTAAACTTAGGTTTAGGGTTTTGCATACCATTTTTTCTTTAGTAGATGTTTGCAGTATGACCAAGTTTTCCATAGTGATAACATGTTGGTTTTCCCTTTGACTTTTCATTTCTTAGTTCTTCAATCCTAGATGATTCTCCTTGCTCTTTTGATGAATGACTTTATCCAATAGTACTGCCAGATCACCTAATAATTTGATGAAGGGTGCTCCCCTTAATACCTAATGCAAAGAAGGAACTAAATGCAATAGCAATAGCAAAAAACATACACACAGAGATACTAGTACCGTAGAGAGAGAGAGAACAATAATCTTCTATTGATTCATTAAATTTCTAGCATACATGCCTAGCTATAAGGCCTTCTAGGTTACGGCCAGATACAAAATATATATATTCAAAATAAATCCCGCAAGTTAGCTCGCACCAAAAATGAAAAAATCACATCCAAAATACTGACGCTTGACATCAATAGGATAACTCAACACATGAAGAGTTACTTGGCATACACTAGGTTACTAGGCACATGAAGAGTCACTCAGCATACACTAGGTAACTTGACACATGAAGAAGAGCTCAACACACATTTTGAAACTCAACACACACTACAGAGAAAGATAGGATAACATGCAAACCTGAGTGTTAACATGACATGAGATAACCTAAACTTAGCTTAAACTGCAAAATTACTAGTACTAGGCAATTGTTGCAACTCGAAAGTGACTAAAACAAGGCAACAACCAAAATCATGATGGACATTAAAACTTAAAAGAAACTATTTATGTGGGTGCTCCTACACCACACACTTGGCGACAATAGAATCCAAGTCCCTTTTATTGTCCTTCCTCTTTCTTGTCTTCCAATTCCTTGGTATTTGTTGTTTGTACTCTTGCCAAGTACCCAAGTCAACTTGCATATTTTCATAAACTTCAACCACATTAGAATTTAGGTATAACTCTTGCAAACCTAGAATAAATGGATTAGAAAACATAAATGGGACCTTATCGTATATGAATTCATCAATTTGGTTCACTATAGGAACCTTTGCATCCTTTTTTTCAATGTCTTTATGTTGCAGTATCTCCATGCTTGGAGAAAAAATCATCGCTATTTGAGCCTTATTTATCCTCTTAGCTACATTACAAGTCATCTTCCTTGCTACATTTAATATCCTTTTAATAGGCAATACCACTTTCTTATGTAACTTCAAATGCCATCTCTTGGTTCCATCAAGAACCATCACATCCATCACTTTTCCATCTTTATGAACCTTTTCATCACAAGGCTCATCAACAATTACCACTTCAACCTCTTTCCTATCTTCAAGAACCTTTCTATCATAAGGTTCGTCAACAACTATTTGCTGCAAACTATTTATATCAGCATCAATTTGTTCATTTTGTCCTTCCAATGGATAAGTCTTCTCTTTAGTGGTAACCAAGTTCTCTATTCCATCTTCACAAGCTTTTGTAATCTCAATGGATTGTTTCTCCAAATCACTATTTTCTTTTTCCATATTTTTCTTCAACTCCTCTTTTAGTCTCTCTAATTTTTCTTCCCCTTTATAAGTTCCTTTATTAGGAAGCTTATTTTATCTTCTATCTCTTGATTCATTCTAGCTTCCTTTTGTCTTAAAATTTGTCTCCTTCTATGTAGTTGGATTTTATAATCCTCAAATAAGTAAGCTTCCCTTACCTTGGCACTCATCCTGCGCCATGAATGTATCATGTTCTTACCTTCTTTGACCCTTTCTCCTTGGGTAAAATTACACCAAGTGAGGGTTGCTCCCTTCAACTTTGAGTTGGCAATCCTTACCTTATCTTATTTTGCTACATTTTCACATTCAAAGTGGTTGTTCAAGGATTCTATCCAATCCACAATAGTATCAACATCAATCTTTCCTAAGAAGATGGGCAAGTCACCTTTAACATCCTTCTTGCCAACTCTTTCAAGGACTTCTATGAAGTATCTCTAATCTGCAGGCAACTTAACCACCTCCTACACAGGGACATTTTCTTCTTCCCCTTCTTCCTCTTACTCTAAGGGAACCTTTACTCTTTTCTCCATCTAGCCCTTCAACTTTGCAAATTCATCTAATAACCACTTATTGGTTTTCTCATGTTCTTCCAGCTTCTTTGCCAATTTAGCATTGGTGACCATGTTTGATGTCTCAGCTTTAGACTTTGATTTTGAAATAAAATCAAGTTGCTTTACGAGTTGTTCCCAAGCTCTAATACTAATAATGATGCAAAGAAGGAACTAAATGCAACAACGATAGCAACAAAAGCAATAGCAACAAACACACACATAGAGATACCAGCACCAAAGAGAGAGAGAACAATAATCTTCTATTGATTCATCAAATTTTCAGCATACATGCCTAGCTCTAAGGCCTTCTAGATTATGGCTAGATAAAAAATATATAGATTCAAGATCTAAGATCCAATTGAGTCAAATTTGAACTCTTTAATTCTACACTTAAATCATCTCTCAAACTTTCACATTTTACTCTGGACTTCCTCAGATCTTCCAATCACTATTGCCTCTACTAATCCCTGTTGATCTCTACTGATCTCTAAAAAAATTGCCTAACTCTAAGCTCAAAGACTTTACTTATACTTGCTAAAATGGCCGACAGAACATTCTAGATTCTTATAATAGGTTAGCCAACCCAAAAAGATCTCTTGCCCAAAATGACTTACAAAAAATTCTAGACTATTAGAAAATAGAAAGGTCAATCCAACAATGATTTGGACACATCCCAAGAAGAGATCCTACCATAAAGGTCGTAATCAAAATAAATCCTACAAGTGAGCTTGCACCAAAAATGTAGAAATCACATCCAAAATATTGACGCTCGACATCAATAGGATAACTCAACACATGAAGAGTTACTCGGCATACACTAGGTAACTTGGCACATGAAGAGTCACTTAGCATACACTAGGCAACTTGGCACATGAAGAGTCACTCACCATACACTAGGTAACTCAGCACATAAAGAAGAGCTCAACACACATTATGGAACTTGGCACACATTGTAGAGCAAGATGGGATAACACACAAACCCAAGTGTTAAGATGATGTGGGATAACTTGAACTCAGCTTAGACTACAAAATTACTGGTACTCAACAATTGTTGCAACTCGGTAGTGATTGAAACATGGCAACAACCTAAAGCATGATGGACATTAAAAATTTTAAAAAACTCATAATGTGGTTGCTCCTACACCATACACTTGAGGACAATAGAATCCAAGTCCTTTCGATTGTCCTTCCTCTTTCTTGTCTTCCAATTCCTTGGTATTTGTTGTTTGTGCTCTAGCCAAGTACCCAAGTCAACTTTCATATTTTCATAAACTTTTGCCACATAAGAATTCAGGTAGAACTCTTGCAAACCTGTAATAAATGGATTAGAAAACATAAATGGCACCTTATCATATATGAATTCATCAATTTGGTTCACTATAGGAACCTTTGCATCCCTTTTTTCAATGTATTTATGTTGCAATATCTCCTTTCTTGGAGACAAATTCATCACTATTTGAGCCTTATCTATCCTCTTAGCTACATCATAAGTCATCTTCCTTGTTGCAACTAATATCCTTTTGATAGGCCATACCACTTTCTTATGTAACTTCTAATGCCATCTCTTGGTTCCATCAAGAACCATCACATCCATCACTTTTCCATCTTTGTGAACCTTTTCATCACAAGGCTCCTCAATAATTACCACTTCAACCTCTTTCCTATCTTCAAGAACCTTTCTATCATAAGGTTCATCAACAACTATTTGTTGCAAACTTTTTATATCAACATCAATTTGTTCATTTTGTCCTTCCAATGGATAATTCTTCTCTTCATTGGCAACCAAGTTATCTATTCCATCTTCACAAGCTTCTATAATCTCAATGGATTGTTTCTTTAGATCACTATTTTCTTTTTCCATATTTTTCTTCAACTCCTCTTTTAGTCTCTCTAAATTTTC
The DNA here is from genome assembly GCA_028749045.1 of Cupressus sempervirens. Lineage (NCBI taxonomy): Eukaryota > Viridiplantae > Streptophyta > Pinopsida > Cupressales > Cupressaceae > Cupressus > Cupressus sempervirens. Next base: position 311,195,569 of record CM053793.1, read on the forward strand.
TTCCCCTTTTTAAGTTCCTTCATTAGGAAGCTTACTTTCTCTTCTATCTCTTGATTTATTCTAGCTTCCTTTTTTCTTAAACTTTGTCTCCTTCTATGTAGTTGGATTTCATAATCCTCAGGTAGGTAAGCTTCGCTTACCTTGGGACTCATCCTACCCCATGAATTTATCATGTTCTTACCTTCTTTGACCCTTTCTCCTTGGGTGAAATTCCATCAAGTGAGGTCTACTCCCTTCAACTTTGACTTGGAAATCTTTACCTTATCTTTTTCTAATAGATTTTCACATTCAAAGTGGTTTTTCAAGGCTTCTATCCAATCGACAATAGCATCAAGATCCATCTTTGCTAAAAAGATGGATAGGTCACCTTTGGCATCCTTCTTGCCAACTCTTTCAAGGGCTTTTATGAAGTATCTCTAATCTATAGGCAAGTTAACCACCTCCTACTCAAGGGCATTTTCTTCTTCCCCTTCTTCCTCTTTCTCTGAGGGAACCTTTACTCTTTTCTCCATCTAGCCCTTCAAATTCACAAATTCATCTAATAACCACTTATTGATTTTCTCATGTTCTTTAGCTTCTTTTCCAATTCAGCATTGGTGACCATGTTTGATATCTCATCCTCAAACTCTGATTTTGACATAAAATCCAATTGCTTTAGGAGCTTTTCCCAAGCTCTAATACCAATAATGATGCAAAGAAGGAACTAAATACAATATTAATAGCAACAAAAGCAACAGCAACAAACACACATAGAGAAATACCAACACTAGAGAGGGAGGGAGGGAGAGAGAGAGAGAGAGAGAGAGAAAGAGAGAGAGAGAGAGAGAGAGAGAGAGAGAGAGTAACAATCTTCTATTGATTCATCAAATTTCTAGCATAAATGCCCAGCTATAAGGCTTTTTGTGTTATAGCCAGATACAAAATATATATATTCAAGATCTAAGAGCTAGCTCAAAATTTGCATTCTCTAGTTCTACTCTTAAATCATCTCTCAAACTATCATGTTCTACTTTGGACTTTCTCAGATCTTCCAATCTCTACTACCTCTACTGATCCCTATTGATCTCTATTGATCTCTTAAAAAAACTTGCCTAACTCTAAGCTCAAAGACTATTAATGCTTGCTAAAATGGCCTATAAAAAATTTTAGATTATTACATAATAGGAAAGCCAACCCAAAAAGATCTCTTGCCCAAAATGACTTATAGAAAATTCTAGACTGTTACAAAATAGAAAGGGTGACCCAACAATAGTCTAGACACATCTCAAGACAAGATCTTACCATAAATATCATGATCAAAATAAATCTTGCATGCTGGCTCGCACCAAAAAAGTGGAAATCACATCCAAAATACTAACACTTGGCATCAAAAAGATAACTTGGCACATGAAGAGTCACTTAGCATACACTAGGTAACTCAACACATGAAGAGTCACTCAACATACACTAGGCAACTTGGCACATGAAAAAGAGCTCAGCACACACTGTGGAACTCGACACACACTACAAATAAAGATGGGATAACACACAAACCCAAGTGTTAGCATGACATGGGATAACCTGAACTTGGTTTAAACTACAAAATTACTGGTACTCAGCAATTGCTACCACTTGATAGTCACTAAAATGTGGCAACAACCTAAAGCATGATGGACATTAAAACTTAAAAAAACTCTTTATGTGGGTGCTCTTGCACCAATACCATAAACACATAATAGAAATAAAGAAACAATAGAAAATCTGAGAACAAAATATGGACTTCTTATTTGTGTCGCAAAATCAGAATTATAGAATTCATAAGTACAATATCCCAACCCACATAGGTTCCTTTATTATAGTAATTTGCAAGACTAAACTGTGAACTACCACCCAAAATTATCCTAGATAATGTTCGAGCCTTTCTTAAATAGGCAATTTTATGTCATCCAAGAAGGTTTTAGACATTGAAACTTAATACCTAGGGCTGACAGACCCTAACAATACATATATAGAGTTGGTCAAATACATCTTTGACTATTATTTTAGATATTTCAGGTAGCCCAACTTTTGAAGGTCATAACTCTCGAACCATTGCTCTGATTGGCTATTATAACCACTTTCAAAAATGCTAGCTCTTGATCTATAGGCTCAAAACCATGCTAGCACCATTTTGTCAAGCTTTCAGACCTTGTCCAGGCAATCTAAGGCCTTCAATAGTGATCTTGAATATTTTTTTGCAAATTTTTTCACTGAAATCTACAATAACTTCTCTGATACTTAAGGTAGAGCAATGAGATATGTATGGTAGGCTTATAACTCTAAAATGAACCTTCTTGCAGAAGATGAGAACATTCTAAGCTCATATGAAAAACTTACTAAAAATAGCAAGTTCCCATAAATAGTAACCACCCTGTCTACTAGTCCTTGTTAAAATAGAAAAGACTAAAAATAATATTTTTGGTTGATGCAAGATTTCTCTTATGCCCAGGATGCTCCTACATCATAAGTTCTTTAAAGTATTTCATTAATTCATTTGGCTTGTTGATTCTTTCCATAAGCTCTTTTTCAAATTTAGTTCATTCTTCAGTAAGTCCTTTTGTGACATCAAATTTTCTATTTCCACATCCTTCCTACTCAACCCTTAATTTACAAGCATCAGTTGATTCATCATGTCAAGTTGAGTGTTTCTGAGCTTTTGTACATCAAATATCCTTTCTTCAAGTCTGGTTGTCATTACCCTTTTGTCTTCCTCACTGACAACCTTGTCTTCCTTATCTTTCTTCTTTTTCATAGTTACTTCACATAACCTTCTTGATTGAATTTAATGTTCCCTTTTTAGTCCTCTGACTTCTTCATTTAGGAATCAGTTCTTATCTAGTAGATCTATAGTTGTTGTGTCATTTGAACTTATTGGTTCAAATAGTCCTTTAATTTCAACTTCCTCATAAAAAAATTATTTTCCATAAATAGACAATTCATTTCTCCTTTTTAGGGATTTCTTCATATTTTGTCTTGTTGTCTAGAGGTTCTATAGTAAGAGCTTGATGTCAATCACCTAATTTTCAATAGATTTGTCGAACCCAAAATTCATCATCTCCAAGATCTTGACTCCAAGTTGTTGAACTTCTCCAAGAGAACTTAACTATGATACCAATTTTTAGAAGTCTGAATTGGACACTAAGATACTGGAGGGAGGGGGGGTGAATCAGGATTTGTAACACTCTAACCTTTCCAAAAATTCTATAATGCATTCACCATATTTACCATCTCATATAAAATCTCTTATGCATGCATAACTTATATAATCAAACTATAATAACATATAGATCTAATATATTAATCGCATGCATGAAAAGTAATCACATGAAACAAAGATTTTGATTACCTAGAAACATATTAGAATGAAGGTAAAACTAGGGTGGGGATGACAACCAAAAATATTCACTACTATAGTAATAAATTTATTATATTAGGGTTATAGTGTTTGACCATATCACTGATATGTTACAAGCTAGACTTGTCATTGCACCAAAAGATTGACTTATTAATGTATGATACAACTACTAGACTTATAGAACACAGGAAGTAGTTAAGCCATGTCACAAATCCTGAAGGGGAACTTTGGTGGTTAGTCCAAAAATCCCCCCCTCAGCATTACCCAAGAAGATTCAAACCTATGACCAAGCTCTAATACCACTTTTTATAAGCTAGATTTGTTGTTGCACCAAAAGATTGACATGTTAATGCTTGATACAACCACTAGACTTATAGAACATAGGAGGTTGTTAAGCCATGTCACGAATCATGAAGGGGAATGTTGGCAATTAGTCCAACATGATCTACCCTATTAAAATATTTTAAGGTTGTTAGATCTCACCTTGTTAGAGGATTTCACATTTACAATAAAGTAAGGACTCTATTAGGAGATTTACAAAGATCTGTTAAGATGCTTGCTTTATTCTAGAATAACATAACTCTTTGCCTCTTCTGCAATGTTCATGCATTCACACTTGAATTACATGAATAGTTTTTTTCTCCTTTGTATTATCATTCACCTCACCATACTCATGTTTATTCTAAATTAGGTCCAGTTCTACCCTATTTAAATATTTTATAAATAGTTTTCTAGATGCTTCCTTGTTTTGTCTCTCCCTCTTATTTGTTCATTACAGTGCATAGGGATCTTTGATCCATGTCATAAAATGCATAAAAATCTTGGTAAAAAAACTCTACAAATATTAAATATCACATCCATGTCATCTTGAAAATGGTATACCACTAAGTTTTCATCATTCCTTACTTGAATGTAAATTCTATGTTGCTCAATACTTAATATTTCTAACACTCAACACTCACTGTATATGTTGTTGACACTCAGTCTCCACTATGGTCAATACCTTATGTATAACTCAACTTCAACATATTTGAACTTCTCTATTTTCATTACACTTAGCTTACATTGAAAATACTTGGTGACCACACACTTACTTGGCTTGTATAGAGCTTAGTATATATAATTTTAAATACATGACCTAGCCTATATAGAGTAGCTTAGTCATAGTGATGACCATCTGACTCTACCTAGTAAATGACTAAGTGTTTGACAATAATAGACAACAACAATTAGAGATACCAAAACATTTTATTTGTGGTTTCAAATTTTCAAAGGGTTTCCTTATTCATCTTTATGGATCTATCTCTCTTCCTATATAAATTTATGATAAAGATGTGGATATTACCTTTAGTATTATTCCTACTTTTGATCAATTTAAAGTTAATCTTAGTATTCCTTGACTTTATTCCATGCAAGATATATATTTCCCTATGCATAAATGTTTTAAGTTCCCCCAAGATGATGAAATCAAGATCATTATCCATTAGCTTTATCATCCTTCTAACTCTCAAGAATTTTCTAAAATTGATTTCTTTTGGCCTTTTGTGTCACATAGTACCACTACCTCCTAATAATCTCTTTTGATCTTAACAAAATTTCAATTTTTAGAAGATTTCTGAACTTAATAAACCCAACATTGACCCACGTAGCACCCTAACTATGTTCAATTTATTTAGGCTCTTCACACATCTAACATCCATTTTGAGTTTGGCATGAGCAACCACTTTGTTCATATCCATTTAAATTTTATACAATGTATCAATAATCTAATAGAAAATTATTACATCTAAATTCCCACTATAATAAGCTACAATTCTTTCATTATTCAAAATATCTTCAAAATGTGTGGCTCATTCCTGCCATTCCCTCAAATTTCCATCACTATCAATAATGGGAGGTATGAAGTCTTGCACACCATTTGCAATAGTTTTCATTTTAGTTTATATTAGTTGTAGCTTACTAGTATAAAATCCATCTAGGTCCTTGACCTTTCCAATTAGTTTCCTGGTGGGAATGATAATTCCTTTGGACACTCCTTTTTTGGGGTCATTATTGGAATTAATCTATCAAAAAATTGACTACATGGTTGCCACTACTTATACAAAGGAGTTAGTTATGCAAGTGCCTTACAAAAATTTTGTACAACACTTTGTAGATAAATAAAAATAATTTTGATATTTTTGGATATATTCTTTAACACATTTATTTTGTGGCACAAAATATCTTTCATGGTATTTATTTCTACCTCTCTATATGTATCCTTTTCATCAATGTCCATACCTTCTTGTTGATCTATCATCATAATAGGAGTCAATTCCTCTCTTCTATCTAGAATGCTTTATCACTCACCTCTACTATAGCCCTAGTATAACAATTCAAAATCTTTATTTTTGTTTCTAGTTCTATGATATTTTTCTCCATCACACAAGTCTTTTTCATTTTTTCTTCATATTACTTTCTTGTGGAGATATAATTTCTGAATGTTTGAGCAAGTAGGCCTATCCTCAATCTGTGTCATTTTATCTTTTATCAAGGTTTTTACAACACTTAACAAACTAGAAACATCACCACTAGATGTAAATTATACACTCCAAAAAATTGTACTCCCAAGAGGACTATTTCTTACTTCCATTAGTTTTGGTTTATTTGATTCAGGAGCTATACTCCATACAAGCATGGTCTAAATATCTATATTATAACTAGATCTGCTTTGTAACACTCCTAGCCAAAGGATTCCAAATAAATTGACTTTTGTTTCCTAATTTTATCTAACATGAAATAAGAACTTAAATCCCACCCAGGGAGTAGTAGCATTCCACATCTCTTCACTAATTCTCTAGCCTTCTCTACAATGAGAGTTTCACTATTTTGATCATAGGCCTACAAAATTTCTACTAATTGAAGAACTTTTTTATCTGAGTCTCTAGGCTATAAATTCAAGGTCAATTCATTTTTCTTTAATTTAAACATAAAACTTTAACATTCATCACTTTTTACAATATCATCATCTTGTACAAACTTATTTACTTGGATGATTCTATCATCCAAAATTTTGGCATCCATTTCAAGATCTCTATGAGCTTTCTCACTTTCAATGGCTTGGTCTATCAAAGATCTCTTCCTTAAGATAGCAAGGTATTGACTTCTTCTACGAAAGATATATAAAGATTTCTCTCTGGCCTTTTGAGGAATCTCAATTAATGTTTTCTTTTTTCTTCCCCCTTATGCCCATGCTGATGTTTCAAGTTATTCCTCTTGATCTTCCACTTCAAGAAAAATATTTTATTTAGGGGAAACATGGTTCACTCTCTCTTCCTCTTCTTCTTGCACTTTCTCAAGCATTTTAGACATGATTTCTTGATAATTTTCAATACACTTATTAAATATATCTAAATATTTGACATCGCTACAAAAACTAGGGAATGTTGGGTCATTTCTTCTCATTTCCTCCTCAACCCTCATAATATCTCTCCATTTTAAGGTTTTGTCTTTACATTTGTCTTCAATTAGTCAATTTCTAATTACATCTTGTTCACATAATGTTTTACCTATGGGTAGATTGTATCCCCTCATTTACCTTAATGCCACCCTTACCACATCTTCGGGATCATATTTCTTAGCAACTGGATGAGGTAATTTGAAATGTGTAATGCCCCGCCCAGAGATCTTTGGAATAAGGATTCAATATAGGCCAAGATTTTTTTTTTTACAAGTATGAATGCACATGAAAACATCATACAAGGATTACAAAGATTTCAATGGAATACTTCACCATAATCTTGACAACCAACAAATCTACAAACATCACTAACAAACTGACCAAAATGATCGATGACAAAGAACGCATAATTGAATTCAAATTGAACACATTCCAAATTCAAAATGCAACACCAAAGGACTGAAGAATACTTAAGAGGGTACCAAAAATAACTCCCAAAAGGTTTAGATCAAATTGAAAAGTGCTCGCAGCCTGCCTACATAGGTCTTTGCAAAAATCCAAGCAATACTTTAATACAGCACTGGAAAATATCACGTGACAATCCTAAAGAAGGAGGGTGACACTTTGAAGGATTGGGTGTTACTTCTCTCAAAGGCATGTGATACTTTAAGTTTATCATACGATAATTCTTACAAGGAGGTGCGATACTGGAAATTATCGCACGATATTTCTCCAATAGGCATGCAATAGATACAAGGGATGCACTACACAATTTTAATGGGCATGTGATACAATATTGTATCACACCATGCTGATAAATGGTCACCCAAGGAATTGAAGAAACACTTAAAGACAAACAAAAAACTAAAACTAAGTTCAATACCTCCACATCGAGGAGTATTAGATCCACATAGATTGAGGAGCAAACACTCGAGTGCATAAACAACAAGATGCCATGAAACAAGAAAGAGGAACATCTATCCATCTAAACCAAAGTAGTAAAGAACATATTGAAAGCAACATCACAATGTACAAAAATAACATCACAATAACCGAACAACCAAACTGAGTACGTGGTTCCTCTCAACCATCAATAGCATCATAAGACCATCATGGATCCTAGCCATCCCCCATGCATAACATCCCAAGCCACTAATTAGATCATCAATACTATCATAATAGGGACATCACTACTAAACATATAAGCATAATGAAATCTAACATGCTATTAGTAAAGCATAAGATAATCCTACCACTAGATAATGTCACCTATCACTTGCTAAACATCAATAAGCAATAGATATACCAACAAATCAATTCACATCATCTAAACATATACTAAACATCATAATATAGGAATGTGTGAAATAAACTAACATCATCTAAACATGATACAATAAAAGCATAAGGAAATCTAACATGCTATTAGTAAAGCATAAGATAATCCTACTACTAGATAACGTCACCTATCACTTACTAAACATCAATAAGAAATAGATATACCAACAAAGCAATTCACATCATCTAAACATATGCTAAACATCATAATATAGGAATGCATCAAATAAACTAACATCATCTAAACATGATATCCAAGCATTTCAATGAAAGCATAAATCACAAGAAAGCCTACTCCAGAACCAAAAGTATCAAGTGAAAACATCTAGCAATGGTCACACTAGGATAAAAGACTGTCTTTGTACATTGGCCCTAGCAATGGTGTAGGTAGCTATGCCTCCCAACCACATGGCACCCATAGGTCCACACCTATCATGCTGATGGAGATAATTATCCAACCACAAACACACACAAAACAATCATCCAAGGCTAACACTCATGCCAAATAGTATGATGGTTGTAACCAAGAACCTAAGATAATGCAAGGAGTATAGGTCCTCATCAGACACTCAATAGACTACTAAGTAGGGGTTGACATCATGGAGAATTGCTTGGCATTAACAAGCCAAAGCTCTGATCGTGTGTCTTCAAACTCAAATGGGTGCTCACACATTGTGCCCTCAAACTTAATTGGGTGCTCACACATTTTATTATCTTAATTTTTGTTATAAATCAGACATTCTATTTAGTTATCACTTATATAAAGCTCCTGTACCAACCTATGGTGCCATTATCATTGGGTTGTGAGATAGAAGCCCCCTTCATATGCTACCCTACCCTACCCATGCTCATCCTACGACAAGTGCTTGTGGGCGTGCATGCTCCCATCCCAACCCCAATGATCATAACTTTTGAAAGTACCACGAAAGATCAAGCCCCGAAAGTCACCCAAAAAATGTACGTGCACATACTCATGTGTGGTGCACCACCATCATGAAGATCATAAAACAAGGACAGGAGGATAACACAATGCAAAATAACACTCAACTAAAAACAACTCGAGAGGATGGATTCTACACGAATCCCACCAACCAATAAAACCATAAATCATGAAATCACTCTACTGGCTTCAATCCAAGAGTATGGATTCTACGTGAATCCCAATGATGCAACAAGACCAAACATCATGGACTCACTCAATCGGCCTCAATTCGAGAGTATGGATTCTACACAAATCTTAGTGTCCATGAAACAAAAGCAAAGGTCCAAAAGAAACCATAACCTTAGGTATAAAATTACTCAACAGAACACAAAGTTGGGAGTAAGGGTGTGACACACATCCCAATGCAACATAAAAGTGCAATAGTGATCTAACTAATATCCAAATGGATCATCCAGGTCCATGACCCACATTCTGCCAAGAAAACTTGAGAAAATAGGGCAACACATAAAATGAGGTAAAAACTCCAAATTTTGAAAAAACATTAAAACTAAAACTCATTTGGCCTTTGGGTACAAACACCCCAAAAATCCAAAAATAATCAAGTTCAAACATTGTACACAAAAATGGCCAGCATAACGACATAAAACCCCAAACCCTCATCTTGGAAAATAGTGAAATGTTCATACTTGACCAACCGGGCAGAACTAGCAAACAAAAATAGAGGGGAACACTATTTCTCAGCCTCCTAACAAATGGCTACCAAAAATAGAAGTAGAAACAAAGAAAAAATAATAAAATAGGAAAGCCCTACCTCACAGCCAAAAGGGAAAAATGGGAATCTAAACCATAAAATAAATAGCCCATAAAAGTAGTTGAAAATCATGGCAATCTAAGGTTTCCCTGAGCTGGATCCAATGAGACCAACATCTCAATGATTCCACACCCATAGCTCCCAAAATGAACAAAAGTGGGTTTTACTCTCCAACTTTCTAATTCAAAAGTGAGAAGTGAGGAATTAAATTCCTTTTTGGATATTTATTCACTTTTTGAGGTGAATAATCGATTAGGGCAAATAACTAGCCAACCTAGTTAAACCCCGAATTGACCCAAACGAAAATAGGCTATTCCTAGAAATAGGAATTCATCTATGGAAAAGTTGCCAAAAAAATTTAAAAATCAATTAAAAGCCTGAAAACCCAAAAGCACAGAAGTTTCCTTAACACTTTCATATAATGCGAACCTCTAAATGCACAAACACGTTCACTAGTCTAATCACATAATGAAAATGAGTTTAGATTTAATAATCACCAAAAGGTTTAATTAAAAAATTAAAATAAGGATACATCAACCATATAGGAACGACATTGGTAAAATATGAATGGTTAAATCACTAACTCCATGTGCCACTGCAAGGGATATAAATCTTGCAAACTAAACAACACAATCAAGTGCAATTGCATATAATAACATAATTAAAGAAATAAATGCATTAAATCACCTAATTTAACCATTTATTTAATTATATTAAAATAATCTATTTACATCACTCACATTGTCATAAAGCATAACAATGAAGGAATGAAGTAAATAACCATACCTTTAAATCTATCACATAACATGATCAGAGATATGTCCAAATACTAGATAAGCATATATCATAATAAAACACACTGTCATCTCAAAATGGCATCATCATGCAATATGATTAACTGAATAGTATAGCAATCTAAATCTATGATACTGATATCAAGGTGTAACATCTGACCCTCAAGCCATCTCAAAAGTAAGGCGTAACATAAGTAATAAAATATCTCTCAGATCAAAACATAACAAGTAAATATTGGCAGCTCATAACCAATGAATCCAACTTGGACAACCCATTTCTAATTACTTAAGAATTTAATAATAGTTGTTTAAACAACAATAGAGGTCACATAAAACACATAGGTGAACAAAATCATAAAAATGACTAACCATTGCTACAGGAACCAAGTCCAAGGTAGCAGGTAAAAAGTACATAGTGTAATCTCTGCACAAATCTCAAGGTAATCACAGAACAACCTCATAATACCACATCAATCCTAGTAACAACAGGCATAAACCTTAGTGAACCATAAATCACATCATAATCTCATAAATCAGCCAAAAGCATAATCAAAGCGACTAATACTAAACCATAAATCAAATCACCTCAATGGTGTAGACCACTCATGGTCACAATCATGATCCATCACAACTAAAGATCAACAAGGTTGCATCCATGAGGATGACTTATAGAATTCAAATGGGGGAGGCACTACATCATCCCCCCTAAAGACTAGGATTACTCCTGGAAGCTTGTAATCCAAGAATGGAACCCAAAACACATCAAGAACCAAAATCAAAACCGAGAAATAGGAATGACCCAACAAACTCTCCACAAGTCAAACCTGATCACACCAACATTCTCAAACCATCTCATCAACCACCAAATAGGTCAACCACAAGAGAAAGGTGTCACACTAACACAAGGTCCTCCAACAAGGAACCTTCTAGGTGCTAGGAAAAACCCATCAAGCCATAAAGTCAATAGTACAAGGTAAGAAGAAAACCACTCTACCTCATTCATAGGTGCCCAACTAAACATGCACCTACCACATGACCACAAAATTTGTTCAAAACATTACGTACTTCCAACAAGAGTTGGAATCATGGGGAATAACCGTCCCAAAATTTCCAAGAATGCCATCATGTCGCACATGATCATTCTAGAATCCATGTAAACTCACCCTTTGAACAAAAGGATGACATTTTACCTACAAAATCACACACTCCAAAAAGGATACTCACCACTACCAACCATGAAGCATAGGAGCACAATGCCCCTCCAAAGGACAAAAGCCCAACTACAACTGAGAACTAGGGTTACACAACCCAACTAGACAAGATATCACCTTTCCACAAAGTTGCAAAGACTTTCATCAGTGGACACAATCATGCAAAATCTTCATACCAACTCATAAGATGGTAGCATGTGTCCAACAATACCATGTCCCTCCAGCACCATGCTGGGAATACCACACCCAACCTACCACTAAACTCAAGACAATGATCAATGATAAAACTTGACTGAGACAATCCTTTGAAGAAACAACCTTAGGGAGAAAGAAACTATAGGGTATAGGACTGAGAGGGAGTCTCTCTCAACCTCAGCACTAAATTAGCCCAAGATGCATTACAGAATTCACAATTCCCCCAACCATCAACATACTCATCTAAAAACACTAATAGAGCTAGAGGCATAACCATGCTAGCCTGCTCTCTCAAGAGAGAAAAGGATAAAAAGATGTGCCCAAGTCAACATCCAAAAAGGAGAATCTAGACTCATCAAAGAATTGAGTCACTCCCAAATGACAAGACAACATCAACCTCAACCAAGGAATTCTCCCAAACCACACTTCACCTCACAAGGGTGGTTTTGTGCTATAGGAAACACACAAACCCCAACATGAACTCTAGCAAGTACCTATTAGATTATGAAGACTAGATAACTCTTCCATTATGAATAACATGAAGAGTTAAACTTCTCCAATGGCCATAAATATGAAATGACATGATTCAATTGGCCTCTACTTGATAAAAGGGTACTCAGAACATCAACCAGCAACTCCAAAAGTACAAACAAGATGCTTGTTGTTACCTAGGAGAAACTTTGCATTATCATAGTCTCATGCTAAGTTTCTCAACAGACCAAGCGAGAAAGTGCAATGAACCAGGGAAGAAAGTGCATGACCACTAATTTCTTGCAGGAAATTTCAAATTAGCATAAAACTATCTTCACTCCAGAGGCCATAACTTCCACGTCTGGATTTTGATTGACTCCATTCAAAAAGCATCAAAAAGATATCGATGAGGACTACAACATGGTGGAGCTAAGAGAGTCATAAGATCTCTTGATCACCAAGACAAGCAATGGACGAAACGTCCAAAACCACTTAAGAACACACATGCCCATAACAACATAAGACATGGAATGAAAGGTAATTCACACACTTAAACTATCATTACTTCTCTTTCATAATTTCATTAATTAAACATAATATAAGCACTAATGCATAATGAAACTGAATGGTTTTCAAAGCAAGGGTTCAAGAGTCACTTACCATAAAAAAAGTGCATATCTTTTCAATTTCTTTCAAGAATAACATTATGTTTACTCATATTTTAAACCATCCAATTACACTAACAACTTAAATCTATCAAAGATACACTAACATGTTCTCCATGATATTATCCCTTATACATACTACCAAAGGTTCGAGATGAACATGGTAGAGTCACAACAAACAACTTGGCAGTAGTTAAAACACATTAAGAATAGTCATCATGAACCCAAAAAAAAGCTCAAATGGGGAAATTTCAATTCCAATAGTAAATCAAAAAGGATACCAATTCAAAAATAAGTCAAATGTGACAACTATCACAAAGAGAGTGATAGAGAAAATTTGATGACTACTCTAAGAGAGAAAAATACTGAAAACCAATGCTAGCCCAACAACATGAGGAAAATACCTCTAGCCAAATAAAATAAGGCATCAAAAAAATCACATCACATGTGATGACTGAGAATAGTCACACAATCACCACATAATGCTAAGGAATACATCATCCTAGCAATGTTAGATAACGCACTCACACATACCAAGTAGTATACCATCAGTAACCTCATGCATATGCATACAACAATAATTTTCTTAATTATTTTCCATGTAATGCAACATTTAGGTATTCACCAATTTAATACAAATTTCCATAAGCTTAAGAAGTAATGAGATGGGGAACTTAAGTCATTAACCCAAGGATATAATGCAAACCTACTTCTTTGCAACGGTTCACAATAAACACTTATTTCTCAATGAAAGGAACAATTTCATTACTATAATGAAAAAAGATAGAATAAAAAAGAAGATTCACTTATTTACATACAATTAGTAGAAAATAGGGAAACAATGCATGTAACTCCACAAGGAGCAACAAAAGAGGCACTCAAAGCCAATACATGGAGACCAATCAGTGGTTCCATCCAATAGGATCACACAAGAAAGCAACCAAACAAGGAACATCAATTCTATCTACAAAATGAGGGAAGACTCACATCCTTCTCCTCACATAGATCTAGTCACATCTACTAGACAAGCAAGTCCATCACAATTAGATACCAAAGCAACATATATCATGAGCTCTCATCAAGACACTCTCACTCACATAATGTAACAACAACCACAAGAGCAACATAAATGCAGAGATCCCAATGTTTGAACATGGGCTCTGATACTAGATGTAATGCCCCACCCGAAGATCCTTGGAATAAGGATTCAATACAAGCCAAGATTTATTTATTTTTACAAGTATGAATACACATGACATCATATAGGGATCACAAAGATCACAATGAAAGACTTCACCACAATCCTAACAACCAATGAATCTTTGAATGTCACTAAGAAACTAACCAAAATGATCGATAACGAAGAATGCACAACTAAATTTGAATCAAACACATTTAAAATTCAAAATGCAACACCAAAGGACTAAAGAACACTTAAGAGGGTACCCCAAACAACTCCCAAAAAGTTTGGACCAAACTGAAAAGTTCCCGCTACCCACCTGCATAGATCTTTGCAAAAATCTAGGTGATACTTTAATACAACACTAGAAAGTATTGCATGACATTCCTAAAGAAGGAGGATGACACTTTTAGGGACTGGGTGATACTTCTCTTGAAGGCGTACTATACGTTAAGGGTATCGTATGATAGTTCTTAAAAGGAGGTGCGATACTGGAAAGTATCGCATGATATTTCTCCAAGAGGTGTGTAATAGATACATAGGATGCATGACACAATTTCAATGGGTGTACAACACAATATTGTATCACACCATGTTGATAAATGGTCACCTAGGGATCTCAAGAAACACTTAAAGACAAAAAAAAAGACTAAAATTGAGTTTAGAACCTCCACAATGAGGAGTACTAGATCCACATAGATCGAGGAGTGAACACTCGAGTGCATAAACAAAATGATGCCATGAAATAGGAAAGAGGAACATCTATCCATCTAAACAAAATTAGTAAAGAACATACTAAAAGAAACATCATAGTGAACATAAGAAATATCACAATGTACAGAAATAACATCACAATAATTGAACAACCAAACTGAGTATGCAATTCCTCCCAACCATCAATAGCATCATAAGACCATCATGGATCCTAGCCATCCCCCACGCATAAAATCCCAAGCCATCAATTAGATCGTCGATACTATCATAATAGGGACGTCACTACTAAACACATGCTACAATATAAGCATAAGGAAATCTAGTGTACTAGTAGTAAAGCATAAGATAATCCTACCAGTAGATAACATCACCTATCACTTGCTAAACATCAATAAGAAATAGATATACCAACAAGGAAATTCACATCATCTAAACATATGCTAAACATCATAATATAGGAATGCATCAAATAAACTAACATCATCTAAACATGATATCCAAGCACTTCAATGAAAGCATAAATCACAAGAAAGCCTACTCTGGAACTCGAAGTATCAAGTGAAAACATCCAGCAATGATCATACTAGGATAAAAGACCATCTTTGTACATTGGTCCCTAGCAATGGTCTAGGTAGCTATGTCTCCCAACCATGCGGTACTCATAGTTCCACACCCATCATGCTAATGGAGATAATGATCCAACCACAAATACACACACAAAATAGTCATCCAAGGCTATCACTCATGCTAGACAGTATGATAGTTGTAACCAAGAACCTAAGATAATGTAAGGAGTATAGGTCTTGGTCAGACACTCAATAGGCTACTAAGTAGGGTCTGACATCATGGAGAGTTGCTTGGCATCAACAAGCCCAAGCTCAGATCATGTGTCCTCAAACTCAAATAGGTGCTTACACATTGTGTCCTCAAACTTAATCAGGTGCTCACACATTTTATTATCTAAAGTTTTATTACCACTCACACATTTTATTTAGTTATCACTTATATAAAGCTTCCTCTACCAACCCATGGTACCATGATTGTCAAGCTATGAGATAGAAACCCCCTCCATATGCTACCCTACCCTACCCATGCTCATCCTATGACAAGTGCATGTAGGCATGCATAGACCCATCCCAACCCCAATGATCATAACTTCTAGAAGTACCAGAGAAGATCAAGCCTTCCAAGTCATCCAAAAAATGTATGTGCACATACTTAGGTGTGGTACACCACCATCATGAAGATCACAAAACAAGGATAGGAGGAGAACACAATGCAAAATAACACTCAACCAAAAACAACTCGGGAGGATGGATTCTACACAAATCCCAAGAACCAATAAAACCATACATCATAAAATTACTCTACCAACCTCAATCCAAAAGTATGGATTCTACACAAATCCAATGATGAAAAAAGACCAAACATCATGGACTCACTTGACCAGCCTCAATCTAGGAGTATGGGTTCTACACCAATCCTAGTTTCGACAAAACAAAAGCAAAGGTCCAAAAGAAACCATAACATTAGGTATAAAATTACTCAACTGAACACAAAGTCAGGAGTACGGGTGTGACATGCATCACAATGTAACATAAAATTGCAATAGTGGTCTAACTAATATCCAAATGTATCATCCAAGTCCATGACCCACATTGTGCCAAGAAAACCTGAGAAAATAGGGTAGCATGCAAAACAAGGTAAAACCCCAAATTTTGGGAAAACTTTGAAACTAAAACCCATTTGGGCTTTGGGTACAAAACCCCCAAAGATACAAAAATAATCAAGTTTGGACACCGTATGCAAAAGTTGTTAGCATAATGGCATAAAACCCCAAACCCTCATCTCAAAAAATAGGGAAATGTTCATACCAGACCAACTAGGCAGAACTAGCAAATAGAAATGGAGGGGAACACTATTTCTCAGCCTCCTAACAAATGGCTACAAGAAACAAAAGAAAAAATAGAACAGAAACAATAAAACAAGAAAGCCCTACTTCATAGCCAAAAGGAAAAAATGAGAATCTGAACCATAAAATATATAGCACATAGAAGTAGTTGAAAATCACAGCAATCCAAGGTTTCCCTAAGCTAGATCCAACGAGACCAACCTCGTAATGATCCCACACTCATAGCTTCTAGAAAAAACAAAACAGTAAATCCTCATGAAGAGGATTTTGGGTTTTACTCTCTAATTTTCTAATTCAAAAGTGAGAAGTGAGGAATTCAATTCCTTTTTGGATATTTATTCATTTTTTGAGTGAATAATTGATTAGGGAAAATAACCAACCAACCTAGTTAAACCTCAAATTGACTCAAATGAAAATAGGCTATTCCTAAACATAGGAATTAATCTATGGAAAAGCTACCAAAAATTAAAATAAATCAATTAAAAGCCCAAAATCCCCAAAAAATAGAAATTTCCTTAACACTTTCACAACAATGTGAATCTCTAAATGCATAGACATACTCGCTAGTCTAATCACATAATGCAAATGAGTTTGGATTTAATAATCACCAAAAGGTTTAATTAAATAATTAAAATAAGGATATGACAAATATACAAGGATGACATTGGTAAAATATGAATGGTTGAATCATTAACTCCATGTGCCACTGCCAGGGATATAAATCATGCACACTAAACAACATGATCAAGTGCAATTGCATATAATAACATAACTAAAGAAATAAATGCATTAAATCACCTAATTTAACCATTTATTAATTATATTAAAATAATCTATTTACATCACTCACATTCACATAAATCATAACAATGCAGGAATGAAGTAAATAACCATAGCATTAAATTCATCACATAATATAATTAGAGATATGTCTAAATATCAGATAACCATATATCATCATAAAACACATTTTCATCTCAAAATGGCATCATCATGCAATATGATCAATTGAACACTGTAGTAGTCTAACATCTATGATACTAAAATCAAGGTATAGCATCCAACCCTTAGGTCATCTCAAAAGTAAAGCATAACATAAGTAATAAAATATCTCTTAGATCAAAACATAACAAGTAAATATCCATAGCACATAACCAATGAATCCAACTTGGACAACCCATTTCTAATTACTTAAGCATTTAATAATGGTTTTTAAAATACCAACAAAGATCACATAAAACACATAGGTGAACACAGTCATAAACATGACTAACCATTGCTACAGAAACCTAGTCTAAGGTAGCAGGTAAAAAGTACACAGTGCAATCTCTACATAGATGTCAAGGTAATTGCAGAACAACCTCATAATACCACATCGATCCCAATAACCACTGGCACAAACCTCAGTGAACCGGCAATCACATCATAATCTCATAAATCAGCCAAAAGCATAATCAAAGAAACTAATACAGAAACATAAATCAAATCACCTCAATGGTGTAAACCACTCATGGTCACAATCGTGATCCATCACAAACAAAGATCAACAAGCTTGCATCCATGAGAATGACTTACAGAAGTCAAATGGGAGAGGCACTAAAAAATGTCTAAGAAATGAATAAATCTCATCAATTACATCTTTACCAATATTAATCACTAACCCTAAAGTTTTTGCACAAAAAGGTTCCCCTTCTTCTTGTTGGCCCTAAGTTCTCTTTGTTCACTAAAATTAATTGCCAAAAAAATTCCATGATGCCTACTCTTTTAGGTACAAATATGGGTAATACATGGGGTAGTTGTGAGCACCCATAAACCCTCATGGCAATATATTTCTCAAACAAAAGGATATCCCCACAATTCTGTTTCAATTTAGCATCATCATCATAACACAAAGTAGGTCTAAGTAATTTCCTTACCATTCTTAGCACTCTCTCTAAATTACTTTCTATCATATTCATGATTGGCAACACAAAATTATTATAAAATAGGATAAAATTTTTATAAGGATATAATCTATTCCATACTCTAGTCCATCATTGTATAGGAAGGGCTTCTCCATACTCATTGGTTTACTCAATGAAGTCTAGACTAATGTGACCGATGTTCTTGTATAGAATCAAATGCATAAGAATTGAATAATGGTGAAATTAAAAAATTTCCATTTCTCCTTATTTAAAGCATTTTATTCTTATTTCCACTTTTCAACACAAAATCTTATCATTACTTATAACACTCCAAACACATGCAGTTACCAAGACTAATGGCCCACATGATTTAGGGAATATTATTTTTGTCATTTACCTTTTATTTTGGCACTCTCTGATTTCTCCACATGGAAAAATATAATTTACAATCATCCTTGCAAATTTGTGTGCAACCCTTAATCATGACTTCATCACTTAAAAATTCTTGTTTGGGGAAATCATAGAGAAGTAGTGATCATAGGTATTTCATGGATCATTGTGACCTCACAAACTACAAATACATCATAGAACTGATTGTGAAGATATTGTGCTAGATCACCAACCAACATGTCACTACATCATAACTTCTCAATTCCTTTTGCATTTAACCATGGAGAAGTTAAAATTTTATAGAAAATGGAAACATTGCAACTTCACTACCTTTAAGTCATTTCTATGAAAACCATTGAGATGTAGCACTCCCCACTTGGGTTACTTTGATCACAACTTTGCAATGATAAAGATTTTTGTATAGAAGAAGCAACAGATGATACAACTAATTGTTTAATCATGACTTCGTGACTTACAACTTAAAAGACCAAATAAAACTCATAAATTCAAGCACTTATTTACATTGTAAAATTGAAACAATAACTCTTATACCCTCGAATGAGACTAGAGATGCTATGAACAAAAGGATATCACAACCTTGTGACCTAGAAAACTATAAACCCTACATCTTGTGCAAATTTGTGAATCCATAGAAGAAATTATTAAGGAAGGGGTCAACATGACAAAAATATTTAAGGGTTAATACATGGTGTATAATAGACCTAGGGTTCTATACTTAGGGAAACAATATGTCAATGGTAAAATAAAATAAAAACTTGTACAAGATCAAGTGAGGACTATTCCTAAGATATAACAAAA
The DNA here is from genome assembly GCA_028749045.1 of Cupressus sempervirens. NCBI lineage: Eukaryota > Viridiplantae > Streptophyta > Pinopsida > Cupressales > Cupressaceae > Cupressus > Cupressus sempervirens. The sequence continues at coordinate 311,215,728 of CM053793.1, forward strand.
AAATTAGCCTATAAAAAATAGGGCTAACAATCCTAATGCACATCTTGAGGTATAAAATTATTAGGGTTAGGATCAATGCCATACCTTGCCCCTAGGTAAGGGATTATCTTGTCCCTACTCCCTAGGTAAGAAATGTGGCCATCTATTACCTAAGATATTTTTCCTTGGATCCTGAGATAATTTATGGTTTTGCGATTAGTTTCTTAACCTAGTGCTGTAATCAACTAGTTATGATCGTGTGAGATATAAGAACCTTTTTTAAATATTTATATACTAGACCTTATTATGCACTCAATAAATTTTGCATAAAAATCAAAACTTGTAACAACAATTAGAAAATGTTTTGACAAAAAAAAAGATCCCCCTAAGTGGTGAAAACCTAGGAATAAGTGCTACTTGTACCTTTATGCTTGTTAGAAAGTCCACCAAAATAACTAAAAATGGAGGGGGGGTGAATCAGATATTTATTCAAAACAATTTTTATCAACCTTATTAAATATGAAATATGTAATCAAAAAATCCACTAACCATACATGATAACACTATATTTGTTAACTAGGGAAAACCTAGTGGGGATGGTACCCACAAAATGATGTACTAATATATAAGTTCCAAGAAAAAGGATGGACCTTGTTAGGAGTCACTAAAATAAATTTAATACATATTAGTTAGTTTGAGGAGACTTTGAATCCCTATGAGGATATTCCAACCCTATTAGGGGTTGTGTCAACCTTGTTAGGAGTTGTGGAAGGAAGAAGGACCCACAATCCAAAAAGATTCAAGGGAAAGAGCAACAAATTCATTATCCAACTAGCCTCTATATTATCCCTTTCTAAACAATACTAGAAGATCAATTGTCCACTAGTACTCTATGCCAAATAAAATTACTTTTCTCTTTCAATGTACCTATTCTACACCAAATGCTTCTCAAATCTCAATACCAAATCTACAAACTCACATCACACAAATCCCTTAGATTGCTTACTAGCCTATAATTCACATTTCTAGTTTTTTTACTTTCTTTCTTATATCACATCACATCAATAAGCACAAGGAAAATAACTTTACTTTACACCAAGTCCTCAAATTAATATTTTGAGATAGTCTTGAGTCTTTCTCAATTTAGAATTACAAAAGGACCTCATTAAGATAAAAAAGTATATGCTACATTACATCTTTTCACAATTACATAATACTATCAGTTCACAGTCTTCACAAAACTTCACACATGTAACTTTGGACTCCATACACTTAACCACATCATCAACATGATTTTTCCTACCTCTGTCTAAGTATGCTTAAAAATATTTTATCTATGCTAGGAGATATAATCCAATTACCATAAACCACTTTTCAAGAACTTTATATGTATATTGTCTTCTATAAATGTTAAATAACTATTGCTACTCTTTAACATAGGATTCTTAGACATTGTAAAAATGGAGAGAGGGAGAGGGAGAGGTCGGGGGAGTAGACAAGAAGCATCTGTTCAAAATTCAAACCTAGTTTTGGGTAGGAGTCCTCAAGGACGAGGATCTCAAAAACTAGGTACGAAGGAAGGTTTTCAGGAAAAGCGTGGAGAGGTGAAAAATGGGGATGGGTACCCACATGCTGATGGGGAAATCTAGATCAAGCCAAAAATGCAACCCAATGTGGTCAATCTAGGGAATCTTATAGTGAAATGGGCCTCACTCTTCAGTTTCAAACCATCTAGTAAGTCATATTTCCCTCCAGTTAAGATTATATCAAGTCTGGAAAAGGAATCATGCACGATTGTTGTTCTAGATGAATTAGTTGATCATAGCATAGCTTTGATGGCATCCATGCTAGTTGGAAAGTTTATTGGTCAGAGACCAAACATCGATGTGGTTTGGTCCTTCACCTTGAAGAAATGGAACCTTAAAGGTTAGGTCAGTGTTACTGCAATGGAAAAGGGGTTTCTCTCTTTTGACTTTACCTGTAATGAGGACATGGTTAACATTCTATTTGAAGGGACCTAGAGTATAGGACGGGAAACTCTGGTGTTGCAAAAATGGTCTTTAAAATTGGACTTAAATGAATCTTTTTTTTAGCAACCTCCAGTATGGGTTAGACTCCCTAAGTTGCCCTTGGAATTTTGGAATAAGGATGTTTTTTTGGGTGTGGCTAGTTCCTTTGGAGAACTATTATCAATTGATCCTATTACTGCTTCTAAGAGAAGACTTACCTATGTGAGGATATGCATAGGAGTAAGGGAAGGGGATGATATGTCAAAATTGGTGTGCTTCAAGTCTAAGCTCAGCACCCACATACAGCAGTTGGACTATGAGAGCATACATTTTGGTTGCTATCATTGTTTTAAGACTAGACATAAGGATTCTCAATGTTTGAAAGCGAAGATGGACAAGAAGAAGAAGTCTCTTCCTTCCTCTTACAATAGGGACAAGAAAATTTGGAAGAGGAAGACCACCAACATAGGCCACAAGGAAAATTCTATTATGGTTGATCAGAAGGCTGGAGCAGTTAAGGACTTTACACATAAGCTAGCACCTTCTACTGCAATAGCTTGGACCAAAGATAAGAAGGATTTTCTCCATTCTAAAGAGCATGCCCAGAAAACTTCAAATGGTGAAGTATCTATAGATCTAAAGGATAACCTAGAGGAAAATTCCCTAGAAGGAAACCAAGTTGACTTTCTTGAGTTAGAAGACTCTCAGATTGTGGAAGGGGTGGCATATTTACAATAGGTAAAGCCTGTGGTTAAAGATTGCAAGGGAGCTCCACAAAAAATTATGAAGGAAGCAGATTCAGAAGGGATCCCTGAGTCTGAAGGGAGTAGTGTTTTGGCTGCCAAAGATGAAGAAAAGGATAGAGTTAATAAGGATATAATTATCTATCAAGGCCCAGAGGATAATTTTGTTTTCTCTAGAGTAGGAGCTAAAAGTGTTGTGGAGAACAAGAAATAAGTTTTGGTGAGGGTGCTCAATGATTGGGAGGATCCTCCAAGAACTGCAAAGAAAGCTCAAATAGTACCTAGGTCTTTGGATATTGTTTTGGAAAGAGAATTTTTTCTTTCCCCTAGGCCTAGGAAGAAAAATTTTAGGGAACCCTCTTTGGCCTCTTCAGTGGAGACTAGAATCAGCTACAAATCGGATGTGGGAACAGTGGCTAGAAAAGGTAGAAAAATAGAGAAGCAAACTAGAGAGTAGACCAGAAGATGCTTGGCGAATGGGCACCAGAGAACTCTTTAGGAGTGTTCCAAGAATGGAAAATTAAGGTCATATCATGGAATATAAGGGGCTTAAACAAAGCCCATAAACAAGAAATTATAAGGAATTTGATCAGAGATAAAAGACCTGATATTTTGATGATCCAAGAAACTAAGATGAAAAAGGAATCTCTAAGAAAAGTTAAGTTTAGTAGCATGATGAGTGGGGAGACTACGGATGTAGAGGGTGCCTCTGGTGGTTTGGTGACCCTATTTAATACCAAGTATTTTAGAGTTGAAGCTATGTTTAATTAGGGTAATATTCTTCTCTATCATGTTCATCATATTCAATCTGATGAAAATTGGTTTTTGCTGAATTTATATGCTCCTAACAATAAAAGAGATAGAAAAAATCACTAGACTAATGTAGGAAACCTGGTGCAAAGTAGTAATTTAAAGAAATGCATCATTATGGGAGATTTCAACAATCCTCTTATGGATGGGGAGAAGATCGGTGGTCTGATCCCAAATGGGGAAAGTAAACAAGACCTCTCTAGTTTCATCAATGGTTTGGCTTTTTTGGATCTAGATCTTATGGGAGGTGCCTTTACTTGGTCAAAAAAATGCTTGGGTTAGGAAAACATCCATGTCAGACTAGATAGATCTTTAATCTACCCTAATTGGTTGAAGTCTTTCTCTCATAGGTTAGCTCTCTTGCCTAGAGTGGGATCTAATCATTCTCCTATCTCCCTCTCAATTGCTCCTATAGAACCTAGAAGGAACCCCCCTTTAGATCTAAAAAAATGTGGACTTCTCATCCTGATCTTTTGGACAAGGTCAAATTTTTGTGGGGTTTAGAAGTGGAAGGCACTACTATGTTTAGAGTTTCCAAGAAACTGAGTAATGTTAAGAGAATGGTTAAAGTTTGGAATAAGTCTGATTTTGGCCATATCTTTCGTAAGAAAGATTTCTTGTTTGAAAAACTTATTTTTGTTCAAGCTTCTATTCAGTAGGATGGGTATGATGAGCTTAATAGGGAGGTTGAGTTTTCTATTCTTATAGAATTACATAATATCATCAACAAAGAGGAGAAGTTCTGGAGGCAAAGATATAGGGTCAACTGGCTTAAAGATGGTGATTAGAATTCAAAGTTCTTTCATCTAACAACCCTCAAGCATAGAGATAATAACAAAATTGTTGGCATCATGAAAGGGAAGGATCTATTGACTAAGGAGAAGGAAATATTAGCTGAAGTTGTCTCCTTCTCTTCTCTCTTGTCTTGGGATCCTCTTCTATCAAAGATGGACTAGGAAGATTTGGTTGTTTCTATTCCTTAGATAATCCAACCTCATCATAACTTAATGCTTCAATTCATTCCTTTTGCTATTGAAGTTTGTGAAGCTCTCTTTTCCTTTCCTATAGATAAATCTCCTGGTCCTGATGGGTTCCCTTCCTTCTTTTTTTAGATGTATTGGTAGGCGGTGATGGATGATGTGGTGAAGTCAGTTCAAGAACTCTTTGGAGCCATGAGCATTCTTAAGGAGATTAACTCCACTTTTCTGGTCCTCATCCCTAAGGTGCATGCAAAGGTTCCTAAGGAGTCATGTTGGTGCATGAAGTGATCCACTCTATGGAAGCTAGCAAATGACCAGGGATGCTTCTTAAATTGGACCTATCTAAAGCCTATGACCAAGTTGACTGGACTTTTCTTGATATCATGCTCAAGGCTTTTGGGTTTGATTTAAAAGTTTGTAAACTGATATCTCAGCTTATCTCTACTTCCTCTCTTGTTGTGTTGGTTAATGGAGCTCCTTCAATTTTTTTCAAACCCTCAAGAGGAATACGGTAGGGGGATCCTCTCTCTCCAATTCTCTTCATTATCCTAGCTGAATGTATGGGAAGGCTTATTGAGAGAAAGAATAAATAAGGTAGAATCAAAGGGATAAAACCTTCTCACATCAGGATTTTGTTGATGATTCTATCATTTGGGGGGAGGCTTCTATGAAGGAGACAAAAGCCATGAAGGATGTCTTGGATATCTACTCTAGAGGATTGGGCCAACTAATTAACTGGGAAAAGAGCTCTTTATATTTTATTAATACCCCAAAGGATAGACAGAGGAAAATTTCTAAGATTTTGGGTTGTAATGTGTGAAAGTTTCCCTCTACCTACCTTGGGCTTCCTTTGGGTCTGATTCCTCTTGACTCCTTCTGGAATGGTATTATGGATAGGTTTAGCAAAAAGCTTGTTGGTTGGAAAGGAGCTATTCTCAGTCAAGCTAACAAATGTCAGGTAGTTAAATCCACCCTTTAGAATTTGCCACTGTATGCTCTAAGCCTCTTTGTGATTCTAGTTAAATTCAAGGAGAGGATGGAGAAAATTCAGAGGGATTTCTTATGGATAGGAGTCGAAGGGAAAAAAAGATACCCACTAGTTGCCTGGGACAAATTTTGTCTCCCTAAGAATTATGGAGGTCTTGGCATAAGGAAGCTTACTCATCTTAATAAGGCTCTTTTGGCAAAGAAATTATGGCATATCTTCAATAGCACTAGGGAATGGGGAGACATCTTGGTCAACAAGTATATTAAGAGGCCTTCTATTCAGTTCACCCTTGTTAGTGAGGACATTCCTAGAGGATCAGCTATCTGGAATGGTTTTTTGAAAGCCAAGAACCTGGCAAAGGAAAAAGTATCTTGGAAATTGGGAAATGGGGAGGATATCTAGTTCTAGTCTAATATTTGGCTTATTCAGGGCCCCCTAATGAACAATCATGTCTATGATGTTTGGGTGAACCATTGTATTCAACTTTTTGGGCTGAAAGTCTACAACTATAGGAACGACCAAGGTTGGATAGATCTATTTATAATCTTTGATGATCCAAACCAATCATGTTAATGTTAATCTCAATGGTTCTTAGCAACAAGAGGGATGAAATGATCTAGGGGAACAACTCCAGTGGAAACTACTCTATTGCTTCTGAGTATATGGTTCTTTGGAGCTTAAAAGAGAAGCCTCCTTGGTCAAAAGCTTGGATCCCAGGCCTCACTCCTAAAATCAATATATTTTATTGGCTAGCCTTACAAAAAAAATTTCTCACTCAGGATAACCTTATAAAAAGAGGACAGATTCTACCAAGTAGATGTAGTTTATGTAAGAACCAGCTAGAAATAGGCAACCACTTGTTCATTCATTGTTCCTTCTCTATGGAGGTCTGGGACTTCTTGACCCAAAACTTAGGAATTAGCTAGGGTATGCTAGATAATTTCCTAAAAAAAAATTTCCAATGGAAATCCTTGTTCAAACCTCCTATTTTGCAAGAATTAGGAACCTAGATCTTACCCCACTATTGCTGGAGCATATGGAAGGAGAGAAATAATAGAATCTTTAGAGATAGAGAGGAGCTAGCCATTGTTCTCAGGAAGAAGATTCACAAAAATATAAAGGAAAATTTCCTAGTAAGGAAGGGGGGAGATATCAAAGTGGGCAGTAGGAAAATGGAGAAGGAAAAAGAAAGAATGTTAAATAGATAGGAAGCCAAGTGGCTTCTCCCTCCAGAAGGATGGCATAAAGCCAATTTTGATGGGGCCTCTAAGGTAAATCCTAGCTCCTTGGGATGTGGAGGCATAATTAGGAATGAATTTAGGGATAGAGAAGTGACCTTCTCTCTCCCACCGGGATTCCAAACTAATCACTTTGTAAAAGCAAGTGCAACCTGCCATGTGGTGAAACTAGCTTTTGAAGTTAGAGTTACTAATCTATTGCTTGAAGGGGACTCGTATAACATTATTAAATGTTTAAATGGTAAATCTCATTATTCATGGTCGATTGCAAATCTTATTGATGAGACACATGAGACTCTTCCTAAATTTAATAGAGGCCATGTCACTCACATTTTTTGGAAAGCAAACCCGGTGGTAGATTGGTTCGCAAATAAAGGCGTCCATTTTGACCAAAAAATGACCTAGCAACTGGAAAAGAGTTTTCCAATGGATTTTAAGAGCCTAAATGAGCTAGATAAGATCCAAGGAAGTATGAAGGATATCAATCTACAATTATGAATAGGAAAGGCTTATGGGGAAAGGGTATGTCTCTTAAAGGTTGTATCGGTAAATGCAAGAAGTGGGAATTATTATAGTTTATTTGACACGCTTTATGGGTCTTTTTTGGCATTTGTAACTTGAGAAATAAGAAGGCTTATTTCTTTTTGGCATTTGTAACTTGAGAAATAAGAAGGCTTATTTCTTTTGTCTCTCTCTAAAACATAGAGAACCCTATTAGGTGGTGAGGTGTTAGAGGGCTATGCTTATGAGAATTGTGGGAGAGTAAAGTGTTGATATGGTGGGTGAAAGGTGAAAAAAAAAATCGGTGGGAAAAATGGAGAAATGGAGAAGCAAGGAGAAAGTGTGGGAGAAGTTGGTTCAGGGCAGGATTTCAAGGCATATCATGAAGCTACATGGTTATGACCAAAATGTGACTGACAGCATGGTCAATTCATGGAAGGATTGTAGAGTCAAGGTGAATGGGATAACTTTTTTTATAATGGAGGAGGTGATTTTGGCTATTACTGAGATTCTAATGGTGGGCTTTAAGTTCTTTAGGGACAAAAAGCTTTTGGCCAATGTAGTGAAGGACTTTGCTGAAAACTCTAAGGAGTTGAATGCCCTAAAAAAGAGTGACACATTTTATGATTCATATTCTATAATGAATGTTTGGAGGTATGTTCTGATTGTTGTCATTGAATACATTACTCTTGACCCTAGGTTTGATCATGTTAATACCCACTATTTCATTCTTTTGAATCATTTTCAACATGATAGCAAAGTTTCTTTCCCTTTCTATTTCTTGAACTTTATGAGCAAGGCAGAGTCAAGCTTCAAAAAGAAACCCTCTGCTAACCCTACTCTGCATGAGGAGCTCTGACTGCTTATCTATGAGCACTTCAAGGATCAAATGATAAGTAACATCCCTTCACAAGCTAGGAATGAGGAAATTGAAATCTCTAGCTACTCCTGTGACTTGGATGATATTCAAAGCATTAGTTCTAAGGAAGGGGGGCTTACTTTCTCTAGTAAAAAAGCAACACCTAATGTAAAGAAGTCACCCTCCCCCATTACCCCTAGAAGAAAAATCCCTAGAGATCATGGCCAAAAGAAGCTTGGGAATGAGGAGTAGGAAAACTGTGATGAAGAGGAGGCTATGGAGTCTGAAGATGAGGAAAAGGAGAGGCAAGAGGAAACTAAGGAAACCCAGGGTGGGAAGAAATGCAAGAGGGTGGGCACAGAGTATGAGAGGTTGTAGCAAGACCCAGACTCTTCTCAGCTCCCTCTCTCCCCTATCCATCCCCAAGCCCACCTAGAGGAGCAGATAAAGGATAGTTCTAGAGCTAGGGGGGGAGGTGTTGGCCAAAGATAGGAGGAAAGGCTAGAGAAATTTTAATGTGACAACTTCGAAAATGGGTATTTTCAGAGAAGTGACAAACCCCTAGATCTTGGTGGACAACCAGGAGGAACCGTGTCTTGAATAGTTTATTGACCCTATGATTGTGGAAATCTCTAATAATGCTAGGGAATCTAGGATGAACCTCTTGAACAATTCCCACAATAGCATGATAGACAATTATAGGTCAATCAAGTGGCTTTTTCATGAGCTGGAGGAGGTTAAGAAGAAGGTGGATCAAATGGAAGGAGCCAAGAATCTAAAGGGCCTAGAGAAAGGGATAGATTATGATGATAGTCATAGACTAGTAGAAAGGAGGATCCACAACCTAGAAAATTACAATCACAATCTATCAAGCCAGGCGATCTCACTGCTCAACTCAATCAATAACAACATTCTATCTTTAATTGTTTGGCTTAAAGATAGAGGCATGCAAGGGAGTGTGGATGGAAAAGATAGGGGTAAAGCTAGATCTAATGATGATAATACCACTAGTATCACTTTTTCTACTCTAGACCAAGAAGAACATAAGACTCACTAGCAGGAGACCATGGAGAACCAGATGGCCCAGAAGGCTTCCCAAGTCATGCAGGAGATGGAAAGAAAGATCAAGGATTAGTTCATATGTTTTTCCTTTTTGGCTAGCTTTTTGTTCTGGCTTCTGACTATTTCGTTACTCTTGTCTTTTATGTTTGGCCTTTTCTTTGGCCTTTGTTTATTTGCCTGGGCCTAGTGCTTATTTTCAGCCTTTAGACTTGTTACTTTTTTGGTTGGGCTTCTAACGCTTGTTTTCAGCCTGTTATGTTTTAACTCTTGAGTTTTAAGATCCTTGTAAAACCTGTTTATCTAATCAAAAACTATTGCTAGTCTTTGACTTTCTGCATGGGATCTTAACCATAACATCTAAAGACTTTGTAGAGCATTTCCTCAACTATGTTTGATCTCATCATCAATCCTCAAACCATAAAAGCTCAAATACACTTTTATTTATCTTTCAATCTTTAGTATGTTGACATCAATAACAAATACTACCATGAATGCAATTTATGATCATAGTAGCAATCTCCCAAATGATTCTAGCAATTTTAGGATACTCCCTCATAGAAATATCATCGGCATTCGTGTTAACAATATACCCCTTTGGTATTGATGGAAACATAGATGAAAAACATCTAAGTTCCAAGAATACCAATGACACCACTCTACTACAACTACTTCACTACAATAGTCATCTAATTTTCAAATCCTCTTTATCAATCAAATCAATCTCTCAAGAAGAACTTTCCTTTAGTTTTTTTTCTCCCCGATTGATATACTTCCCCATGACATCAATATTTTCTCCACCTCTTCCCCATATTCAGGAGATTTTTTTCATGTGCTACTATCCCCCATTGTCATTAATGAAAAAGGCATCATTATGTCAGACTACTAGAAAATATCTTCATCAAGCTCAAGTATCCAAAGACATTGTATACAAGATTAGATATAGCTAACATAGTTGGTATTGTTGCAAGATTCCAAGCTAAGCCTAAGAAGCATATTATGCAATAGTAAAGAGGATTTTCAAATATTTGAAGGGACTACCTAAGTTTTTATTATGGTATGAGCTATCAAATGACATTATCTTATGGGAATAGACTGATGTTAATTGGGTAGGCAGTATGGATGACAAAAATAGTACAAGTGGTAACACATTTTTCTTAGGAGAAAGATTGGTTTCTTAGATAAGAAAGAAAAGATATTGCATCTCACAAAGAACAATAGAAATAGAGTATGTGGCAACAATAAATAATTACAATTAGATCATGTGGATGAAGTAGATGTTGAAATAAATTGGAGTTGAGTTTATAAATTGTATTTTCATATATTGTGATAATAGAAGTATAGTGAGTATGTCTAAGAATCCTATGTTACATTCTAAGATGACGTAGATATCTATTAAGTATCATATTTTGAGAGAGAAATTTGCAAAGAAAGAAATAAGACTGGAGGATATTGATACAAAGGAGTATATAGAAGTTATATTTACAAATCCTTTTCTGAGGATTAATTTGATTATATGAGAGGTATGTTTGGGGTTATGCCCCTCCCTACTTATGAATAGATGATGCACATATTGGATCAATCCAGTGGTCAAAGCATTATTATTTATCTGGATTTAATTCTAGATGCTTCCTTTATGGGGGAGTGTCTATATTTGAGCTGAGTCATCAAGGATTCATGGTTTTTAACAATAGGTATCAAGCTCAAGTATCAAGATCAAATATCTATACTTCTTTTGCTATACAATAGATGTCTCATCTTTTCTATATAACTCATGACTAGTTACCATAGGTGTACCAATAGATTTACAACTTCCCAAACCAAATATTTTCAAAAAATCTTTCAAATACTTAATTTTTCATATGAAAATACCATCATTTTTTTGTATAGTCTACAAACCAACAAACACATCATCTCACCAATCATGCTTATCTCAAATTCCTTCTTCATTTCTCTAGAAAATTTCTCACTTGCTTTATCATCACCTCCAAAGAGTATATCATCCACAAATACTTCAATAATTAGTAGACCATTTTTTAATTTCCTTCAAATACATATTTGACATCTATACTACCTTTAAGAAATCCCATTTTTTCCAAATACTTCTCCAACCTCACATATTAGGCTCTAGGTGCTTGTTTTAATTCATATAGTGCATTCTTTGACCTTTAGACCATAACTCCTCCATTTTTCATAGGAAAACCTTTAGACTACTCAATGAAAACTTCTTTGTCAAGTTCTCCATTCATAAATATTGACTTTACATCCATCTAATACACTTTGGATTTTGTGTTAGCTTCATATGCCAAAAACATTCTAACTACTTCTATTCTAGCAATAGGTGCAGATGTTTCCTTGTACTTAATACCTTCTTGTCGTGAATAACCTTAAGATACCAGTCTTGCTTTATTTCTCACAACCTTGCCTTGTTCATTCATCTTATTTATGAAAACCCACTTAGTTCCTATAACATTCTTGTCCTTAAATATAGGAACCAATTCCCATGTATTATTCTTCTCAATTTGATCTAGTTATTCTTTCATTGCTTGAATTCAAAAGTCATATTTACTAGATTCATTGGTGCTTTTAGATTCTGCTTGAGAAATTAAACATGGTTCTTCTCTTTATACCTTATTTTGTGTCATTAATCCTCTGTCCTTTCTACCAATATTCTAATCACTAAGATTATACTTTTTTAGGTTCTTATTTGGTGTCATTGTCTCAACTCTTAAGTTCTATGTTCACTCTTTCATTATTTTCTATGTTCCATAATATGTATATCATTTTGTAATTTTGTATCAATTCCATAAAATATATCAACATCCTCTTAGTTAGAGTTTGGATTTATCTCTTCATCAGAATCAAAATCAAGTATTATTTCTTGAACTCCAAACTTATCATCAACTCTAAGATTTGTGCTCTCAATAGTAGTCTTAAATCTTTGGTTAAAACATCTATATGCACTACTACATTTGAGGTCAATTTCTTACCTTTAATTTTTACCAAGGCCATTTCTTGGCTACTTTAATTATTATTATTTTTTTGTAATCCTAATTTGGTAAAAAGTTAGACCAAAATCCCCAATTTGGTCAAAATTTTGATCTAATTAGGCTCATAAGAAAAAGGTTGCTAGATTTATTTCACAATTTGGGCATTTTGGGAAAGATCTAATTTGGAGACCTGGATGCTTTGGAGGTCTACATTCTAAGGAACTAAACTTGGAGATATGGTAGGGATTTTGATTCTAGGGGCAAGGGAGGTTTTATGGTGCTTGCAAGGGGGGATGAAGAATTTGATAGGCCATGAGGTGTTTCAACCTCATTGGAAGTGAATTTCTAATGTTTTTCCCATAATTACGTTGATGCCAAAATATTCCACTAGATCTAGATAATTGTTCATATATTAAAGAGTTTGATACTCAACTTTATTAACCACTCCTGGTGGAGAAGACATGAATGCATGCTTTGGAGGTCTATGAGTGTGAAATTCAATTGTGTTAATCCTAGCAGAGAAGACATGAATGCATGCTTTGTAGCTAGGTCTATGAGTGACATGAATATGAAGACTTTTGCCTTCACAAATTTTCTACACACCTCTTTAGTATTTTTTTCTATTTACATAGGTAGATTTTTATTCTTGTTCTTGCTATAACATTAGAAATCTCATTAAATGGATTCAGTTATTTTTCAAGTGCTTCACATGATTGAGAACTTTCTCTAGTCATGATTTTATTTCTCTCCCCACACTATTGCAAGTTTATACCTAGGATAACATATTTTTATCTGTGTTTTATCATCATCATCGAATGTCAATTAATGGGCATATAAGGTCACAAGAAGTTGTAATAAAATTCACAACTAGGTTTAAAGTTGTTACTTTTGGCTAGTGGATAGGGGTATCAAATTCCTAAACCCTAGCTAAGAAGGTTCAATGACAAAATGAACCTAGATTACGAAGATAATAAGGAAAACCTTCATCATGGTAAACCAATATGACAAAGGTAGATTTTGTAGATCTGTTTGGCTTCCTTTCAATGTTATCTCACTTCAATATTGTAAAGTCATGTTCAAATTGTAGTTTCACTCTGAGCATACAAATTGGTATGCAAATATGCATGATAACATTGGATTTATATGAAACCATTTCTCCAATACATTATGGAAGATACAAATAAGTATAGATCTAATGGAAGTTGATATACATGTAAGGTTCAATTCTGGAGCATAACTTATATTTTAGTCATATTCGAGCACTTGGTCATTTGGCTATGTTTTGTGCCTAAAGAAGAAACTTACTCTATATTTAATTAAAAATATAATTAGAATTCACAAAAATGAGCAAAATATTAGGACCCACAACCTTCCTATGTTGTTACCACACTTAAACAGTTCATTTTCAGGCTAAATACATGGGCTTATTTAGCATAGGGTATCAAATTAGAACTAGTAAAAAAGCTTCCCTTGTCCTAGCTTTATTTGGAATCAAGAAGTATAGTGTCCTAACTTACATTTCAAAATGTGACATTTAATTACAATGGTGAACTTGCAAGTTAGGGCCACATCTCTATTTAAAACCCTAAATTTGAGGGTTTCATACCTACATTTACACAAAATATTGTAACTTCCTCTACACAAAACCAAATTGATCAAGAACAGATGAAAATTAAAGCTAATTCACAACTCCAACTTCATGTCAACTTTATTTTCTTCAACCAATCCTTAGAATGTTGTATAGAACAAGTTCATTCTAGAAAATAGGTTTTTCTTTCATAAAATGTTGTTGTAGTCAATACAATTTGATGATCTACTTATGGAAAGATGTTGTATACCTTAAATATGTTCAACCAACTAATTCAAACCAACTCTTGGTGGTTATGAATGCTGGGAAGATAAAATGACTTTTCATGACAACTTTTCAAAAAGTTGCATTACCAATTTTTGCCAAATATGACAACATTTTGCATTTTGACTCCTAGTTGATGCCAAATGATTAAAAACCCTTAGGAATGGTGGAAAACACATATATAAGGGGAAAAAAAACTATTTCAATTATTAGACTCCAAAACACACAAAACAAAAAAATACATCCTAGTGGACTAAGGCCTCTTTTGGTTTATAAGATGACCACAAAGATCCTTGTCCACACAAAAGGATAAAACCAACAAATAATGGATGGTCTCAACACATCACATCCTTATTAAATCAAAAAAATAAATGAAAAGACAACTCTTCAAGAAGGAGATAGGTGTAGGTGCCATGCACCACACGAGCTTAGGTTGAGGAATGATACTTATATATTCAATATGTTGGGCCATATTCTCAACTTTGTGAGCTTGTGACCTCAGATGTTTCTTTGGCTAGAAAATTAGGCACATCTTGAGCCATAGCATGTAGATTAAGAGAAGTTTGATCTACTTGAGGCCTTTGACATTCAATCTTGCTTCTTTGAATTGTCTTCTTTATCTTTTAATCCTTATGACTCTTTGAATTGTCTCCATTGTTCCCATCAATTAATATTGCTTCACTTCTCTTTCTTTTTTCAAAATACAATGAGACTCTTTGATGACATCAACTATGATATGGATAGTCTATGCCAAAATTATAGGCCTCAAAAAATGAAATACCTTAATCATCAACTCACACTAAATTAATGACTTTGTATTAAAACCACCATCTACTCTTGTTAGTTTGTGGTGACTGATGAGGGAAGTATTGTACATGCTTCATAAAAATCTTGGGCCCTATTTTATCAGGATTTTGGGCCAACATGTAATAATTAATTATAACCCTAAATCAATAAAATACTTGTATAAAAGGGCTTAGGGTTAGGGTTTTTTGATAAGGTGTGATGCAAAAATTGCTTCGTGTAGTAGTAGTGAGTTGTAAGGGATTACAAATTGTAATTAGGTTGTAATCATTGGATCGTAATAATATTAGAATTGTTATTTGGTGGATGTAGCCTAAGGATTGGGTGAACCACATTAAATCTTGGTGTCTTCTTCTCTATTCTTTGTGATCTATTATTTTATGACATTGTTTATATTTGCATGTAGTTGTTATTTCTATCTATAGTTTAAATCCTAACAAGTGGTATCAGAGCAAGGTTTTTTTCAGTTATTCTTTGCAAGAAGGTCTTACGGTTGAGTGGGAGTCTCATAGTTGAGTGGGAGAATTGGTAGATGAGGTTAAGCTAAGGGTTGACAAGTTTAAGGGGAAGAAATTTTAGTTATGGAAGACTATCTTTATTAGAAGGATTTATGTAAGTCGTTGGAAGGAAAAACCAAGAATCAAGGATCTATGACAAATGACAACTAGGATCTTTTTAGATAGAAAGGCACTTGGAAGCATTTGATTATGCCTAGAACTATCGGTGGCATTTAATATTACAAAAGAAAAGATGACAAAAGAGTTGATGCAAACCCTAGTGAAACTATATGAAAAGCCCTCTGCTTCAAACAAGGTATTTCTCATGAAGCATTTATTTAATATGAAAATGATAGAAGGTGGATCTATTGTAAATCATTCAAATGAGTTTAATATTGTTACCAGTCACTTATCTTTTGTGGGTATTAATTTTGATGAAAAAATTAGTGCTCTCTTGATTTTATGCTCTTTGCCTGAAAGATGAAATGACTTTGTAATGAGTATAAGTAATTCCATTTCTAGATCTAATACTCTAAAGTATGATGATGTTATCTGTGTTATTTTGAGTGAGGAAACTCATAGGAAAACTTTAGGTTGATCTACATTAGGAAGTGAATTGAATGCACAAAGCAAAGGCAGAATGGATGAGAGAGAAATTAATTGCAAAAACTATGGAAAATTAAGAGGAAAGTTAAAGGGGAAGAGGTCTCAATCTAGAGGACCAAAAGATTTTTGGTACTGTGGGAAACCAAGGTATAAGAAGAAAGATTGTTGGATTCAAAAGAACAATGAAGGAGATAAACTAGAAGGGAACAAGGAGGAAAATGTGGTAAGTAAAAATTTGAAGAGGATGCTTTGCTTCTATCTTTAGAAAGTGTTGAGGATTCTTAGGTTTTTTATTCTGGTGTTTCATTTCATGCTACACCTCATAGAGGTTATTTCATTGATTATGTCCAAGGGGATTTTTGGCTTCTTTATTTGGGGGATAATGAACCTTGTTAGCTTGTTGAAAATGGAAAAGTTAAGATTAAGTTGTAGAATGGGAATCATTGGCTACTACATGAGGTAAGACATGTTCCAAGGTTGACTAGGAATTTAATTTCAGCAGGGCAACTCGGTGATGAGGATTGTGTAGTTACTTTTAAAGATAAAAATTGGAAGGATTCAAAAGGCTCCCTTGTAGTAGGAAAAGGTGTGAAAGTGGGCACCTTATATTTTTGTATAGGTCATATTGTTTCTTTTATTTTAATTGTTTCAAAGAAAAATGAATGTTCAAGAACAGTTGTTATAGTTGAGCAGGGAGAACAAATAGTTGTTGTAGATTCTTATATAGCATTGTGGCACAATAGACTTGGGCACATAAGTGAGAAAGTTATGTAAGTACTTCACTCAAAGAAAGTCTTACCAAGTCTAAAATGTGCTAATATGGATTTTTGTGAAAGATGCATGTATGGAAAACAAAAGAGAGTGAGTTTTGTGAAGACTAGGAAGGAAAATAAAAGTGAAAAATTAGAGCTTGTGCATACAAATGTATGGGGACCAACTTAGGTGTCTTCCCTTGGTGGCTCTCATTATTATGTTACATTTATTGATGATGCAACTAGAAAAGTATGGGTTTATTTCCTTAGACAAAAATATGATATATTTCAAACTTTTACGAAATAGAAATGCTTGGTTGAAAATGAGACTGGTAAGAAATTAAAATGTCTCATATCTGATAATGTGGTGAGTATTGCAGTCATGAATTTGAAGATTATTACTCCACTAATGGTATTTGTACGCATAAAATTGTTCCAAGGACTCCATAGGAAAATGGAGTGGTTGAACACATGAATGGGACAATAATGGAGCATGCAATGAGCATGAGGTTACATGCTAAGTTTCTCTTAAACATATGGATAGAGGTTGTTAATACTATTGTATATTTGATTAATAAAGGTCCCTCTACTCCTTTGGGTTGTGGTATTCCAGAGGAAGCATGGATTTGTAAGAAGGTGAGTTATTCTTTTCTCAAAACCTTTTATAGATTTTGAAAATACAACCAAGTTGGAAGCTAAGTCAAAGAAATGTGTATTTGTCGGATATGTTATTGATGAATTTGAATATAGGCTTTGAGATTTTGAAAATCATAAAATTGTAAGAAGTAGGGATGTCATATTCAATGAGAAAGTGTTGTACAAAGATCTATTGCAGCAACATGAGAAGAAAGAAGATGATTATGTAGTGCTAGATGATACTCCAAATATGATGCTCTAGAAATTCCTCATGATTAGCAACAATGGCAACAAAAAATACCACCCACCCTAGTGAATGTTAGATGGTCAACAAGGCTAAGTAGACTTGTAGAAATATTTTCTCCTTCATTGTACTCTATTTTACTAATAGATTTTGGTGAACCTAAATGTTATGATGAAGTTGTTTAGGTGGATACTAATATTCAGTGGGAGTCTATAATGAAAGACAAAATAGACTCTTTGCTAAAAAATAAGACTTGGGATTTATGTGAGTTGCTTACAGGTAAAAGGGCTTTATAGGAATAAGTGGGTTTGCAAGTTGAAACAAGAGGATGGAGTTAAGAAAAGATTTAAAGTTAGGTTAGTTGTAAAAGGATTTGCATAGAAAAAGGGCATTGATTTTGATGAGATATTCTCTCCTATTGTTAAGATGACTTATGTTCACAATGTTTTGAGTATTGTGGCTACTAAAGATTTGCATTTGGAGCAGCTTGATGTTTAAAAAGCCTTCCTTCATGGTGAATTAGATGAAGAGATATATATGGCTCAACCACAAGGATTTGAGATTTAAGGTAAGGAGAACTTAGTTTGTAGATTGAAGAAAAGTTTTTATGGCTTGAAGCAAGCACCTCGGCAATGGTATCTAAAATTTGGCAGTTTTATGCATGAGCATGGATATAGTAGGTGTCATTTAGATCATTGTGTTTTTTTTAAGAGGTTGGATGATGACAACTACATTATTTTATGTTTACATGTTGATGATATGCTTGTAGTTGGGTCTAAAATAGACCACATTAAGGGTTTGAAACTCCAATTAACACATGCATTTGCTATGAAGGATATGGGGGCAGAAAATCAAATCCTTGGTATGAAGATTTGTAGAGATAAAAAGAATAGGAAATTGACTTTATCTCAGGCTAATTATATTGTGAAGGTTTTGCAATGTTCCTCTATGGAGAATGCTAAAGTTGTTAGCACACCTTTACTTGGTCATTTGAAGTTGACTAAGGAGATGTGTCCCAAGAAACAAGAAGAGGAGAAAAAGATGTCCAAGTTACCTTATGCTTTAGCTACAAGAAGCTTAATGTATGCTATGGTATGTACAAGGTCAGATATTTTGCATGTAGTGGGAGTTGTTAGTAGGTATATGAGTCATCCAGGAATTGAGCATTGGAATGTAGTTAAATGGATTCTCGGATATTTGAGAGGAACATCCAGTAAGTGTTTACACTTTGAGGGCTCTATTACTGATTTATATGGATATGTTGACTTAGATTTGGTAGGGGATATTGATACAAGTGGAGAACTATAGGTTATGTATTTACTATTGGTGGGGCAGAAGTGAGTTGGGTTTCAATTTGTAGAAGGTTAATGATTTATCCACTAGAGAGGTAGAGTATGTTGTTGCTATAGAGGTAGCCAAGGAGATTATATGGCTTTAGTTCTTCCTGGAAGAATTGGGATACCCTCATATGGATAATTATTTGTTTATAGATAGTCAGAGTGACATTCATCTTGCAAAGAATTCAGCTCTGCATTCAAAGACAAAAACACATTTAGTTGCAGTACCATTTTATTTGGTTTAGTTTTAGATGATGGACAATTAAAGCTAGACAAGATACATAAAAATGAAAATCCAACGGACATGTTTAAAAAGGTAGTGATAAGGGAGAAGTTGAACTCCTCTTTAGCTTTAGTTGGTCTTCTAGACTAAACAAGAATAATAGAATAGTAGAGTTTAGGTTGGTTTGATCTAGTGGGAGCCTCATGTGGTAGTGTTATTTCTATAGGATTAGTCCCCAAGTGGGAGATTGTTGTCTAGTGTGGAGTTTGATCAGTCCTCAAGTGAAAGATTGTTAGTTTATGGTGACTAATTAGGGAAGTACTGTACATACTTCATAATTCTATGGACCTATTTTATAAGGATTTTGGGATGACATGTAATAATTAATTATAACCCTAAAGCAGTAAAATACTTGTATAAAAGGGCTTCAAGTTAGGGGTTTTTCACAAGGTGTGATACAAAAATTGATTCTTGCAGTGATATTGAGTTGTAAGGGACTACAAATTGTAATCAGGTTGTAATCACTAGATTGTAATAATATTACACTTTTCATTTGGTGGACATAGCCTAGGGATTGGGTGAACCATGTTAAATCTTGGTGTCTTGTATTATCTTCCGTGCAATCTATTATTTTATGGTATTGTTTATATTTGCATGTAATTGTTATTTCTATATGTGGTTTAAATCCTAACAACTCTGATTTGTTTGAAAAACTTATAATATTTTAGGATTTTAAATTTAAATGAAATAGATGGAACGGTTGTACAATGGAGAAAATTTTATTGTTGGCTAAATATTTTAAGGCAAGAATGAATTAACATCCTCAACTTTTAGTGATATTAACACAAAAAAGCTGACAACACTTTACAATTTGGAATAAATATGTACACAAGTTGATGAAAAAAAACTACAACATATACAAAAACAAAGTTGACTAATGTATCTAACTTCTATGAACAATAACAAGAATGCACCAAATTCACTAGTATAACTCAGTTTTTAAAATTTAATTTTGCAAAAACTTGTTCTAAACCAATACACTTGCCTTTGTAAAGGATTAAATAGGATTTTTAATATCATTACCACCTTAGGAAAGGTAAACTACCTCACATTGCAAATATCTTACTCATTTCTCCAAGGTTGCACAAATTTGCAACCTAGCAACTTTGTCAATTTTTGCAACTTTGTCCTTTTTGCAAATTTTGTAAATTTTACAATTTCATTACAAATTTGGGCTTCCTTGCCACCAATGGAGGAAATAATGAAGTATTATGATTTTTAAAACCTTATTACACCTCACTCCACCTTATTTCATGCTTTGTGACCATGTTGTGGTTGTTTGACCACCGTTGACTACCTAGGAAGCTTTTTCATGATTTAAACGAGTTTAGGAATGTGAAAAGTGGTTGGCCTAATCTTTTCAGCATGATTTATGTATGTATTTGTAAATATTGTATAATTTTGTAATTTTTTATTATTTTTTATTTTTTAAAAGCTGGCAAAGCTATATATATAAACATGTTTTTACATACACACTGATTATAATGTAAAGAGATCCCAGAGAAAAGAACTAGGAAGAAAAACTCCATTCATAACCCCATCAATAAGAAAAAGAAAAGAAGAAGTGAAGGATAACAATCCAGGTTATAATATCCTAGGAATGATACCTCTAATTTATAATAGATAGAAGAGAGAAAATAGAAGACCTAACACTACCATATGAATATTATATACAAATTTTCCAAGAATCTCTTATGCCCATACTTTAACACTTAAAACATAATATTTCCAGAGATGAAACCATAAAGCCACACAAAAGGGAAATGCTGCAAAAAAATACTTTTCCTTCATCCTCAACTAGATCCAGTTGTTGAAGAAAATCCATCCTACAACCTACACAACTAATAAGAGACAAAACCCACAGACAAAATATATAGCATAATAACTCGCCTTATTGCTCCATAACTCCTATTGTAGGATCTAAGTGTCCAAGCTTAAGGGTAAGATCAAGAATGGGACTAGAAGGAGAGATCAGTGGGGATATGGGTGCTTGAGAAGGATCATGCTCTAGAAGATCCAATATGGAAAAAATAACCTAATGCATAATATTAACACAATTTCTAGACAAGTGGTCACCATATTGCTGCAAAGCAACCTTAATTGGTCAAAAAGGCTACCTCTCTAGAGCCTTTTTAATACACCCAAAAACCACATAAATACCATGATTATTGAGAAGTTCATGATGGTAAAATAAACTACCTATGAGAGTGGCACCACTCTAGAGATCATATTTATGGCAAGCTTTAGCAAGCTTGCCTCCCTACAAGAAACTTGGCTTGATAAACCTAGAAACTATCAACTTTAGATGAAATGGAGATTGCAGTAGGTCTAGGGCATTTGAAAAAAAATTGATAGAATCTAAGAGGGATAAATTAATCTTTTTCTTGTAGGGAAAAGAATGCCATGCCCAATAATTCTCTTTATTCCTCTTTGAATATGTGGATGATCATAGAAGAAGATAGTTGCCAACATGTCATCTTTAATACAACCCAAAAATGGCATTTCCCAATCTTCATTTTCCAAGAAAACTCTATAGTTTCTAGGATGACAATCCATGTGTAATGCTTAGAAAGACAAGTAGATATTGATTGGATAACTAACCCCTACTAGAGAGATGGGACGACCTAACATAGTACTAACTGCAAAAACTAGAACATGGAACCAGAGACAACACCTGTAATAATACTGAAACAAAAACCATCAATCCCAAAAAACCAAAATGACTCCTTTTCATGACACAATAAAACTTCCTAATCCTAGTCTTGTGGTCTACTCCACCTCATTTGTCATTCCTCGCCTCTTTGATCCCTTGGTGCTAGTTTTGGATCGATGGTTGTGCTTCTCTTTCTCTTGTCCTTTTTTAATTTTCTTTGTTGTCTTTCTTTCCCTCTCTAGGGCTCTCTTGTCTTTGTTTCTCTCTCTTTCCCTATGCTAACCTTTTTTGAGTTATGTTTTTTCTCCACCTTTTCTCCTTTCCTTTCATTATTTTATTGTTCCCTTGCTCTTCAATATTGTTATATTTGTGTTTGTATTTGACTTTTTTATTCATTTTTTAGGTTTACTTTTTAGTTCATTATTATTTTTTATTTTTATATTTAGTTATTTATTTTCATTATATTATTATTTAGTTCAATGTTGTAAATGTTATTTTTTATTGTTTTTTATTTTCTTCATATTTATACATATATGCAATTAATTATATTATATATATATATAATCCAATTTATTTATATGTGTCTATGTGTGTGACATTTTATTCTTTTTTAGATTCGCATATTTAGACCATTGTTATTATTATTTAGTTTTAGTTTTTATTTTCATTATATCTATATTTAGTTCAATGTTTTAAATGTTATTATATATATATATATATATATATATATATATATATATATATATATATATATATATATATATATATATATATATATATATATATATATATATATATATATGAATCGTGTGTATACATAGCATGCAAATGTATTTTTGTTAGCACATGCATACCTAAACTAATATATGCAAGAATATAAACACGCATATATATATATATATATATATATATACAATGAGGAAAGATGATACAAAGATAAAAAAATATATGGCCAAATATTTGCACATACATACATATGAATCGTGCATATATATAGCATGCAAATGTATTTTTGTTAGCACATGCATACCTAAACTAATATATGCAAGAATATATATATATTCTTGCATATATTAGTTTAGGTATGCATGTGCTAACAAAAATACATTTGCATGCTATTTATTTATTTATTTATTTTTATTTTTATTTTTTATTTTTTATTTTATTTTTTAAATTATTTTTTATGTTATCTGTAATTTACATTTTGGCTCATTTTTATTTATTCTTGGTTTTCTTTTATTTTGGTTTGTTCGTCTCTTTTTTTTTCTTTAATTATTAGTCTTTTTGTTCATTTTTATTTATTTTTAATTGTTTTTCATTTCTTGATTTCCTTTCTTTGATTTAAGTTTAAACTCATTTCTTTTTTACCTTGTGATCTCCCCTCTTGGTCTTCATGCCTACCCCCCTCTTTTCCTCTCTTGCTCTATTTATATCTTTGTTCTTTCTCTAGTTTGCTACTTAATTTCCTTATTCACTTGCATTCTTCATCCTGACGATGGATCAATATGTGTGGTCCAAAATATTGATGCTAAAAAATTCATACACAATCAAATTCTAGAAAAATTTTGATGTATTTCTATAGGATTATGGAAAACAAATGACATTAAGTTATGAATGGTTTATTCAATATAGAAATGTCATGTATCTAAGGTATGTCATTTTTGTCATCTTCAATGTTAGCATATCATTACTATTCATTATATTAACAAATCATATTTGTTGTTGTAGGTTGATAGGTGAGTTTTTGTTAGCACCATCAAACATTCTACCTCATTCATACCTAGAATTATCTACTATTATGAGTCAAATTGGAATGAAGTGTCAAATAATACATGTTAGAATACATAGTACACCAATATAGCTGGGGGGCTAAATCAGATATCCAAATAATATCATAATTATCAACCTTATTAAACTTTAACCATATGAGCAATATAATCAAAAACCACAACAAGATACTCGTGCACAATAATACCAGATATGTTAACTAGGGAAATCCTTGATCAGAGGCAAAACTTTGATGGAGATGGTACCCACAAGATGATGTACTACTATAAATATTCCTTGTTAAAGGATGGACCTTGTTAGGAGTCTATAAATACATTCAATACATATGAGTCAATGTTAGAAGACTTTGAATCTCTATTAGGAGATTCCAGCCCTATTAGGAGTTGTTCCAACCTTGTTAGGAGTTGTGGAAGGTAGTTGGATCCACTACCCAAACAACTTCAAGGGAAAGACCAATGAACCCACTATCCAAATGATCTTTGTATTATTCCTTGCAAAATAATAGAAATCAAATGTACTTCATTCCTCTTCTTTTATCTTGTCTACTAGACCTCTACTCCTTCTGATCTTATAACCAGATCACAAAACTCACATCCAATAATCCCTTGTATCACTTACATGCATTTACCAAACACTATGCTCATTTTTGTACTTTGCACTTCCATAGATACCATACAAACAAGGAAAATGTCTTTCCTTTATACCATATCTTCAAAATAAGATAATTAATTAATTATAATTACAATAGCATTGTTGACTTACAATCTATAAAAAACTTCACACGTGTGATACTAGGGCTCGTGCATGTTCTCATTACATCTCAAATGAAAGATAGCGAATAAACATTAGCAACTACTTTCCCAATACTCTATCTCTAAACTACTCTCTATAAATTAGCTACAACTTCCATACATCTGCGACTTAGAATCTACGTACTCCACCACATTATTGGGACATAATCGAGAACATGTCCATGATTGCACATCACCAAACAATCAAACCATTTTATATACCATTAAGATCTTTGTCTACTACTCAGCCAGTCTTTATAGAAAGACTGACATGCTATGTTGACATCAATGACAAACACTATCATGAATGCAACATATCAACACTCTCCAATGCTTAGGATACTCCCCCAAAGTCATATCATCAACATTCATACTAACAATACATGCATGTCCCAATGATCAGATTCTATAATATAAGAAACATGAATTTGCAATAGAAAACCCTGATTGTCATACTAGTAGCTAGTGGTAAGATCAAATAACAAAAAAGGTGCCTCACAAGGTTCTTCAATACATTCTCATTATTTCATATATTGAATGATTATTTAGGTGCACTATCTTGGCACAATTTATGGATTACCATACATGCAATAGAAGTTGAGATGACATTATGCAAATACTTACAGACAGTTCTACATTTAAGGATGTAGAAGATAGGTGGCCAATATTTAAAGAAGAACCTCATAATCTAAAGCTTTTATTGATAGCAGATGGTGTCAATCCATTTGGAGATATGAGATCTATTTACGTAGTGTGATTTATTTTTGTTATTAACAATAACATTCATCCTTGGATGTCCATAAAGAGGGAGCACATAATGTTTTCAATGATTTTACCAGGTATTTTTTATTTAATATTAATCTAAATTAATTTATAAATACTACCCCAAAATGGTCATAATAATTATGTAATTTTTCTATTAATTCAACTAGGTAAATACCAAGTTAAAGATATAAACATGTATATTGAGCCACTTATTGATGAGTTATTGAACTTATGGAATGGGGTCACTATATATGACATCTCTAGACCAATAGGACGAAGAAAATTTCAATTCCATACAATTCTTATATGGACAATACATGATGCCCCTGGGCTAACTCATTTTTGCAGTATGTTATATTGTTAAGGTCACATATTTTTTGTAGGTTATAGTGCTTACACATTATTGTTGTATGTTTAAGTTGCACATGATAATTGTACATGATCTCTTAGGTATTTAGACAAAGGAAAAATTTTCATGTCCACTTTTTGGTCTAAAGATGAAATCTCATCATTCAAGAAGTTTAGGAAAGAAGGTGTTTAATGAGTTTAGGCACTTTCTCCATAATAATCATAAGTATCGAATTATTGAAAAACATATTTTTAATGAGAAATAAGAGACAACATCAAGGCCATGAAGAATGACACCTCATCTATTGAAGTTGGAATACAATAGACTAAATCATCAAGGAAATGTCATTCCATCTGATGATTTTTGTTTAAAAAATATATTTTGATATTGTCTTTTATTTAGTAATGATGTAATTGATTCTTGTGAAGGTCATCAAGGCATAAATAACCAACTTCCTAGAGGAATAAAAAGTTATCCTACTCAATTTAGTAGGTTTTTGTACTAAAAGGATCTCCCAATCATGCATTTGTTTGATGCTATGTATATTGGAAATAATATAATAGAGACACTAAAAAATATTGGATGGAAGGCGTAACAAAAAAAATTGCCAAAATTTGTAATGACGTTCATGAATCAAATCATTCACTAAAAATTTATATTCAATCAAATAGTAATGGAGACTGCACAAATATGAGTGCCCTTTCTTGGGCATTAACAAAGCAACAAAATGATGCATTAAAAGAACTCCTAAAAAAAACAATATTTCCCACAGGATTTGCTGCAGATATAAGTAGTATTTTATCAAAGAAAGGTGATTTTGCGTCAAGGTTGAAAACACATGATTGGAATACCTTCATCAAGGTAAGTTGTAATTCCTCACCAAGGGATCCAAAAGAATTAACCTAAATTTTTACTAAGTTTGCCAAACAATTTTTTTTTTTTTTTACATGAAAGATAAACCATTCACATCGAACACCTAGTAGTGGAAGCAATAACACACATTCAATTGAAAGTATACATAATTGGTTACATTCCTTAAGGATCCCAAGATGTTGAGTCACATTTAATCTAATTAATACTAAGTCGAGCAACAACCACATCCACAATAAAGAATAATTTAAAATGTCCAATGTCCATAATCTACATTTTTAATGAATGCCTCTTGACAATTAAATTTGGAATACTCAATCATCCACTAAACATGTCATAGGGTATGAAAAGCTTAAAAGATTAAACATATGTAAAAATAAAGATACATCATCCTCATTGAATCCATGATACAAGTACAATAAAGTAAATGAAACTATTAAAATACATGATACATCCATCCATCAATAAAGATAGAACAACCATCGTAAAACATAATTAACTAAGTGTGTGGTTCCTCCCAATCATTAATAGTATCATTAGACCATCGTGGGCCCTAGCCATCCCCCACACGTAACATCCCAAGCCATTGAAGAGATCATCGGTACTATGGTAATAGGGATGTCAGTCCTAAAACATACTACAACATATGTATAAAGAAATCTAACATACTAAAATAAAGCTTAAGATGATCGTACAAAATAGATAACATCATCTATCACATGCTAATCATCAATATAAAGAAACATACCAGTAAATAACATCCATCATAGGGTCCAAGAATAGAATGAAGATAAATGCCAACAAAGAATGCTCTAGCCACAGTGTTCTACAGACAGATCTCAAAGGTAAGAGTGAAAAAGAACTACCACCCAATCGCATGGACCCTAAATGGCCCACTCCCACCACACTGAGGAGATAATCCAAAGTCCCAAACAGGATATCAAATCACATAACAAAAATACTCACAAAGTCCAAGAACTCCTAAAAGTAGACTAACTCAAAGGTTCCAACACATAGATTGACATTTACTCCCAGAAGCACAACAAAGACACATAGGGAATCTACTATGCAAGCGAGAAAGTGTCATCGCACAAACCGTGCTAGAGTTACCCTGTTAGTCTCTCAATAAACCCTAGCCCCCTAGTGATCCCTATGAGGCTACTAGTATCCTCTCATACTGATGAGGCATACTATGGAATGCAAGGTCGCAACCAAGCATTCTCTCTACTCCCATCCTAGTCTATACTAGCACTTGAGGCATGGGCGAGAACATACAATTATCTTATTAGGTTCATTTTAATTCCCATTTAGTGTAATGTTTTCACTTATTAATAAAACTTACAATGAGTTACCCTGGCAGCCACTTAGGGCCCCGGCCCCCATTGCAAGCCACCTCCTGACACTACATATAGATAACCTACCCTAGGCTCATGAAATCACAAATCACAAAATCACCTCAGTCCTATACAAGTGACTGGAAAGCATCAAAAGATAATCCACAATAATCAGATCAGTTCTCCACGAGTAACTGAAGGCATCGATAAATCACAAATATCCAATGGTTCTCAATGAGCAATCGTAATAAATCACAATACCCATTGGTTCTCAACAAGAAACCAAAAAGTATCCCATAATAAAACTGATTGAAGACTCCAAAATGGTCAAGTCAAACATGTCATGACATTACATCATCAAGATCAAAGAAAACACTTCAGTCCCATCAAGCCAATTGGAAAGTAACCCAAGTATAATTGATCGATGACTCAAAAATGGTTAAGTCAAGTATCTCATATACATACACCTCAACTTCACATAGGAAGAGTGGAAAGCAATAACAATTATTAAATGACACACATCATAGAGCATGCCATCACATTACCATGGTTGGGTTTTAAAAAGATTGAGATCAAATAACATCAACATGGCATCACACCTCATAACCCCTGAGCCTTTGGTAGATGTCCTATAGCTGGTCAACAATCTAGTCAACCCCAAAACACAAATGTCATGCCCAAAATAAAACATAGATTCTTTTAAAGGAATCCATGATTCAGATAACTATTTTCTACTACAAATTTTTAGATCTATACTATAAGGAAACAAAACTTTTATTAACTAATTTATTTCAACTCGAAAGAGCATTAGATTTAGGTTTCTATTTTAAAGTCTTTCAAATATAAATCTTAATAAGACACAAAACTTTTTTCTTTTTTTTATTGCATTCAAATAGGAAACCTTTCATACATCACAAATGTCAGATCACAAACTCCTCTTTTGCATAGAGTCATATACACAAGCTTGAATCAAATAAAAAAACTTAGCTTTTATAAGTTTCATTTATATTTCTTTGCAAGACACAATAAAGAAAACTAAAAAAACTCAAACAATGCTCATTTTCCACCCTACCAATTAATGGCATCATGAGCCCTCTTGTGCCCTAGCCATACCCCTGAGCAAGAACTCACTACATCTAAGGATCATAGATGTTATCAAATGGGTGAGTTCCTAATGTAAGAACAGTATTTTAAACTACACTTGTTACACATTTCAAACTTACATGAATCCGACTCAAAAAGAAATACTACAAAGAAAAGGGATAGAAAGACTCATCTCTCTCTCAAGTTCCCTCTTGATCTTCTTCTCCTCATATTGGTTCTACCATCATCTCTCCCCTTCTCCATTCTCCTCCCTCCCTATTCTGCATATAACTTCCCTTTTTCATCTCCAAAAATGGTGAATGGTCCATCCTCCAAAGTCTTCCTCCCTTTTAATGAAGGCAAATGGCTCTCTTATCAATGTGTCATAACCCATTATTTTTCCACGTTCATTTTCGTCACATTTGAAGTGGGGGCCTTTTGAGGTGTCATAATGTAAGTTTTAACCATGATTTGACCCTCAACTAACCCCCAATCTTAGGTAGTATAAGTGGGTTAGGCTATTTTAACCTAGAATGCACTCTAGGATCCATTTTAACCCCTCCAAAGTTCAACTTTAGTTCATATCCGATTTTACAAAAAGTTTTCATTGAGGTTGACTTTGATTGTTGTACAAGAGTTGGTATAGTTTTTTCAAAGGTCTTCATAATCATTTGATTAGGCCTTCATATCATCCACTACACAAATTCAAATTTAACATCAATAACTCAAACATATAAATATAAGACTTTAAACATTAATGCATAGCCCTGAATTAACCATAGATCAACCCATTATATCAATATCATATTCCAACATCACTTCTTCAAAATCATTTGCATATGAAATTTATTTACAAATAAGTATCATTCTTTCTACTTTAACTCTCTAATTACAAAATTTTCAAGAATAAAAACCACATTAATAATTCATAGCATATGTATCAAAACACCTTACACCTTACACATACATTAATCAAATTCATCAACCATAAGTACTTACTCTCACTAATTATAGGATTCCAATCATAACATCTCTTACAATAACATAACGAGTATCACTAGTATTCATTGTGTTATCTATATTCTATTCATTTCTATACTTCTTTATTTTGAATTAAATGATACATAATTTACTTCAAAACAATAATCTCATAACCCAAACTTGATTTCCATTTTCACAGTCACCTTATGTAGAATGTATTCACCACAACAAAATATCTATTTAATTCAATTGGCCATAATTTCAATTACAAAAACTATCTAATTATCATGACGAGGTAAGATGAACAATATAAGGTTTTTACCCATAAGGTAATTCATGTTGGTTAATCAAGGTGTTAACATAAATTAGATATTTTGTCATAGTGTGAATTAGGTCTAATGCTACCAGTCTCATAAACTATCATGTCATATGTAAAGAGGTCCAACCATTTCTATTTGTAATCAGTGTCAATTGTATGAACAAAATCTATAATTTATCATAAGTTGAGTCTAACTTTGCACATTAATTAAATAAGCAAGATTCTACTATACAAAGTATCACATATACATCTGCACCTAATATTGAGATGGTTACAAATGATAAGTCAATCTTATTTAAACAATACTAATCATAGCAAGTCACATAAGGATTCTCCCTAATCTTTTTATTGCATAAGCCATATAATGCTCTTCTAATAACAAAATTAATATTTACTTCTAATCAAATTATATTGTAGATGAATTAACAATCCTTCTAGTCCTTACCTAGATGGGACCTTACAACAAACATCATAGAGGAACAAGATACAAACACATGTTTTAGTTTGATTTTGCAATCACATGGTTAAGCCAAATATGAGTTTTCAATTTTTGTTTCAAGTATATTTCAAGTGTATAAGATTCTTTGTTTAATCTACAAGTCAACCCATTTATCTCTTTGAATAAAACATAGAATTATTCCTCCATTATTTTGAAACAAAATTCTAAATAATTAGAGGGTAATTATTTACTTATTTAAAACATCCGCATGATTTTACTAAAATAAATGTTACTAATAATTCTAAGAAGCATCTCCCATTTTCAAATTATTAGAATAAGACTTACCAACTTTCAAATAGATAATTTACAATTCATTAACATCGGTATTATTGATGATCATTTCAGTTAAAACTCCATTGCACAACTTAATTATCAATTAAATTTAATTAATTCTACAATTAATTAAATTAACTAATACTTACATGTCTATATTAATAACTCAATGATCATTAGATTCACTAAAGTTTTTGTTTTCAAACAGAGACTAGAATGTGTCAATATAGAGTATAATAATTATTGAGGTTTGTTATCAAATGAGAAGACTCCCTTTTACCCTATAAAACCGAATAAATTAAGGTTTAACCCCTTAAATATTTTGAAGTCAACCTTACTAAAATCAAGTAAGGGAAAATGTTTGAATCATTATGATTAATGATCTCACAATGAAATAATTCTGATTTTATTACAAATCATTATCATTATAGAATGAATTTGTTTCTATTAAATTCATTCTCCATTAATTTAATTATTCATTGATTTCCAATAAATCAATTTGCAATTCTAATTCATCGGTAACAATAATTGAATAATTTAAAAACTTCAATTTATACCATTCTCTCTTAATTAGCCTAAATTTAATTAAGCTAACTACTAAATTCCAAATATCACATTGTATTAATAATATTTAATTATTTATTAAATTATATAATAAATAAATTTATTAACATAAAAACTAATAACAACTCATTAATATTTTATAAGTTAAAACTTATTAACATTGAATATATATAAAATAACATTATTACATTCCCCTACGATTTAATTAAATCGCTACACTATACTTAACATTGATACAAAAGTTATCAAAAATAATATTTAAAAACTTAATAACACCAAATTTTTAAAGCGATTGTAAATCGCTAGATAGCTTAATAAAAGGTCGTGTGGTCTGTGATTATAGGTCGTGTGGCAGTATCATTACACTCGCCACCCTTTGTAGGTACACTGCATTGCATTCGCAGTCACAACACATGTAAGGCCGCCAGGGTGAGAGGGTAAGTGTGAGTATGGGATGGGTAAAACCCACCCCACCCAAATTTTATTATTTTTTAAATTCTATTTTTATTATTTTATAATAACTTAATAACTAATTCTTCAATGCATCAATTTTATTTTATTTAATAAAATTCACCCACAATCCATTACTTATATATATATATATATATACATATATATATATATATGTATATGTATATATATATATATGTATATATACATATATATACATATGTATATATGTATATATATATATATATATGTATATATATATATATATATGTATATATGTATATATGTATACATATGTATATATATGTATATATATATATACATATACATATACATATATACATATACATATATATATACATATATACATACATATACATATATATATACATATATACATATATGTATGTATATATATATGTATATATGTATATATATATACATATACATATATACATATATGTATGTATATATGTATATATGTATATGTATATATGTATATATATATGTATATGTATATATATGTATATATGTATATATGTATATATGTATATATATACATATATTTGTATGTATATATGTATATATATGTATATATATGTATATACATACATATATATGTATGGACATACATATATATATGTATGTACATACATATATATGTATATACATACATATATATGTATATTTATATACATATATATGTATGTATGTATACATATATATGTATGTATGTATATTTGTTTTTATTATTATTATTTTTAATATATTTTGCAAATAAAATCTGATAAAAAGAAATTATGACCAACCACTTGAATTTTTAACTTAGAATTTTCATTTTTATTTTTATTTTTTTTAATTTCAAACTTTTCTCAAATCATCTAATAGGAAATTCGATTAACATTTGAATTTCCAAATTAAATTTTCTTTTAAATCTCAAACCCTCCCCGATTAAACTAATTTCTTCTATCTATGGAATGAGGGTTTTTTACCTAAGTTTTCTATTGATTTCTTCGCAAACAGATAGAATCAGCATGCATACCAATATTCCACAATATAAAACATTCATCACAAGAATTATCCAAATACTCATCTAGTAGACACGATGAAGACAGGAAAGAGAAAGTGCATATTAAGATATGCAAAAATCACAAGTGTCTACCTGGACACTTATGCTAATCGCTATGCTTTCAAATCTGTAGAGAAAATTCCCTTCCTTCTTCAACATTCGCAATTCCTCCAAACACCAAACTCCCAAGTGACTAGAAGCATGTAGAAGCATATGAGCCTATAGAGCCTATAAGCATGTCCATACACACTAGGAGAGCCTATATATAAAGGCCTCTAAGATGCGTCTAGAATGTGTCTAGAAAGAACTAGGAGATAAGCATGACAACTAAGCACATATCTTCTATGATAAGAAGATCAACATGATGAGGTGTCTAGAATGTTGTATGCACCATGTGTTCAAATAATGTGCTAACTCCTAAGTGTAGACAACATGTGCATAATTAGAGTGCGAACTCCTATGTTGTCAACATGACAACTCACAAGAGTTTGCATACTACTATGTGAATAAATATTAAAATAATGCACATTACTTTATTTAATATTAATTTATTAATTTTAAATCTCATGCACTTATCATGCGAACATGAAATTTTTAATAAATTGATTTCTTTTTGAAACTTTATTGATAAAATAATATTATTATTTAGCATTTATTTAAAAATAAACTCTAAATATATTAGTATTAAATTAAATAAATATTATCACATTCTAAATCTAAACTTATAACTTTTATCTTCAAATTTAATTCTTTTTATTTAATTAATTTCCTAATTAATTAAATTAAATTAAATATTAAATATCATTTTAATTTTCATTTAATTAAATCATTAATTAAATCTTTTAATTAGACTTAATTAATAAAAAAATACACCAAAGACTCATTAAATAAAATATGAAAACCCATCATAGAAAAACACATACAAAATCAGACCAAGGGCTAATATCATGAATTACATCATTTGATGCATTCGAAGGGTACTCAACTTAGATACTTGTCCTAATTTTCAATTAGGACAAATGGCCTAAAGGGTTGGGATTTGGACTTGAGAATTTATCTCCCCTCTCTTACCATTGAGGTAATGTGATAGGGTACGCTCATCCTCGCAATTCAAGGAAGTTGATACCCGGTACCTGCAACCTGCATAAAATCTATGCATGTACATACACAATATATACTAAGCTAAACAGGCAATCGCAAAAAGTGGTGCATCATGTAGATCCCGACTAGTAGCTGACTACAACTCCCTACCTTAACCACATCAGAAACATCATACATAAAGAAAATAAACATGCACACCATACACATGCAATGTGGGGTAAGTATCCATAAGAAAACACATGTGATAATAAACCATCTAACTAATCATCATCAATATCTGAAAATATTGAATAATCATCATGCATACATGAAATATAGAGTAACAAGAAATCTCAAAATAATGTCACTAATAATCATCAACATAAAACTATCCTAAAAGAGCTCAACAATGTGGAGATTTTAATACATTGTTGTGTAGTCTTCTAATACCATGACCACCTTGACATTTTGTATGGAATCTCTAGGTACTTTTGTATTGGGTGATGAGTTCGGTTTTTCTTTCAGGTTCTTTCCCGAATGAACCCTTGAACCTGTTATTATTTTAATAATATATATAGTGGCTCTGTCCATTTTTTTAATTTGTTTTTAAACAATAGCAAAATGCAAACTAGGGCAGGCACTACATAAGTCATGTTGTCTATTTACAATATACTTGTA
The DNA here is from genome assembly GCA_028749045.1 of Cupressus sempervirens. NCBI lineage: Eukaryota > Viridiplantae > Streptophyta > Pinopsida > Cupressales > Cupressaceae > Cupressus > Cupressus sempervirens. The sequence goes on from CM053793.1 coordinate 311,250,441, forward strand.
AAAATGCATGTACTTTTTATTGTATTATTTTATAATATATTTAAAAGATAGTTTTTTAATTATTGTGTTTCTTCCTATCTCTATCCCTCCCAGGCTAGTTTGACAATAGTGTTAAACAAGTTATATATGTTCTTGGAATATATATGAGGTTAAGTGTTATTTCTTAAAAAAATTGTACATATATTATATTTACGACTTGCTTTACTTCTTATGTAATTTATTGTATCATTTTTTCTCAGACCTCATTTATATGTTCTTTCATGTTGAATCTCTTTTAGGTGGTTATCATCTGAAGAAATTAATAAAACAAGATATAAAATATTGGAAGAGAAAAATTCTCCAACTTATGTGTGAAATGCAAAAGTGTCTACCTTTAGCTTTTTTCAATGCTTGAGAACACTACCTCATACATCAAATTGAAGAGAATGAATTGTGTGGGCCTATACAATAGGTCAATGTGGATGGTTGAGAGGCACTTGAAATTTATGAAGGGCTTGGTTCGACAAAGAGCATGTCCTAAGGGTTCTATGGTGGAGGGATATATGGTATACCAAACCATGGTGTACATTAGTGAATATCTTCCCAAGTTTGCAGCAAATATCTATGTAGATCACATTTGGGATCCCAACTCTATTAACAAATTTGATGAGGAGTACTTGATGGGGAAAGGTAGATTGAGGAAAGTGAGAGATAATTATAAGAAGTTATTGTAGTTTATTAATTCTTGTAAATCCTCAATATAAGTTTTTCCAAGTGGTCTATATTTTTGTTTACACTTCGTCATGAGTGGGATGCACTACATTTGTATATTGCAAACAATCTTGATAGGATGATGGTATGGATTCAACAATCTCAAAAAAATGGCCCCTCATTAACATGGGATGGTGTTTCATCATTGGTTAAAGAAGCTCATTGTAATAGAGATCTCATTGTTACACCAATGATACTTGATCTAGCATATGGTTTAAGAGATAGAAAGGTACGTATAACATATATTATATTTATGACTTGCTTTACTTTTTATGTAATTTATTATATTTTTTTTTCTAAAATCTCATTTATATGTTCATGTATGTTGAATCTCTTTTAGGTGGTTATCATCTAAAGAAATTAATTTAAAAATATATAAAATATTGGAAGAGAAAAATTCCCCAACTTATATGTGAAATACAAAAGTGTCTACCTTCATCTTTTTCCAAAGCTCAAGAACACTACCTCATACATCAAGTTGAGGAGAATGAATTGTGAGGGCCTATGCAAACTAGGTTAATATCGATGGTTGAGAGGCACCTAAAAGTTATGAAAGGCTCGGTTTGACAAAGAGAATTTCCTAAGGGATATAAAAATAATAAGGAAAACACACATAGCATAGAACGGTCCTATTCAATTCTAAGCATCGACTGGTCAGAGTAGATATAAGTTGGGGTAAGACACAGATGAACTTGAGGAAGTAATGAACTCGATGAAACATGACACAGTAGTACCCATCATATAGCCCAAGAACTACCCCACTACACACGCCCACCTTGGGGTTTGTTTGATGGGTCCAACATGCTTATGTACATAACTGATAGTCGCAAACAATATATTACCATCAACGGGATAGAACAAGGTGGGGCAATGGGATAGATAGTGTACAGCAGCAAGTAGGGCAAGAGAAGCGAGAATGAAAGTACTCCACCTAGCATTGGGGTGGGAGGGAATATATAGTATACTATACCATGGTGTACATTAGTGAATATCTTCTCAAGTTTGTAGAAAATATCCATGTAGATTGCATTTGGAATCTCAACTCTATCAACAAATTTGAAATGGAATACTTGATGGGGAAAGGTAGATTGAGGAAAGTGAGAGGTAATTATAATATATTATTGTAGTTTATTAATTCTTGTAAATCCTCAATATAAGTTGTTTCTAAGTGGTCTATTTTTTTCTTTACACTTGGTCATGAGTGGGATGCACTACATTTGTATATTGCAAACAATCTTGATTGGATAATGGTATGGATTCAATAATCTCAAAAAAATGGTTGCTCATTAATATGGGCTGGTGTTGCATCATTGGTTAAAGAAGCTCATTTTAATGTAGATCCCACTATTATGCCAATGGTACTTGTCTAGCATATAGTTTAAGAAGTAGAAATGTACGTATAAGATTACTAATCATGACCCATAAGTTTAATATCAACACATGGATCGATGCAAATAATCTTGACATGTTTGAATCATTGTAAATAAAACATCACAAAGCTATGTACTACCATGGCCATAAATTTTACATAAAATGTTAGACAAAAAAAAAAAAAAAAAAACTTGTGATTCTGGGATAAGTGCAATTTTTGAGGTCAATAATATTTCATCTAGAAATGACATACATACTCAAAAATTTAAAAATTAATACTATGACATTTTGGATTATTTAATTGAGTGTGACTTTAACTCATTTGAATTTGATCTATTTTTTGTCAAATAGTATAGGCTAGTGCTAAATCAAAATGATCCTGATAGGATTATTATTGAACATGATAGTTGATATACAATGGTTAATACAAGGTTATTTGAGCCAGTTGGAGATGAGCCCTATGTTCTTCAAAGCCAATATGAGTAAGTGTTTTACTTTGGCATTCTACATAAACTGGGTTGGTCATTTGTCATTAAACATGATCCAAGAGGAAGGTCAATAAAGTTTAATGTGATGGAAGAAGAAGATACTAAAGAATCGGAAGATGAAGTAAATGATTATCATGAATGACTGTTACACAATGATGATGATGAAGAAGAAGATGGTGATAATTTTGGTGATGCTAACAATGATGGTGATGATGATGACAATCATGATCATGTTGATGAAGATGTTGATGATCAAGGTGATTATGGTCATGATGATAATGGTTATGATAATGGTGTTGAAGATGATGATGATGGTGATGAAGATGGTGGTGTTTTTGCTTGTGATGATGATGATGAAGGAGACAAGTATGATGATGATAATGATGATGATAGTGATAATGATGACATGGATGGAGAGGATGATCAATGACATGATCAATAAAATGTATGTTGAGCTATGACCAATGTCATGTACGAGGTATTTTATTTATTCATAAAAAATTATGACTTTTATGTTTTTATAATTAAGTTATCATGTGTTGAAATCTAATGTCATGGAGTATATAGAATAATTCTTCATAGGTACCACACATAAAGTAGAGGTAATGAATTAAAAAGTATATAATGATTTTGATGAATGCATCATGTAATTTTTGTCTTCTATGAAATTTGTAGCATACATTTTATGTAATTTTTGGCTAACTTAAGATAAATGATTTACATATGTAGAAAATTTAATGCCTTTTACCAGGATCATGCACAATGACATGGATTAACAAGTATAAGTCAATAGACAATATAAATATAATTTATTATTTGTGTGTTGACTCTTTACCATTCACATAAAGTTTAGTCCTACTATGTCTCTCATTTGATGAATTTAATGTATCACAAAATAGGTATTTGTCTAATCTACATGAATAGAAGACAAAAGTGAGACATCTAGTAGGTCTAAAATAGGGAGATCAACTAGAGGTCAAAAGATTAGAAGAAAATTCAATAATCGAATGCAATTTTTCCTTGTTGAGGGGGGGTCATGTTCTTATGATAATGAGACCAAAGGTGATAGGAAGGTTCCCTTAAGTTACACACATCTTTAGAAAGAATGGGTACCTAAGGCACTACCTCCAGTTAACACTAATTTTTATGTTAACAAAAGGTTATATCGCATAGTTCCATCTTCATTACATGGTTTGCACTTATTTTTCATGGATGGCATAAAGGTTAGTTATAATAAAGTTTTTGAATTGATGGAGTATGTAGGACCTTTTTACAATTACAATAATTGGATGCAAATTGTGAAATATTAAAAAAGTATGCATAGGTATGAATTGTCAACAAATTATATACAATGCAAACAAAATGATCAAAGTAAAAGACTCACTATGTATATTGATGGAAGGCCAAAAGTAACAGGCAATATTGTAGGTTTTTAATAGTTCTCGACTTGTATCAACTAATAATTGGTCAAATTGTATATTTGAGGCATGCAAGGGAAACCATATTTTTGCATGTGAAATAAAATCAATAAGTGCAGGGGAAGAGCTTCTGGTAGAATACAATTTGAATCATGTAGATACAAAAAAAATCACTATCATGAGACTGGTAAGTATAACATATTCTAAACCAAGTGCCTCCAATAATATTGAATCCAATATACAATCTACTATTTTATTAATATTTTTTTAGGTAACTCTATTACTTTCATTTCACTAGTGATTGCTAAGAATTATTAATCTTTTTCACATGGAAAAATGGATCCATCACAAGGGATAGGCGGAGATGTACCTTAGTCACCTTCTTTAGCATAGGTAAACTTTAATTAGTTTAATTGTACAAATTATATAATAATAAATGTCATATTATTATGTTCTTTTCTTTATATCTTTGGAGTTATTTTGATAGGATTTTATTGATAGTGATGTCACAACTTGATACTTACTGATAGGGAAAAGCAATAATGACAGTAGATCAAATGTGATCTAAAATTGAGGTGACATTTTTAGATGAAATCACATGTAGTGATGATCTCAGCTTCATGGCTACTTAGATGATAAATAGATATAGAAAAGAAATTCTTACCCTTGTCCTAGAACAAAACAAAAATTGAGGAGACAGAGGCACTCAAAGATTAATTGATACATAGAGTCAATTGTATGAAGGTAATTATCAATAATTAATCTTAGGTAATAATAAAATTTTATTAGATATTTATATTTTATACTATCTTATGTATCATTTATTAGAGTGGAGTTGTCATTGCACCAAAAGACTGATCTGTCAATTCCGGATACAACCACTCAACTTATAGTACACAAGAGTTGGTTAAGCCCTTGTCATGAATCTCAAGGGGAGTGCTAAACAAATTTCTAACAATCTCCCCCTCAGTGTTACCTAAGGGTCTAAGGATTTGAACACATGACCAAGCTCTGATACCACTTGTTAGAGTGAGGTTGTCGTTGCACCAAAAGACTAATCTATCAATGCCTGATACAATCACTCAACTTTTAGTACACAAGAGGTGGTTAAGCCCTTGTCATGAATCCCAAGGGGAGCACTGAACAAGTTTCCAACATCATGATCCAATATATGATGTATTCTTCTTATAGTAATTTTTGACACATGTGAAACATGGTCAACATGGTGAGGGTTGTAGCGCACAACCTTCATGTAAATAACACTTAAACCTTTAACCATTCATTTAACATTTGCATGCATTATTGACTCAACTTATGTTTGGGATGCTTCTAGTACCCCATTTGATATTTATCCATTGAAAATGTCTTTGCTAACAATAAATTCTTTAGCTCATGATGAAGTGTGGACACCTCCTTCAATCAACACTTTGATACTACCAACTACAATATCATCAACAAGGAGCTTGCAAACATCTTTGTCTATACCAAATACAATTGGTAAAACCTTGTTTTTTTATATTTTTTTATGTACATTTTATACTCATGGACATATTTTATGCACTAACATATACACCTACAGCTAATACAAGAATTGATGTTGAACCATTACTTGGATCAGCCCACATTATTAGTACTATTTCATGTGTGGGGTCATTGTTGTTGAATAGGAAAGCTATATTTTTGTTAAAAGTACCAAAGCTTCTAGGTGCTTTAAAATTTTAATTATGTACATTGTAATTGTAATTTACTTATACATAACTTATTTTGGACTAATAATCCCATGATATTTTTGTAGGAAATTATATTTTTTATGACACTCTTTTTGAAGTGACATTGAAGCTATTTGGGCCTACCATATGTAAAAGGTACATAGCTTCTTACCATTGGTACAATATTTTTCTTCTCTTCCATTTATTTTACTGTATTAAATTTATATATCTAATAATTATTTTTTCAAAAAGGGTGGAATGAATAGGGTCTTGAATTAAAATCTAGCTTGTTACATCTTTAGAGGACCTCTTTGGAAAAGACATTTTTTAGAGTGCCCTATTTCTTAAAAGAGCATCCAAACATATAAAGATTGTGAGGGACCAATATAGAATGGCTCTAAAGTATAACCCAAAGTATTAGTATCCTCCTATGATTCCACTGATGGAGTAGAATGAAATAATAGAAGATGCAAAAGAGAAAGGCTATAAGGTAAAGGAATTGGACTAGTAGAGGGAAAAAGAAGGTATGTCATGATAGTATTAAGTAGAATATAATCATGCACTAGTTAGTGATCTTCATAAATATATAATCTAACATGTTTAAAAGTTTTCATAGACTGTAGGACACATCAAAAGCTATAGAAGAGAGAATACAAAAGGTTTTCCAACACAAACTTAGCTCTGGTGGCTATATGAAACTTCACTCTCAACTTGTAAGTAGAAGCAATGGAACTTCATATCATTTTTTTTATATAAGGCTGCAAATAATTTTGTTTAATCAAATAATAAATGCAAAAACTTACAATATTAAGAAAAAAATATAGGACACAGAATTCAATATAGAGCCCATAGATGAGGACAAAAAAAATCCCTTCAAGGAAGGCTATAAAGTTGTGGTTGCACACCTACGCTAAGAATCTAAAAGCCATACTAAAGACTATGGTGCACTAGATGAGACACGGGTAAATTGGTTAAATGAAAAGTAAATCAAATTGAATAGTTGAGAAATTTCATGTTTGGTGTAATTTCCAACATAAGTTGACTATTTTTGTTTTATGCATTTCATTGCAACCTTCAAATCCTATCACAAAACCTATGTGTGATGAAGGTCATGATGTGTATCACAATGGAGGAGGTATTAATTTTATGTTGGAAAAAAATAATGTAATAATTAATAGAATTCAACATATTCAATTGCAGTTGTATGTACATGTGTAACCTTTTTTTGAATATTTTAGAGCATGTTGAACATCATGGTGAATTAGTGGAGCATGTTCAAAGTGTTCAACATGTTGAGGTGGCAGCTAATCAAAATGTTACTATACATGATGTGGAATTTTTAGGTAAATAAAAATGCATAATATATTGTATTGGTTAATGAAATACTTGTACCATTACAAAAAAAATAAAAAATTATGAATTTAACCCATTTACTTGTTATTGCAAAAGACCCCCTTTAGTGCAACAACCTCATGCTCCTCAAAGTAGGAGGAAGGATCATAACTTGACATTACAGCTAGAAGAGGAGGAGAATGAGGAAGATATTGATGATCCTATCAAAAATTTTCTAAAGAAATATAAGAAAGAAATAAAAGAAATGATTTTTTATAAATGCTCTTTGATAAACTTTGTTGGATAGTGAAAAAATGTTGTTTTAAGTAATTATCTATGAATGTTGCATATTAACATAAATATTATGTCATGCTAATGAATATTTTTATGTGTTCATAAATTCTTGATTAGTGTTTAGTATTAATGAATTTTATATCATATTAATGAACGTTATGTGATTGTATTGATTGAATGTTATAGTTCATAAATGGGTGAATGAATTAATTAAGTAATTAGATGTTAATGGGGAATTTTTATTAATGTTAGGGGGATTGGGGTTAGGCTAGGTGAGGTTCCAACTTCACATGATTGGCCTTGTTAAGTAGAGAATATTAAAGTATTCTCAAAACCAAGTGAAGCTCAAACTAACATACCTTCATTATTTAATCAAATTTCATGCATTCTAGGTCTTTTCTCATAAGTGCATTTTGAATGTGTCATTGTTAGGAAACTATTAAATAAAAAATTGGAAGGACCAATACCCAACTTGTCTGACACTATTTCGTGTTGTTAAAGGTGTAGCCTTGCCCCATATAAACACCACAATTTTAAGGTAAGAATTAAAAAAAATCACTTTAATGAATTAATTCAATTCCTTTTCATTATCATTTTAATGTTGTCATCATCATATAGTATTACAGAAATTTTATCCATGGTGTTTAGTCAAAGTGTCCTACCTCTTTATTTTCACTAGTCAACTATAGATGCTCAAGATAACTTCAATATGCTAACCTTTTTATTTTTATTCAAGGTGGTTTCCTAGTATGGTATGTGCTACAATAGTAGGCCTCTCAATTGCTAGCTTTCATCTAGATAATGTGATAATCATACTTCTATAATATCAAAATAAGAACTTTTTCTTATTCATGATAGAATTGAGTCATGAATATAGTTTTAGTTCATTGATATTGAAATTTTAACTACATTTGAATTCAAGCATAGATATGATAAAGTCACTTTCATCTTTGCATATAGGTATTTAATGTAAATTTGAAGCAAGCTACATGGTTTAGTGCTATTCCATGGGGTGTAATAGAAAATGTAGGGTATGGTGTTGGTGTTATTTTAAATTTTTTGGTTCAATATGGCTATTTAGTCACTATGGTGGACAAAATTATGTAGGTCAGTTAAAGCTTATTCTAGTTATACCTAAATTGCTTGTGTAGTCATAAGATTTTCAAGCAAAAACCTTGAATTGCTACAATTTTAAATAATGCTTTTGTATCTCAGCTCCCAATACCATGTTTATAATTAATCTACTACTTTTGTAATGGATTTATCATAAGGAATGTTTCAATCACAGAATTGTTATTGTTCTCCAGATCTTTCTTTGTATTTATTGATTTTGATACTTGCAAGAATGAATTCATTTTATTAAATAATCTATGATAGCATATGTGGGTTAATTATCATGACCATTTGCCCTTATATCTTAACATAGATTAGTTAACAATAATAATTGCTAATATAGATTTATTAACATTACACCAATTCATTATTGTGTATAACTCACACATAATACTTTCATGAATGATAATTTCAAATAAGGATCGATATTTCTAGTCAAACCAATAATCATATGAGATAACAAAAAAGAAATGATGCATTGTCCCACCTGTAATTTCACAAGATTTACAACCAGCAAAAACAATAATGGCTCCAGGGAGCTCTAAAAAGCTTAGGAAAGCTCTAGAAAGATGTGCCCATGCACTTGTTGGAAAGTTGAAAACTTTGACTCAACTATGTACAAATATTTACAAGAAAAATAAGTAAAACAAATTCATTAACTAGCTTGTTGAAGTAGTTACACTTCCTCACAAGTTGAATTTTCCTTCCATGCATGTGGTGTTGGAATTATGATGTATTTGTCATTAGTGCAAACACTTATTCAATTTAGAATGCTTATCTAGCTCATCACTTAGTCTACAGTGTATATCGATAATTCAATGGTTATCTTGTAAGTTTAGCAGGTAAACAATTCTCATTGAGCATTCTAGAGGATACCGAGTGAATGAGAATTTCAGCAGTGTTTACGAAGTGAGAAAGGTAAATGAAGGACGTAGTGTTTATCGAGTGAAAAAGGTAAACAAAGGACTCAGTGTTTACTGAGTGAAAATGGTAAACAAAGGACTCAGTGTTTACCGATTGAAGAAGGTAAATGAAGGACTCGGTGTTTACCAAGTAAAGCAAGGTAAATGAAGAAGTTAGTTTCTACCAAGTGACACTATATCTACCGAGTCACCAATGGTTACCAAGTTCCAAGCAATGTTGTGTGGCTAGTATGAACCGAGCACCTCTACTACTATCGATTGTATGATGATGCCAAGTAATGTAGTGGATGCCATGTATTAGAAGGTCACCAAGTCAACTTCAGGAACTCAAGTTTTCTACTATCTGGCCGACTCTGTAATATTTTGTTCACTTAGTTTTGGCCGAACTTGCAATTGTAAATATTGGAATGGTATATATGTAATATATGATATCATTTGCAATATGAATGGATATGAAAATATAAAAAGAGAGTAATTTTTGCATGTGAAGAAGGTATTACTATATATTGAGAATAGTGAAAGCGAATCAGCAACAGAGTAAAAGGAATATAGCAAGGCCAACATAGGAGCAAAAAAGTTATATATATCACATCAGGTGATCAGTACAAAAAGGGATCTTATCAACAAATAGTTGTAAGCAGATCCACTACTTCATCCTAATAGGTGAATCAGTTTATAAATCCTTTAACAGGGTAGACTTAACAATTTTTTTTGTAAATCTCCTAACAGAGTGCATACTTCACTGTATGTTTGCAAATCCTTTAACAAGGTGGATCTAGAAGTCCTACTTGCTCCTAATAGGAAAAATCACCAAAAGTGATCATTGTAAGCCTTAACAGGCCAACTTTATGCTGTAGTATTGAAGTTTTGTGGGCATCATCCCCACCCTAGTTTTACTTTCTAATTGGAAGGGTTCTGGGTCACCAAATCATTGTGTTCATGTGTTATGAATATTTATCTTTTCATGCATAAAATAAATTAAATAAATAAATGGTTAATGCTTTCAGTGTTGAATTGATTTAAAGTTTTTAAAGTTACTGACTCACCCCTCCCCTCTTAGTAACTTAACTAGTCTTGATTATTTCCAACAATTGGTATCAAAGCATTTTGGTTCTCAAGACAAAGCTTGACAGCTTGAGCAAAGATCAAGGACAATGGAGATATTCAAACTTGACAAATCTATTGAAAATGAAAAGCTAGATCTGGAAATGGCCATGTCTCAACTCAAAGAAGCAAAGGAGCATCTTTCTCAATCTCTAAAGAAAAGGAAGGAACTTGCAAGACAAATGAATGATCATCAGTATGTTGAAGAAAATATTGAAGACCTTTTACCATCAAGTAGTTCAAATGAAGCTAATGAAGCAATCAAGGAACTCCTAACAAAGAATGGTTCTCTGCAGGAAGAAGTAAGAAAGCTTAAAAGAGAACAAGAAATCCAATCAATCAGGCTATTTGAAGTTTTGGAATAGAGAAACAAGGAAAATGAAGACTTAGAGGCAAGAAATAATCAATCCCTTCAGTGTGAAGATCTTGTAGGTCAACTATCTAATGCAAATGAAGAAATTATGAATCTAAGATTTGAGAATGAAATTTTGAGAAATGATTTAATCACTGAAAGAAAAATCAATGCAAGCTTACAAAGTGATCTGAGATCTTAAAGACAAATCAATGAAAGTTTAAAAAATGACCTAAATGTTGAAAAGCATGTCAATGAAAGGATGATGAAATATCAAGCAGACATGAATCAATTGAATCAACAAAATGAGAAAAATCTTCATAAACAAAAAGGTAAAGCTGGTCTTGGATACAAGGAAGAAGGTGAATCCTCCAAACAAGGTGCACAAAGGAATCAAAGACCCACTTGCAATCACTATGGAAAGATAGGTCATACATCAAACAAATGTTGGAGTAATGGAAAGGCAAAATTCAATGGTAAATGCTTCAACTACAATCAACATGGTCACAAAGCTAATGAATGCAAAGAAAAACCAAAATTTGAAGGTAAATGTCACAAATGCAAGAAACAAGGTCACAAGGCCTCTGAATGCAAATAAAAAACATGTTGGAAATATTTAGGATAAGATAGGTTACTGAGAGGGGAGGGGTGAATCAGTAACTTATAAAACTTTAAATCAATTCAGCATATTAATCATTTACCATTCATTCATCTGATCTATTGCATAACTAAAAGAACAAGCATTCATTACACATGTACACAGAGATTTGGTGACCCAGAAACCTTCCAATTAGAAAATAAAATTGGGCTGGGGATGATACCCATAAAACTTTGCTACTATAGTATGAAGTTGGTCGATTAAAGCTTACATTGATCACTTCTGATGATTTTCCCTGTTAGGAGCAAGTAGGACTGCTAGATCCACCTTGTTAGAGGATTTACAAACATACAGTGAAGTATGCACTCTGTTAGGAGATTTACAAAAGACTGTTAAGTCTACCTTGTTAAAGGATTTAAAAATGGATTCACCTGTTAGAATGAAATAGTGGATCTACTTACAACTTGTTTGCTGATAAGATCATTTTGCATTGATCACCTGATGTGATAGATATAACTTTTCTACTTCTTATGCTAACCTTGCTATATTCCTTTTTCTCTACTGCATATAGCAATACCTTCTTCAAATATGAACAATACTTTCTTATTTTATACCCTCCTACAAATGATATCATACATTACATATATACCATTCCAATATTTACAACTACAAGGTCGTTCAAAACATAAGTGAACAAAATATTACTGAGTCGGCGAGATAGTAGAAAACTTGAGTTTACTGAACTAACTCGGTGACCTTTTGATACTCGACATCCACTACATTACTCGGCATCATCATGCACTTGGAAGAAGTGAAGGCTCGGTCCATACTAATCACCTGACATAGTTTTGAACTTGGTAACCATAGGTGACTTGGTAGATATAGTGTCACTCGGTAGAAACTATCTTCTTCATTTACCTTGTTGTGCTTGGTGAACACAGAGTCTTGTTTACCTTCTTCACTCGATAAACATTGATTCCTTTGTTTACCTTCTTCACTCGATAAACACTAATTCCTTTTCTTACCTTCTTTACTCGATAAACACTGCTGAACTTTGTTTACCTTCCTCACTCGGTAAACATTGATTCCTTTGTTTACCTTCTTCACTTGGTAAACACCGATTCCTTTGTTTACCTTCTTCACTTAGTAAACACTGTTGAATTGCCCATTCACTGGGTATCCTCTAGAAAGCTTGGTGAAAACTGTTTACCTGCTGAGCTTGTAAGATAACTACTGAATACTTAGTGTGAACTATAGACTAAGTGATGAGCTCGGTAAGCATTCATAATCGAATAAGTGTTTGCACTAATGACAAATATATCATAATTCTAACAATCTCCCCCTTTGGTATTAGTGACAAAAACACTTATGAGTCAAAACTTATGTGCAAAATTTGCATGTGGATTTACATATATCTCACCCATACAATATGCACATAGTATTTACAAGTATCTCTATCTTTACATATGGCTTCCTTATTTACATATATTCTCCCCCTTTTTGACAATAATGCCAAAGTAATCAGTATGTATTTACATAGAAATACCAAAATGAGAGATAAACTCAGAATGTACGTTGAGAATAAGAGCCAAGGTCTTATCACAATTTTCTTGCAAAATTGTGCGGGTGGAAAGTGCTATTTGAACTTCAGCTAAAAGTTGAATCATGTGATCTGCAACTGAAAAGTTGTTGTCATGGATCAATGTTTTGGAGTAGACAATATGTTTCTACATTGTTTCCATGATAGGAAGAATCATATTCTAAATTTCAATCAATGTAGATCTGATCCTTGCTTCCTCTCTCAACAGTTCTACATGTTTTTCTAACAAAAATCTGATTCTGAGATGATGGGATGAACTTGAACTGGGATCAAGTTGCAGCTTTTGGGCACTAACCTTCATATCCTCATCAATTTTATTTTATTTCTCTTTGATCTCCTTGGTGTATTTGGTAACATCACAGAGTTTGGAAAAAAGTTAAGTTACATTATTGAAAGAATTTTCAAGATTGACCAAAATTGTGGTCAATTCTACCTATTTTATTGCAATGTGCTCAAGCACCTTATTATCAACTTTCTTTTTCACCTTTTCAATCAGTTTGTCCTGACCAAAGGTGTCCTCATTGAATTTATTTATAGCCTCTTCTAACTAAATAAAAATGTGTATCTACTTCAACACCTATAGCTTCTATAATAATATTATGGGCATTCTTAATTATTATATATTCCTTATCCCTTTCAAACCTTAACTACTTTTGTGTAGCCTTCATCTCAATTAGTTGACTAGCATACCTCATTTCTTCAATGGTAGCATTTTCGTAGTCAATTTTAGGAATTACTATTTATGTGTCTAGGTCAATATCCTTAGGAATTTCTTTTCTAGTGAGCAGAAGTCTTAATGGTTTCTTTTGTTTGGCTTCTGTGATGACTATTTTGACCTTGGGAGTGGACACAATAGTGGAGATGGAAGGACTAGCAGTGAAAACTAGGATACTTAAGGGTTGAGTGCCAATAGGAGTATTTACCAGATCAAAAAGTGGAGTACTTCCCAAAATTGGTGGTACACTCGATAATGCAATATTTGATCTAACTAGATTTGAAGTAGATGTAGATAATGCAGATAAAATCATAGAACAAGATGGAATATTTATAATGGGAAGACTAACTGGTGCAAAAATTGGTGCTAATGTAGCTGACAAAATTGTGGAACTTACTGCTATACCGATTGAAGATGATGGAGCTGAGGAGGCTGGCTTGGTAGCTGAAGAAGAGGGTTGTAGCTTGATAGATGAAGTAGTAGACACTTCCATTGATGATACCTAGAACTATGATGTGGCAGGTGCAGATGTTAAATCTGATGTGGATGTTATCAAACCTATTGAAGCTAACTCAAACCTTGATGATGTGACAATTTTAGGTGGAGAGTGAGGAAGGGATGCAATAACTGTTGTTGCAATTTTCACTGGATCATCTTCCTCCTTATCTTCCTCTTTAGCTTCTTCCTCTTTGCCTTCTTCCATTAATGCATGCGGCTCTCCTAGTGAGACTGTAATGGATGGAGTGTTATCAAAATCTTCACCCTCACTATTGTCATCATCTTTGATTTCCACTGGGTCTTCACTAGGCTTATGCAAATGATAGATATTTTTCCACATGTTTGTAGCATCATTTACAACATGCTCAATGTCTTTGATCAAAATCAAACAGGTGTGGAATCTGATCATCATTTTACCTTCATGATTTTTCATTTCAATCTTTACTTCTGCTCCAGTGAGACTTGGTCTCAGATTCTTCAGAGATTGCTCATAGATGTTGTTTACCATTTGGGTTGCTAACTCCCATCTCACTTGCAATCTCTCCAGTAGTTCCTTTGAGATTTGAGGGGCAATCTGGTCTAGGGAGTATTTCCATTTACCCATCTTGCTTAGTACCAGTTCCTCTATCTTCATTTTCTTAGCATCTGTTCTTGTTTCAAATTTCAATGCCTTGAAATTTGTGATGCCAGCTCCTTCTTCCAATTGTTTAAGCCTTTTCTCGAATGTAGGTGTAGGCCTGACCAATATAGGTTCCTGCTTACCTTTCCTTGTCCTTCTTGTGAATATTGCAGTAGGCTTCTTCTTAGGTTTGGTAATGATTACCTTACCTTTCTTCTTTGGTTGTTCTTCTACAAATTCTTCTTCTTCTTTTTCTTCTTCTCCTCCTTCTTCTTCTTCACCTTTTCCTTCAGTGAGCATAAGAGGACCGGTTGTAGTTTTCAATTTAGTTATTTTCCTCTTGCCCTTGCTTATGGCCTATGGTAGCTTGATTTCAAGCTCAATTATGGACTTAGCTTCATCATAGGTTCCAAAAATTTGTTGCCTTGGGTCTACTAGCTCATTTACCAGTGCTTCTATGATGCCTCTAGTTTCATCAATATTTACCTCATAAGGAAGAGGTTTCACCCATGCAACTCAAGGTCTGACTACCTGAATGTATACCTTGTCACAGTCAACCATAAAGCATACATCATCCTTATAATCTTCAACAAGCTTAGGAGGAATCTGAAACCTGTTATTCATTCTCTCCTTGAAATCTTCAAAATAGTTGTCCATGATGCTATCAAAATTCTCACCCATCTCTGCTACAAACTCATTTATTTGATACAAAATTGGAATGTCTTTTCTCCATACGACAGTTCCTTTGGATGGAAAGAAATTTTGTACATAGAAAAATAAACATATTAATAGAGAACCAAATTTACAAGGGTTATTTTTGGAAGTCCTTATACTATCCATATTTTTATTCAATTGTTTCAGTAATACCTCAGACAAATCAAATTCAAGGTTTTTCTTTACAACCTTGAGGGCCAAATCCACAGCTTCACAAGGTACACTATTTAATCTGCTAGAATTGTATATTTTATATGCAATTATATGAATGCCAAATCTTAATTTGACATCAGGTACAGTGTTGACCTTTAAACCTCTACCAGCCCATTCAACTAGGGTTTGTTTCTGTAGCTCTTCCTAACCTAGGGTTTTGGTAGCTTTGGCTTTGCTGAGCATAGGGAGACCCGTGATTTTGTGAATCATCTTCTTTGTTATCACTACGGGTTGCTCCAACTACAACTGACCATTATGCACCCAACTCAAGATATACCTAATCCATTTGGTTTGGAAGTTTCTAGGCATATGTGAGATATGATTCAAGCCCTTGATTTCCAAATTCTTGAATTCGAGTTTCAGAGAGCCATCTATACTCATTTCACCTAGGTCATTGTCCATCTCTAGGTTTTTGATTTCCTAAATAGAACATTTGAAATGAGTATGAATATCATTGATAAGTACCTTAGGTGGTATTTGTGATTGAGCTCCATTTGGGTCGAGTGATTTTGCAACGGTTGGAACAATCTTGAAGTTGGGCGCTTTTTATTTTGTATTCTTTACCAACATTTTTGAACCTCTTTTCGCCTTGCTGCTACTGGTGCTTGCAGATGCCATTGCTACTCGGTGAATGATAAATTCTTCAAACAAATTCTTCACAAAAAATTTGCTTCAAATCACTTCAAAATCACTATCATTCAACTGGAAATCTCTTAGCTCTTTAGTCATGGTGAAGAATGAAATTGAATTCTAACCTTTTGACAAAAATACTATCATTAATGCTTAGTATGAAGGTAGCTAAGATGACATAGTGCTTTCCAGTCTGTCATCGATCTATTCAGTAGAACCTTGCAACTCGATGGATGAAAAAAATCTTTGATACTCCTGACTTAGCTCGGTGAGGTCTTCAACCAACCTTGCTCAGTAGATGCAACACGGTGAATGATAACCTTTCTTTGAACTTTGTATCTGAAATATTGATTTGATCATTTGCACCCTTTCACTCTGGAATTGCTTAAAATATGGCTTTAAGATGCAATTCTTGATTCCTCTTAAATTTAATTAGAAATGGTAGGGTCACCCATTTCTTGAGTGACATGACCATCATTTGAACTGTCTTGCTCGGTAGATTTAGGAATCCACTATTGTCTCATCTGCTTTCGAATGTTATCAGCTTTAGCTTTCTTTTCATCTTCAATTCTTCTAGTATTCATGCAATTCTTGGCTACATGGCCAAGTTCTATACATGTATAGCATCTTACATCTAAGTCTTCATTTCCCTTGCTTCTCTGTTCCAAAACTTCACATAGCCTGATGGATTGGATTTCTTGTTCTCTTTTAAGCTTTCTTACTTCTTCCTGCAAAGAACCATTCTTTGCTAGGAGTTCCTTGATTGCTTCATTAGCTTCATTTGAGCTACTTGATGGTAAAAGGTCTTCAATCTTTTCTTCAACATACTGATGATCATTCATTTGTCTTGCAAGTTCCTTCCTTCTTTTTAGAGATTGAGAAAGATTCTCCTTTGCTTCTTTGAGTTGAGCAATGGCCATTCCCAGATCTAGCTTTTTATTTTCAATAGATTTGTCAAGTCTAAATATCTCCATTGTTCTTGATCTTTGCTCAAGCTATCAAACTTTATCCTGAGAACCACAAAGCTTTGATACCAATTATTGGAAATATTCAGGATAAGATAGGTTGCTGAGAGGGGAGGGGTGAATCAGTAACTTATAAAACTTTAAATCAATTCAGCATATTAATCATTTACCATTCATTCATCTGATCTACTGCATAACTAAAAGAACAAGCATTCATTACACATGTACACAGTGATTTGGTGACCCAAAAACCTTCCAATTAGAAAGTAAAACTGGGGTGGGGATGATACCCACAAAACTTCGTTACTGTAGTATGAAGTTGGCCAGTTAAAGCTTACATTGATCACTTTTGATGATCTTCCCTGTTAGGAGCAAGTAGGACTACTAGATCCACCTTGTTAGAGGATTTACAAACATATAGTGAAGTATGCACTCTGTTAGGAGATTTACAAAAGACTATTAAGTCTACCTTGTCAAAGGATTTAAAAACTGATTCACGTGTTAGGATGAAATAGTGGATCTACTTACAACTTATTTGTTGATAAGATCCTTTTGCATTGATCACCTGATGTGATAGATATAACTTTTCTACTTCTTATGCTAACCTTATTGTATTTCTTTTGCTCTGCTACTTATAGCAATACCTTCTTCAAATACGAACAATACTTTCTTATTTTATGCCCTCCTACAAATGATATCATATATTACATATATACCATTCTAATATTTATAACTACAAGGTTAGCCAAAACATAAGTGAACAAAATATTACTGAGTTGGCTAGATAGTAGAAAAGTTGGGTTTACTGAACTAACTCAGTGACCTTATGATACTCGGCATCCACTACATTACTCACCATCATCATGCACTTAGTAGAAGTTAAGGCTCGATCCATACTAATCACCTGACATAGTTTTGAACTCAGTAACCATAGGTGACTCAGTAGATATAGTGTCACTCGGTAGAAACTATCTTCTTCGTTTACCTTGCTATGCTCGGTGAACACAGAGTCTTTTTCACCTTCTTCACTCGATAAACATTGATTCCTTTGTTTACCTTCTTCACTCGGTATCCTCTGGAAAGCTTGGTGAAAACTGTTTACCTGCTAAGCTTGTAAGATAACTATTGAATACTTGTTATGAACTATAGACTAAGTGATGAGCTCCGTAAGCATTCATAATTGAATAAGTGTTTGCACTAATGAAAAATATATCATAATTCCAACAAAACATTCAATCTAGTAGAACAAATTGTCAAAGCAATATTTGGTTGAGACTACAATACCTCGTGTAGGTGTCACTATTGTGGAGAATATGGACACATTTGGATAAACTGTGTAAGACATCACCTAAGGAAGAAGGATACAACCATAAGATGTTCTACATGTACTAAACTTGGTCATATAGCCAAGAATTGAATGAATATTGGAAGAATTTAAGATGGAAAGAAAGCTAAAGCTATTAACATTTGGAAGCAGATGAGACAACAGTGGATTCCTAAATCTACCAAACAAGATAGTTTAAATGATGGTCATGTCACTCAAGAAGTTGGTGACTCCACCATTTCCAATTAGATTTAAGAAGAATCGAGAACTGCATCTTTAAGCCATATCTTAAGTAGTTCCAGAGTGAAAGAGTGCAAATGATCAAATTAGTATTTTAGATACAAGGATCAAAGAGAAGTTATCATTCACCATGTTGCATCTACCGAGCAAGGTTGGCTAAAGACCTTATCAAGCTAGGTTGGGAGTATCAAAGATTTTGTTTGACCATCGAGTTGCAAGGTTTTATCGATTAAATCAATGATAGACTAGCAAGCACTATGTCATCTTAGCCACCTTCGTACTGAGCATTAATAATAGTATTTCTGTTAAAAAGGGAAAAATTTGATTTCATTTTTTGCCACGACTTTAGAATACTTAGAGCTAAGAGATTTCTAGTTGCATGCCAATGATTCCAAACAATTTGAAGCAAATTTCCTGCAAAGAATTTGTTTGAAGAATTTATCATCCACCAAGTAGCAATGGCATCAACAAGCACCAGCAGCAACAAGACGAAGAGGGGTTCTGAAATGCTCCTGAAAGGAGTTGAATGGAAAGCCCCAAAATTCAAACTTGTGTGTGCAATTGCTAAATCACTTGACACACACAAAGCTCAATCACAAATTCCACCTAAGGCACTTCTTATTAATGATATTCACACTCATTTCAAATGGACTGATCAAGAAATTGGTACATTAGATATGGACAATGCCCTAGGACAATTATGTGTTGATGAAGCCCTAAAACTCGAGCATAAGCACTTAGAAGAAAAAGGCTTGACCCACATTCCGCACCTACCAAGGAATTTCCAAATTAAATGGGTGAGATATGTTATGAGCCATGTACACAATGGTCAGTTGTGGTTGGAGCAACCCATATTGATAACCAAGAAGATGATTCATAAAATCACGGGTTTCCCTATGCTCAGCAAACCCAAAACCACTAAAACCCTAGGTCAGGATGAGTTGTAGAAGAAAACCCTAGCAGAATGGGATGGAAGAGGACTAAAGCTTAACAATGTATCTAACATGGAACTCAAGTTTGGCATTTAGGTAATTGCATATAAACTATACAGTTCCAGTAGATTGAATAGTGTGTCATGTGAGGCTATGGATTTAGCATTTAAGGTAGTAAATAAAAATTTGGAATATGACTTGGCAGACTTACTATTGAAACAGTTAAACAAGAATATGGAAAGTATTAGGACTTCAAAGAATAACCCTTGTAAATTTGGCTCATTGTTAATTTGCTTGTTCTTTTATGTACAAAAGCTTTTCCCATCCAAAGGATCTATAGTATGGAGAAAAGATGTTCCAATTCTATATCAGATTAATGAGTTTATAGCAAAAATGGGTGAAAATTTTGACAAAGTCATGGATAACTATTTTGAAGACTTCAAGGAAAGGATGAATAATAGGTTCAGAATTCCTTCTAAGCTTGTTGAGGATTACAAAGATTATATATGTTTCATGGTTGATTGTGATAAAGTGTACATACAGGCAGTCATACCTCGAGTGGCATGGGTAAAACCATTGCCTTATGAATTAAATATTGATGAAGCAAGAGACATCATTGAGGCACTGGTGAATGAACTAGCTATTCCCAACATCCCTACCTTTGGAACTTATGATGAAGCAAAGGCCAGAATTGAACTTGAGATCAAGCTTGCTTAGGCTATCTCCAAGGGCAAGAGGAAGATAGCAAAATTGAAAACTACATTTAGCCCTCTAATGCTAACCAAGGGAAAAGGTGAGGATGAAGAAGAAAATGAACCAAATGATAAGGAAGAAGAGGAATCTGAGAAAGAGGCAGAGTCTGTGAAGAAGAAAGGCAAGGTAATTATCACCAAACCTCAAGTAGTCTTCACAAGAAGAACTAGGAAAGAAAAGAAGGAAGTTGTATTCAGCAATCCTCCTCTCACATTTGAAGAGAGATTAAAGCAATTGGATGCAGTTTTAGGCTTGTCAAATTTCAAAGCATTGAAATATGAAACTAGAACTGATGTTGAGAAAATGTAGGTTGAGGAGCTAGTACTCTCCAAGATGGATAAATGGAAATATTCCCCTGACCAAATTGCCCCTCAGATTTCCATTGAACTACTAGCAAGGATTCAACCAAGGTGGGAAGTAGCTGTGAAAATGGTAAAGGATATATATGAGCAATCCTTGAGACAATTGCTACCAAGTGTCACTAATGCAGAGGTGAAAGAGGCATTGAAGAAAAATGAAGATAAGATGACAATCAGATTTCACACTTGCCTAATATTAATAAAAGACATTGAACGAATAGTCAAGTATGCCATAGAAGTGTGGAAAGGCATCTATCATCTACATAAGCCATCTGATCATCTAGTTGAAATCAAAGATGATGATGAAGATGATAATGATGATGAAGAGGTTGAGGAAGGTAATGATTCTATAACTATGGATGTAACTGATGAAGACTTAGAAGAATTGATGAAGGACAAGGAAGAAGAAATGGAGGAAGAAGCTGAAGAGAAAGATAAGGAGGAAGATGATCCAATGAAAATTGCAGCAGCAGTTATTGCATCCCTTCCTCACTCTCCACCTAAAATTGTCACATCATCAAGGTTGGAGTCAGCTTCAGCAGGCTTGATAGCATCCACATCAGATTTATCATCTGCAACTACCACATCACAGCTCCAAGTATCATCAATGGAAGTGTCTACCACTTCATCTACCAAGCTGCAACCCTCATCATTAGCTACTGAGTCATCCTCCTCAGTAGTCTCTACAGCAGTAAGTACATCAACTGTATCAACCTTTACTATAGTATGTATACTAAGTGGGCTCATTTTTACTACAATTTTGTCAGCTACATTAGCACCAATTTTTGCACTAGTTAGTTCTCCCATTATAAATATTCCAGCATGTACATCAATTTTCGGAGGAACATCAATTTTTTATACAGTTAGCAATTCTCTTAGCCTTTATTTAGTTGGTCCTATTCCAATTTTGTCAGCTAGTCCAACCTCATCAACAATTGTTTCTGTTTCTAAAGGCAAAGATGTAAGCACTGCAGAAAAATCAAAGAAATTCATGCTTACTACCAAGGCAATGGATGAGGACATAGATTTTGATAAGGACATTATCATTCCAAAGATAGATCTAGATGCTACATTAGTTGATGAAATGAGACTGGTCAAACAGCTATTAGAGCAGAAGGCAAGGCAGAAGCAACTAAGGAATGAGAGAGATAAAAAGTATAACATAATTGAAAGTACGAAGAACATTATTACAGAGGCTATAGGTGTTGATATTGATTCATCTCAACACATTTTGTTACAACTAGAAGAGGCTGTAAATAAATTCAATGAAGACACCTTTGGTCAAGAAAAATTGATTGAAAAGGCTGAAAGGAAATTTGATAATAAGGTGCTTGAGCACATTGCTCAACATATTGCAATAAAATAGGTAGAATTGTCCACAATTTTGGCATTTCCTGAAAATTCCTTCAATAATGTAACTTCACTTTTTGCCAAACTTTGTGATGTTACCAAGTACACCAAGGAGATCAAATAAAAATTGAATAAAATTGATGAGGATATGAAGATCAGTGCCCAAATGTTGCGACTTGACCCCAATTCAAGTTCATCCCATCATCTCAAAATCAAATTTTTGTCAAAAAAGCAAGCAGAATTGTTGAGAGAGGAAGCAAGGATCATGTCTACCTTGATTGACATTCAAAATATGATCCTTCCTATAATGGACACAATGCAGAAATAGCCTACTCCAAAGCATTGATCCATGACAACAATTTCTCAGTTGCAGATCATATGATTGAATCTTCAGCTAAAGTTCAAATAGCACTCTCCACCTACAAAATTTTGCAAGAGAATTGGGATAAGAATTTGGCTCTTATTCTCAAGGTACACTCTGAGTTTATCTCCCATTTTAGTGTCTCTATGTAAATATATATTGTTTAATTTGGCATTATTGTCAAAAAGGGGGAGATAGAGTACCAAAGAAGAGATAGAGATATTTGTAAATACTCTATATTGTATGGGGGAGATATATGTAAATAAGAAAGCTATGTGTAATAGATTTACAAAGATCAATTTTGAAAAATCAAAATTAGTATGTCAAATTTTTCACATAAGTTTTGCTTCATAAGTGTTTTTGTCACTAATACCAAAGGGGGAGATTCTTGGAATTATGATGTATTTGTCATTAGTGCAAACACTTATTCAATTTTGAATGCTTATCTAGCTCATCACTTAGTCTACAGTGTATACTGAGCATTCAGTAGTTACCTTGTAAGTTTAGCAGGTAAATAGTTCTCGCTGAGCATTCCAAAGGATACCAAGTGAATGAGAAGTTTAGCAATGTTTACTGAGTGACAAAGGTAAATGAAGGATGTAGTGTTTACTGAGTGAAAAAGGTAAACAAAGGACTCAATGTTTACCAAGTGAAAAAGGTAAATGAAGGACTCAGTTTTTACCAAGTGAAGAAGGTAAACGAAGGACTCAGTGTTTATCGAGTAAAGCAAGGTAAACGAAGAAGTTAGTTTCTACTGAGTGACACTATATCTACTGAGTCACCAATGGTTATCGAGTTCCAAGAAATGTTGTGTGGTTAGTATGAATCGAGCCTCTACTCCTACCGAGTGCATGATGATGCTGACTAACGTAGTGGATGTCATGTATTAGAAGGTCACCAAGTTGGCTTAAGGAACCCAAGTTTTCTACTATTTGGCCGACTCTATAATATTTTGTTCACTTAGTTTTGGCCAACCTTGCAATTGTAAATTTTGGAATGTTATATATGTAATGTATGATATCATTTGTAGTACGAATGGATATGAAAATATAAAAAGAGAGTAATGTTCGCATGTGAAGAAGGTATTGCTATATTTTGAGAATAGTGAAAGTGAATCAGCAGCAAAGTAAAAGGAATACAGCAAGGTCAAAATAGGAGCAGAAAAGTTATATATATCACATCAGGTGATTAGTGAAAAAAGGAATCTTATTAAAAAATAGTTGTAAGCAGATCCACTACTTCATCCTAACAGGTGAATCAGTTTATAAATCCTTTAACAGGGTAGACTTAACAGTCTTTTTTGTAAATCTCCTAACAGAGTGCATACTTCGCTGTATGTTTGCAAATCCTCTAACAAGGTGGATCTAGTAGTCCTACTTGCTCCTAACAGGGCATATCACTAGAAGGGATCATTGTAAGCCTTAATAGGACAACTTTATGCTACAATATTGAAGTTTTGTGGGCATCATCCCCACCCCAGTTTTACTTTCTATTTGGAAGGTTTCTGGGTCACCAAATCATTGTGTTCATGTGTTATGAATGTTTATATTTCCATGCATACAATAAATTAAATAGATAAATGGTTAATGCTTTCAGTGCTGAATTGATTTAAAGTTTTTAAAGTTACTGATTCACCCCTGCCCTCTTAGTAACTTAGCTAGTCTTGATTATTTCCAACATGTAGGTAGTTGAAAATAGCAATAAGCACAATAGGCCCACTTTTTCATGGAGTTCCTTCCTAATGCTAAAAACAATGAAGCTCTCTAGCACTAGGATATTTTCTTTTTGAGAAAACTGTGATTTCTCTTCCTTGTGAAAATCTTCCTCATGCTCTAGAATCAACATTGTTGGGAAGTACCATTCTCTAGTAAGAAGTTATGGGGTTAGAACCTAAAAGAATCCCTAATGAGCTGATTTATAGTCATTTCAATCCACATTTAATGGGGTTTACACTTTACTAATATGCAATGTTGATGATGATTAGGATGAGTTGTATTGGGCTACCTCATAGATATACAAGGCCACTGGAGATTTATATTATCTCACATATATTATTGATAATGTGGAGTCCTTAGGGGGCACTGGATAGGCAATGAGAAAATTCAGTTGAGATGTCAAATATGTAGGCCTCCAAGTCCTTGCAGCCAAGGTAGTACAATAATTTAGCACACTTCATGTAGTGCCTCTCATGTTTGCAGTCTGTACCTTGTTGTTTATTTTTATTCAAGAGATATTTGATACTCTTATTATATGTATTTTGAGATGACTTGAGTTTTAGATGTTATAATTTGATTTGGTAACATAGATGTTTTACTGGTATGTTGTTTAGTTTACCATATTAGCATGTTGATGCTATTTTGAGATGACAGTAGATCTATGATGATATTTGGTTATATGGTTTATTGGACATATATATTGATTATGTTATGAGATGAATTTTATGCCATGGTTATTTACTTCATTCTTGTATCTTTACACTTTTTGTGAATGTGATTGATGTAAATGGATTAAATAGGTATTTGAATACATGTTGCTTTAGCTATGATATTATATGCAATTGCACTTGATCATTTATTTTAGTGTGTAGGAATTATATCCCTGGTAGTGGCACATGGAATTAGTGATTTAACTATTCATATTTTACCAATGTCGTCCCTATATGGTCGATGGATCCTTATTTTAATTTTTTTAATTAAAATCTTTCGATGATTAGTAAATCCAAACTCATTTGCATTATGCGATTAGACCAGTGAGCGCATCTGTGCATTTAGAAGTTCACATTGTCACGAAAGTGTTAAGTAATTTTCTATAATTTTGGGTTTTCAAGCTTTAAATTATTTTGAATTTAATTTCTAGTAGCTTTGCCTTAGGTGAATTCTCATTACAGAGAATAACCTATTTTCGTTTGGGTCAATTTGGAGTCTAGCTGTTATGATTGGCTATCTTCCCTAATTGACTATTCACTCAAAAAGTGAATAAGTGTTGAAAGAGGAATTTAATTTCTCACTTTTTTCTATTTTGGATTCAAGAATTTGGAGAGCATTTTCCAAAATCCTCTTTTGAAGGATTGGATTTTTGTTTGTTCTGAGAGCTGTGAGTATGGGATCTTCATGAGGTTGGTCTCATTGGATTCAGCCCGAGTAGACCATGCTTTGTTGTGATTTTTGGTAGATTCAGCAGGTGATTTATTTTATTGTGTGAGTTTCAATTTTAGCCCCTTTTGTTGTCAAGTAGGGCTTTCTCATTTTATAGATTTCACTCTATTTTAGCTTCCATTTCTTGTAGAAATTTGTTAGGAGGTTGAGAACTAGTGCTCCCCTTCATTTCTAGTTGCTAGTTCTACCCGGTTGGTCAGGTATGAATATTTTCCCTATTTTTGGGATGAGGGTTTGGGGTTTTCAGTCGTTATGCTGGCCATTTTTGCATACGGTGTTTGATTTTATTTATTTTTGGATTTTTGGGGTTTTTGCACCTAAAGGCCAAATGGGTTTTAATTTTAGAATTTTCCAAAATTTGGGGTTTTTACCTCATTTTGTGTGTTGCCCTATTTTCTCAAGTTTTCTTGGCACAATGTGGGTCATGGACCTAGATGATCTATTTGGATATCTATCAGACCACTTTTCAATTTATGTTGCATTGGGATGCATGTTGCATCCATCCTCCTGAGTCTGTTTTGATTGAGTGAATTTATGTTTGTGTTCTCATCTACTCCTTGTGTTGATCATTGTGATGGTGGTGCACCACACACGAGTACGTACACATACATTTGTCAGGTGACCTGTGGGGCCCGATCTTCCCTATTACTTTTGAAAGTATGATCATTGGGGTTGGGTTGGGGTTTTGCATGCCTACAAGAACTCATCATTGGATGAGCATGGGTAGGGTAGGGTAGCATATGGAGGGGCTTCTATCTTGCAACCTAGTGACTAATTCCCATTGGTTGGAAGAACAAGTTTAAATAAGTGATAACTAAATTAAAATATTTGGGTGGTAATAATTATAAGATAATAAAACATTTGGGTTATGCACCTTCCATTGAGAAGAGTTGTTGCCTAGGTTGTGTGCTGTCATGTCCCCTTTTCAAATAATTAAAAATAATAATATTTGCTAAGGCAGGCATGCCCAAAAAGGTGAAGTTTCAGAAAAAGGGGATAATCTTTCGAAGCTAATGGACTAATAAATGAAAATTATTAATAAAATATGTTTTATTAACCCCTCTTGGATGTGAGTTAGGGTTATTCTCTCTTTTAAGGGGTTTGGAGGCATTTTGGGCTAATTCTAGAACTTGATTTTTGCGCATTACTTTGTTGTTCTTCAAAGGCTGCCAAACCTGTGAAGAAGGAGACCCAAGAATAGGAGTTTGCAGGTTTTTAGGAATGCTAAGGATGGGAATTTAAAGCCATTCAATTTTTATGCTCATGCAGAGTTTGCCTTCGTGCTGAACAGTGCAAATTTGTGAGTTTTTAGGTGTATTTTTTTGTAAGAGTTTGGTGTTTCCGGTTGAGTATTTCATATCAATTTGGGTTGCTGCTGTATATCAGACTTTTAAATATTAAAATAGAGCTGAATATATTTATTTGGATATGATTATACTTTTGTGATAGATTATTAGTGTTTTTGTGGTGATTTCGAACTATTTTGTGCTATTTTCGGGAGCCCGATGAGCATGGTTTTTGTCCTACATTTGGGAGTTGTTGTGTAAATGCTATATAGATCTGGAAATTTCATTTTTTAGGCTTTTATGCTGCTGAAATTTTTGTATAAATTGTCATTTTCATATTTATTAATAATAGGTGAAGCTATGAAGCTTTTGGCACTATTACGAGCATACCCGATTTGGGGTTTATTGAGAAATTGGTGGATCTTTGAAGTATTGGTTGTTTGATTTTAAAGATCTGACTAGAGGTTGAAATATCATATAAAATTAGTAAAGGGACATTTTAGTGATCTTGCCAGCCTAAGGGTTTGTAGAAGTTTGCATGTCAGTTTTGACAACTACCCAAATCTTGCATGTCAAAATTTATGGTTGCATGCTACTTCTAATCATTTGCATGTTAGTTCTTGGTGAATTTGGTGGTTGCATGTTTTTTCTAATCATTTTCAATTCAAAATATATGGTTTCATGCTACTTCTAATCATTTGCATGTTAGTTGTTGGTGAATTTGGTGGTTGCATGTTGCTTCTAATCAGTTGCATGTCAAAATCTATGGTTGCATGCTACTTCTAATCAATTGCATGTTAGTTCTTGGTGTTTGAAGAAGTTATAACCTATTGGGGTTACACTCTACTTTATCTAGAATGGATAGGTATAGTACAGAGTCTCAGAGGACACGATCTTGGACAATTGATATCCAGAGTTAGAATAGTAGAAAGGATGGTTATTTAGACATTCGAGATAAACTTAGGAAAATAAGCCATGACATGTCTGAACAGTTGGTTGAGCACCACCGTATAATGAATGACATGTTGTCTGACCCAGCTAAGGTGGATAAGTTGACTGGATTTCTATTTGGCAGATTTTCTCACAGGCCAGATGACACAATTACCAAGAACTTGCATGAGGAGTTTGAGAAACTAGCTTATAGCCAGGCTAAGGTCTCAGATTCTACTCCACCACAGGAGGTAGTGAGAAAGGATATTATGCAAATTAATAGTAATGGTCAACTTGATACTCAAATTGAGACAATTGTATACAGGTCGTCAAAGGGTGATGTCATAGGTATTCGAGATGGTATAGTTACAACAAGTAGTGACTACAGCGTAGTGGGTTCAGATGATGATTATGAGGATGTTGTTGTGCATGATGGTGAGATACCTAGTAGAGATGAGCAGACATTGAGCATTCATGACTTTGCTGAGAAAGAGTACTAGGAACAGTTAGATGCTTCAACACATGAGGTTGAGGCTGGTAGTACTTCACATGATTTGTCCAGCCGGCTGAAAGTGGACAAAGATAGTATTGTGACTTCATTATCTCATCATGACAGGTATGTGGAGTTAGTTGGTATTGGTCATATTACTCAGCTAAGGAGTTTTCTTGAGTTACCAATGGATTCTAGTTTACAGATATGGACTCGAGATTGTTATATTGGCATTTGGGATTTAGTTGACTAGAGATCTTTAACACTTTTTGGTAGCAGTGTTTGTTTGGGTGCTATCATGGATTTGATTAGCAGATTGCATGATGTTGTCTTTTCTTATGCCAGCAGCTTGTCTGATGTTGGTATTAGTTTTTATACACCGGTGTTGGGCTTTGTTCATATATCTAGTCGACCATACTTGCTGGAACATTTTGATGATCTTTCATAGTTGGTAGTGTGTACAAATGAGTCCCAAGATCATATTGGCATTGATGACATCCAGGAGGATGCAGTGGGTAGTTTTGAAGAGTTAGTTTCCTTGGCAGTTTCTTTTGGTACAGAGGAGTTAGACATCAGTGCTACAGTTTTTGATACTCCATATGTTGATATGAGCTTTGGAGTTGATTCATAGGATATGGATGGTAATACTCTAGAGACTAGTAACTTTGAGGATACTCCTTTAGACAGTGCATTAGAGGAGGTTTATAGGAGACAATCTAGCCAGTGCCATCATGTGTCTAATCAGTTGAGAGTTAGTGAGTGAGACATTGCTATTGCTTGCCAGCATTTTGATGCTGCTCATCAGTTGTTAGCAGTTTATGGATGGGCTTCTCCTACTAGTGATGAGCAGGGAGGTAGTTATCTTTCCTTGATAGAGTTCCACTCTTTATGGGAGGCTATCTAGATTTTGAGATAGGATTATATGCAGTTGGTAGCCAATAGAGATTATCTTATGGAGTGGGGTAGTACAGCATACAATGTATTATTGGCCAAGGAAGATGAGATGAGTGAGCTTACTCAATAGCTTGAGGTGACTTCTAAGATTCTTGAGAGTACACAGTTGGCTTTCAAGGAGTCACATTTCATTTGGCTAAGGTGACCATGGAGTTAGAGCAACTACAGTCTCTACCAGATTCTATACAGTCACAAGCTATGGTGTCTGGTGATCTGAGGATGTCCATGATCAAGATTTTCAAAGACAGTGGAGATGGGGATGCATCCATCCTTGATACTAACATTGGCATATCAGGTTTGTCCCCACTAGAGTCAGGTTTAGTTGAGTTGGGTGCTGCAATAGATTTTTGCGGTATGCCTGACATGGTGGTGACCTCTAGTACTAATGGCACGAAGACTAGAGATGATGTATCAAAGACCATGTGTGATGTTGGTGAGCTGACAGTTGGCATGGTTCCTGCTAGTAATACTACTCCCTTGGTGATGTCTTCAGAGGTAGTAGTTAGTTCCAACTTGGTTAGTGATCAATTTTAGTTAGTTACATATGGATTACCGTCTGAGCCACTGACTGAGATTGGCGCATTCTATCGACATTACATTGTGAGGTATGCTCATCAATTCACCTTTGATGACCATGTTGATGAGATGATGATAGAGAGATGTACTTTGGTTCCTAGTTCTTATCATCAGTTATGGGATAGTTTGATGCCTCGAGATGAGAGTTGTGATTGGCATGACATGGTGATAGGTCCTGCAGTTGACAGCTTGATAATACATGACTTAGAGCAGGAGTTTTGGACTGATGCTTCAGCGAGTGTTCTTATTGATTCTACTCCTTTGGCTATGACATCTCCTGACTTAGCTAGTGATCAGTCACAGTGGGTTGTATCACTTGTTCATGGTGAGCTATTGACTGAGGTTGGTTTTTTTTATCAACATTATATTGCAGGGTATGTACATTAGTTAGCATTTGATCATTGTGCTAAGGAGTTGATGGCAGAAAAACTTGGTTTGGGTTCCATTTCTTACTGTTTATCTTGTGATGGCTTTTCACCATTAGGGGTGCATGGGAGTTATGGTTATGAGACAATGGCCAGTGATTTGTAGAGTTGTGTTGACTGCAAGAGTTGTACAGTGTGTGGATTCTCCATACTTGGTACAGTTTCATTCAGGAGCATTCACCATTGTTGCAGAGTTGGATTGTACATTCCGTATAGGCCAGTGGGATGCGTTGATGGTATTTACTATGTTGGCAATTTGATTTGTCCACTTTACTTGAGTTTTGATGTTCTAAGAGTTTGTGTCTCATGGGTTTCTGACTGTGGAAGTTGTGACTTTGGAGTTTGGTTGAGCAGTAATTGTCAGTTTGATTATGGATTCCTCTTGGTTATATTGCAGAGGATATTGCAAGAGCCTGTGTTAATTGATAATAGTATAGTTCATGACTACATTTGGGATCTAGGTGGATTGATTGGTCTATTTTTTAGCCATTTCTTGAGGACAAGAAATATTTGGAAGGGGAGGACTTGTCATGTTCCCTTTTCAAATAATTAAAAATAATAATATTTGCTAAGGCAGGCATGCCCAAAAAGGTGAAGTTTCAAAAAAAGGGGATAATATTTGGAAGCTAATGGACTAATAAATAAAAATTATTAATAAAATATGTTTTATTAACCCCTCTTGGATGTGATTTAGGGTTATTCCCTCTTTTAAGGGGTTTGGAGGCATTTTGGGCTGATTCCAGAACTTGATTTTTGCGCATTACTTTGTTATTCTTCAGAGGCTGCCAAACCTGTGAAGAAGGATACCCAAGAATGGGAGTTTGTAGGTTTCTAGGAAGGATAAGGATGGGAGTTTGAAGCCATTCCATGTGCATGCTCATGCAGAGTTTTCCTTTGTGCTGAACAGTGCAGATTTGTGGGTTTTCAGGTTTATTTTTTTGTAAGAGTTTGGTGTTTCCGGTTGAGTATTTCATATCAGTTGTGGTTTCTGCTGTATATCAGACTTTTAAATGTTAAAATAGAGCTGAATATATTTATTTGGATATGATTATACTTATGTGATAGATTATTAGTATTTTTGTGGTGATTCTGGGCTATTTTGTGCTATTTTCAGGAGCCCGATGAGCATGGTTTTTGTCCTACATTTGGGATTTGTTGTGTAAATGCTATATAGATTTGGAAATGTCATTTTTTAGGCTGTTATGCTGCTGAAATTTTTGTAAAAATTTTCATTTTCATATTTATTAATAACAGGTGAAGCTGTGAAGCTTTTGGCACTATTACGGGCATACACAATTTGGGGTTTATTGAGAAATTGGTGGATCTTTGAAGTATTGGTTGTTTGATTTTAAAGATCTGACTAGAGGTTGAAATATCATATAAAATTAGTAAAGGGACATTTCATGTTCCTTCTATTGAGAAGAGTAACTTCCAATACTAGATTGGGCTTGTCGATGCCAAGTGACTCTCCATGATGTTAGCCCCTACGTAGTAGCCCATTGAGGTGTCTAACCAGAACCTGTAGTTTATGCATTGTCTATGTCTTGGATTCAGTCATCATACTACTTGGCGTGTGTGTTAGCCATGGATGTTTTTTTGCATGTGTTTGTGGTTGGATCATTATCTCCATCATCACAGTGGGTGTGGACCTACGATGCCACATAGTTGGGAGGCATAGCTACCTACACCACTACTAGGGACTAGTGTACAAAGATGGTCTATTGTTCTAGAGTGACCATGGCTAGATGTTTCACTTGGTACTTTAGTTTTCTAAGTATGCTTTGAAGTGACTTATGCTTTCATTGGGATGCTTGTATATCATGTTTTGATGATGTTAGTTACTAACACATTTCCTTATTATGATGATTATCATGTGATAGGTGATATTATTTACTTGTAGGATTATCTTATGCTTTGTTTCTAGCATGTTAGATTTCCTTATGGTTATGTTGTAGCATGTTTAATAGTGATGTCCCTAATACAATAGTACCAACAATCTGGTCAATGGCTTGGGATGTTACGTACAAGGGATGGTTGGGGCCCACGATGGTCTTATGGTACCATTAACCATTGGGAGTAACCATGTACTTAGTGTTTTTCTCATGTGATGTTGTTTTTAGTGCACTATGATGTTTCCTTCCATACTTTTACTACTTACTATTTGCTAGATGGTTAGGTGTTATTCTTTCCATCTTTCATTTTCAATTTGAGTGTTCTTACCTCAAAATGTGGATCTAATACTCCTTGGTGTAGAGGTTTTATTCTTTGTTTTATTCCTTTTTGTTATCCTTAAAAGTTTCTTATGTTTCCTAGATGACCTTTTATTATCATAGTGCGACACAATAATGTATCGTACACCCATTAGAATTGTATCGTGCATTTCTTAATTGTGTCGCACACCTCTTAGAGTTTTATCGTGCAATAATTTACATTATCACACTCCCTTTGAAGAAATATCATACACTACTAGAAAAGTATCACACACCCCTAAGAGAAGTATCGCTTAGTCCCTAAAAATGTCACCTACCTTCTTTAGAAGTATCATGTGACCAATGCTGATTTAAAGTATCACCTAGATTTTTGCAAAAACTTGTGTAGGCAGGCAGCGGACACTTTTTGGTAAGACCTAAACTTTTTGGGAGTTGTTTCGAATACCCTCTTCAGTGTTCTTCAATCCTTTGGTGTTACTTTTTTATTCTAGTTGTGTGTTTTTTCATAGTCAATCCTTTGGGGTTTCCTTATACTTAAGATATATTTTAATTTATGTGATGATTCATTTGAGATAGGTTCGAAACCTCTATAGGCTAAGATAAAGATTCTAGGAAATTTCAAAGCTTCAAAAATTTAGACTTAGCCAAATTTTAGGGCTTTACGATTTCAAACTTAGTCATTTTCAAGAGTCGGCTTTTGTCTTTTAGCTTGGTTGATCTCTTATGTTTCCTTGTTTGTGGTTTTGGTTGTAGTGGCATTTGGAGATTCATTGGTGTTTGGATGATTTTCTATCTTCTGTTGTGATCTTTTTGATCTGTGTATGTTGTTGTTATGTGAACTTACACTTGTTTTAAAAAATATCTATATCTTGCTTCTATTTTATCCTCGTTTCCAAGGATCTCTAGGCAAGGCATTACATTTGGTATCAGAGCCCATGTTGAAACATTGGGATCTCTATGTTATGCTTCCACTATGGTTTTGTTTTCTATTGTGTAATGTTATATTATGTTGTTAATTTGATATCTCTTGTTGTTCCTAGTTTTGACTCTTATGTTTATGATTCAATTGTTTTGACATTATCTTGTTGTTCCCATAGTGATGGCTCCTGCACATAGGTCTGGTTGGGGTGGTAACTAATGGGTTGTTCAAGAGGAAGAACACCATGAAGAGGAACATCAGGATGGAGAGGGATAATGATGTAATAATGCTAATCAGGATGGCATGGGGGTATTGTGTTTAGTACTCTAGGAGATTCTTGCTTGGTTGGGCCCTCGTGTTAAGGATTTTTAAGAGGATCATGATCAAGAAGAGGGATCTCATCATGGAGATTACCATCATTCAGAGCATAGAGAGGAGGAACATGAACATGAGCATTCTCTTACCCCACCAAGGGGCAAAAGGCACCATCAGGGTGGTAGGGACTATGACAATGAGTATTCCATCAAGTTGGATATCATGAAGTTCCTTTAGCAATCCAAACTACCAATGTATGATGGAAAGGGAAGTGGTCTCAAGGCTGAGACTTGGTTGTTGGACATGGAGCACTACTTCACCATGTATCTATATTCAACCAACATGAGGGTCCATTGTGCAATTATGTTGTTGAGTGACCATGCATCCATTTGGTGGAATATTGAAAGTTATATGATTTAGGTTAATGTTGCAGATCTCACTTGGGAGATCTTTGAGGAGAGATTTCAAGAGAGATTCCTATCTCCTCAGTTTAGAGAGGCCCATGCTAATGAGTTCCATGCAATTTGACAAGGAAACATGACAATGGATTAGTAAAAAATTTGATTCTTTGAACTTAGGCAGTATTCATGCTACAACAATGATGATTTACTCTTATCTCATCATTTCATCTAAGACCTTAAGGATTCCCTCATTGGGGAAGTTCACATGCATCAACTTAGGACTCTTTTTCTCACTGTAGAGAAAGCTCATATTGTAAAGGAAAATCTGGTTAGAGGTTTCAGTAGCAGATCTAGTTCTCAAAACCAAAGTGCAAGGTAGTTAGGTCAAGATACTCAGTACTCTTAGTCCACTAGGAAGGGTCAAGCCCAATCAGAACCCCCTTCAAGGTGGTAAGAAAGGTCATTATTGACATAGGGCTAAAGGGAGCCAATATTCTAGTACCTTAGATAAGAAAGGAGACAATTAGAATCAAGGACATAAATCTTAGCAAGATCATCCTCCATAGGGTGGTCAGCAATATTCTAGCAAAGGTAGTGCACCATATCCTAGTGCTACTCAAGGTGGTTGTGGGACATGTCCCAACTTTACTGGGAACTGCTACTCTTGTGGCTAGCTTGGCTATAAATCATTTGAGTGTTCCATCAAACCATCTATAGGACCTAGTAAGGGAGCAATAGGATCTAAGCCTACTATAGGAGATACAAGTAGGAATCACAAAGTCTTCATGATAGTTGACAACTATCAAGCTGAGCATCAAGGTATGGTAGTCGAGGCTACAAGTATGCTACATGGTATTCCAACTTTAGTTTTGTTTGACTCTGATGCTTTCAATTCTTTGATTTCACAATCTCTAGTTTAGCAATGTGGGCTAGTGGCAATGCGTCAGGTTGATAGGTGGCAGGTTAAGTTAGCCACAGGTTCTAAAGTGGTTGTTGACTCATTGGTTAGAGGTTTTCATTTGAATTAGTGAACCTTCACCACCACAATGGATTTACACATTCTACCTATGGGATCATATGACATTGTGTTGGACATGGATTGGTTAGTCACCTATCAGGTGAGTATCAATTACCATCATAAGGTGGTATAGTGTGTTGATGACACAGGTGGACAAGTGGAACTTTTGGGAATTCAGAGACTAGTCTTGCTTCATATGATCTCAGCTAATTAGCTAAAGTAGAGTGTGTGGAAGGGTTTCTAGTTATTTCTTGTGTCTCTCAATGATCTTGAGGAGGTCAAGAGTTGTACAATGAATCTTGATGATCATGCACTCCTTTATGATTATGTAGATGTGTTTTGTGATGAGATTCTAGGTATGCCACCACAATATGACATTGATTTTTAGATTGACCTTATACCAAGAGTGGAGCTAGTTTCACAAGCTCCTTATCGCATGACTACTCAAGAGTTGAGTGAGCTTAGATTATGGTTGGAGGAGTTATTGGCCAAGAGCTATATTCATCCTAGTGTATCCTTGTGGACTACACCAATCATCTTCATGAAGAAGAAGGATGGTTCATTGTGTTTGTGCATTGACTAGCAGCAGTTGAATAAGGTGATGATGAAGAACTGTTATCCTTTGCTGAGGATAGATGACTTGTTTGATCAGATGAAGAGAGCTCAAGTGTTCTAAAAGATTGATCTAAAGTCAGGATACCATCAACTTTGTATCCAAGAGGCTGATATTCATCAAACAACTTTTAGTACATGGTATGGGCATTATGAGTTCATGGTTGTACCCTCTGGGTTAACCAATGTGCCATTAGTATTTATGAGTTTGATGAATGGTGCATTTTACACCTACCTCAATCAGTGTGTCATTGTATTCTTGGATGACATATTGATCTACCCAAAGACTATGGAGAGCATGAAGTCCATTCATGTCAGGTATTGTAGTGCTTGAGAGAGCATCAGTTGTATGCAAACTTGAGTAAATGTGGGTTCTTCCAATCAAAGGTGAAGTATTTGGAACACATCATTACAAGTGATGGAATTGCAGTGGATCCACAGAAGATGTGCTATCATGGATTGGCCGGTACCCACTAATGTCTCAAAAGTTCATAGTTTTATGGGATTGGTGGGCTACTACCATCGCTTCATGAAGGATTTCTCATGAGTATCTCATCCCATCACTTCTCTTTAGAGGAAAGGGAAGAAATTTGTTGGTAAGACTAGTGCAAGGTAGCATTTAATATTCTTAAGGAGTGTTTGACTAGTGCACCTATCCTTACAGTGCCTAATCCTATAGGTGATTTCAAGGTTTGCACAGATGCTTTGTTGGAAGGCGTAGGTACTGTAGACACCTAAAAATCCTTTAGAAAATAAAAAAAATTATATTTTCTGAAAAAAGTCCCTGATGACATCATCATTTATTAATTAATTAATTATTTAATTAATTTTTTATTTTTATGCCATTAAATCCCTTTATCTTAATTAAAAATATTTAATTAAGGAATCCCTCCCAAAAATGTTTAAATCTTATTTAAACATTATTTCCTTATTTATTAATTATTTAATTAATAAATTGACCAAAAATTCCAAAATAAATTATTTATTTATTTTTTGCCCAAAACTTGGCCAATTTTCTTAAGACCACTAACCTCTTCCAAAATCTTCTAATCCTTCTTTAATTTTAATTAAAGGCTAATCCCATCATTTTCTACCCCTAATCCCAACTCAAAATATTTAATTAAGATTAAATATTAATCCTCATCTTTATTAAAAATATTTTAATAAAGATCTCCTCAACCCAAACCCTTGAAATAAATAAAACTTTATTTATTTCCTAAAAATCGTATTTATCCTCATCCTAGGAAGTTCTAGTCTCTTCTAGAAAGTCTTCATCCTCATCCAAAGCCTAGACTCTTCTAGAAGATGTCAATCCTTATCTTTGACCCTAATCCTAATCCCCCCCTAACCCTATCACATTCCCTAAACATGGGTTAAGACTTGCTAACCCAAGCCAAAGCCAACAAATATCTCCTTCTTCACCCACCCTCATTAAATGTCATCCACTTTCCCATCTCTAACATCCCTAATCTAATCCTAAGCCATCTCTAATCCTACCCTTAATCATTTGCACAATCCTAAACAAGCTTAAGACTTTCCTAAGCCAAGCCAAAGTCTATCCCCTCAAAATATCCCAACCATAAAATTTTATGAAGCCCACAAAGCCATAAATGACTCTTACAAGCCCATTCATTGCTCTTACAATCCATTATGAGGGTCTTTATGAGCTTTGAGCCTCCTTTGTTGACCCCTCAACCCCTCTTGCTCTAACCAATGACCCTGTGACATGTGTCACTCCTTGATTAGCTATAAGAATGCACAATCCATGTGCTCTCCTCTCATTCAATCTAAACCTTCCATAAGCTTTCTCCCATCCTTGCATCCTAGCCCTTGATCCCTCAAGCCCTTTGCCTATTTAGGGAATCCTCTCCCAAGCCATTTTAACACAATCTAGAAAGTAAAGCCATAATGCCATTTTGAGAAGCCATTTTTACATCAAATCCATTCACCAAAATCTATCAAAAATCCTCCATTGAAGCCCATTTGAGCATTTGAGCATACATACACAATCAAGTCATCTTAGCTATTAGACACACCTCTACATCAAGTGATCATCCTCATTGAGAGAGCCTATCCATGGCTCATATTCTCATTTGATGACTTCACTTTGTCTCTCATGAAGTTATGTTAAATTAGTATGCAAATGCTTTTTGATTGTTTTAATTTAGTGTTTCTAACATACTAAAGTAGCATACACAGGTATGGTGTTAATGCAAGATGGTCAACTAATTACATTTGAGTCTAGAACAATTAAGGACCATAAGCTTAACTACCCCACTCATGATTTGGAACTTGCGGTCATAGTGTATGCCCTTTTCCATTGGAGGCATTTTCTTTTGAGACACAAGTTTGAGTTGTATAGTGAGCATAAGAGCTTGCAATATATCTTTACTCAACCAAACTTGAATGCATGATAGCATCGTTGGATGGAGTTCTTGTGTGAGTATGACTTTGATGTTCATTACATTAAAGGAAAATAGAATGTCATCACGGATGCTTTGAGTAGAAGGCGACATGAGGTATCATTGTTGTCATTGGTAGTGGATTCATGAGGCTGTATAATGGAGGCTTTTCCTAGTGACGCTTAGTATTAGGAGGTGAGGGTAGAGATTGAGTTTGAGCGTACCCTTGAGGGGAATTTTTAGGTTATTTGCTTGAGTTTGATGGACTACTGCATCACATGGGTCATATCTATGTACCCATGTTGAGTGATCTTCATACCTTGGTTTTATCAAAAGTGCATCATGCACCATATTCCACACATCCTAGAGTCAAGAAGATGCATGTTGATCTCAAATAGTTGTACTTTTGGGCAGGAATGAGGTACGATGTTGCTGATTTTATTGGTAGATAGTGGAAGTGAGATATGATATCTATTGATTTTATCACAAGTTTTCTCATGCCATCATGGAGACATGATTGTATCATAGTGATAGTGGACAAGTTGTCCAAGGTAGCACATTTTTCACCCATGAGAGCATCCTACAAAGCTTTTTCTATAGTGCATGTTTTCTAGGCAAATATTGTTTATTTGCATGGGATTCCTCATCAAATTATTTTGGATAGAGATCCAGTGTTTACTTTTGCACTGTGGATGTCTCTCCAACATGCTTTGGACATGCAACTCAATTTTAGTTCAGCTTATCACCCAGAGACTAATGGTTAGACTGAGAGAGTGAATTAGGTTTTGGAGGATATGCTTTGCATGGATGTTATGGATAGGTAGGTGAAGTGGGAGGACTATTTGTACCTTGTTGAGTTTGCATACAACAACAGGTAGCATAGTTCTCTTGGACCTTTTCAGGCCTTGTATGGTAGAGCATGTCATACCCCTTTGAGTAAGGATCATGTAGAGGATCGAGTTCTTTTGGGTCCAAAGATGCTTAGGATATGGAGTAGTAGGTTTTCCACATTAAGGAGCATTTGTTTACTACTCAAGATAGGTAGAAGAAGTATGCATATGCCCATAGGTTGGATTGTCACTTTTCTATTGGTCACAGGGTGTTTTTTAGAGTGCGACCAAGGAAGAGCCCCATCCATTATGGGAAAGGCTCTGAGTTGGCACCACATTTTGTCAAACCTTTTGAGATCCTTGAGAGGATTGGTCCTATTGCTTATTTACTAGCATTGCCACCTAGCCTATCATGCATCCATGATGTTTTTCATGTTTCTGTGTTGAGATAGTATATTCTGAATGTGACCCATGTTCTTGATTGGGATGTTTTATAGGTAGCGGTCAGACAACATGCTTTGGAGCTCATTTGTATCTTATAGAACTAGAGGCTAACCTTGTGAGGTTGGGACATAGAGCAAGTAAGGGTCCAATGGGACTCGAGCAATGAGACCTCTATAACTTGGGAGGATGCTACACAATTGAGGGAATTCTACCCCTATCTTTTTGCTAGCTTCCAAGAGTAAGCCTATGTTAGTAGGGGAGGATGTAGTGCCTCTTGTGTTTGTAGTGTGTACCTTGTTATTTATTTTGATTTGAGAGATGCTTGATACTCTTATTATATGTATTTTGAGATGACCTAAGGGTTAGATGTTATACTTTGATTCAGTACCATAGATGTTTTACTGCTATGATGTTCAATTTATCATATTAGAATGTTGATGCTATTTTGAGATTACAGTAGATCTATGATGATATCTAGTTATATGGTTTATTAGACATATATGTTGATTATGTTATGAGATGAATTCTATGCCATGGTTATTTACTTCATTCTTTTATCTTTAAGCTTTTTGTGAACATGAGTGATGTAAATGGATTAAATGGGTATTTTAATACATGTTGCTTTGACTATGATATTATATGCAATTGCACTTGATCATGTATTTCAGTGTGTAGGAATTATATCCCTGGTAGTGGCACATGGAGTTAGTGATTCAAATATTCATATTTTACCAATGTCATCCCTATATGGTCAATGTATCCTTATTTTAATTGTTTTGATTTAAACCTTTTGGTGATTAGTAAATCTAAACTCATTTACATTATGTGATTAGACCAATGAGCATGTCTATGCATTTAGAAGTTCGCATTGTTGCCAAAGTGTTAAGTGATTTTCTATAATTTTAAGTTTTCAGGCTTTAAATCTTTTTGAATTTAATTTCTGGTAGCTTTGCCTTAGGTGAATTCCCATTACGGAGAATAACATATTTTCATTTGGGTCAATTTGGAGTCTAGCTGCTATAGTTGGTTATTTTCCCTAATCGACTATTCACTCAAAAAGTGAATAAGTGTTGAAAGAGGAATTTAATTACTCACTTTTTTCTATTTTGGATTTGAGAATTTGGAGAGCATTTTCCAAAATCATCTTTTGAAGGATCAAACTTTTGTTAGTTCTAGGAGCTCTAAGCATGGGATCTTCGTGAGGTTGGTCTCATTGGATTTGGCTTGGGTAGGCTTTGCCATGATTTTTGGTAGATTCGACAAGTGATTTATTTTACTGTGCGAGTTTTAGTTTTTGCCCCTTTTGCTATCAGGTAGGGCTTTCTTGTTTTATTTTTTTCACTCCATTTCAGCTTTTGTTTCTTGTAGCAATTTGTTAGGAGGCTGAGAACTAGTGTTACCCTTTCATTTCTGGTTGCTTGTTCTGCCTGATTGGTTAGGTATGAATGTTTTCCCTATTTTTGGGATGAGGGTTTGGGGTTTTGAGCTGTTATGCTAGCCGTTTTTGCATACAATGTTTGATTTCATTTATTTTTGAATTTTTGGGGTTTTTGCACCCAAAGGCCAAATGGATTTTAATTTTGGAATTTTTCCAAAATTTGGGGTTTTTACCTTGTTTTGTGTGTCACCCTATTTTCTCATGTTTTCTTAGCACAATGTGAGTTGTGGACCTGGATGATCTGTTTGGATATCTGCCAGACCACTTTAGCACTCTATGTTGCATTGGGATGTGTGTTGCATTCATCCTCCTAAGTCTGTTTTGGTTGAGTCACTTTATGTTCATGTTCTCATCAAGTCCTTGTGTTCATCTTCCTGATGCTGGTACATCACACACGAGTATGTATGTGTACATTTTTTGGGTGACCTATGGGGCTCAATCTTCTGTGTTACTTCTAGAAGTATGATCATTGGGGTTGGGTTGAGATTTTGCATGCTTATGGGCACTCATCATTGGATGAGCATGGGTAGGGTAGGGTAGCATATGGAGGGGCTTCTGTCCTACAACCTAGTGACTATTTTTTTTTGGTTGGAAGAAGTTTAAATAATTGATAACTAAATTAAAACATTTGGGTGGTAATAATTATAAGATAATAAAAAATTTTGGTTGTGCACCTTCCATTGAGAAGAGTTGTTTCCTAGGTTGTGCGCTTTCTGTTGAAAAGAGTAGCTACCAATACTAGCTTGGGCTTGTCAATGCCAAGTGACTCTCAATGATATCAACCTCTACATAGTAGCCCATTGAGATGTCTGACCAGGACCTATAGTTTATGCATTGTATATGTCTTGGATTCATTCATCATACTGCTTGGCGTGTGTGTTAGCCATGGATGTTGTTCTTCATATGTTTATGGTTCAATCATTATCTCCATCAGCATGGTAGATGTGGACCTATGGGTGCCACATGGTTGGGAGGAATAGCTACCTACACCACTACTAGGGACTGGTGTACAGAGACAGTTTATTGTTCTAGTGTGACCATGGCTAGATGTTTCACTTGCTACTTCAATTTCTAGAGTATACTTTCTAGTGACTTATGCTTTCATTGGGATGTTTATATATCATGTTTTGATGATGTTAGTTACTAACATATTTCCTTATTAGGATGATTAGCATGTGATAGGTGATGCTATTTACTTGTAGGATTATCTTATGCTTGTGTTGTAGCATGTTTAGTAGTGATGTCCCTATTACAATAGTACTAACAATTTGCACGAGGGATGGCTAGGGCCCACGATGGTCTTATGATGCCATTAACAGTTGGGAGGAACTGTGTACTTAGTGTTTTGTTCATTGCAATGTTTTTTTCAGTACATTATGATGTTTCCTTCCATACTTTTACTGCTTACTATTTGCTAGATGGTTAATTGTTATTCTTTCCATCTTTCATTTTCAATTTGAGTGTTCTTGCCTTGAAATGTGGATCCGGTACTTCCTAGTGTGGAAGTTTTATTTTCTATTTTATTCCTTTGTGTTATCCTTAAGAGTTTCTTGTGTTTCCTAGGTGACCTTTTGTTAGCATGGTGTGATACAATAATGTATTGCATGCCCATTAGAATTGTATCATGCATTTCCTTATTGTGTCACATGCCTCTTGGAGTTTTGGCATGTGACACTTTACATTATTGCACCCCCTTTGAAGAAATATTGTACAATACTTAAAAATTATAACATGCCCTTGAGAGAAGTATCACTCAGTCCCTAAAAATGTTGCCTGCCTTCTTTAGAATTATCACATGATACTCGAAAATATCACCTAGTGCTGATTTAAAGTATAGCCTAGATTTTTTCAAAAACCTGTGTGGATGGGTAACAGGCACTTTTTGGTAAGACCCAAACTTTTTGGGAGTTTTTTTGGATACCCTCTTCATTGTTCTTCAATCCTTTGGTGTTTCTTTTTTATTCTGGTTGTGTGTTTTTCCATAATCAGTCCTTTAGGGTTTCCTTATACTTAAGATATATTTTACTTTATGTGATGATTCATTTGAGATGGGTTCCAGACCTCTATGGTCTAAGATAAAGATTCTAGGAAATTTAAGGGCTCCAAAAATTTAGACTTAGCCAAATTTCAGGGCTTCAGGATTTCAGACTTAGCCAATTTTTAGGAGTTAGCTTTTGTCTTTGAGCTTGGTTGATCTCTTATGTTTCCTTGTTTGTAGTTTTGGTTGTAGTGGCATTTGGAGATCAATTAGTTTTTGGATGATTGTCTATCTTCTATTGTGATCTTTTTGATCTTTGTATGTTGTTGTTATGTGCACTTACACTTGTTTTTAAAAAAAAAAAAGTATCTTGCTTCTATTTCATCCTTGTTTCAAGGATCTCGAGGCAGGGCTTTACACTTCACAAGAAATTTCCTTGCATTGAGTATGATTTTCTTATTGGACTTGTTGTTTATATGTTACAATTCACATGAATCTTAACAAATTTGTTGTGTATTGAAGGTCTGATGCAAGGTCAAGGTAGGAAGTATAATTTTACTTTGTGAAAATATCAATTTAAGGTCGATTTCTTCATATGTTCTTGCCACTAGAAAAATATACTGGGTTCCAATGTTGATTTTACTCTTGATAAGCATCATAAGACATCTAATTTAATTTAATTCCATTTTAACTTTGACTAATGATGATCTTACTTTCTTTTGGATTCCATTAATTCATATGATTACAAAGTCAATTTAATGCCATTTGCATTTTAACTCTAGATTTAATTGTATAATATTTTAAGCATTAATGTTTCTTATTACATTACATGATCTTGATCATGATGATAAAATGCAAGAGTGTAATCTGAAGCATTGATCCTAAAAAAAACTTACACAATCCTATTCAAAAATAAAATTCATGCATTTCAAATGGATTGTGAAAACCTAATAATGTTACCTAATGAAGGGCTTTATTTTTTAATGAAGGGGTTTTCTTATATATTAGGGAATGGAACAATATGCATTATGTCTCCTTTGCATCATTTCTATTAACAATGTACTTAGATTATCTAACTTCAGTGAAAAAAGAAGCTCGTGTGTCCATCTACAGAAGTACAACCAACATAGCTTCTTAAGCTTGCACAATCTCAGGTTTGTCTCTACATAAACCTTGTTTTATTCACACATTTCATGTTAGTGTTCAAAATTAAAAAATTACATTCACAAGTTTAGTTTACTACATTAAGTACAACCCACATGAAAAAAAACATCATAATGTAATTGGTGTCCTATGGATTTGTTTGTCGATGTGACTAAACAAATTTTTCTATTTTGGAAAGGAAAGAAGATAACTCTTTTTCTTCTTTGACTAAGCTATGGGTTAACATGTGTCCTTTTGGGTTAACATTTCATGTTGACCATTTTTTCTATTTTGAAGAAGCACTTTCATGCTCCTTCCAAAATAGCCAATTTTTCTATTTTAAAAGGAGCATGAAAGTTCTTCTCTGAAACAATGAAAATGGTTAACATGAAATGTTAACCCTAAAAGGTCACATGACAACCCATAGCTCTATCAAAAAATAAATTTAGTTCACCATGGTGAAGAGTAAATAGATCTATCTCAGTTACTGAAGAACCTGAGAAAATTGGTGAAAGAAGGATTCAGATAACATGAGTTGTTAGCCACCAATTTTAATCAAACTTTTTTCCAATCTTGGTTGAAACATAACAAAGCTTGGTCAAATTTCCAACCAATACATTGATAAGGGCATCATCATGGGTTTGGCATCCTAGTCGGATGGACCAGTCTTTTCAACTAGCATTGGTCAAAGTTT
This sequence comes from Cupressus sempervirens, assembly GCA_028749045.1. Lineage (NCBI taxonomy): Eukaryota > Viridiplantae > Streptophyta > Pinopsida > Cupressales > Cupressaceae > Cupressus > Cupressus sempervirens. The sequence goes on from CM053793.1 coordinate 311,295,386, forward strand.
TGAGGACCATGATGACCAAATGCTTGTGCCAATTATGAGGAAAACATGCATTGATCATTCAATGGGAACAAGGATTCATCAAAATTTTGAACAAAAAAATATTGAAATATCCATTAGTCAATCATTCGACCAATTTAGTGGAAAATTTGACCAATTATGCATTGATAAAAGAGGCAATTTCTACTAGTGATTCTTTACTCTTCAATGACTAACAAAGAAACATACCTTCATCACTTTTTGCATGAAACATGTCAATGTCATCTTCTCTCCCAATGTAACACTTACTTGCAAAAATTCAAAAATACTTAACTGAGGTTACATGTCCAAGCCAAAGCTCTTAAGGGGTCTTACCAATAGCTTGTCTAATTTAAAATTTGTTCATTGTATATGTATATTTATTTTTATTTCTTCTCTCCAAAATATCTTTGAGACATTATTCTCAAAAAACATAGCTCTTGCTACCTCTATTACTTATCTATTTCTCCTTTCTTTTATACCATTCTACATAGGTGTCTTAGGGGTTGAAAGTTGTCTTAAACTCTATATAACAAGCTATATTGTTTCCAACTCTAGCAATTTCTCCATCAAAACTATTGAACTCAACAATTTTTTTCATATCACCAATCATATGATGTGAACAACCATTGTCTATGATCCAATCATACTTCTCTTTTTAACTTGTGACACTAATTCCTTCTCTTCTCTAACTTCTTCTTTTTAGGGCTTTCTTCTTTAATTGCAACAAATCCTATTTCATCACTTTCATTATCACTTTCACTCAAGAATATTTCCATGCTAGCTTCTTCATCTTCATCATTCACATAAAGACATTCTCTAGGCCTCCTTATTTTCTCTCTTAGGGCATTTAGAAGAAAAATGACCATATTCATTAGAAATCCAACATTTAGAGATTTTCTTACCTTTAGGTTCTCTTTTCACAAATAGGGAAATTACTTCTTCAATCTTTATGTCTTCTTCAGTAATTCATCTATTATTGCTAACATAATCTCCATTAATGCTCATGCTCCGTTTCAATATAATTCTAACATTCAACATGTCTAATGTTGTCCCACTTCTAGGAAAATTTCCACTCTCTGTCAAACTTATCTATGTTGCTTCCAATCTTCCAAGAAGAGTTTCTCTTATGAATTTCTCTATGCAAGGTATAACCTATTCAATCATTTGTGCTATCTCCTTATATGCAAGTGTCAAATTTTTCAAGAACTTCCATACAATTTCATCTTCATCTTTTGTTCCATCACAAGCCTTTGTTCCTGCAACAATTTCTAATATTCTACTAAAATAACTTCTTATAGATTCATCTTCTATCATTTTATCTTCATGAAACAGATATATTCAATTTTTTAATATAACCTTCTTAGCATTTTTATCACCTTCATAAGTAGATTCCAAATCTTTTTAAATTTCATTGGATTATCTAAAATATTTTACCTAAGTATATTCATTTTAGGAAGAGCTCACAAGAGTGCTTCTCTGGCAAGCATGTTACACATGAACAACTCTTTATCTTTTAGTACAATTTTCAAGATTTTCTTCTTCAATCACTTCTTTTTTACCCTTAGGGTGAATGCACCAAGTTGTGGTGCCAAAAAGATGACACACAACTAAAATTTTAAAAATTGAAAAAGTGCACAAGTGCTTTGTCTTCGGCTCCACAAGCCTTAGGCTTTTGGAACCCAAGCCAAAGTATGTGCGTGCTTTTTCAAAATTATATATATGGGATGCAAACTTGTGGCCCATTCCATTTTTTCTTGTTTCATTTTGTTGGTGCATTCTTTCCCCTCAACAATGCACATGCAGTTTGTAGAAGTTGAAGAATTTTCTCACTCTCCTCCTCAAAATACCTCCTCGTCACAAGAGATAAAGATCAAGATCATCAAGTATGTTTTCTACTCTTGTTTTTGCATTTTTTTTATATGTTTATGCATTGTTTCAATGTATTTTTTTAAAGATTTACTTTAAATATGCTTATTTATTTAAAATACAATTGGTTTCTTATTAGGAATTTGGAAATATGAATAATAAACCACCAAATCCCTAGCCTAATCAACAAAATCAAAATGAAAACTCTCCACAAGATCAAAATCAAAACCCTCCATAAGATCAAAATGAAAACCCTCCACAAGAAGAGCAAGAACTTATGCAACCTCCACCGATTGAAGGACCTCCTCCTGGCACCCAAGACAATATAATGAATAAAATAGAAAGAGGGAAAAATGAATTAGAAGAAACCATTGGTAGGTTGAAAACTTGTGGAAAAACTACTCCTATGAGAGGACAATTAGCATCCTCCCTTGAGTCCATTATGAGCCATGTAGCTTATGTTAGTGGTCAGTTGGATATTTGATGTGTTAAGAGAGAAGAAAAAAGAAGATATTATGCAAAAAAATTATCCTATAAAAATGTAAGAAAAATGGAAATGGAAAAAGGTAGCATGTGTGGATTGTTCAAAAATCCTGGAGAACAAGACATTATTTTTAATACAACTAAAAGGTTCTCCATCCACTAGTGCATACATGATGATATTAGAAATAACTTTTGGGATAGATGGTGTATGGTCTTTGATGCCCCTCCCTACAATAATCATGGCATTCCAATGTATATCTTTAAAAAATTGTATTGTGAATTCATCCTTGGGAAGATCCCCAACTATTTTGACATGTTAGATTCTCGAGGTAGAGATGGGGGTTCACCATTTGAGAGCTTGGCAGTATGTCATGACACTAATGCAATTTGGGTGTCTATTTTCAAGCCATAGGGTGAGCATGTCATTATTCCTTTAGTTGTGAAGGAACATGTAGAGACTAGTACTCTAGGTAATATCAATGGTTTAACACAGACCCTAATTCATTACACCAATCCATTAGTTGAAGATGAGCCTTCTTTGCATCGCAATCACATGTGCATGTCATGCAGATCCTTATGCACATTTAGTAGTCATGTTGGAGACACTAAATGATGGGCTATTCACTAATGAGTTCCTAAGTGACACATTTGGAATTGACACATAGGTAAACTACAATTATAATAAACTAATTTAATCACATTTCATATGTACAGTGAATGACTAATTAATTAGCATGTCTTGACGCTATTCAAACTTCTAGGTAAGAGTATTCATGGCACTAGTATAGATTCCCCTGCCCTATTTTACATCTCGTCGATGAGTCGAGAGGTATGTATTGATTTACTCATTTAAATTAATACATATATTTATTAAGTAAACATATGAAGGATTGACAAAAAAAAAAATTATCCATCTAGATTAGTTCACTATTGGACCATCAACATTCACAAGGGACTTTGAGCCTAGGCATGATACGAGATTTGTAGAAGTGCATTTGTTTCATGTTAATTTAATTCATTTGATTATATTATTCTATAAAAAAATGTAAATTATATTATATGATTTTAGTTGTTGATGTCTAAGACTCCTCCTCATCTTCACTACTCCATCGATCATGGAGTTTCTACTACAATGGCTAGTTTAGAACCATCGACCGAGGTATGAAAAAAAATCATAGTTTTAGTTCTTACTTATAATAGTTAGTATTGAAATTTCAAATGGTATTTATAAGTATGGTCAAGTGATTATATTGATTGAATTATTGTAGGGTCTTGTTACTCCTGATCATCCACGAGCCTTTGAGGTGGATATATAGAGTGACTATTTGATGGTAGTAAGAAAATAATTAATTTTGAGTGTACATATATTTTATTTCAATGTATAATAATTATTGATTCATATATACTTTGTTTGTATCAACTCTAGTTAGAGAGGAACCTAAATAAGAGGATGAGTGAGATTGTGAGGAAGACCCCATCATCACCATCATCTCCCTCCATACAATGACCGAAGACCTCTAGATATTTTTTTCCTTCCCCTCATGGGAAGGAGACAATATAGGGATGGATACACATGTATAGGCATTATTGTACGTATATCTTGGATTTTAGGTTAGTGGACATATTTGACATACATTTGATGTATGTATGGAATTTTATATATGATGTATGACATATATTTGATGCATGAGATTATTAGACTTACAACTTTGATGCATCAGTTTGTTCAAGTATGACATGATTGATTATCATAATATATATCTTGTTTTTCTTGTTTACATTTTAAGTATTTCATAAATTTCATTTTAATGTAATTTGCATCCAAAATAAGGGTAGGAATCATTACAATAAGCTTTGATAGTATCTTTTGACATATGAATAAGGTTATGATATTAATTTGTATTTAAATTGTACAAGTTATAAGTAGTTTTGATTATGAGTAACTTATTTGGAGTTTTTGTTGGGATGAGAATAGGAAAACTTGAATTCTTATTACTATTATACAATTAACATTGAAGTTTGAGTCTTGAGTTGGCTACATTTTGTAAATGTCTAAGCTTAAATCTTATTGTCATAATAAACATTTGAAGAGTTTATATTATATGCTTTATCTTTAGAACACAAGAGAACTTGAAATAAAGTTTTTAATTTATTCATGGAATTTATTATCAATATTGCTTGCTTGTCCATCTCTTTGAGATATTTATTCATGGAAACACATTATATATGATCTTCTTATGATTATAATAACTATATTTGTTGCATTTTTTCTAGGATATCTTTTGTTTATCATTATCCTAGTGTAGGGCACCTAACAACCCTTGTTTTGGCTTTGTTTGTGTTGTTGCATTCAGTCTTGTTGTGACTCTAGCCAGGCCAATGTGGTGTGTTGGTGTGTTAAGGTCAAGTTGGTTTGAATAAGCCTTGCTTAGGTATGTGTAAGATAATAAACTCTAGGATGGAGTCAAAGTGGACCAAAGTTCGTACAATGATGTTGTGGAGGAGGACTATTCAAACCTTGCTACTCAAGTCCTCGATAAACTAATGTTACACACAAAATGTATGTTGAATCCATCACTTCGAGAATGGAGAAATAAACAAAATTGGGCTTCTTATCTATAGTAATATATAAAGGAAATGGAAACGCAACACTAACTTTTAAATTCTTGAGTAGAAGCAGTATCAATCAGGCAACTTAGAAGAATGTCGAACACAATCCCCATGAGAGAGGCCAAAGAGGAAACTGCATTAAACATTGCATTTTTACCTTAGATTAAGTTAGTTCATGTTTGTAAAGTACTTTTTTCTTCATTAAACTTTTCTTTAAGTGTTCAACTTCCTATATTTTTTTCATTCTTCCTAGTATTGACACACAATATTTAGTGACACTTAGGGTGAATTCTATTTGGCATACCCGAGAATGCTCCAGTGGTCAAAAGGATGGGATGATCTTGGGACTAGGGTTTATCTAGTCACTCAAAGCTAATAGAGCAAATAGTTTGATCCCACAATGAATGGTTAGAGAGACTCAGTAGTTGGAAACTTTGTACTAGTCAACACTACAAGTTTTAGCATTAACTGAGATGGGGCCAAAAAATCAAAAGGGAATCCAATCTCCAAAAAAAGAGAGAGGTTATTGTAGGTGTCAACAACACAATCATGTAACACCAAGAATTGCATCCTTATCTTGCACAAACTCTAAGATATGCCCTATCAAAGATTTCCTCTCTATGGTATATAGTGACTCTCGAGGTCAATTCTCTTCAGCATGCCTGAGAATGTTTGAGCAATCAATGAGATGGGAAGAGCTTAGGACTAGGTTTTACCTGGACACTCAAAACTAATGGAATAGATAGTTCAATCCAATGATGAACAATTAGAGAGATTCACCCGTTGTCGACTTTGTACTGGCCAACACTACAAGTTTCAACATTGTACAAGATGGGGTCGTAAAATCAAAATGGAATCCAATCTCCAAAAAGAGAGAGAGGTTATTATAGGTCAAAAATAGTATCCTATAGCACCCAAAATTGTATACATACCTCACACAAGATCTGAGATATGCCCTATCAAAGATCATTTCCCTATTGCATTTAGTGACTCTTAGGGTCAATTCTATTTGGTGTTCCTAGGAATATTTGAGCAGTCAATGGGATGAGTCAAGATTGAGACTAGCATTTTCTAAACCACCTAGAGCTAATGGAATAGAGAGTTTGATCCCATGACAAATGGTTAGAGAGATTCAATAGTTAGGGACTTTGTACTAGCCAACACTAAAAATTTCAACATCACCCGAGATGAGGCCGCAAAATCAAAATAGAATCTAATCTCCAAAAAGAGAGAGAGGTTTTTTAGGTGTCAAAAGCATTATCTTGTAGAACCCAGAATTGCATTCATACGTCAGACAAGATCTAAGATATGCTCTCATCAAAGATTGTTTCCCTATGGCATTTAGTGACTCTTAGGGTCAATTTCATCTAGTATACTCGAGAATGTTCGAGTGGTCAACAAGATGGGATGAGCTTGGGACTAGAGTTTAACTGGCCACCTAGAGCTAATAGACAAAATAATTTGATACCATGAGGAATGGTTAGAGAGATTCACCAGTTGGCAACTTTGTACTATCCAACAACACAATTTTTTGCATCACCTAAGATGGGGTCATAAAATCAAAATGGAATCTAGTCTCCAAAATGAGAGAGTGATTATTGTAAGTGTTAAAAATATGATCTTGTAGCACCTAAAATTGTATCCATACCTTACATTAGCTACAAGATAAGCCCTATCAAAGATAATTTCCCTATGGGATTTAATGACTCTCAGGGTCAATTCTATTTGGTGTACCCGAGAATGTTTGAGTGGTCAATGGGATGAAATGATATTTGGACTAGGGCTCACCTGGCCATCCAAAGCTAATGAAATAGATAGTTTGATCACATGATGAATGGTTAGAGAGATTTAATAGTTGGTAACTTTGTACTGACCAATAGTACAAGTTTTAGCATCACTCGAGATGGGGTTGCAAAATCAAAATGAAATCCAATCTCCAAAAAGAGAGAGAGGTTATTGTAGGTGTTAGCAACATGATCCTATAGCACTCAAAATTGCATCCATACCTTGCACAAGCTCTAAGATATGCTTTGTCAAAGATGTTTCCCTATGGTATTTAGTGATTCTTAGGGTCAGTTTAATTCGATGTGTTTGAGAACATTCAAGTGATCAATGGGATGTGACAATTTTTAGACTAGGGTTTACCTAGCCACTTGGAGCTAAAAAAATAGATAGTTTGATCCCATGATGAATGGTTGGAGAGATTCACCAATTGGCATGTTTTTACTAACCAACACTACAAGTTTCAACATCACCCGAGATGGGGGTTGCAAAATCAAAATAGAATCTGATCTCCAAAGGAGAGAGAGCTTATTTTAGGTGTCAACAACATGATCCTATAGCACCTATAATTGTATCCATACCTAGCATGAGCTCTGAGATATGCCCCATCAAAGATCTCTATCCTATGGCATTTAGTGACTCTTAGGGTCAATTTCATTTGGCATACTTGAGAATGTTTGAGTAGTCAATGGGATGGGATGAGCTTGGGACTAGGGTTTACCCAACCACTTGGAGCTAAAAGAATAGATAGTTTGATCCCATGATGAATGGTTAGAGAGATTCATCTATTGGTGACTTTGTATAGAGCAACAGTACAAGTTTTAACATCACCCAAGATGGGGCCACAAAATGAAAATGGAATCCAATCTCCAAAAAGAGAGAGAGTTTTTTGTAGGTGTTTGAAACAAGATCCTATAGGAACCCATAATTTCATCCATACCTTGCATGAGCTCTGAGATATGCTCCATCAAAGATCACTACCCTATGATATTTCATGACTTTTAGAGTCAATTCTGTTTGGTGTGCCCGAGAACATTCTTGAAAGTAGTCAAAATGATGAGAAGAGATTGGGATTAGGGTTTACCTAGACACTCAAAGCTAATAGAGCAGATAGTTTGATCCCATGATAAATAGTGAGAGAGATATGAGAAAGATATGTATGCTTAGGCCACTTTGTTCAAGATATGAGCAAAACTGGTTAATTAGGCAAAATTGGGTCTTTTTTATTTTTTTGGTCAAGATAGCCTAGGATTTCATGTTTTTAGTTTTTTTTTAAATAATTTGGAACCTTTCCAAGTCCTAGAAGTGAAATCTAATGAAATTTGCGAAAGTTGCACTTTTTGTGCAAAAGTGCAAAAGTTGTAAAAGTTGCTAAAAAATCCAACTTGGTTGGAAAGGAGTGTGAAATCTAACTAGAAACCTTCTAACCTTCCAAAATATGTTTCACATGCTCATATACCTAAGAATGGGTAGTTACAATTTCCCAAACCTCCATTTACAAAAGTTTCTCAAGCAACTTTTTGAACTTTGCAACTTTTGAGCAATTTTTGCTCTTTACATCTTTTGGTCAAATGGGTCCATCTAGTACTATTCTAGGACCCTAGTTAGGATTCCTAGAACCTATTGGGTAACCAAATACCTTGGCTTCCCATCCCTAACAACTTTTAACCTATTGAGAAACTTTTGGCTCACTGAAAAACTTTTGACCAACTTAGGACCTAATGAGAAATTTTGGCTCTTTTACAAACACCTTGGGACTAGTTTCTTATTAGACACACACAACCTATATTAATATGTAAATAATCCTTCCAATAATTTTTTGATAGGATTTTTCTTGGTTGGAGGCCTCTAATGGAGTTTAGGTGGTTATAGGTTCATGAAATGCATGCCTAAGGAGCAAGAACAAGAGATCTATCTATTGGAAAGGGCTATTTTATGGTATATTATGTCTACATATGCCTTGGAGATGGTGAATCAAACTTTAGTTGGTTGAATTTTTCTTGGGAAGTCATACATTGAGAAAGCCCTAGGTTTGAGGGTTTGTAAGAGACCAATTTAGGGATTTCTTGCTTCCAGAGGTTGGAGCATCAAATTTACCTGATATTCCTTTGATTGGGTCCATTTGAGAATTTTTTTGATAGTCTAGAGCATTAGAAGCAAGGGAAGTAGGTAGTTGTTTTCAAAAACCATCCTATTTTATTCTTACAAAGGGTGCCTAGTTGGAGGATTTGTTTTTTGGTCCAAAAAACCTATATTGAGGTTGAGATATGTTAAAGAAGGCTGAAATGGGTATCTAAAAACCTATTTTATTTGAGAATACCTTTGGAGAGTTTGGGATAAAACTTAACATCTTTCTTGCTGGGGACCTGGTTGGGGGCATTTAGGCCTACTAGGAAATTTTGAGGAATTTTAGTGCTTCCCCATGCTCAAATACTTGAGAATGGCTACTTCCCAAACTATCATTTGCAACTTTTTACAAAAATTGCAAAAGTTGCTCAAGCAAATTTTTGAGCAACTTTGTAACTTTTGAGCAATTTTTGCTTTTTACATCTTTTGATCAAAAGGGTCCATCTCGAACCATTCTAGGACCCTAGTTAGGATTCCTAGGACCTATTAGGTAATCAAATACCTTAGTTTACCAGCCTTAAGAATATTTTACCTTTTGAGCAACTTTTGACCAACTTAGGACCTAATGAGCACTTTTGGCTCTTTTACAAACATATTGGGACTAGTTGCATTTCAAGTACTCTTGGAACTTATTAGACACACATAACCTCTTAACTAACCCTTTAAAAACTTCAAAAACCAAAAAGAAGTGAGGTGCCCTACACCAAAGAGTGGGAAAGTCCATTTGAAGCTATCTAGTTGTGCACTCTACATCACAAAAAGCAAGAGAGGCCCATGTTTTTATAATTATATTCAATATAATGAACCAACTAATTTTTTTCTACATTTTAATGTCTCAAGTATTGTCTCATGATTTGACTCGTGAACCTTCCAAAGAGTCTTATCATGTGGTTTTTCACCATATTTTAGCAAGTGGGCATTTGAGATGACAACAAGGTTTGAATAATGAATAATCTTCCTCTCTATTTTCCAATCCTCAAATAACCACAAGTTAGATTTCTTCATAGAATATCATCTAAGCCATGTGTCGATTACAACCACTGCACCTATATGGTACTCTAAACCTTCACCATATATAACTGAGTGATCCAATATCTTTTTGGTCTAGAAATGATGACACAAATAATAATATGTCCCTTCTTCATTGTCTTTAGGTGCAATAATAGAAAAAAACATGGCCCGTAGTGATAAATATACAAAATGTGGTCATTAATTCAGCAAATACTTAGGTAAAAGTTATAAAATCAAATATTGAATTTATAGAGATATATATTACCAGGTTGCACTAGATTAGACAAGTAGTTAAATTCAATGGAAAAATCCATCTCTACCATTTCCAATGCTTGTGGGGGCTAATTACTATCAATTGGATCCAAAACTTGTATATCCTTTTTGTCCACCCATTCAATCGACTCGCACTCATCCCAATTTTCCTATGCACATGATGGACAAAATTATTCTATTTTTCATGTGTAGATACTCTATGAACCTACATCAAAGATTCTAAAAGAGTGCAATTCACTTGATCTTGTCAGTGTGAAACAATCATTATATGGTGCAATGTTAGTATTATCTATCAACCAAAAAATCTATGAATCGTAGACTCACCTTCCTTACCTAGACCCATTGTAGCATTACACCACTGGATGATGGATTTTTCATCCCTCAACATTGCTCCATCTATGTACTTTAATTCTTCATGAGTGAAGGCTCTTTTGATGCATGCCATGTACCATCATGCTCTCCCTTTCCATGACCAAGATCTCTAAAATTTCACATATATTGAATTCTAGACAACCTGTGCATCCTACTCAACCAATAGAATATATGTGTATTCTTGAATTGATATGTGAAATTGTTTGACCAAATAATGTGTTGGAGATATGATATTCCTCTATTAACCAAATCTCTATAAAATAGTTGAAAACAACCATGTACAAACTCTGTAGAATATGATCAATCATCATTGATGTAAAAATGATACTCTCTCAATATCTTCCTCTCATCCTGTGTACTTGTAAGTGAATACATGAATGTTATTTGAAAAAATATGGAAATCTGTTCAGAAGTATAATACTTTTCTTGCACCTCATTTTGTGGTCGTAGTGTGTAGTTCTCTACAAATTCTACAACTAAAATGATGATATATAGTGGAAATGTATCCTTGCACAAATTGAATTACAATCCAACCATCAAGCTCTATGTGTATGCCTTAGATACTTGTACATAATATTTTCACAAAAAATATTCATGAACTCATACACTAGAATCTCTTCAATGACTAAATCACATCTTTTACCCTATTTCCCATTTTTTAGAGCATATGTCACTGTCTGATATTTTCTGTAATCTATTATTTCATTACCAATTGTGTGTGTACTATCCATATGTTCACAAGTTGATAAAATCTACAAAGGACCACAAAATAAGCATTTACCATCCAAGAATGATGTCTTGTAAAATTATTGACCATCCCTTATTTCACATAAAATGTTGGATAAGAATCCCCTTGAAGATCTAGGTGGCTCATTCATGTCACAATCTTGCAAAAAAAAATTAGAATGCAAAAACACATATATGCCTAAACACATCAAAGTGGTTATAAAATTCAATATGTATCCTATAAAAACAAGTTGTGTGTGTGTGATTTATCTTCACATAGAAAGGTTTACCCATCTCAGATAATCTTTGACTTATTCAAATTTGAGGATACATACCAATAAATTTTGCAAAAAATTGTGTATGAGTTAGAGTCCAGAAAATGTTTCGCATGTGGATCATGATTTTGGTTACCAATCCTCCTTCTTAAAACATCTCTTTGATTAGGGGAAACATGCATGTTATTTGTCCAAAAATCTTCAATGATTTCAAAGCTTCACTAATTTATTTATCCTTTCATGGTAGTCTACCATTAAATGTCCATAACTCATTTTTTGTTGGATCTTCGACTCTCTCACACCTTGTCATGGCTCTCCTTAGAGTACCTCTACTAATTTTCAATATTTTTTTTGTCTTTCTCATGAGTCAAGCTCTCTTCATTTGGGTACTTACTATTGTTGATGTAAGTACATGTCTTGTGATGTTACTATCTTTGGTGCCTAATTTAGAACCCACTTTGTCATATGCACTGATTAGATACTTTACAATGCTTTTTTCTTTTAAATCATCCATCATTCTTAGCCCAAGAATCTTCATGATGAGCCTATATTTCAAATTCCTCACTATTTCAACAAATAATTGGTATTGACCTATAATATTTAACTCTTCAAACAATAATCTCCACATATGATTAACTTTTCTTTGGCAAGTATGCTTTCTAATCTTGTCAAGCATTGATTTCAAAATTTTAGGAACAAATATTTTGGTCTTCTAAAATGAATTTTAGAAGGTGTTATAATCTCTTCCATTTGCTCAACATTTTGAGCATCAACATAAGGTTGAGTATTTTGTGTACCTTGAACTGAAGATGATGTGCCTTGGCAATCAAATGCAAAAATGGAATAACACCTACTTGATATGTTGATGTTGTGCCTTCAACATGACATGATGGAGTGTGTACATTTTCAGATGTAGAAATTAGTGTCTCTTCAATATAAGTTGATGATATGACTATTGGAAATATTCAAGATAAGCTAGGTTACTGAGAGGGGAGAGTTGAATTAGTAACTTATAAGACTTTTTAAGCAATTCAGCATTTTAACCATTCATCATTCATTTATCTAATCTACTGCATAAATGAAAGATTAATCATTCATTGCACATGCACACAGAGATTTGGTGACCCAGAAACCTTCCAAATAGAAAGTAAAATTGGGGTGGGGATGATGCCCACAAAACTTTGTTACTATAGAATGAAGTTGGCCAGTTAAGGCTTTCATTGGTCACTTCTGATGATCTGCCTTGTTAGGAGCACATAGGACTGCTAGGTCCACCTTGTTATTACAAACATACACTGAAGTATGCACTCTATTAGGAGATTTATACAAAGACTGTTAAGTCTACCATGTTAAAGGATTTACAAAACTAATTCACCTATTAGGATGAAACAGTGGATCTACTTACAAATTTGATTTTCTGATTAGATCCTTGAAGTATAGATCACCTCTTGTGACTAATGAATCTTTTCTGCTCCTTGTAGACCTTGTTAAATATTCTGCTCTTTTGTTGATTCACAAAACATTACATGTCTCTCTTGATACATTTATCCATATCTTTCTCACTTTCTACAAATGATATCATACATTACATATATACCATTCCAATATTTACAATTGCAAGGTCGCCCAAAACACAAGTGAACAAAACATTATAGAGTCGGCCAGATAGTAGAAAACTTAGGTTCCTCAAGCTGACTTGGTGACCTTCTAATACTCAGCATCCACTACATTACTCAGCATCATCATTCACTTGGTAGATGTAAAGGCTCGATTCATACTATCCACACAACATTGCTTGGAACTCGGTAACCATTGGTGACTCGGTAGATATAGTGTCACTCGGTAGAAACTAACTTTTTTGTTTATCTTGCTTTTCTCGGTGAACACTTAGTCCTTCATTTACCTTTTTCACTCAATAAACACTGAGTCCTTTGTTTACCTTTATCACTCGATAAACACTGAGTCCTTCATTTACCTTTTTCACTCAGTAAACACTGAGTCCTTTGTTTACCTTTATCACTTGGTAAACACTGAGTCCTTTGTTTACCTTTTTCACTCAATAAACACTGAGTCCTTTTTTTACCTTTTTCACTCAATAAACACTACAAAATTTCTCATTCACTCGGTATCCTCTGGAATGCTCGGTAAGAACTATTTACCTACTAAACTTATAAGGTAACCAGTGAATGCTCGATATACACTATAGACTAAGTGAAGAGCTAGATAAGCATTCAGAATTGAATAAGTGTTTGCACTAATGACAAATATATCATAATTCCAACAATAACTTGAACATTGGAAGATGGTGTAGCTTCACAATTTAATTATCTTCTTGAGCATAAGAGTCTCATTCATTCTCTTTGTCTTTCCAATTCTTCCTCTTTGTTTCTTTGTATTAGTGGTTTGTGTTCCTCTTCAAAACACAATTCTTCATTATTGCATTGCAACTTTCTTTTTTCACATGTAGTTTCATTTTATCTCTTTTAATTGTGAAATCTCTCTCCCTCTATTCCATTGTTTTAGTTTTTAGTTTCTTCCTTGGCGTGATGCTGATTTATATATGTCAAATTATTCAAACATTTGAATTACTTACAATTTGTAAATAATAAATCATTCAAATACATATACAAATTATAATTATTTTAATGAATACACAATATATATTAAACAAATTATCAAATTTCTAACCATTTCCAAATAAAAAATCATTCAAACATACAAATTTAAATGAATTCACTATATATTAAACAACTTATCAAATTATAATGAGATTTTTCTCTATACTAACAAAGAATATTTAAACAAATGGATGTCCTCAACAATGCTAGAAATAGTGTAGTGGACAGCTTTCACACCACAAAATGGATTTTTCATGAAATCCAAGAGCTCAAATATAGAGTGAGAAACTTAGAGAGGCAAAACTACAACTTGAAGAATAGGATAACAAAGGATGAAAAGAACATGGACAACAGAGTGGAGGAAGTGAGGAATAGGGTACAAATGATGGAGAGCTCTATGCATATTATAGTTAAACAAATATATAATATTCTCAAAGAGGCTAATGAGAATATAAAGTTTCTCATTGACAAAGTGGAAGAACATAGAACTAGCACGGAGGAGGACCCAGCTCCCAACAGCGCCTAGGATAGGTCACTTGAAGATAGTTCGAAAAAGCATATTAGATCTAGCATGAGGAAGAAGGACATCCTAGAACCTAACAAGGATCTCTCAGACATGAAGGAGGTGACTAGTAGATTGTCAAAGTTGGAAATTAGTGATGCAGAGATTCTCAGATAAATAACCTGAGTAGTCTTCTTGGCTTTTTTTGCCGGTCCTAGTTTCTTGTCTTGCCCCCTAGTCTTTTTAGGTGTCTTTCTTTTATTGGTAGGGGTTGTTTCAATTGGTTGCTTTTAGTTAAAACTATAATTCTAAGTGTTTCTTTTTTGTCAATTCTTTGTTATGTATAGGTTTTAGGGCCCCATTAAAATATGTTTTCCTTAATAAAAAACAAAGAATATTTAAAAAGGATTGTACTAACCTTTTCTATTGAAAGAATATTCAAAAATTCTTCAAATAGTGTATCCAATGATTGAATTTGGTGTTTGATAGCTTCCAATAGCATGAAAGAATTTTCAAAATGCATTCATATAGTGTATCCAGTGATTGAATTTGGTGTTTTCTAGCTTCCAACATCATGAAACCCTTGTTTTTTGTTAGAACAACAGAATAGACAATAAACAAAAAAAAAAAGAATATGGGTCAATACAGACCCAAAATTTTGTTATAACTCTTTTTTGGTGTTTTGATATAGTGATACCTTGATCTTCATCTCCATATTTATCTAGCTAAATCTCTCTCTCACTCCTCTATTTTACTATATATTTCTCACACTCATCTCTCTCTCTCTCCCTCCTATCACACCTTCACCCATCCCTTTCTCTCCCTCTCTCTTACTCTCTCCCTCTCCCATCCCACCCCCTTCTCTCTCTCTCTACTCTCTCTCACTCTCTACCCTCTCTCCCTCTCTCCTTCCCTCTCTCCTTCCCTCTCTATTGAAATTTAGGCTTACAAAGTGCATGCACACTATGTAAACCTAAATTTAAAAATGCTTTAAATAGTCCATGCTCACTATTTAAAGCTTTAGATTCTACCAAGCCTAAGGCTTGGACTTTCCTTGGGGATCCAACCCAAAGGTTTGGAGTCTCTAAACTAGTTTGAGATGTGTTTTGCAACAATCATACAAAAAATTATTGATTTTTCTTTTGTGCTCTCCTTCAAGTTTCCTCATGGTTGAGCATCGATAAAATTAGGTTACATGACATTGTAGATCTTTGTGTTAGCTATATAACTATATAATTTATTTCAAATTAAAACTATTTCAATCCTTTTGATTGTATGTCCATTTTCTCTCAAAACTCAACATGTACTAATTGGGGTGTAGATTTTAGCTCCATCGAATTTTGCAACAACTAAGTTTTTTAGAAACTAGACTCCATTCTACACACATTTGAAAAAGTAAAGTTTTGATTTGAGATTATTTTTCAATCATTTATAGGGGGAGCACATAAATATTTCACATTTTTGGGATGTGTTCAATTACAAAATTAATTAAAAAAATACACATTATAAAATTACCCAAAAAATCTAGGATAAACTACATGATATTAGGCAACTTTTGACCAGAGACATTAAAGAATTTCAAAAAAAAGGTTAAAATTTTAGAGGGGGGCATACTTTTTAGTATGTTATATTTTTTTTCTAAAAAAGAAAGAACCACTTTTTGTGGCCCCCTTTTTTGAAGACCTAAAACTAAACCATTTTGGAAAAAAAATAGTAGTTTAGAAACTAGATTCAAAGGACTACTACTTTTTTTTTTGTCATATCTTAAAATGTTGAGCATAACTATCTTCAAATTCTTGTTGAAGTTCAAAAATTATTGATTTCAGAAAAGACAAAAAAAAACTAGCCACTTATGCACCCCTTTTGGAACCACAACTTAGTACACTTACCCCTTATTAGCCAATATCCAAGACCCATGCATAGAAAAATTTTCTTCATCTACTCTTTCCAACTATCATAGTTAGGTCCATCAAACTTCAAACTATCATTTTTTAAATGACTCACCATAGATCTCCTTAAGTTATTAAGATTTTGCTTCAAGGACCTAATGCTCTGATACCAATTGTTAGAAAGTAAAGTTTACCAAGATAACTAAGAGGGGAGGGGAGGGTGAATCATTTATCCAATCAAAACAATAGTTATCAACTTTATTAAATCTAAAACATGTAATCAACAACTACAATAACCATAAGGAGATAACCATACACAATAACACCATATTTTTTGACTAGGGAAACCCTTGATCAAAGGGAAAACCCCAATGGGGATGGTACCCCCATAATTTTAGTAGCTCATAGATGGTGGTTGTTCACATCATATGACTAGTGATATGAAAAAAATTGTTGAGTTCAATAGTTATGATGGAGAAATTGTCAAAGTTGGACACAACATAGCTTGTCACATAAAGGGAATAGGATCTACTACTCATAATGGTAAAGCTAACAATGATGATGTTTATTTTTTTGATGGTATGAAACATAATCTTTTGAGTGTTGGAAAAATGGTTGGTAAGAGATATCAATTTTAGTTTAAAGAAAGGACATGTATCATCAAGGACAAAGATGACAAGTTGATTGTTTAGGGGGTATCAAGGAGATAATTATGGAGATGCTCAAGAAAATAATAATCAAAACTAATTTCTAATATTATTATGTGTTGCCCCAATTTTAGTCCATATCTTTACTCTAGGGTTTTGATTCAAGTAAAATGTCAATTGAGTTTGAGTCTAGACAACCTATAGGATGGCCTTTCTTCTCATCATTCCTTTGAGCTAACCTAATGCAGGAAATCATATGAGAAATGCATCAGTCCAAAGCTAAGTGATTAGGGTTTGGAGGGTTTGTTATGCATTATCTCAATGAGAAAAAGGTCAAGATATTCTGCTAATTCATATTTTCTTATTTCTAATCATGTTGAAGACAAAGATTCATTTTGAGAAGTAGTTCTTCATGAATGTGTTTCTAAATCTCTAAGAGTTTCTAACTTCATGGTCAAAGGTCTATATCTAAAGAAGAATACATTTAAAAGAGATCATAGGCATATTTAGAGAAAATACAATAGATGACATTGAAGACTGAGGCTAAAAGATTGATATAGAGATAGTAAGAATAAGTTAGAAGAAAGATCAGTTGAATTCAATATTGAGTAAGAAATCAAAAATGAAAAAATGATGAAAGAACTAAGTCAAAGGTGGTATGAATCTTTTTGAAATGAAATCAATAGTTAATATTTAAACCACATGTATACATTGCAAAGTTGACAATTCAATTGAATAATAGAATGCATGCTATTGGCCAGTTGAAAATTCAAATGCTTAGTTGTCAGATTGGGTCCCATTCAAATATTAAATGAAAATAGAGAGTGCATTCAACCATCAAATCAAAGAATATTCATGATTGTCATTATATCCCTACTGAAAGTTGTAAGATCATTATTCATAGCAACATAGCAATAGATAAACATGTGTTTTGATGGACCCATTATATTTCATGGGGTACAAATAGGTTGATGTCAGACTCTTGGGGCAATGAAAAAGTGCTAACTATTCACCATAGTGTGTATAGCCAAAAAATTGACCTACAGTATAGAGAAAAATAAAGGGTTAAGAACTTTTTCACCACCATCAGATCAAAGAAAATATACAAAGATCATTATGTCATCATAAAAAGATGCCCATTTGATAATCTATGTGACAAAGCAACAGAAACACATGTGTCCTATGGACCATCACATTTCACAAAGCAACACTAGGTCAATGTCAAATCTTCCAAGCAATGAATTAGTGCCATCTATCTGCCATGATGTGCCTAGTTGGAGAGTAGACCTACACCACAAAACAAGGAGACTTAACATTATTTTATTACCATCCTTAGATCAGAAAAGGATCGATGCTTGTCACCATCTCATGATGTAAAGTTGCAAGAAAAATAATCATAGTGACATAACGATGGAAAGACACATGTACACAAAGGGACCTGCAAAGGAAGTTACATAGAAGGTTCATAATAATTTAATCTTGACCATTGGTTTACAAAGTTTTGGTGATCATTGTAATATGAAATATTTAGGTTGATGCAAAATAGTATAATATGAAGAATTAATGATTTTATACAAGATTTTGCAGAATTACATGAAGATAAATAGTCATTGGGCATTTTCAGGAATACCATAGATTCAGAATTGTCAGTAGAAGAGATACCATGTGCTCATATCATGATGCAGATCAGATAATTTTATATTTAATTCTCATTTTCTTTTATGTTATGTGGCTATTGCTCTACCAGAATTGAGGGATGATAGAGAACTATAAATGTAACCTCATTTGATAATGTAAAGGTCAACAAACTTGATGGCAAGTTGGTCTATAATTCCATTTTCCCTATTTACTTGTTATGTTTTGTTTCCCATCGATAGATTAGTTCTATATTAAGAGTTGAAAGACAATTATATGTGATACTATGATAATCAGGTGGATTCCAGTTCATTTTGATATTTGTAGTAGAGGTGATTCCATTTACTTTCTTCATATATAATTTTGCTTCCTCTCTTGTTCATTTCATATTATGCTAGATAGTTTCATTAGGAATTGAAGGATAGATGTATGTGAATCTATTAGTAGCTTGCTGAATTCCATTTCATTCAAGCCTAGTAGTCAAAGAAATTCCATTTTCCCTCATGTTCATTTCTTCTTCTCTTCATCTTTTGCATTCGGATGGTTAAATCTACATTTAGAATAGAAGTAAGAGTGAAAAATCTCAAGATAGTCTATTACAGTCATTCCATTGGGTGTGATAGGTTGTCCAAATCTATTTTTCCTAAATTGTTTGTGCCTACAAACAATTTGGTTATCCTTTACTACTCCAAGGTTAAGAGCTTATAATATCAAAACTTTTCATCTCATAAAAACATATTCATTTTATATCACTGAAACTCATAGGGAGCTATACCTAGTCAATTCAGAGGGCTATGGTAGAATACATACACTAACCCATTTGTTGGTAAACATCCTTTTGTCTCTCCAACCATTGGGTATCAAAGAGTCAAGATTATAAAATCTAATAAGAGAACAAATTGTTAACCAACAATATGTTTATTTATAATATTAATGTATTTTTATAGACATATTATATTATGAGACCGTTTATGCAGCAAGGAAAAAGGATGATGAAGTCCATTTATGGAGCAAGGAAAAAGGAGGATTAAGTTCGTAATATCACTTTATATATTACAATTGTTTTAGGTTAGTATCTCTTTTAATAATTTTGAGGTGAGTATTTTACATTCATTTATTTAATTTTCCAAATTTATAGCCCTTCCAAGGTATTTTGTACTAGCTAATATTTGCAAATTGGATAATTTTAGAATTTTTTGTCTAGTAATTTGGCTAATAATTTAAGATTTGATATAGCCTAAATCACCATAGTTTTATAAAATTCAGTTCTAGAATATTTAAAATCACTCAATAATTTATTTTATTAAAGAAATTAAACTCAAATATTCACCACAATATTCATTACATGATTATATTTGAGTCACATAAATATAATATATTATTGGAGAAATTAAATTGAACTAATAAATAATTATCATAATTATTAGTTACTTTAGGGATACATCACCAATATTTAGTTTTCACTATTGATTTAAAGTATATGTAATGATCCTCATAATATTCCACAGGGTAAAAAAATGTTCAATTTTGATTTGTATTATTCCATGGCGATTAATGAACTTCCTATTATTATTGAGATTTTTCAATATTTTATACAAAAAAATTATGATTCAAAAATAATCACCAATATTAATCATATTTAGAATACAAATTGAGATATTCACCAAAAGAAATAATTTTATTTTTTCAAAATAATGAAAGATTCGCCAGTATTTTAGATCTTTTTTTGGAGGCAGCTTTCTTAAATTTTACCTTGAGCCCTTCTCTTCTCGCATCAAGTGCCCTTTTATGACCATGTATCATGTTAGATAATGACAACAATGAGGAAAAGTGGAAAAAATGAGATTGTGAATAAATATTTCTTTATTATAGAAAAAAATTATAGTTTTATCTTCAAAAGGAAACTATAAGTATTATGAAGGAATAAACTAGGTTTTATTCTATGTTGAGATTTTTCTCATCTCCTCAAGAGGTTGTATATATTTACCTCAGTGAAGGCATATCATAATATTTTTCAAGAAAAATATTATAGTAGAAAATATAAAGTTGGAGATGTGATTGAATTTCTTCTGAACAATAAGATTACCAATACTTTCCCAATGGATGTTTCCTTGACATATTGTCAAGGTTTTACCACATATATCTATGTATTGTTGGTTTTTTTTTATTGTTCATTATTTCTCTTATTTTTTCTTTGCATCTAATTTGTCTTGTAAGTGTATTGTATATGGTTAATCTTTTCTCTCTCATAACAAGTGGCATGAGACTAGTTTTTTTTTGCAATACCTATGTTAGAATTTGGTGTTAATTTTTTGCAAAATCAAATGGAAAAGGTTTTGAATGCAAGATTTGAGGTGGAGAAATTTAATGGAAAAAATAAATTTGATCTATGGAACATCAAGATGTGTACATGATTTGTTAGTGTAGCAAGGATTCCATAAGGCATTAGCTAGAAAGTCAAAGAAACCAATAAATATGACAAACAAAGATTGGGAAGATCTGGCTATGAGAACCCTAAGCACAATTTGTGCATGTTTGGTAGATGAGGCTCTCTTTAATATTGTTGGAGAATATACAGATGGAGGTTTATGGAGTAGAATAGAGAGTCTTTATATGAAAAATCCTTAACAAACCAATTCTACTTGAAGAGTGAACTATACAACCTATGATGAAAGAAGGTATAAAATTTTTGATCATTTAAATGTTTTCAACAGTCTAAGTTTTCAATTGGGTAGCATGGATATAAAAATTGAAGACAAAGACAAAGCAGATCCACTCTTATGTTCTTTGCCTGAATCCTAGAATCAATTAATTACATCTATTAGTCTTAGAACAAATGAATCCTTTGAATTTGATTATGTTATGAGAGATTTTTTGTCTCAAGGTGCAGAGGAAATCTAATATAGAAATCTCCATAGTGAAAGAAATGGTGGCTAGAGCTTGTTCCACAGAAAAAGGGGAATGTTTGAGGGATAAATCTGACAAAAAGAGTAAGGAAAAATGTTGGTATTGAAATAAAGAAGGTCATCTCAAGAAATATTATTGCAAAAGAAATAAAGAGAATGATGAATCGAAAAAGGAAGTGAGTCCAGCTGAAGCAAATTCAGGTATGGTTGGTGAAGTGTTATCTATTTGCAATATCTTACAACATCAAGATGAATGGATTTTAGATTCTGGTGCTTATGATCACATGTGTCCACATAGCAGTTGATTTTATTTTTACTAAATTATTGATGTAGGTGTTGTTTTTATGGGAAATAACATGTTTCTTGTAAAACTATTGGGATTGGGAGTATTAGAATCAAGATGTTTTATGGTGTTGTAAAGACATTAACAAGGGTGAGACATGTACCTAAAGTAAAAAAGAATTTATTTTCCTAGGACTTTTAGATTTCGGTAGTTATAATTTCTCCTTTAAAGGTGGAGCTCTTAAAGTGTCCAAGGGGATTTTAGTGGTGATTGAGGCTATAGAATTCAAAAATCTTTATAGGCTAGAAGGAAGTACATATGGAAGTCATGTGACTGTGGCATCTAAGGAAATTGGTGAATCTACTCATTTATGGCATTAGTGATTAGGTCATATGAGTGAGAAAGGGCTAAAGATACCTATAAATCATAAGTTACTTAAAATCTTTGAATTTGAATTTTTGCAAGCATTGTTCCTTTGGAAAGAAATGTAGAAAAATGTTTACATTTGGTAGTCATATAAGGAAAGGTATTCTAGACTATATCAATTCGGATGTTTAGGGACAATCCCCTATAGTTTTTTTTGGAGGAGTGTCATATTTTATAATATTTATAGATGACTATTCAAGAAAAGTATGGGACTTTTTTTATTAAAATTAAAGTTGATGTGTTTGGTGTATTCAAACAATTTAGATTTTTTGTTGAAAAGAGTACACAAAGATCAATCAAGTATCTGATAATAGATAATGGAGGTGAGTTCACATATTTAGAGTTTGAGAATTATTGCAAGAAAGTTGGGATCACAAGGCATAAAACCATAGTCTACACTCCTCAACAAAATGGTTTTGTTGAACGCATGAATAGGACTCTTCTAGAAAGGGCAAGAACTGTGCTCAGTGGTGCAAAATTACAGCAAGAGATATGGGAAGAAGTAGTTAATATAGCATGCTATTTGGTAAATTGGTCATTGTCAATTGAAATAGATTGCAAGACTCCTAGAGAGGTATGGACAAGTCATTCATGTAATTTTTCAAATCTGGAAATATTTGGTTGTGATGCCTATGCTCTTGTTTTTAAAGATTAGTGTTCTAAGTTAGACCCCAAATCCAAGAAATACTCCTTTACATTAGCTATGATGATAGAGTTAAGGGCTATAAATTGTGAGATCCTACTACATATAAAATCATCATTAGCAAAGATGTAGTATGTTATAAATCCTCTCTAATAAAATTATATTTTGTAAAAATAAATTGGAACATGAACAAGTACCCCAATATCAAAAAGGTCAGTTAGAAACCCATCCTTCTACCGAAGTAAAAGAGCAAGAAGATCTCTATGAAGGAGAAGGTACAAATTTAGAAAATATACATGAAACTATGAAAATACCACAACCATCTCCAAGGATATTTCATGAGTCAAAAATCCACCTAAAAGGTATGATGATTTTGTTTTATTGTTTGCTTTGATTTCTAACAATGGTGAACCAAGTTGTTATCATGAAGAAATAAGTGATGCTAAATGGAAAATAGAAATTAAAGAAGAACTAGAAGCCTTAGAGAAGAATAAGACATGGCTTCTTTTCCAAAGGGTAGAAAGGTTGTTGGCTACAAGTGGGTCTATAGATTGAAGAAGGGTGTATTGACATTAAGGTCAATTTTTCTATTAGTGACTTAACACTTAGTTGGTTTCATTACTACTAAGCTCTATAGTTGCTACTAAGCTTATCATTCATCTAGTACTATTAACCAAGCATTTCAATTCCTACCAAGCTAAATAGTTAGATTACAATTCATGGAAAGCTTCATAGTATCAACCAAGCATCTAAGATAGATTGTAGTATTTTTCAAGTTCTACAATGTCTGTCGAGCTTTAGAGGCTAAGCACAATGTTAATCGAGCTCTGCAATGTTAACCAAATATATTAGTGTCTAATGAGCTTGCAAGATTGACAAAGAGAATTCAATGTTGACTGAGTCATGCAATGTTAACCGAGCATTTTAATATCTATCGAGTTTCTCATTTTTCACTAAGTCATACAGTGTTGATCGAGTTCCTGCAACTAAAGTGATCAATATGGACCGAGCTTCAATGTCAAACAAGTGTAATAATGTTTCAAGTGTTGATAGTTTTTTTAGAGTGTCAAAACATCACCAAGTTTTTCTTCTGAACCCAAGTTACAGCAATGGGCCAACTTTGTGAATTATGATGAATTTGGTATTGTAGCCAACTCCATAAAGTAATTAAGTGGATTGGTATATATCTAATGTATTGTATCATATCCAAATATAATCAAGTATGAGTATGTGAAGAAGTAAGAAGCAGATGAGTGCAAATTGAAGAAGGCTACATGCAGTATATGGTATAGTAAAGACTTATCTATCATATTCAAGTGATCATTGCATTTCAAGGAATCTCATTAAGAAAATCAAAGTTGTAGATCAGAGATTGGCCACTGATTCATCCTAATAGGTGCATTAGTCAAATCCTTTAATCAGGTGGACTTAACAATCTTTTGCTAAATTTCCTAATGGAGTGCATACTTCACTGTATGTTTTTAAATCCTTTAACAAGGTGGACCCAATAGTCCTTATTGCTCCTAATAGGGAAGATCACCAGAAGTGGTCAATCATAAGCCTTAATAGACCAACTTTGTACTATAGTACTAAAGTGTGTGGGTATCATCTCACCCTAGTTTTACTTTCTATTTGGAAGGTCTCTAGGTCACCATATCTTGTGTCAAAATGTTATGAATGTTTATTACTTTCATTCTTTCATGCATGCAATTAGATCAAAATAATATATGAAGGATTAATTGGCAAATTAAGTTCAAATTTTTATTCATTCCTAATTCACCCCTCCCCTCTCAGTAATCTAGTCTACCTTATAATTCAAATAATTGGTATTAGAGTGTTTGGTTCTCACATTAGAAGTTTAACATCTTGAGAAAAGATTAGAGGTAGTGGAGGTATATAGACTAGAAAAGACTATTCAGAATGAAAAGTTGGATGTAGAACTAGCCATTGGAAAACTCAAGAAAGAAAAGGAGAAAATCTCTCAATCCTTGCAAAGAAGGAAAGATCTTGTAACATAAATGAATGTCAATTTCTACATTGAAGAAAGAATTGAAGACTTATGCCATGAAAGATATTTTGATGAATCTAATGAAGAAATCAAAGACCTACTTGAGAAAATACTCAATCTTCAAGAAGTCATCAAAAAGTTGAAAAGAGAACAAGAAATTCTATCAGTCAGATTATGTGAAGTCATGGAATAAAAAGAAAAAGGAAATGAAGACATAGAAGAAAAAGACAATGAAATGAATCAACTATTCCTTCAACAAAAAGATTTGATTGATCAACTCAATGATACCAATCAAGAGATTGTCAATCTAAGGACAAAGAATAAATGATTGTAGAATGATCTCAACATGGAAAAGAAAACCAATGAGAGAATGATGAAATCTCAAGAAAGCATGAATTAGTTGGATAAGAAAACTCAATATAGACACAAAGGAAAAGCTAGATTGGGATATACAGATGAAGGTGAATTATCTCAATAAGGAGCTCAAAAGAGAAAAAGACCTACTTGCAATCATAATGGTAAGATATGCCATACATCAAATCAATGTTGGAGCAATGGTAAAGAAAAAATCAATGGAAAATGTTAAAACTATAATAAGCATGGACATAGAGCAAGTGAATGCACAAAGAAACCTAAGTTTAAAGGAAAGTGTCATAATTGCAACAAAAAAGGACACAAATCTTTAGAGTGCAAAACCAAGAAGTGAAACCCAACAAAGAAAATTGTGAAATCAATATTTGGATGGGATTACAATACGTGTTGTAGATGTCACTACTATGGTGATTTTGGGCACATTGGAGAAAATTGTGTAAAACATCACATGAGGAAGAGAGACACTACAAAAACATATTTTGTATGTACAAAACTTGGACATCTTTCCAAGAACTATATGAATCATGGAAGAGTTGAAGATGAAAAGAAAGACAAAGTTAAAAATATTAGAAAACAAATAAAGTAGCAATGGGTGTAGAAATCTCTAGAGAATACAAGCCAAGGTCATGAAGTTGTTGACACCCAAGTCAATGATTTTGGTGGCACAATCACTTCAACTTAGTTCCCTATGGAGATCACTGGAATTGTGATTCAAAAGAAGTCATCTAACATCAATTCTAGCTAGCAAGCAAAAAGATCCATATTAGAATTTAAGATGGAAAAGGATCATCGAGTGATGATAGAATTTCAAGACCTTATTGAGCAAGGTCAGGTCACAAGACCTTACCGATCAAGGTCAAGATGCACTATACTTACCAATTTTTGGATGTAGATGTTGAGTTGTTAACTCTACCTAGTACCAAGTTTAGATTGAGTAATGGTAACCCTACTGAGTTCAAGGCTTGTATCATGTTGAAGTTTCTACCAAGTTGAAGGTGTCTTTCAAGAAATAAAGATCAAACTAAGTGGAGGGCATCTTGTCACCGATTAAACATTTGTATGAAGAATTAATGTTGATCATAAAGACAAAATAGTGTTAAAAGGAAAAAAATTGTCAAATCATTTCACCATGAATTTTTTGAGCTAAGAGTGAAGAGAAATCTCAAAGCCCCTAAGAAATTTGAAGCAATATCTGGTAAAGATTATTTTAGTGTTCAAGAATTATCAAGAAAATGGCGTCTTCAAGAAGAAAAGTGAAGAAAGGTTCAGAGATGTTGATTCATGGAGTAGATTGCAAGGCTCTCGCATTCAAACTAACCCCAAAAATTGTAGAGGCACTTGACCCAGTTAGAACATATTGTCAGATCCTTCTAAAGGTACTTCTTATACATTATATAAGGGTATTTTATCACTATTCAATTCAAGAGCTTGGAACCCTAGAAATGAATCTTGCATTCAATGAATTATGTATGGATGGTTCTTTGAAACTCGAACATAAAAATTTGGAGATGAAGGGTTTGACGCACATTATGCATATGACACAAGATTTTCAAGGAAAATAGATCAGATATATCCTGAGCAAAGGTCAGGAGATGCATTTGTGGTTGGATCACCCTAGCTCGATCACAAAGAAGATGATATATAGGATTACTAGGTTGCTAATGTTGAATAAAGCTAAGACTACAAAAACCCTAGGTCAGGTTGAACTAGTGAAGACAACTCTTGATGAGTGGGATGGAAGAGGAATGAAGCTTAATGGAGTGACATACACAGAAATCAAGTTTGGGATACATGTGGTTTATCAAAAGTTATATAGCTTGAGAAATTTGAACAACATTCCCTAGAAAGAAGTTGATCTAGAGCTAAAGGTGGTGTAAAATAACTTATCTTTTGACCATGTTGAGCTACTATTGAGACAATTGGGAAAAAACATGGAGATCATCCAAGTCTCCAAGAAAAATCTATGTAAGTATGGTTCTCTTTTAACCTATTTATTCTTCTATGTTCAAATTTTTTTTCCCTTCTAAAGGAACTATGGTATGGAGGAAAGATACACCCATATTATATCAAATAAATGAGTTCATAGCTGAAATGGGAGAAAACTTTGAAAGTATAATGGATGTCTACTTTGAAACATTCGAGGAGAAAATACAGAGTAGATATAGGATTCCTAAAAAATTAGTAGAAGATAATGAGTAGGATATTTATTTTTTGGTAGACTATGATACAGTTCACATCTAAGCAATTAGGCCAGGAGTGGCATGGGTAAAACCTTTTAGTTATGAGGTTAACATTGATGACACCAAAGATATTATTAAGGCTCTCCTAAATGAGCATGTGAATGCCAAGGCTACATACTTTGGAACAGATGAGGAGGCAAAGGCTAGGATTGAACTTGAGATCAAGTTGCCCTAGGTAGTAAAAAAAAGAAGAAAGGGGGTAGAGAAAATCATGAAGAACACCAATTCATCAAGATCTTCTCTCATGCTTACTAAAGGAAACAAAGATGAGATAGCTAAAGATGAAGATGAAGATGAAGAGGAGAATGAATAGGAAGTAGAACCTGATGAAGAGGAACCTCCCAAGAAGAAGGGGAAGGTCATAATAAAAAAAGTCTACAAAGTCTTCCCCTACCGTGTTCACAAGGAGATCCACCAAATCTAAAAACTAAAGTTGGGTAATGAAGAGGATGAAGCTGAATAGATAATATTTTAGAAGAATACCCCTATCTTTTAATAGAGGCTGAAAAGACTAGAAGGAGGAGGAGGTGTTTCATCCTTCAAATAACTTAAGTATGACACCAAGAGTGTAGAAGAGAAGAAATATATTGAAGAGGCCCTAGTGTCATAGATGGAAAAATGGAAGTATTCCCCTAATGAACTAGTCAAACAAGTTCCTAAAAATATCCTAAAATAAATTGCACTAGTTTGGAAGAAAGCAATCAATTTTGCTAAGGAAATCAGACAATAGATCTTGAAGCAATTTATGTCTAATCTATCAGGCAAGGAAGTTAGGGAATCATTGAAGAAAAATGAGTAGAAGCTTACTCCAAAATTCAATGCATTGTTGATCTTGTCTAAGGACATAGAGTCTATGGTGAAATTTAATACTATTGCATGGAAAAACATCTATGGGCTACACAAATCTAGTGATCGCGTTGTACAAATAGATGATAAGGATGGTGAAGAAGAAGATATTGCAAAAGATAATGAAGATGCAAAAATAGATTATGAGGAAATAGAAAATTTAGATATCGGTGATGCTAATGATGAAGAAAAGAAAGAAGCTACAAGAGGTCTTCCATAAATTTAGAGTATTGAGGATATTGATATAGAGAAGATAGTAGAAAAGATTATGACTTCCCTTTCTCATTATTCAAGTGAAGCCTTAGTGCAATCTTGCTCAGAGAAAGCTTCTAATGAGTTGGTTGAGGTTAAAACTAGATCACCAAGCACCCAACCAATCTTTGGAGTTACTTTACCAAGTACTTCAATGAGTGAAGTGTCTAACACTTCACCTACCAAGCAGCAAGCTTAGATCATTCCAGCATCAGGCTTGACCGAGCAATAGCAAGGTATTCATACTATTAGTGCTATTTCTACTATAACTACATTTGTTTCTATTGAACTACTATTTCCACTATTGTTTCCACCATGGCTAGTGCAATGAAAATTGAGACCTAGTCTCAATCAAGCACTAAAGTTTTCAATAAGGGGAAAAAAATTGTTTCATCTATTATTCATAAGGAAAAGGGTCAAAATGTTTAAACCTCTAAGGAATAAATTGATCTAGAGGAGGACATTGTAATACCAGATTGGGATTGGTCCAATCTAACCCCTAATCAAATGGATACCCTTGGAGAACTTTGGAAGAAAAGAGAAAGGAAGTAAAAGCTCAAAGAGGAAAAGAAAAAGAAAAATCAAGTACTTGAAGATATCAAGACCATATTTGTTGATACTCTGAATATTGATGTTGATGAGAAACAACCTATTTTGGATCAATTGGATGAAATTTTCCACAAATACAATAAAAAGTTGAATGGACAAGAAAAACTTCTATAGAGGACAGAAAGAAAATTTGAAACAAAGTTTTGGAGAAAGTAGAATAGAAGATAGCTATTGATCAAGTAGAATTATCTACTATTCTTGCTACACTAGAGGCATAAGTAAATAATGTTGTTTCTTTTTTTGTCAAATTGAGTGACACAACTATCTTTACCAAGGAGATTAAGAATAAACTATCCAAGATAGATGAGCACTAGAAGGTAGGTGTACATCATCTGTCACTTGATCCTAGTTGTAGTTCTACACATTTTGTAAAGATTAGGTACCTAATAGATTTCTAGGAAAAATTACTAAGAGAAGAAGCTAGGATTAGGGAAACACTTGCAAAAATTCAAGGCATGATTCTTCCAAACATGGATGCACTGCAAAAGCACAATGTCTATGCAAAGACATTGATCCATGACAATAACTTATCCATAGCTAATCACATGATGGAACTTTCAATAAGAATATAGATAGCCCTACATGCATCAAAGGTATTTCAGAAAAATTGGGACAAGACCATGGCAATCATTTTGAAGGTACATAGTGATTTCTTGTCACATTTTGGTACTAACTTTTAAATATTTTGCACCTTTTGCATTTATGTCAAAAAAGGGGAGAAGATTATTTGTATAAAAATAATTATCATACTCTAGATATATGTATGGGGGAGTAGTAATAAAGAGATACATGTACAAATTAGCAGAAAATATGTTTACAAAAGTAATTTTGAAAAATTAAAAAATTAGAGTATAAACAGAGTAAGATTTTACTGAGCTACAATAACAAACAATAGTCAAGACTGAATTGAACATCCAAATTATTGACTAAGGGAGTTTTGACATGTAATTTTTGAGAATTCATATTTTTGGTATGATAAGTGTTTTTGTCACTAATGCCAAAGGAGGAGATTATTGACATTAAGGTCAATTTGTCTATTAGTGACTTAACAGATAGTTAATTGGTTTCACTGCTATCGAGATCTACAGTTGCTACCAAGCTTATCATTCATCTAGCAGTGTTAACCAAGTGTTTTAGTTGCAACCGAGCTAAATAGTTAAATTGTAGTTCATGTCGAGCTTCATAGTATCTACCAAGCATTTGAGATAGATTGTGGTGCTTGCCAACTACTACAAGGTCTATCAAGCTTCAAAGGCTAAGCATAGTGTTAATCAAGCTCTATAGTGTTAACCAAGTATATTAGTGTCTATCAATCTCATAGTGTTAACAAAGAGAATTTAGTGTTGACCGAGTCATGCATTTTCAACCAATAATTTCAGTATCTACTGAGTTTCTTAGTATTTACTGAGTCATATAGTGTTGATTGAGTTCTTACTACTCAAACTGATCAATATAGATAGAGCTTCAACATCAACTAAGTGCCACAGTTTGTCAAGTGTTAATAGTGTTTTCTAAGTGTTCTTCTGAACCCAAGTTACAGCAATGGGCCAACTTTATGAATTACGATGAATTTGGTGTTGTAGTTGACTCCATAAAGTAATTAAGTGGATTGGTATATATTTAATGTATTGTATCATATCCAAATGTAATCAAGTATGAGTATATGAAGAAGTAAGAAGAAGGTTAGTTCGAATTGAAGAAGACTACAAGTAGTATATGGTATAGCAGAGACTTATCTATCACAATTAGGTGATCATTGCATTTCAAAGAATCACATTCAACAAATCAAAGTTACAGATTAGAGATCAACTACTAATTCATCCTAATAGGTGCATCAGTCAAATCCTTTAACTGAGTGGACTTAACAGTATTTTTCTAAATCTCCTAATAGAGTGCATACTTCATTGTATGTTTGTAAATTCTTTAACAAGGTGGACCTAATAGTCGTTATTGCTTCTAAAAGGGCAAATAACCAGAAGTGGCCAATTGTAAGCCTTTATAGGCCAACTTTATATTGTAGTACTAAAGCTTATGGGTATCATCTCCACCCCAGTTTTACTTTCTATTTGTAAGGTTTTTGGGTCACCATATCTTGTGTCAAAGTGTTATGAATGTTTATTGCTTTCATTCTTTCATGCATAAAATTAGATCAAAATAATATATGAAGGATTAATTGGTGAAGTAAGTTTAAAGTTTTATTTTTTCCTAATTCATCCCTCCCCCCTTAGTAACCTAACCTACCTTATATTTCCAACAAGGTTTTGATGATAAAATTGAAAGGTACAAGGCAAGGTTTGTAGCAAAACGATAATCTTTAAAAAAAGGTATTGATTTTCATGAGGCTTTTTCACCATATGTTAAGCTTATTTCTACTTGGAGTGTATTAGCATTAATTATATTACTTAATCTTGAGTTAGAGAAACAATATGTTACAACAACATTTATACATGGAGATCTAGATGAGGAATATATATATATATATATATATATATATATATATATATATATATATATATATATATATATATATATATATATATATATATATATATATATATATATATATATATATATATATATATATATATGGGGTAACAAGAAGGGTATGTTGAAGATCGCAACAAAAAATTTGTTTGCAAACTTAAGAAATCATTGTATGGCTCAAAGCAGTCACCCAGACAATGGCACAAGAAGTTTGATTCCTTCATGGTGAGCCAAAACTTTGTAAGAAGTGAGTATGACCATTGTGTTTACTTAAAAAGTTTAGAAAATGGCTTTTCCATTATCTTGGTATTATATGTTAATGATATGCTTGTACCAAGTAAAAATATGGCTGAAATCAATAAGTTGAAGGCTTAGTTGGCTAGGACTTTTTGATATGAAGGATATAAGAGCATCAAAACAAATTTTGGGTATAGCAATACATAGACATAGGGAACATGGTAATTTTTGGTTATCACAAAAGAATTATATGGAGAAGATTCTCATCAGATTCAGTATGCACAACATGAAACCTATTCAGATACCTTTGTCTCCCCATTTTAAAATTTCTTCAAGCTTACATCCTATTACTAAAGAATGAAAGGATTATATGTCTTGTGTACCATAAAAAAATGTAGTAGTCCAAGTTTAATGTATGTGATGGTATATGCAAGACCTTATATTTCACATGCAATGGGTGTTGCTAGTAGATACATGGAAAATCTAGATGAAGATCAGTAATAGTGAAATGGGTGCTTTGGTATCTTAAAGGCACAAGTAATTATTGTATCATCTATAATGATTGTAGTGCTTTAGTATGTGTTTATGTTGATTCTAATTTTGTAGGTGATTTAGACAAAAGGAAATGTACATTAGGTTATGTCTTTACTCTTGTAGGTGGAGCAATTAGTTGGATGTTGATGAAGGGTGCTCCCCTTAATACCACAACCACAAAACAATAACAAAGAAACCACAACAATTGGAAAGAACAAAATATTGGCATTTTATTATCACCGCAAATGAAAAATTATAGATTTTTAAAATACAATGTGAAAACCCATATGGGCACCCTTCTTACAATAATTTGCAACACAAAGTTGTGAACTATTACCTAGAGTTGTCCTAGACAATGTACATGTATTCCTTAAATAGGCATTTTTACACCACTTGGGGACTTTATAGACATCAAAACCTAACCCTTTAGACTGAATAACTCTAAACTTATATATAGAATCAACTCGATACGCCTTTGAAACTTATTTTAGAAGGCTATAAATTTAGAATCATTGCTTTGATTGGCTATTATAACCACTTTTCAAAATCCTTAGCTTCTGAACTACAAGATTCAACTCATGCAAACTCCATTCAACCCCATTTTGGAGCCCATCTAGGGCCTCTAAGGCCTTCTCAAAATTGAGCCTAAAATTGTTATATCAAAATTGCACACCAAAACTTTGCAATAACTTCACAATACTCATAATATGGCACTGAGCCTCAACTAATAAGATGATATATCCAAGACAAACATCCACCTCTAAAATTAGAACATTCCAAGATCATATAAATGACCTATTAATAGTAAGCTTCCAAAAAAAAAAATCTTTACTAAGAAAACCCTTATTCAAGAAACAAAAAGGATATATTTTTAGGTGATGTTATATTGCTCTTACACCTAGGATGCTCATGCATCAGACACCTGAGGTAATTTGAGAAGTGGCCTCATCACATCTCAAGTGTTTAGAGGTAAACCAAGATAGTTAACCTCCTCCCTTGCTAGCCATGATGAATCTTCTACTAGCCTCCTTTTCCATTTTACTAGGTACTCATAATAATTTATTAAGCTTGTACTTTTTCCAACATGGTTTTCCAATATCTTCTCAATCTCCTTTTTGACCAAA
The DNA here is from genome assembly GCA_028749045.1 of Cupressus sempervirens. Lineage (NCBI taxonomy): Eukaryota > Viridiplantae > Streptophyta > Pinopsida > Cupressales > Cupressaceae > Cupressus > Cupressus sempervirens. The sequence continues at coordinate 311,329,184 of CM053793.1, forward strand.
CTAGATGTTGGAATACTCCATTGTGCTTCTCCAACTTCATCTTTAGAACCTCCTTCATAATACTCTCTCAAAGCTAAAATGTTAAATATTGGTGAAATATTAACATGCAACTCCACTTCAAATGCATTTCCAGAATCATATCTTTTCACTATCTTGCACAGTCTAAACTTATTCATTTGCATTTTATTATATGTACCCACTAGAAACTGCTCTTTTCTCAAATGAACCATGACTTCATCACCAATCTAAAATTTCTTATACCTTATTTTCATAAATGCCTTAGCCTTTTACTATGTATTCATCTTAATAATGTGCTTTCTCACCTCCTTATTCATGTTCTTCAAATGTTCAGCAAAATCTTCCACTTTAGCACTACTTATTTCTCCTTTATCCAACTGTCTCAATTCATAAGCATTTCTAGGACTACTCTGATATACAATATGGAATTATGATTGACCAATACTCCTATTGATAGAATTATTATATGCAAATTCTATCTGTGGTAAAATCAGATCCCATCCCTTTTTTTTATCTCCAACCAAGCATCTCAACAAATTCCCCAAACTCTAGTTCACAACTTATGTTTTTCCTTCAGTCTATGGATGATGGGATGAGCTAAACTTCAAATGTGTCTTCAATTTCTTCCATAATGTTGCCAATTTTTATATACCCAAAAATCTCAGTATCTCAATTTGAAACTATATTCTTTGGAAGAACATGTAGTCTCACCATTTCTCTAAAAAAAAACTCAATCACATGAACAACATCACTAGTCTTCTTGCAGGGAATGAAATGTGTCATTTTGAAAATTGGCCAACAACCAAAAATATGAAATCATGCCCTCATTGTGTCCTTGGTAAACCAAGAACGAAATCCATATTATCATCCTCTCATGGCTTCTCTGGTCAAGGTAATTGTTGATACAACCTAGTATTATGCTTCACTCCTTTTGTCATCCAACATACTCTACAACTCTGAACAAAAATTCTTCACATTTTGTTGTAATTGTGGCCAGTAATCATTCTTAGCAACCAAAGAAATGATTTTTTCTCTACCAAAGTGTCCATCCAACCCTCTACTATGCTTTTACTTGATGAGATTCTCTCTCATAAAACTTTTGGAAATGCACAACTTACTTCCTTTGAACAACATACCATTTTGGATTATGAATCCAACCATTTTGTCCAATCTAATGTAACAATTTGTGTACAAGTCTTCTAAGCTTTTCCAAAATTAGGATCCTCTGAATACAAATTATTGATTTAATTGAACCCAACCACCTCAATCTGCATTTCTACTAGAAAAATTGATCTTCTACTAAGAGCATCAATAACTCTGTTAGAATTCACACTCCTATGTTTCAAAACAAATCTATAACTCTACAAAAGTTCAACCCATTTCAAATGCCTTTGGTTCAATTTTCCTTGACCATTCAAATATTACAAAGCTTGATGATCAGTATACAAAAAAACTCTTTAGGAAGAAGATAGTGTCTCTACTTCTTCAGTTCTTGAACTATAGTATAAAATTGATGATCATAAACAAAATACTTTCTTTTGGCATCATTCAATTTCTTAATGAAATAAGAAACATTATCTACATTCTTGGCTCAAAATAGCTCCTATTGTAGTACCACTAGCATCAAAGTCTACTTGAAAAGCCTTATTAAAATATGGAAGTGCTAAAATAGGTTTCTTTTTAACTTTCAGTTTCAACAAATTAAAACCCTTATCTTCTCCTATAGTCCACTTAAATTATTTCCTATCCCCTCTCATTGTTTTAGTCAAGGGTCCACAAATACTGCTAAAACCTCTAATAAAATTTCAAGAAAAACTAGCCAGTCCATGGAAAGATCTTACCTCAGTCATACTCCTTGGAGTAGGTCAATAAATGATAGCCTTCACTTTCACATGATCCATTTTCAAACTTTATGTTGATACTACGAATCCCAAGTACACCAACTCTTTCTTCACAAAACTGCCCTTCTTCAAATTTATCCATAATTTTTCCTCCCTCAAATTATCAAATACCTTATGAATATGCATTTAATGCTCCTCCAATGTCTTACTAAAGATAAATATATCATCTAGGTAAAAAATGAAAAACTTACCCAAAAACTCCTTCAGTTCCTCATTCACGAGCCTCATGAAAGCTCTCAGTGCATTGGTTAGCCCAAAAGGCATGACTAACCACTTGTACAATTCTTACCTTGTCTTAAAGGAAGTCTTCCACTCGTCTCATTCTCTGATGTGAATCTGATGGTTTCCACCCTTCATATATATCTTTGTGAAATACATTATACACAGCTTCACTCAAACAATCCATAATATCATTCATCCTTAGCAATCTTTCTCACTAGGGGTAATCCATCAAGTACATTATCTAACACAATATCAAGAAACTCTTCCAACAAATCTACAACTTCTATAGGTATGTCCTCTATTTCTTCTTTACCATCTTTTGGGATTACAAAAAAATACATATGCTCATTCTTCATACCTTTGAGAAACTCCTTTCCATCAACAAAACATATTCTGGTAGCACCACATATCTGTTCTTCTTTCTCCTTCAATGGCTTCAACTTATGTTTTACTCCATCCTTTGTTAGAGTGTAGATATTTTCTCACCCATCATGTACATCATGCATGTCAAACTATTATGGTCTACCTAGAAACATATGACATATGTGCATAGGTATGATATCACAAAGCACCTCATCTCAGTTTCTTCCAATATTGAATTTTACTTGGCACTGTTCATTGACCATGACCTTGTGGTCATCTTATACCCAGGCAATATAGTATGGACGTGGGTGTTTCTGCCTCTTGAGATTTTACTTTGTGACCATCTTTTATGACAGCATATTTCCAACACTTTCACCATCAATCATCACATCACAACACTTATCTTCACATTTGCACCTTGTGTGAAACAAAATCCTCCTTTAATCAGGTTCATTCTCACCACTCAGCAAGGCTCTTCAATTAACTAGGACTTCTCTTTCAGCATCTTCAGAATGGGATGATCTGGCATCTTTATCAATATGTATAACTTTGATCTGGCCTTTAGTTCTTTTATATGTTCTTCCTTGGCACTGGGAACATTCAAATTCTCTATGACCTTCTTCTCAAAATGAAAACATTTTCCACAAAAATCTCCTCTTCCAAATCCTTGCCCTCTTCCTCTTCCTCTTTGTTCTCTATTGTTTTGATCGTGGGAATGATGGGAATTATTTCCCCTCATGTTCTAACTACTACTCCCCTCATCCTTGTTCTTTTGATCATTGTTTAGGCATCCATAAGATTGTTTGCCAGATTTTCCACCACAACCTCTTCCACTATTCTTCTTATCAAACTTCTTTTTCAACTTTTCCTCAACTCTTAAGGAAAACTTATATACCTCTTCAATAATGTTCATTCAAGCCAAAATCAGCTCCTCCTAAATACTTGCCCTCAACACATGAAGATAATAGGCAACTTTCTCTGTATCAACTTCCACATGGCCAATTATTGTGAGAACTCAGTAGAACTCCTTGGTATACTCCTCAACAAATTTTCTTGCTTGCTTCAACCCTTGTATTTTATTTAGCAGATCAAGATCATAATCCACAATAATGAATTGTCACTTCAATTTAACTATCTGATCCCTTCTGGTGATTTTGTACTTCCCTCTTCTATTTTGCTCCAATTGAATCTCCTTCCACTAGAGCTTTGCATGTCCCTTCAATTTTGCCTTTGCAAACTTAACCCTATCGAGATCCTCAATATTTTCATACTCAAAGAATTCTTCGAGTTCATTGATCCAATCGATCAACTCCCTTGGGTTTAGATTTCCTAAAAATGTGGTAACCTCAAACTTAGGTATTTTTCCAATCTCAAGGAGATGGCCTTAAAAAGTGATTATTCTTCTAAGTTTAGAATTGCCTCTACTTCAGCATTTTCTTCTTCTTCGCCATCATCCTTGCTTTCATCTCTTGTGACAAGATTTATTCCTCTATGCATTTGTTCTTCCAATGATTGCATCTATCTCTAGAGGGCTCTAAAACCCTAAGGTGTAACACCTATGACTTTCTCACTATGCTCTCTTCATGGAGGCATTTCCACACTTTTGCCAAAACCCTAGTGCAAACTACCTCACAATTGGTGATCTATCTACACAATCAATCCAAACCATGATCTTGGTGCAATTGCCTAATATTCAATGATCTATTTACACACTCAAGAACTCCTACTCTGATACCACTTGATGAAGGGTCTCCCCTTAAAACCAAAAACACATAACAAAAACTAAGAAACAACAACAATTGACGAGAAAAATATATGGGCTTCTTATTATCACCATAAATACATAATTAAAAAAATTTACAATATAATATATGAACCCACATGGATGTGTTTCTTACAATAATTTGTAACATAAAGTTGCAAACTATTACCCAGAGTTGTCGTAGACAATGTACAAGCATTCCTTAAATAGGCATTTTTACACCACTCGGAAACTTTTTGGACATCAAATGTTAACCCTTGAGACCAGCTTACTCTAAAATTACATATAGAGTAGGCCCAATACACCTTTGACTCTTATTTTAAAATTTTTAGTCAGCCTAACTTCAAGAGACCATTACTTTCAAACTATTGCTTCAATTGGCTATTATCACCACTTTTTAGAATTCTCAACTTCTAATCTACAATAGGCCTTTGCTTATGCAAGCTCTAGTCGACCCTATTTTGGAGCCCATCTGGAGACTATAAGGCCTTCAATGCTAAGCTTGAATTTTTTATACCAAAATTACACACTAAAACTCTACAATAACTTCATGAATACTCATTATATGGTACTAACCTCAACGGATAGGATAATATATCCAAGATGAATAACCACCTCTTAAATTAGGGCATTCTGAACCTAAAACTCTACAATAACTTCATGAATACTCATTATATGGTACTAACCTCAACGGATAGGATAATATATCCAAGATGAATAACCACCTCTTAAATTAGGGCATTCTGAACCTAAAACTCTACAATAACTTCACGAATACTCATTATATGGTACTAACCTCAACGGATAGGATAATATATCCAAGATGAATAACCACCTCTTAAATTAGGGCATTCTGAACCTGTATGAGTGACTTAGTAAGTAGCAAGTTTCCAAGAAAAAAAAAATTAAGACATTCTCACCTCGTATCATTGACTTACTAAGCAACTAAGCAACAAGTCTCCAGAAACAACTCTGCACTGAGACATAGTTGCTCAATCTACAACTCAAGTAGGCAGACTATCTCACATGCAAGGCAATTCTATCTTACTTGCATGTAAAGATGCAAGGCAATTCTATCTTACTTGCATGTAAAGAGGCAATTCTCTTGAAGGGTTTTTTTTGGGTGAGTTTGAAAAAATAAAGGATAATGTGATTATGTTATCCATTTGACTAAAAATACAACTTATCAATCATTATTTCTCTTGTTATTTCTTTCCATTTCTATCTTACTTGCATGTAAAGAGGCAATTCTCTTGAAGGGTTTTTTTGCATGTAAAGAGGCAATTCTCTTGAAGGGTTTTTTTTGGGTGAGTTTGAAAAAATAAAGGATAATGTGATTATGTTATCCATTTGACTAAAAATACAACTTATCAATCATTATTTCTCTTGTTATTTCTTTCCATCTAATTTCTATAATTTATAGAATTTGTTTCTCTTGTTATTTCTTTGCATCTAATTTATATAATTTATAGAATCTATTCTCTCACTAAAAATACAACTTATTTCTTTGCATCTAATTAATTTAATTTATAGAATTTGTTCTCTCACTAAAAATACAACTTATCGTTGGCCTCAAGCCATTCTAAAGAAAGGTTACAGCTCCATCTCCCAGCCACATATTAACTGATAGCTAACAGATTAGATTATTTTGTTCAAATTCTCAGAGTAGGTTTGTCTTCAATATTGTAGGGCTTGGTAATGGGCCAGTTTGGTGTTCTAGATCAATGTTTAGAGCTAAATCCCTACTGGAGATCTTGGCGGCCAGTTCTAAAATTGGTACAAAGAAAGCGGTCTTGACTGATAGTTTTATCCATATTTAGTGAAGTTGGTCTGGCAACACAGCTCTAATTGATAATTGGAGTACAAATGGGATATTTCTACTGGTTCTAGACTCTTCTGGAGAATTCTTTAAGAAGTTAGGACTTTGGTTGATGTAGCACGAGCATTTTTTTTAGGAGATCTTCTACACTCTATTTTTGTTTCACTTAGGTTTGGAGAAATTATGATAATTCAGTACTCTGTCTCTATTTTACTAACCTTTGTCTCTATTTTACTAACCTTCTTCTGTTGAGTACAAGACTCTTTATTCTGGTTCCTTCTAAGATGGATTTTCTATGATTGCTATTTACATATTAATTATGCTGATCATTCAAGTTTTATGTGCATCAAAGTACTTTTTTGGTTATTCCCATTGGAAGCTACTACTCTTAACAGATATTTTATTGACAGGGATATATGCCCCTCATTATGATGTATTTCAAATTTTAACATGATAGTTATGTAACTTGAATTTTAACATGATAGTTATGTAACTTGAATTCAATATAATAAGTTATGTTTCGACTTGGGTATGCCCTTTTTAAAATGTAATTGCCCTTTGAACGGAGTTCAAGTTGAACGGAGTCAAGGCTACCGATAAAAAAAATATAACTTATCGTTTATCATTTCTCTTATTATTATTTTATTAAAAAAAATATAACTTATCGTTCATCATTTCTCTTATTATTATTTTATTACTTTACATTTCTTTGTTTCTAATTTTAAAAAAATACAACTTATCGTTCATCATCATTTCTCTTATTATTATTTTATTACTTTACATTTCTTTGCACAAAATTTGTGTTTTTGTGTTGTGTAATTTGCTTTGTGAGTTTACTATCCATTCAAAGATATGTAATATGTAGACCAAGCTTAGCCATTCACACTTCATCTAATTAGATGATAATTTGTTTATCTAATTTGTGTAATTTGTTTGTTCATCTAATTTGTGCAATTTGTTGTGTAATCTCTAGACCAAGCTTATCCATTCACACTTCTAATTGGATGCAAAATTATGTTAACCATGTCTTTTTATACTTGCGTATAAAAAAGGGAAAAAAAAGTGCTTCAATTATTTTTATTTTTAAATCTAAAAGGGAAAAAGTACTTCGAATTTTGTTTCATATCTAAAAAACCATCCATGCACAGTTCTAATTGGGAAAAAGTAAAATCTAAACTCCTCTATAAAAATAGAGAAAAGTTTTTTTTTTTTTTAAATATTAGCATCATAAAAGGTGAGGCAATTTCTGACAGATCCGGGTAGAATATCATATTACCTCCACTAAATAATTCCAAAATTTAAATTTTACAAAGTGGCTTCGGATATTTAACAAGTAGTAATTAAAAGGTCTTATGTGGCCTTCCTTTACCATAAGGTGATGAGACAATTTCATAAAAAATCCGTTTTGATCCTTAAAAAGGATCAAAATAAATGCATACTTATAAAGCAGTTTGTTGAAGATAATCACTTTATAATGAGGAAGCTGATTATAGCAAAGTTTAAAACTGTTACTACTCTACACCTTTAGTTTAAACACGATTAATAAATGCCCAGATAAATAAACTCAAATTTCCTATTATTGATGGGCAGCCTGTGCAACTTACGCATTAATAATCTACTGTGAGCTTTCAATCAAAGAACAAAACGCTAAATACAAAACTAGATGCACAACAAGAACAAAAACATTTGGATGACCTAGCACTGAAAAATCCAATGCTTTTACATAGAACAATTAACATGCAACATCTACTATTTTGAACAAGGATTGATACAACAAAATTTTCTCTCTTTTGATGAACTGCAAACTATGAAAAAGAATAGCATGAGCTTCCTATTGCTATGGACAGATGTAATCAAAATCTCTTCTTATTTTCAACTATTGAAGCATTGTCTCTATGGATAGCACTAGATCTTATCTTTGGCTTGTCTTGTGAATTCATCAGCAGTAGACCTTGCCTTTTCACCAATTTCCTGTGTTTTGGATTTTGCTTTCTCAGCTGCATCAGAGGCAGCCTCCTTACTTTTTTGGGCTGCATCTTTCACTTTTTCCTTGCTTTCATAGGCTGTGTCCTTCACTTTTTCCTTCCCTTGATAAGCTGAGTCCTTTAGCTTCTCCTTGGCACTCTCAGCTGTTTCCTTCACTGAATCCTTCAAATTCCGACTGCCATCATTAAATTCCTCCTTTGCATGCTGTAATATACCGAAGAAAAAAAAAACCATTCAAATCAGTCTAGCTTTAACTTTGTTCTTCAGTGTTGGGCTATTTACTATATTGAAAATTATTTAATGTCAAAAGCTATTATATTAAAGAATATATTATGTTAACAAAAAGGGTGAAAATTGATATAACACATGACAAAGAGACTATAAACAGATTTCAAATATAAGTTATCTAAAAGTATATACATAAAATATCAGTAAACCGGATCTTCCAAAGCTATATGAATCAGGTAAAGGAAATAAAAAACTGTCTTTTTAACAGTGCTGTGCAAGCTGTATGAATGTTATGAATCAACTTCTTGTGATCAAACATCTATTGACAAAAAAGTCTTTAAATCCTATGAATAACTTGGTCAGAAACGTCAAATAGAAACACACACAAACATATTCAAATATCAACTAAAAACTACTGAGTTGAATACTCCATGGATTGTGAAAAACACAGTCGATTATCACCTAAAATCTACCCAGTTGAAACTCCACGGATTGTGAAAAGCTACCCAGTTGTTTGATTTCAGATTCCAGAAACAATCTATCTTAGGAATCACTGATTTTAATTGCAAACGTCTAATTTTGATTGCAAAAGTCCACGGCTATCAACTAAAAACTACCAAGTTGAATTCTCCAAGAACAGTCAAAACCTATAAAGTTGATTTGTACATGGGTGCTGAAAAAGTATAGAGTAGATTGATTTGAGGAGCAAATTATGAAAAAAGAATCCTAAAACTCCTGTTGAATCCTCTTCAATATGATTGTCAACCATTAACAGATTCCAAAGACATCACTAAACCCTGCAAAGAAACTGAAAAATGCAAGTTTTATACCTCTGCAGATTTAGTGAAACTGGTAGTAATGAAAGCCAATGAATTTCTCTGGTACTCTGATGCTTTGGGAAACCGAAACACACTTGATTTTGAGATTCCCAAAACTGCATTTTTCGTTGCAAGATTCGCCATGATGATCCAAACTGATGTTTGTATGCTTGAAACAAATTGAGAGAACAATATGATGATCCACAGTGTTGAGTAGAAGAAAGTGGGGCTTCTTTTATGGAAGTAAGGCGCATATAAAAGTAGTTGTTGGATGGATATGGCCGACCTGAGGCAGTGGACATGTGGAAGTTTTGTGTTGCACAACGTTGCAATTGCATGCAGAAGTATTAGATTAAAAGCCGAGAGTGCTGCATTGGAGGTAGCGTGTCATCTAGGTAATCTAATATTATATTTTTGGTTGATGATAAAAGTTTAAGATGCTTAGGATGCTGTAATGGCGTAAGGTTTATAAGAGGCCACTTGTTTTCCCCACATGGAGTTGTCATGGAGAGGAGAACCGTATCTAGTTTTAATTCAGTATATAATGGTAATCTCTTTGCTTTTGGAGACTATATGGTTTCAAAGTATGTGTGAATGATGATTGATTAGGATTGAAATGGATAAGAGAGCATAAATATAAACTCCGCTTTTAACTTTAAATTTTAAATTAGATTTTAAATTATATATATATAGAGCGCTTGCATTTTTGAAGGCTGCAAGGGTCAGATAGTTATATATAAAATGATTTCATTGTGTTGTTGATGTGAAAAGATTGGTAAGTAGGATTAACAGTAATATTTTTCCCCCTCTATCTAATTTGTCAGATTTTACTAATGATTTTGAAGTGTGGGAGTTAGGGTTCAATATGAAATCAAATACAAAAAATATAGTAGGATCATTTTTATTGTTTGGGTTAGAAAATTTGACACTAAACACGTGTTGCTATTTATGGCTCTAGAACAACAATCCATTGTAAATTATGAATCCAAAAAAATTCCATGTGCTTCAAGTCCATGAAAATTACATGAATGAAATGAGTTCTAAGTATTTCATTTTCTACCGTTAGAGATTGGATCTTTTGAACCACTATTCATAAAGTATTGGTTAATAATTTTGAATGAGTTGTGGTACAATATCTACTACAAGTATCAAAATTTAACTTCTTGTGCAAATAATTTAAGTTACAAGTATAAACTGAATATGATGTTGAAGAAGTAACATTAATAAAGACTAATGTGAAGCATATAATTTATATAATTATTTTAAAATCAATAATTTGTTTTTATCTTTTTAATTTAATGTATATATGACTAAAATATAATTGGTTGAAAATAAATCAACATTTATATTAAAATATAATTTTATTTTTTAAAAATATCTTGACGGTCTTGGATACAAACCTACTTAAGATGGATAAATAATAGTAATGAACCACATCATTTCTTAAAAGAGAGTGTGTGCATTTCTACAAAAGAATATTTGTTATACATAAGAATGTTTATTTTCTACAAAAATATCATAAATAAAACAATAAATACAAAATATGACAAGTTATTAAAAAAGTTTATAATGCACTAAATTTTATATTTATTCAATTAAGGTGCCACTTAACTTTATTGATCCATTTTTACTACACCACATACAAGATTAATGAGTGTCGGGTTGTAGATCGACCAAGGCTCGTTTGAGCTCAGGGTTAATAATACCTATCCTCTTCCAATGGTAAATCATGAAATTTATGCGATGGTAAGTATTTGGTAAAATCCAAAAATAATATTATGAGAATCATAGGCCGAATCTCTAGCTAGAAATATTTTTCAAATGGTAACAAACTATGAAGTCGTGGCTAAAGCATCCTTGGCAGAATCATCATTGGAATTTCCAAGTGTGAACAATTTTCAAATGGAAAATGATTCATAAGCCATTACAAAATGCTTGATAAGAAGCTATTATCAACTACTTGGTGTTAAGGCTTACATTCATCCTTTCTTCAATCAAATGTAAGATGACCAACAACTTCTCTTTGCCCAAATGGATGCTTTCACTTCTCTTATCAACTCAACCTTAGATATAACCCATTTCATTCATCACCTTTATTCTTCTGTCAAAATTATTTCCATTATTCTCTCCACCATCGTTCTAATTGCCATTCTCTCTCTTCATAGATCTCAAAACTAATCCTCCCTAAAACTCTAACCTAGTAATTCCAACTTCCCTCTAATTTGAAAGACATCACAATTCTTGGAGTCACTTTGATCAAAATCACCACAATAGTTTTGTGTAGAGAGTCAATAAATTCAAACTCATTTTCACAACAAGTGGACATCCCACAATAGTATTTTGTGTGCTAGTAGGAAACCATTTAATTTTGTCTAATGATTGAAAAGTGGCAGAGATGTCATGGCCAAAATCATTCATGCCACTATTAAGGAAACATTCAATCAAGTCCAAACATGGTGAGGAGCACCGCACCATATGAAATTGACATCCATAGAGCTTTTTTGACACATTCACATTTTTTTGTGGGCACCCTTTTTTGCATTTATTAGCATCTGACAACACCAAAAAGTTAAAACATTTTGTGCTGATCTTAGATTTGTTTTGACAAGTGAGTGTCAATACACTTAAGTTATTTACTTAGTTCATGTTGAACAAGTAGTACATGTCGAGCACAACATGTATATTATAGAGCATGCCAAGTTCACAGTGAGTGATGAGCCACTCATGTGCCAAGTCATTCAAGTGCTAAGTAGACAATGGATGTTTAGTGATTCAAGAGTCAAGTGAATAGTGGATGCCAAGTGATACAAATGCTAAATCATAGCAAAAATATTAGTGTATGCCAAGCATCAGAGACGTCAGGTGCCGAGTAAGATAGTTTTGACATAATTGTTTGTAATGGCACAAACAACTATGTAAACCATTTTTGAGCTAACTTAAGGATGAATTATGATACTTTGGAGATAAGGATGAATCTTAAGTTGGATTCTCAATGCAATTACATGTAACCAATCAAAAAATGTGAAGGATTAAGTAGAAAAATGGATGAATCTTTGTTGTAGATTCATACCTAACCCTAAGTCACCAAAGTCTTCTTAAGGAGGAAAAACCCTATACATTCTATGAATGTTGAAGAAGAAAAAAGAGAAGTTTTTATGTGCAAATAGAGCATTCATGATGGCTAAGGAGTTATGAAGTGAGACAACATTGTAGAATCAGTTAGAGCAAAACAGAGGAAAGGAAAAGGATATAGCAAAGATACATCTGATCAAGAAGGATCAAGAAGACATCAATATAGAGGTGATTTGTTATCAAGAAAATAAGTGCTAACCAAAGGATCAATGCTCAGACATTTTAATAGGGTGCTTACTTAATTGTGAGTTTTAAAGTCCTTTAGCAAAGCACACTTCTAACAAGGTGTTGAAATCCTTTAATAGGGTGAGACCTAATAGTCTTCGTAAGCCTTTAACAGGGTAGACCTTTCACAGGGTAGATCATATCTCATGATCAAATCATTGTAACCTTCATTAGATGCACTTTATTACTACAGTAGTGAAGATTTGTAGGTGTCATCCCCACCCCAATTTTACCTTCTCACTTGGAGGGTCTTTGGGTAATTGTATCTGGTGTCATATGTGTGTGAATGTTTACTTGCTTACATGTTTTAGATGTACATTTTTTTCATGTTATTTCAGTTTATACATCAAATGTATGAGATGGATGTGTGGTAAAAGTTTTATGGGTCCAATTTTAAACTATTGATTCACCCCCCTTAGAAGTTTACCTTTCCTACTGTAATTCCAACAACTGGTATTAGAGCCTTGTTCTCTAAAAGAGAAACTTTGCAACTTTGAGGAAAGATCTTGAAATGGAAGTCTACAAGTTGGAAAAGACTATTGAGAATCAGGAGATTGAAATACATCTCATCCTACATCAATTGAATGAAGCAAGAGAAGAACTCAATAAATCCTTGAAGAGAATGAAGGAAATTTATCTTGTAGAGAGTGACACACAATACAAAGAGATAGACACTACTAAGCTATTTGTAGATGGAGACTCCAATGAATTTGATGCAACAATTATAGATCTAATGGAAAAGAATAGAGGCCAAGCTAAGGAAATTAGAAATCTCAAGTTAGAGAAAGAATTATAAGCCATACTACTATGTGAGGTGACTAAATAGAAGAAGAAAGCTAGGGAAGACAGAGCTATGATTGAAGAATATTAAAGAGTTTTGGCGAATAGATTGGAAGAGAAATCATCAAAACTAACCAAGATTTCCAACATGCAATTGGATACTCTAAGTCAAATGATGAATGCCAACTATGAGTTAAATGTCAAGGACATTGAAATAACTACATTAAAGTTGCAAAATGACCAATTTCAAAGTGACCTAAAAAGGGAAAAGGAGTTTGTTGAAATTTTCAATAAGCCTAATGAAGCCATCAAATACTTTGAGCAATTGTTGAGATCCCCTAGATCCAATAATGATACATCTGGACTAGGATACACAAGCACTGAAGAAGGAGAGTCATCCAAAAGTGTTGAAGTAAGGAAAAACAAAGGTAAGAATTCCAAACCTACTTGTCATAATTGTGGTAAGAAAGGACATACTGCTAATGTGTGCAGGAGAAAAATTGCAAATTAGAATGTCAATCATAAGAGCATGGTTCACTATCATAAGTGCAACAAACAAGGTCATCAGGCACATGAATGTTAAACCAAGGCCATGCATACAAAAATATTTGAAGGATATTGCTACAACTATTAGAAGTATGGACATAGAGCTCTTGAGTGTAGATCCTAATCCATATGGTCATCAAATAGGCAAACAAAGATAAGGAACAATGGCAAGACTTATAACTAGGATTATAATACAAGATATGGCTGTCATTATTGTCAAGAATATGGACATGTTCCTGAGAATTGTATTAGGAAACACTTCAGAGGTGACTACAAGAGGTGGTCAAAACACATGTTTTAACTATTTGAAGACTAGTCACATCAGTAGATATTGCCCAACTAGGTCAAAGGCACCAAGTTGTGAATTTGATAAAGGAAAAGGTAAGGCAGATGTATTCAAAAATGGAGAAGGGGTCACTTCACCCAATGGGTCAGGTGATCACACCTCATCAAATTATATAATTAAGAGGTTTGTGGGACTGATAATTAAAGGTTATATCATTCATCAGTTCGAAAGGATTTAGTACTAAAAAGATTACATTAGCATGAATAAAGATTCAAGATGTTATTAAGAATTCAAGAAAAATCTTTAATTTTTTTATGTTACTACCGAGCATGAAATATTTCCTATAAGAAAAGTGAAATACTAGAAGATTCCAAGCTAATAGACTAGCTATTGATGTCGAGATTGTAATGAATGTCAAGTGAGCCTAAAATTGGTTGATGTTGAGCTTACAATTGTGTAAGCACTCAGCATTTATTGTAAGGTATTCAAAGGGTATTTGATCAATTTTTGACTCATTTCACATCATTTCAAATTTGAGAAAGAGTGAGGAGAGTAGAAGGCAATCTAGAAATCCATTCGAAGCAATTGCAGAAGATCTAAGCAGTGATTCTACACCAATTTGTTAGATCTTATAAGGTATTTATCAAGAGCTGAGCTATGTAGTTTATATTTTTATAAACTCTAGTTTCACACAAATGGCATCTAGTTCAAAGAATGTAGAGGGAAAGGAGGTTTTGAATGTTCAATTAGTGAGTAATGAAGTTAAGTAACCAATTTTTAGAGCTATTCCATATATTTCTTACAAGCAAGACCCTTATAGTGCATTAACCATGATACCATTGAATGTTTTAATGGTTCAAGATGTTAGAAAATGCTATAATTATAAAATTGGTAGCATTAGTGATATGGAGATCAAGGAAGCATACAACAGATTATGTGAGAATGGTGTGTTGAAAGAAGAATTCAAAATTGTTGAAAGGAAAGGATTGACATGAGCCCTAAATTTTTGAAATGTATTCAAGACAAAATTGATTAGGATAATGCTTAGCCAAATTCATGATAGTTCCTATGGCTGGATAATGGGCCTATCAAGATAAATAAAAGGATAATTCATAGGGTTACTAGATACCCAACCCTAGATTGGCCTAAGACATTGAAAGGTGACTCTAAAGAGGTAATTGAGAAAAACACTGGAGTTGTATGGAACAAAAGAGGCATGAAAATTGATAATTACTTATCCATTTATAGAGTTTATTGTGAGGGCTATATCATACAAGTTTTACCAATCTCAAAGATTAAACAATGTGCCCTATATAGAAGTGGATGTTGGATATAAGATTGTCAAGAAAGATCATACATATGATCTAGCAGAGCTACAACTGTAACAACTAGTTGAGAACCTAGGACCAATCAAAAAGATAAAGAGTGCACAATGTATATTTGGTTCTATACTAATATGCATATTCTGTTATGTGCAAAACACATTCCCTGCATTTGGAATAGTTGCATGAAAAACCAATAGATCAGTAGCAGTGCAAATTGGTGAATACATTGAACAATTAGGAAAGAATTTTGAATCTATGATGACAAGCTACTTTGAAGACTTTAATTAGTCAATGAACAAGAGACTAAGAATACCAATATCCTTAACAGAGAAACACTATGATGACATTTGTTTTCTAGTGGATGCCAACTATACTTTTGTACAAGCTGCTACACCAAGGGTGAGATGGTTGAGGCCACTTGGATATGAAATAAATATGGATGAAGCCTCGATAGCTATAACAACTTTACTTGCAAAAGAGGTAGATAAAAATGCCAAGGAAATTGAAAATTATGAGATGAAAAAGTCCAAAATCACCATGGAATTGAAGATAGTCTGTATCATTAAAAGAAGGATAAGCTGGTGAAGAATTGAAAAACTAAATTTGGAGAGGGTATCAAGCAGGAAGAAGAAAAATAAGAAAAAGAAGAAGAAGAGGATGAAGAGGAAGAAGATTCTTAAAGACTGTAGACACTAAAAATTGTCCCGAATGACTTTATTAATTTAATTAATAATGGTCACATTCTTCTACTTATTTAATTAAAATTATTTTAATTAAATAGGTTCATTTTTGGCCTAAGTATTTAAATTTAATTTAAATACCTCCTAGCCTTAATGTGTTAAATTTAATTAAACACATGATTCTCCATTTATTTCTTTTTTTAAATAAATTAAATTTATTTAAATCCTCAATATCCTATTAATTTCTTCTAGACCTTAATTAAATTAAATTTCATTTAATTTAATTTTTTATCTTAATCTATAAGCCTAAGAGTATGTGTACTCTTATGAGTTGTCATCATAAGGGTTTGCATTTCTTTTTAAGCACATGGTGTCTACAACTTAAGAACTTTCTACACACATGTGCCACCTCATCATTTTATCCTTCCAACTAAGGATATGAGATAAGGTGCTTAATTGTTAATCCTTATCCTTATCTTTTAGACACTCTCTAGATGTTTCTTGAGAGTCTTTAAATAGAAGCCTTGTCTCAAGCATTGTATATAGAGGATTATTGAATTGCATTGACACGTCGTCGCTTTGAGTCTAGAATCACCACATTGAGATCTTGCATTATAGCTACATTTCCACATGGAGTTCATAGGCTGCATATTAGTGATTTGAAAGTTGGTAAGATTTACATTTTTTATTGCATCTTAGTTTTTGTTATGCATTTATATTTAGTTTACATCCTAGTTCTAGTTTTTATTCTAGTTATAGCTTGCATCCATAGATAGTTTTCATAATTTCATGTTCATTGCATCATAGAGTACCTTTGAGTGTGACTTCTTCCATAGTCATATCTTGAAAGTATTCATCTTTTCATATAGTCTAGGATCATATTGCACATTCACTTTGCACTCACATTCACATTCGCACTTCCACACAAGGGATTTACTTATTGTTGTGTTTGTGAGAGCATACCAAACACACCCTCCATCAAGGTACACCAACAATGGCTACACATAGCTGCCCTTGTTGAGTATTAGAGGTGGTTGGAATTTTGATTTGTTGGCTGCTTTTGTGAATTTCCTTTAAATTAGCTTGATTCTTTAGGCTTCCAGCAATTTGTACATTTTTTCAGCACACACTTTGGCACGCTCGGTGGGACCCACGTCCCTGATCTCACTTCAGAAGTCCGCCAATAAAACTTTTTGTAGTTCGGATTAGCGTTTTTTCGTCTTTGATGGTCACAGTGTCGTTTGCGTTGTGCGTCTACGCATATCAGCATCTCCACAGATCAGCGTCTCCGAGAAGAAGCGTCTGCGTTGCTGCCAAAAAAATTAGGTACCTTTTTTTTTTTTTATCGTCTCTATCTAATTTATTCTATTGTCTAAGTTAGGTTTTTTTTGTCTGCACTGATTTCTCTGTCGTTTGCGCACTATGATCTGTCGTCTGCGATCTGAAATTGGCATCTCTGCTTTGTATTCTAGCGTCTGCGCTTTGTATTTTGGTGTCTGCACTCTGCATTTTGGCGTCTGCACTTTGCATTTTGGTGTCTGCGCTTTGTAGTTTGGCGTCTGTGCTCTGCACTTTGGCGTCTGCGCTCTGCACTTTGTCATCTTCGTATTTTAGCGTCTCCGATTATTAGCGTCTGCGACTGTTGAGGTTTAAACTAACGGTTAACGATTTTCTTGAGCATTTTGTTGGTTTGCAGGTCGAGGATTTATGTTAGAGGACAAACTAGAGTGTAAAAGGCCTGGTCACATTTGAAATTGGAGCGTTTTAAACAAGTACATTTAGTATAGAGCACATTTGGATTTGGGCCTTAAAATGAAATCACATCTAAAGCCTTAAGAAAAATTAACTTCATTTCAGCATTTTCATTTCAGCATTTTCATTTTTAGCATTTTCTTTTAGTATTTTATTTTCTGTTATTTAAAGTTGGAAAGAACCTTGTATGCTCTAAACACGCGTGTCTTCAATTAGAGTAGCAAACTTAAATTTTTGTGGATAACGAACAAGTTTCTTTTAAACCCCAAGTCCACTTACGTATTCTCTCCTCTCGCGCCTTTGGGCGACCTTAGGTGCACAAAAAATAAGTGGATTTGTTTTTCATTTTATTAGGAGGCCTGCTTGGGGATTTCATCACACCTTGGGATGACCTCAACTTCAATGTTCTGGCAGAGTATAAGAATCGGGAGGTTAATCAAAAGACACCTCTCTTGGAAGTGTAAATATTGTCACTCTTGGCTAAGCCCCAAAGAACTTTATACCTTTGGGAAGTGAAGGAGGAGATTTGGGTTACCGTCTCCCCCCGACTGTGTGGCAATATTTCCTTTCATCTATAGAATTGGGCCTCATGTACCTAGTGTATATCGAGGACGCCCTTTAGCTAAGCCTTGTACAGCCTAGTATCAGCCTTATTAGGATTGTTGTTGTGTTTGGTGTGTTTGTTCAAATAATCAAAAAATCAAAAAAATAAAAATAAAAACAAATCAAAAACTTCAAACAAGCCAAAAAAAAAAAAAAATGAGTGAAATTGTGAGGGTTAGGTGAGGTCTCTTTGACTCACAATCATCTTTTGGAAGTTTTTGCATTAGAGTCACGTTTGGAGTTTTTTTTTTTTTGTTGAGTCTATTTTTGATGTCAAAAAGTTTGAGTCTTGTTTTGTTCTTGCCATGACCAAAAAAGTCAACCAAACCAAGCATAAGAAAGTGAAACTATCCAAACCACCTGTCTACAAAGAAAGGAAGAGACTAACCCACGGTGACAAACAATTCAGCTATGCTATCAAGGACATTCAAAAAGAAGAAGCTAGGCAAGACCGCTACGATAGGATCACCTATAACGAAAACTCCGGAACTAGTCTGCTTTCCCAGGTGTAAACCCAAGGTTCTTATTTCCCTTAAAAAAAAATTGAATCAACCGTATAAGTGGCCATCATACATTCATCTTTCTTATTCATTTCCATTTCTTCCATCTTCAAACTTTCTTCTAAGGGAGCTAAAAACCTAAAAACATCTTTTTATCATGACATTAGACCTTACATCCATAAGCAAACACCATATCTTAATCACATTCTCTTATTTGGGACCACAAGTCAATCTCCAAATAGCAAGCAATCCATTTAGTGTCCTACCTTGCCTATAAGATCATATTTGACTATCTTTGGTAAGAGAAAGACACTCAAGTCTTACTTATTTGGGATCACAAGTCAATCTCCAAATAGTAAGCAGTCCACTCAATACCTTACCTTTCTTATTTGGGACCACAAGTCAGTCTCCAAATAGTAAGTGATCCATTTGGTGTCTTATCTTGCCTACAAGATCATATTTGACTATCTTTGGTAAGAAAAGGATACTATTATCTTTCAATATCATTTTGTTTGCTAAACTAAGGTCTCTTGTTCAAATTTGGGTAGTTGACCCACTGATCATCTAAGGTTAAGAGCTCTCATTTTCATTTTCTATTTCTCTCATAAGCCTTCATTCATAATTTGGCCATTCTTGTATGGTAAACACATGATCAGGAAGGTTTACATTCAACCCCAAAACACATTTGTGGGAATCAACAAAGCAATCAAAAATGGAGAATCTTCCTCCCTCAGCTGCAACTTCATTAGGGGATGTGCTTCCCTCTAATTTGAATCTTGGTATGCCTAGTATCCAAGAACCACAACAACCTTTTCATAATAGCAATCCAAGTGATAATGATGAGGAAGTATACCAAGATGAAGACCCTATTGATTTCGGTGATATTTCTAGTGAGGTTAAGACCTTCCTTGCAGACCCTTACAATGTAGAAATGATGGAGAAATCCATTAAGGCAAACAAGACCGACATATTCTTAAATCTGATCAAGGATGGTGTTAACGTTCCTACAAGTTTTGATGAGAACATCCTATTTACTCAAGTCAAGAAGGGTGGTGCTCCCTTAGCACCTAGTTCAAGTGCAATGCCAACATCAAGCAAAGGAAAAGGACCTACAGTGACAACTAGTGCAATGCCCACATCTAGCATTTTACCACAACCAACGCTTCAAACCAACCCTGAAATCTTTCAACAATTCATCAATGCTCTATCAAATCTTGCCACATATGCAAATGCTCCACAAAACATCTCAACAACTTCAAATGTAGGAGGACTTAGTATTAGTCAAGCACCAACTCAACCAATGGTTATTTCTACAAAGCCTACACCTTCACCTCAGTTGCATGTGCCTACAACCATGGTAACAATATCGGCGCCAAATGCAATGAGTGCATATCGACAAGGTGGTTCAAATGGAGCAACTCCACCACCCCAGCAGTCACAAGCACAAACAAACTCTGAAGTAACACATCTCACTCAAATGTTTCATGAACTACGAAATGAGGTGTGCAGCACAAACAATAAAGGGGTAAAACACTTGTCTCTTGATGAGATTTGTCCTTTTGTGTCATGTCCCCTTTTCAAATAATAAAAAAATAATAATCTTTGCTAAGACAGGCAGGCCCAAGAAAGTGAAGTTTCGGAAAAAGGGAGTTAATCTTTGGAAACCGTTGGACTAATAAATGATAATTATTATTAAAATATGTTTCATTAACCTCTCTTGGACGTGAGTTACAGTTATTCCCTTTTTAAAGAGGTTTGGAGGCATTTTGGGGGGAATTCCAGACTTGATTTTCGCTCATTCTTTGTTATTCTTCAGAGGCTGCCAAACCTGTGGAGAAGGAGACCCAAGAACGGGAGTTTGCAGGTTTCCAGGGAGACCCAAGAATGGGAGTTTGCAGGTTTCCAGGAAGGCTAAGGACGGGAGTTTGAAGCCATTCCATGTGCATGCTCATACAGAGTTTGCCTTTGTGCTAAACAGTGCAGATTTGTGAGTTTCCGGGTGTATTTTTGTAAGAGTTTGGTGTTTCCGGTTGAGTATTTCATATCAGTTTTGGTTGCTGCTGTATTTTAGAATTTAAGCTGTTAAAATAGAGCTGAATATATATATTGGGACATGATTAAACTTCTGAGATAGATTATTAGTGTTCTTGTGGTATTTCCGGGCATATTTTGTGCTATTTCGGGAGCCCGATGAGCATAGTTTTGGTCCTACATTTTCGAGCTGTTGTGTAAAGGCTATATGGATCTGGAAATGTCAATTTGTAGGCTGTTATGCTGCTGAAAGTTCTGTAAAAATTTCCATTTTCAGATTTATTAATAGTTTGTGAAGTTGTGAAGTTTTTGGCACTAATTTGGACATACCCGATTTGGGTTTTATTGGAAAAATTGGCAGATCTTTGTAATATTGGTTGTTTGATTTTAAAGTTCTGATTTGAGGCTGGAAATATCATACAAAATCAGAAAAGGGACATTTCAGTGGTATCAGAGCCATGATCTTGCCAGCCTGAGGGTTTGTAGAAGTTTGCAGGTCAGTTTTGACAACTGCCCAGATCTTGCATTTCAGTTTTGAGAACTACCCAAATCTTGCATGTCATAATTTGGTGGTTGCATGCTTCTAATTAGTTGCATGTCCAAATCTATGGTTTCATGCTACTTCTAATCATTTTCATGTTAGTTCTTGGTGAATTTGGTGGTTGTAGAAGTTTGCATGTCAGTTTTGACAACTACCCAGATCTTGCATGTCAGTTTTGAGAACTACCCAGATCTTGCATGTCATAATTTGGTGGTTGCATGTTGCTTCTAATCAGTTGCATGTCCAAATCTATGGTTGCATGCTACTTCTAATCATTTGCATGTTAGTTCTTGGTGTTTGAAGAAGTTATATCCTATTGGGGTTACACTCTACTTTATCCAGAATGGACAGGTATAGTACAGAGTCTCAGAGGGAACAATCTTGGACAATTGATAGCCAGAGTCAAAATAATAGAAAGGATGGTTATTTAGACATTCGAGATAAACTTATGAAAATAAGCCATGACATGTCTAAATAGTTGGTTGAGCACCACCGTATAAATGACATGTTATCTGACCCAGCTAAGGTGGATAAGTTGACTGAATTTCTATTTGGTAGATTTTCTCACAGGACAGATGACACAATTCCCAAGAACTTGCATGAGGAGTTTGAGAAACTAGCTGATAGCCAGGTAGAGGTCTCAGATTCTACTCTGCCACAGGAGGTGATGGGAAAGGATATTACACAGATTGATAGTAATGGTCAACTTTATACTCAAATTGAGACAATTGTTTACAGGTCTTCAAAGGGTGATGCCACAGGTATTCAGGATGGTATAGTTACAACAGGCAGTGACTACAGTGTAGTGGGTTCAGATGATGATTATGAGGATGTTGTTGTGCAGGATGGTGAGATACCTAGTAGAGATGAGCAGACATTGAGCATTCATGACTTTGCTGAGAAAGAGTACCAGGCGCAGTTAGATGCTTCATCACATGAGGTTGAGGCAGGTAGTACTTCACATGATTTATCCCGCCAGCTGAAGGTGAGTGAAGATAGTATTGTGACTTCATTACCTCATCATGACAGGTATGTGGAGTTAGTTGGTATTGGTCATATTACTCAGGTGAGGAGTTTGCTTGAGTTACCAGTTGATTCTAGTTTACGGATATGGACTCGAGATTGTTATATTGGTGTTTGGGATTCAGTTGACTGGAGATCTTTAACAGTTTTTGGTAGCAATGTTTGTTTGGGTGCTATCATGGATTTGATTAGTAGATTACACTGTGTTGTCTTTTCTTGTGCCAGTATCTTGTCTAATGTTGGTATTAGTTTTTATACACCAGTGTTGGGCTTTGTTCATATATCCAGTCGACCATACTTGCTGGAATGTGTTGATGATCTTTCATATTTGGCAGTGTGTACAGATGAGTCCCAGGATCATATTGGCATTGATGACATCCAGGAGGATGTAGTGGGCAATTTTGAAGACTTAGTTTCTTTGGGTACAGAGGAGTTGGACAGCAGTGCTACAGTTTTTGATACTCTGTATGTTGATATGAGCTTTAGAGTTGATTCACGGGACATGGATGGTAATACTCTAGAGACTAGTAACTTTGAGGATACTCCTTTAGACAGTGCATCAAAGGAGGTTTGTAGGAGACAGTCAAGCCAATGCCATCATGTGTCTAATCAGTTGAGAGTTAGTGACCGAGACATTGCTATCACTTGCCAACATTTTGATGCTGCTCGTCAGTTATTAGCAGTTTATGGATGGGGTTCTCCTACTAGTGATGAGCAGGAAGGAAGTTATCTTTCCTTGACAGAGATCCACTCTTTATGGGAGGCTATTCGGATTTTGAGACAGAATTATATGCAGTTGGTAGCTGATAGAGATTATCTTATGGAGTGGGGTAGTACAGCATATGATGCATTGTTGGCCAAGGAAGATGAGGTGAGTGAGCTTACTGAGCAGCTTGAGGTGATTTCTGAGATTCTTGAGAGTACACAGTTGGCTTTCAAGGAGTCACAATTTCATTTGGCTAAGGTGACCATGGAGTTAGAGCGACTACAGTCCTTATCTGATTCTATACAGTCACAAGCTATGGTGTTTGGTGATTCGAGGATGTCCATGGCTGAGATTGTCAGAGATAGTGGAGATGGGGATGCATCCATCCTTGATACTAACATTGGCATATCAGGTTCATTCCCACTAGAGTCAAGTTTAGTTGAGTTGGGTATTGTAGCAGATTATTGTATGCCTGACAGGGTGGTGGCCTCTAGTACTAAAGGCACAGAGACTAGAGATGTATCAAAGGTCATGTGTGATGTTGGTGAGTCGACAGTTGGCATGGTTCCTGCTAGTAATACTACTCCCTTGGTGATATCTTTGGAGGTAGTAGTCAATTCCAACATGGTTGATGATCAATTGCAGTTAGTTTCATCTAGATTACAGTCTGAGCCACTGACTGAGATTGGCGCATTCTATCGGCATTACACTGTGAGGTACGCTCATCAATTTACCTTTGATGACCATGTTGATGAGATTATGATACAGAGATGTACTTTGGTTCCTAGTGCTTATCATCAGTTATGGAATAGTTTGATGCTTCGAGATGAGAGTTGTGATGGGCACGACATGGTGACAGGTTCTGTAGTTGATAGCTTGATAATACATGACTTAGAGCAGGAGTTTTGGAGTGATGCTTCAGCAAGTGTTGTTATTGATTCTACTCCTTTGGCTATGACATCTCCTGACTTAGCTAGTGATCAGTCACAGTGGGTTGTATCACTTGTTCATGGTGAGCTATTGACTGAGGTTGTTTTTTTTAATCAACATTATATTGCAGGGTATGTACATCAGTTAACAATTGATCCTTATGCTGAGGAGTTGATGGCAGGAAAATTTGGTTTGGGTTCCATTTCTTGTTGTTTATCTTGTGATGGCTTTTCACCATCAGGGGTGCATGGGAGTTATGGTTATGAGACAGTGGCCAATGATCTACAGAGTTGTGTTGACTGCAGGAGTTGTACAGTGTGTGGATTCTCCATACTTGGTATAGTTTCATTTGAGAGCATTCACCATTGTTGCAGAGTTGGATTGTACATTCCATATAGGCCAGTGGAATGCATTGATGGTATTTACTATGTTGGTAGTCCACTTTACTTGGGTTTTGATATTCTAAGAGTTTGTGTCTCATGGGTTTTTTACTGTGGTAATGGTGATTTTGGATTTTGGTTGAGCTATAATTGCCAGTTTGATTATGGATTCCTCTTGGTCATATTGCAGAGGATCTTGCAGGAGTCTGTGTTAATTGGTAGTAGTATAGTTCATGACTACATTTGGGATCCAGGAGGATTGATTGGTTTATTGTTCAGCCATTGCTTGAGGACAAGCAATGTTTGGGAGGGGAGGACTTGTCATGTCCCCTTTTCAAATAATAAAAAAATAATAATCTTTGCTAAGACAGGCAGGCCCAAGAAAGTGAAGTTTCGGAAAAAGGGAGTTAATCTTTGGAAACCGTTGGACTAATAAATGATAATTATTATTAAAATATGTTTCATTAACCTCTCTTGGACGTGAGTTACAGTTATTCCCTTTTTAAAGAGGTTTGGAGGCATTTTGGGGGGAATTCCAGACTTGATTTTCGCTCATTCTTTGTTATTCTTCAGAGGCTGCCAAACCTGTGGAGAAGGAGACCCAAGAACGGGAGTTTGCAGGTTTCCAGGGAGACCCAAGAACAGGAGTTTGCAGGTTTCCAGGAAGGCTAAGGACAGGAGTTTGAATCCATTCCATGTGCATGCTCATACAGAGTTTGCCTTTGTGCTAAACAGTGCAGATTTGTGAGTTTCCGGGTGTATTTTTGTAAGAGTTTGGTGTTTCCGGTTGAGTATTTCATATCAGTTTTGGTTGCTGCTGTATTTTAGAATTTAAGCTGTTAAAATAGAGCTGAATATATATATTGGGACATGATTAAACTTCTGAGATAGATTATTAGTGTTCTTGTGGTATTTCCGGGCATATTTTGTGCTATTTCGGGAGCCCGATGAGCATAGTTTTGGTCCTACATTTTCGAGCTGTTGTGTAAAGGCTATACGGATCTGGAAATATCAATTTGTAGGCTGTTATGCTGCTGAAAGTTCTGTAAAAATTTCCATTTTCAGATTTATTAATAGTTTGTGAAGTTGTGAAGTTTTTGGCACTAATTTGGACATACCCGATTTGGGTTTTATTGGAAAAATTGGCAGATCTTTGTAATATTGGTTGTTTGATTTTAAAGTTCTGATTTGAGGCTGGAAATATCATACAAAATCAGAAAAGGGACATTTCATTTTGATAAATCTGTTCCTGTTACTCCATTCTCGGTTGGTTTTGAGATTCCAAAGTTTGACAAATATATGGGAAAAACATGCCCTGTCGCACATGTAAGGGAGTTCTATATTTTGTGTCAAGAGGTGGCATACAGTGATGATTACCTTAAGAGACTCTTTCCACGAAGTCTCGGAGGCCCTGCATTTGAGTGGTTCATAAATCTGCCTAAGGATTCTTATACTACCTTTGATAAATTGGCAAATAAGTTCATAGCACAATACTCTTACAAAACGGACAATCAGGTTTCATTAAGTGACTTGTGTAATACTAAGCAACGAAATGGAGAAACTTTTGCCAATTTCTTGCAAAGATGGAGACATCTTGCTAGTCGTATGCCATACAAAATAGAGGACTCTCATCTTGTAGATATGTTCATCAAAAATTTGATACTTGAAATGTCCTTCCACTTGAAAATGGCGAGTCCAGAGGACTTTCCTACTCTAATCAAAAAGGGTAAAAACACTGAAAGTGGACTTTTAGAAAAAGGCACCATCAAACATTATAGTTCTTCATCTTCCCATAATGAATCGAACAATGATAACAAGCCTAGATCATGGTCTAAGAATAGGGTTTTTATGCACGATGGTGTTATGGATGTCAAAAGCCTTTGAGGAGGTAGCAACAATAATTACCACAACCGTAACAACAATAACTCAAATCAAGACAACCAAGGTAATCAGCAAACTCGATTCTTTTCGCGTAACAATTACAATCATGATTATGATCGAAATAGGACGTTCACCAACTTTTGTGAACCATTGGAAGCCATCTTTCAAAAGGTGGTAGATCATAATTTGATGGTGTTTCCTAATACACGTCCTTTTGATGAAAATCAACCAAAACCTAGGTGGTATCAAGAAAATGAATATTGCAAATACCATCGCGTCAAAGGACATGATACCAATAAGTGTTTCAAACTCAAAGTGTTTATCCAAAACCTTGTTGATAATGGAGAAATTGAAGTAGAAGGAGGTCCTTCCTCTAAGAATGCTAAGTTGAAAATATTTCAAAAACCATTTCCCGATCACAATGATGGTAACAATAATATGAATCAAGCCTTCACATCAAATGTTGTACCTTATGATTATTCTACTAACCACATATCAAGGTTTGACTCCTTGTGTGGTAAAATAGATACCAACGATGTATGTGGTTTTGACTCCTTGTGTGGTCACATCGAAAGGGTAGACACTCATGTGAATACCCTTGTCTTACAAGCTGCTGATTGTGATGCAACCACTCGACATGGAAGACTCACTTTGCAAGTAGCTACTCCTAATAGCAGTAATTCACCAGCTCCACATGCGCCTGCTGCGCTATCCACTCCACAAAGGCCCACTTCATGCTATGATGTATTATCCCAACTAGGTAAGACTCCTGCACAAATATCCATCCTTGAGCTTCTTACCACCTCGCCTGTACATAAGAAAATCTTGGAAAAGGCCCTTTTAGAGTCCCATGTCCCTGATAATATTAATGCCGCCCAACTCACTGCCATGATTGGAAACCTTGCCACTCAACAACATTTGGTCTTCACAGATAAAGACTTCTAAGCTCCCAGTCCCAACCATAATATGTCGCTCCATATTGAAGTCCTTATACAACGACATAAAATAAAAAGAGTCCTCATAGACAATGGATCCGGTCTAAATCTTTGTACATTAAAGATGATTCATTTCCTAGGACTTCCAGAGGATCTCCTTGATTCTAGCAAAAGAATTACTATAAAGGCATATGATGAAAGAGAAAGGGAATCAAAAGGAGTTATTATGTTGCCTCTCAAAGTTGGACCGGCTATTATCAATACTGAATGTCATGTCCTAGATTTAGATTTTCCATATAACATCTTGCTTGGTAGACCATGGATACATACTCTCAAAGCAGTGCCTTCCACATATCACCAATGTTTGAAATACCCACACCAAGGATGAGAAGTTACAATTCCAGGGGATCCTACACCTTTTGAATTTTGTAGAAGATTGGAAGGTACTCCAGCAAATCTTTGTCCCATAAGTGAGTTTTCTGCAGTCATACCTAAGCCTCTTGTCATTAAATAAATTGCTTCCCCTACAGTACTAGATGCAGCCCATGAGAGTTCAAATTCCTGTAAAAATGGAATTAGACAACCCCTAGAAGCTAATAGCTATCCTAAAAGACACGATTTGGGTTCCCTCAAACCTAAGGTTACCTTTGCTGACAACTATTTGGACGAACCTAAATCTGAGACTGAAGAGGAGGAATTCTTCGAAGTGCCTTTCCAATGTGTTGAAGATGACCTAAATAATCGTGTCCATACCATTACCATAAATGACCTTTCATCTGTTGATCTACCTCTCACTAACCCTGACATGATAGACTGGGACCTTCAAGATACGCCACCAAGTTTGGACATTTGTAAGTCTGATGAGGCAGTGATGGCACTCTTTGGCCTTAAGAATCTTCGAGATTACGAGCATGAGATCCAATATGATGAAAAAGCCTACTTTGGTAGCCAAATTAACTCTCTTAGTCGCAAAAATGAAAAGGAAAACAAAAATAAAAAAATCAAAGAAACATCCTCTAGTGAAAACCCTTCTAGGGCGCTTTTGGATGATGAAAAAGATAAAATAAAGGACGCATCTTCTGGTGAAAACCTCGTAGAGGTGCCATAAGAGGGAGAGTTGAATTTTCCATTCAGATCTTTGCCACCAAAAAAGTCATCCATTTTGAATGAAGACACTATTGCAATAAACTTGGGAATAGAAGATAATCCATAGATTACCTACATTGCTGCCACCTTGAGTCCTGAATAACAAAAAACTATGACAATATTCTTGAAAAAAAGAAAGATCAACTTTGCTTGGACCTATAAGGATATGCCTAGATTGGATACAGATTTAGTGGTACATCATTTGACAGTTGATCCCAAAATCAAGCCAGTAAAACAAAAGTTGCGTAAAATGCATCCTAAGGTAGCACTTCTAGTCAAGGCAGAATTTAAAAAGATGCTAGAAGCAAAGTTCATTCGACCCATTGACGATCCTGAGTGGATCTCCAATATTATTCCTGTGGGAAAAGCATCTGGGGGCATTCGTGTTTGTTCTAATTTTTGAGACTTGAATCTCGCATGTCCTAAGGATGATTTTCCACTACCCAACATAGACATCATAGTGGATCTAACAACTGGACATGAGATGTTGTCTTTGATGGATGGATTTTTCAATTATAACCAAATCAAGATTGCAGAAGAAGATCAACATAAGACGGCATTTATCACACCTTGGGGAACCTTTTGTTATCAAGTCATGCCCTTTGGTTTGAAAAATGCTAGTGCCACATATCAACGCGCGATGACTACCATATTCCATGATCTTCTACAAATCATAATGGAGGACTATGTTGATGACATCTTAGGAAAATCCAAGACTAGAGAAGCCCACATTGATATCCTTACTACTATTTTTGAAAGATTGGAAAAGTACAAAGTGCGCCTTAATCCAAAAAAGTGTGTATTTGGGGTCAAATCTGGTAAATTATTAGGTTACATTGTATCCAGAAGAGGAATTGAAGTAGACCCTGCAAAAGTAAAGGCCATCATGGATATGCCTCCTCCTTCCACATTAAGAGAGCTTCACAGTTTTCAAGGAAGATTACAATCAATCAGAAGATTTGTGTCCTAACTAGCTGATAAAGTTCATCCCCTTCAGCATTTTCTTTGTAAAGGAAATTAGTTTCAATGGGATTGTTTGTGCCAAAAAGCATTTGAACAAATCAAGGCGTATTTGACTAATCCTCCAGCCTTAGTCCCTCCAGTAGCAGGACGACCATTGATCTTGCACATTTTAGCTACTTCAGTTGCCTTAGGAGCACTCCTGGCACAATTAGATGATAATGGAAATGAACAAGTGATATATTACCTCAGTCGAACACTAGTTGGTTATGAGTTGAATTACACTGCTATTGAAAAAGCATGTTTGGTTGTGGTCTTTTGTACATAGAAACTACGTCATTATATGCTTAATCATACTACATTTCTCATTGCCAAAATTGATCCACTCAAATACCTATTGTTAAGAGCTGCCCTCACTGGTCGAGCAGCAAAGTGGGTCTTAATCCTAAGTGAATTTGACATTGTGTATAAGGAGCGTAAAGCTATTAAGGGACAAGTCATTACAGATCAGTTAGCTGAAGCACCTCTTCCAGGAAGTCACCCTATTGTGGCAGACTTTCCAGATGATAACATTATGACTATAGCCCCTAGTATATCATGGAAACTATTTTTTTGATGGATCCTTCACACGAAATGGATCGGGGATAGGATTTTTGTTTGTAACACCACAAGGGGATTTAATTCCTAAGTCCTACAAAATTTCATTCCCTTGCACAAATAACATAGCTGAGTATGAAGCATTAGTGACAGGAATGCGTCAAGCCATTAAATGGAATATTAAGAATCTTCTTGTCTTTGGAGACTCACAACTGGTTATCAAACAAGTGACTGATGAATATCACACCAAAGATGAGAAATTTTTGCCCTACCGTCGAATAGTTGAGAATCTTAAGCAACGCTTTACAGAAATTGTCTTTCAACAAGTTCCAAGGGCTAACAATAAAGTAGCAGATGCCATGGCTACTATTGCTTCTATGATTGCCATGCGAGAATATAGTCCAAAATGTGAGTTTCTCGTTGAGAATCTTGTTACTCCTGCTTATGAGCAGAATGATTTTGAAGTGGTAGTTTCTCGTTGAGAATCTTGTTACTCCTGCTTATGAGCAGAATGATTCTGAAGTGGTGTGCGAGATTGTTGGTCCTGAGTCTCCATGGTATGCCAATATTTTTGCCTATCTATGTCATAAAACTATTCCCATAACCCTCACTCCAAACCAAAGTAAGACCTTTATTCGTCGAACCGCTCGCTATACCATTATAGGTGATCCCCTTTTCCGAAAACACTTTGATGGAACCCTCCTCCGATGTCTCAATTCAGATGAAGCTAAAATGGTGTTAGAAGAGGTTCACCAAGGGATTTGCGGTGCCCACTCTAGTGGCTTTACGTTAGCGAAAAAGCTTCTTAGGATAGGTTATTATTGGCCCACTATGGAAGCAAATGCATATCATTTTGTGAAAAGATGTATCCCTTGTCAGTAGCATGGCGATTTGATACATGCTCCCGCCCAAGACTTGCAACCTACCATCACACCATGGCCCTTTTCCCGTTGGGGATTTGATCTTGTTGGTCAAGTGTATCCTAATTCCTCTAATGGCCACAAGTATATTATTGCCGCAACTGAGTATTTCATGAAATGGGTTGAAGCCATTCCCTTAACCTACATCACCGGCAAGAAAATTTCTAAATTTATCCTAAACTATATTATTTTCCACTTTGGTATACCTCAAGATATTATCACTGATAATGGAAACCCATTTAAAAACCAAGAGGTAGCCATGTTATGCCAAAAAATTGGAATAACCCATCATTTCTCCACCAGATACTAACCTCAAGGCAATGGCCAAGCTAAAGCTACAAATAAAACCCTCCTGAAAATCCTAAAGAAAATTGTTGATGCAGCTAGCCATAATTGGCATCTCCAGATTGCTCCCACACTTTGGGCCTATCGAACCTCCATTCGCACCCCTACAGGAGCCACTCCATTCTCCCTTGTCTATGGTTTTGAAGCCATTTTACCCATTGAGATTGAGTTACCCTCCCTTCAAGTCTCTCTACAAAACCTTATATCCGATGAAGAATATCGAGTTGCTCGCTTGCAAGAGTTGGCACTCCTTGATGAGAGACGCCTCCGCGCCCTTAACCACCTCCTCATGTATCAACATTGCCTCCAACTAGAATATAATAAGAGGGTCCAGTCGAGAGAATTTGAAGTGGGTGATCTAGTGCTACAACATAATATGAGGAATCTCCAGAACCGTGAAAAGAAAGAAAAATTTGAGGCAAATTGGCTAGGTCCATTCGTTGTTACAGCCAAATATGGTTCTGGGGCATATCAGATTGCTACACCTGAGGGGGATCCGCTCCCTAAACCTATAAATATTTAGCATCTCAAGTGCTTTTATGCTTGAGCATTTGTAGATCTTGTACAGTCTTTAAAAGTCCTAAAAAAACCCAAAAAAAAAAAAAAATGCCAAATCCATTGTCTATCCAAACCATTCCTTTCATGTCCTACCATTATTCCTTTTTTTCCATTTGTGCAGACTAGTACTTAGTCTTTCGCTTGTTGCTCAATCCAATAAAAGACCTCTTGTCTGTGAGGCCACATTTTCATTTCCATTCTTGCATGTTTCCTGTCAAATGGTTGTTTAATCGCGTTCTGTTGCACACTCTTACGATAGTGACCACACTTGGATACACATAAAATCACCTTTTGGAGGCTTGATGATTCAGGAAGTTCGTTCATTTCACTAACCCCTATCAGAATCACACAATCATATTATCACAAAACACTTGATTCAACATTTCCTCGTAGGTTAAGTCCTTCCTGTAGGCGATATGGGGACTTTCACTTTTCCAGACTTAAGGCTCTTGGCAGGAACTCTGAGATAAATGACTACTTGGTCATGAAGTCTCTTTTGTTTCGTTTGTCATATTTTCTTTATTTCTTTTATGGTTTTACTATGTGTCTGTCTTGGATATTAATGCCTACCGCAATGGGGGCAATTACGCAAAGGAGCTTTAACATTTATGCTTCTATAGCATATAATGTATACACTCTTTTGCAAAATAAAAGTAATGGTGTGCTCTCCACATAAACACAACAGAATCCCTTGATTTCACTTAGTTAGGATCCATGTAGTATAGGGTTTCATTCGAGTCATGCTTGAGACAAGGTTCTATTTATGTCCTCCTCCTATGTTATGCTCCTGGATCTTTATGGGCGATGATTTTGATAGATATTCATTAGGTTGCATCTTTAGATGGAGTGTTCATTTTTCATCCTTTTAAGTTACATTAATTGTTCAGTATAGATTGCATTAGTTTACTTGTTAAATTACATTTCTTAGTGCTCATTAGATAGTCTAGCTCATTTTAGCATTAGCATTACATTTAGGGGCACATACATATCATAATGCATAAGTCTCATAATTGCTAGCCAATCTGCATCACACATGTTAAGCATCATATAGTATATAGAAAAGATACATCACATCCTGCATCATAAACGTCAGTCTCATAAGCATCACATAAAATCCATACATATGCATCATAAACACTCATACACATATAGAATCATCAACTCATGTCATGTATATATATCACAAAAGAATCAATGTATGTACAGTCCAAATACATATAAAATCATATAGTACAAATGCATCATCTGCACATATCTGTCAAAATATCGGATCTCTATACAAAATCCAAGAGCCATGTTATGAGGGTCCTGCTCCTCCTATGTCACCCCCTCGAGGTGGTCGGCTCTGCCCTACTGATTGCTTTGATCTGGCTTTGCCACCTGTGGTCCAGGAACTAGCCCCTCTCTCAAAATTAGGTTATCGCTGGTCGACAGGTATGGCATCATGATACAGTGACCTGTAATAGGCTGCCTCTCTTACTGCCTATGCCTTAGATCACCTAGCTGAGATGGCCTCCTACATCACTGTCACACTAGCCCCTGGCGTAACCATCTGTCTCGCTGCCTGCGATATTCATCGACTGAGCCTGATATGTCGCTCGCTTGGCATGCAAGGTAGCCATCTCTCCCTGTAACCTCACTAGCTCCTCAGCATCAGCACGCACTGCCATACCCGCAAAATCCCCTGCATCCACTCGTGCCTGTAAAGCTGCTAGTGCCTCCTGTGTGCTATCTGCTCTGACTCTCTACAGCTATACCTCTGCCTGTAACCTAGCAACCTCAGCCCATAGGCTATCCCGCTCAGCCCTGACTATGTCCAGGTCCTCTCCTGATACCTATCTCCGTGGAGGTGCCTGTGGTGGTACCTGTGCCTGTACCTGAGGTCCCCTCTGTGGTGGCACCTGTGCTGCTACGGCACCCCTCCTAGCAACTGCCCTGTGACCATGTGGTCCATGTTGTGCTCCCTGAGCTAGCACTGCTACCATAGCAGCCTATCCCCCATCTCCTACACCATCTCCCTCTCCCTGTGCCTACTCTACTGGTGGAACTACTCCAGGCACTATCATTCTGACTGGCTGGTGTGCTGCCCACCACTGCGCATATGTCGGTGTCATACCAGCATCTCCCCTATCCTGACCATGAACCCATGGCACTCTATCCATCGGAAACCATGATGCTTGGGAAAATCATAGCATCGTCCCCTGACCCCACAGCTGACCATACTCGCGAGTCACTACAGGATACAGGAATATGTCTAGAACCACATCCTGGATACACCCAAACTGTCGTCGCACCCGAGAAGGCATATATCGCATGATCATGTGAGTAGATCGACCAATAATCCAGCAATTAGTCTGTGTAAATGGGAGATACATCTGATCCTCTATATCATCCTCACCCCCTGCTGCCTGTACTCTCCCCCAGTGCTCCACTCCATCATAAGGAGTCTAGTCAAACATGATAATCTCATCAAGGCACCTACGCCAGAATCCCACTGACTCTATCGATGTATACTGGATAGGAGGCCGATATCTACATGCATATGGCTCTCTAGGCTGCCTGGTCTCTCTCTGTGTGATGGGTCAAGTAACCCCGATGTGCTCCCAAGACCAGACCATCAGTAGTGTTAGTCCTGGTCCCATCGTGCGTTGTGTCCAGTATGCACACATATGTAGATCATGATACAACTCTGCTAGGATGGTCTGTCCCCAACAGTAAACCTCGCCATCCTCCTGTAATAGGGTGCTCAACACCCGTGCCCAACCAATAGGCCACCCATGTCCTGCATGATCTGGTAGCATCCGCCATATCAAAGAGGCTAGGAATACTGCCAGTCTCGGTAGTCTCTGCTCCAAGGCTCCCCGCCAGGATAGCCAGGATCATTGTACTAGTAGTCTCTATCATCACCTACCAAAGCACTCTCTCAGGAAGGGATCAACTCCCTCACCTACATACTCTGGATATGTGCCTCTGATAGGCACTCTAAGGATCCGCCTACATCCAGGAGAGTGACGGTAGCCTCCCCTGTCGGTAGATGGAAGCTCCCTATGGGTGTATGTCATCGCTCTATGAGAGCTGATAGTTGTGCTGTGTGAGCTCTCAAGTCGGGCCACTCGTGGACATGCTCTAGTCCGCATAGCCAAACATGTCCCCAATCAGTGTCTATGAGTCTCTCTTGTATAACCATAGTCGGTGGATAGTGCTCCCGTGACCTAACAAGCACCGTGCCCTCCTGCAACATGGACATGCGGTAAGTCAGTTGTTTCATTCCCAGAAAATGGGGCATTTCATGCTCGCCATTTCTCATTTCTGTTGTGTCAGGCGGAGGCGCTGATCAGTAGAGACGCTGATCAGCGCAGATGCAAATCTGCAGAGACGCTAGTCTACGCTTATGCAAAACGTGTATTACGTCTCTGCTCTGCTTTCGAAGATGACATGGCAAGGTCTATCATCTCCGAGGCCGCTGTACCTATCACGCAGATGACAGACTATGGTTTGTCGTCTTCATTGGTCTTGTCGCAGCCTTAGCGTCTGCGCAAACAATAGGATGTTCCTTGTCATCTCCGCAGGCACCGGTATCCCTTCTTTGTTGTCTGCACAGATGACAAGGTGGAGACTATCGTCTCTGCCCGAGATCATTTTTCACCACATTTAGGGCATCATAAATGCTTCTAACCTAGTCTAGCTATCAAATTACTAGGAGGATCAAATGAATCACCGATGCCCCCATTGCGGCTGGTCTCTGGTGCTCCCGAACACGCTCACCAAGCTGCAATCTCTCGATCGGGTCCATAGCTGCTCTGGATGCTCTTCTTGTGGTGTGACAATGACCTTCCTATGGGTCCTCTGGAGGCTTATGTAGGTCCCATGGACTCTGTTTGCGCCCTTCTCCACTCTGAGCCGTGTCTGTCCCATGATTCCTCCATATTTTCATTCTGTTTTTCTCATTTCTTCTTTCCCTTCTCTCTGTTCCAAAACCTTTTCATGAAAATTGCCCAAATTTGTCTTTCTTGCGCAATTTCCATGAGGGGGCATCAGGATTCTCCTTCCTTCTCTGGGGAAACCTACATTTTATTTTCTTTGATATGATATCGTGCCGACACCACATCAAAGAGGGGCAAAATGTAGACACTAAAAATTGTCTCGAATGACTTTATTAATTTAATTAATAATGGTCACATTCTTCTACTTATTTAATTAAAATTATTTTAATTAAATAGGTTCATTTTTGGCCTAAGTATTTAAATTTAATTTAAATACCTCCTAGCCTTAATGTGTTAAATTTAATTAAACACATGATTCTCCATTTATTTCCTTTTTTAAATAAATTTTATTTATTTAAATCCTCCATATCCTATTAATTTCTTCTAGACCTTAATTAAATTAAATTTCATTTAATTTAATTTTTTATCCTAATCTATAAGCCTAAGAGTATGTGTACTCTTATGAGTTGTCATCATAAGGGTTTGCATTTCTTTTTAAGCACATGGTGTCTACAACTTAAGAACTTTCTACACACATGTGCCACCTCATCATTTTATCCTTCCAACTAAGGATATGAGATAAGGTGCTTAGTTGTTAATCCTTATCCTTATCTTTTAGACACCCTCTAGATGTTTCCTGAGAATCTTTAAATAGAAGCCTTGTCTCAAGGATTGTATATAGAGGATTATTGGATTGCATTGACACGTCGTCGCTTTGAGTCTAGAATCACCACATTGAGATCTTGCATTATAGCTACATTTCCACATGGAGTTCATAGGCTGCATATTAGTGATTTGAAAGTTGGTAAGATTTACATTTTGTATTGCATCTTAGTTTTTGTTATGCATTTATATTTAGTTTACAACCTAGTTCTAGTTTTTATTCTAGTTATAGCTTGCATCCATAGATAGTTTTCATAATTTCATGTTCATTGCATCATAGAGTACCTTTGAGTGTGACTTCCTCCATAGTCATATCTTGAAAGTATTCATCTTTTCATATAGTCTAGGATCATATTGCACATTCACTTTGCACTCACATTCACATTCGCACTTCCACACAAGGGATTTACTTATTGTTGTGTTTGTGAGAGCATACCAAACACACCCTCCATCAAGGTACACCAACAATGGCTACACATAGCTGCCCTTGTTGAGTATTAGAGGTGGTTGAAATTTTGGTTTGTTGGTTTCTTTTGTGAATTTTCTTTAAATTAGCTTGATTCCTTAGGCTTCTAGCAATTTGTACATTTTTCCAGCACACAAAGACAAGCACCAATAGCTCTGACACAAGGTATGGAAGAAGACCAGTAGGAAGAGGAGGAAACTAAAGTCACTAAAGGTGTCAAGGAAGAAGAAATTGAGGAAGCACCTACTCCCACACAAAAAAAGAAAAGGAAGGCTAAGGCACAACCTATGACAAGGGCTAAGAATACTATCAAACCAAGTCAAGCCAAGCCCATTGCACCTACTACAAGGGCTAGTACATGTACAACTACACAAAAGGCTAAGGAAAAGACCAAACTAGCAGAGAAAGGAGGTCAAGTTTAGAAAAAGCCAAGGAAATGTGTGGCACAAGTAGAATCTAATGAAGAGAAAATAGCGTCAGATGACAATAGCCAATTTTAGGTGGTGAGTCACTATCCTTTATGAGATCTTGAAAAATTATGTGAAAATGTTAAGAATGGTGCAGACTTATTAGGATTTACACATGTTTATTTTGATAATTTGAGAAAAGTTGAAAAAAATGAAGTGGAGGAGGCCATATATGCCATGATGAGCCATATATACCATGATGGAAAAATTTAAGACTACCCCACTAGAGATTGCCAACTCAATGCCAAAAATCCTATATGACAGAGTTGAGAAAAAATGGCACTATTGTCTAAACCTGGAGAGAAAAATTATAGAAACATCTCTAGCACAAGTAATGCCTAAACTAACTAAGGCATAGATTGCTAAGGTTGTGAAGAAATATGTAGTTAGGTTTACATCTAAATATAGAGCCTTTAGCATTTTGCAAAACACTATTGCAGATGTAGTTAAGAAGTCCACACAGATGTGGAAACTCACTTATGGGTTGACTACAATCAAGGAAGGCGAATGAGAACCCATTAAAGTGAAGGATGATGAAGAAGATGATAAAAATGATGGCATAGTTGAGGGAGGAGTATAAATGAACATAGATGACAAGACAACAGTTGAACCAGAGCAGCAAGAAGAAGAATAGAGTGTGCAAGACACACAATTTCCTAGTGTCAGCCCTCAACATGTAACTAGTGTAAATACTAAAAAAATCACTATTAAGGATTTTTTTTATGTCATAGCATAGAAAATCAATCTCCTTATAGAGGAATATCTCAAGAAGATCCTATATTAGTCCACATTACAAGCAAAACTTTGTGATACTCCTGTACTGGTTAGTGTGGATGAGTTACAGAAATCAGTGACTAAAACAACAAGGGTAGAGGTGAATTCAAAAGAACCACCTTCTATCATCCCTCAAGTCACTTATGCACAACCTTTGATCAAAATACCAGAAGACACATCTAAAAGGGTTGATAAAATTACAAAGGATATAGTGGAAACACAAGAACAGAAAGAAACATGTTAGATGGAGTTATCTACACCTACAACATAGGTACAAGGTGTATCACAAGTCATTGTGGAAGTCAAGGGCAAGCTTGAAGAGATAAAACCAACACCTAAGGTGAAGGAGAAAGTTTTCATCCAAGCCCTAGTAACCTTACCAACATCTAGCACTCCTTCCACTCAAACTCTTCAAAATCCAAGCATAGATGCAACTCCATTGCAAATCTTAGTGTTGAGCCCAATTTCATCAAAGGCAAAAGAAGACATACAATATGGAGATGTAAACCTTGATGAAGAAATTGTTCTACCCAAGTATGATTATGATACAATGACCATAGAATAGATGGACATACTCCAACAAGACCTAGCAAGGAAGGTGCATCAAGAAATTCTTAGAAGGGAGCACAGGTAGAAGCAGGCATTGCAGGATATAAAAGACATCTTTTTAGATGCATTTAGTCTGCCAACTCTAGATGAGACCAAGACACTAATTGAATAGTTGACAAACATAATGGAGAAGGTCAGTGATATAGACCTAGATAAAAATGCTAAATTATTAGAATGGTCAGAAAAGAAGTTCCAAAGAAAAGTAAATGAAAAGACATCAGGTGATATAGCACTGACACAAGTTGCATTGGCAACTAAGGTTGAGGATGTAAAGAAGGTACTTGAGAACATATTCTCATTGCACACTAAATTGTGCAACCCAAATCTCTTCACCCAAGAAACCAAAAGTCACATCTTGAGCTTGGAAAGTCAAACCAATTCATAAAGTGCAAAACTACCTATGAATCTAGCTCAGAGTGAGAAGCATTTTAGGACATTGCTTCAAACCTAGAGTCAATTAGTTGCATTATTAGTGGATAAGGCCAACATAAGGGCCAAACTGATAAGCATCTAGACCACTCTAACCCCTCATATGGAAATCTTGCACAAAGAACTAGGCTATGATGAAACCCTAATGAAAAAAGACCCAAATCTTTCTACACTAGATGGTCTAGTCCACCTTACTATCGAGCTAGCTATCCAAATCAAATCTTTGGATGTAGCATGTGAGAACTAGGATGTAGCTCTCAATATAATCTTAGATGTCCATAAATCTTTTCTAGACAAACACACTATAAGTGTATAGCCCATTGACATAAGTGTCAAAAAGGGGGAGAAATATTTTGGGGAGAATAAGTAAGAATTTTGGGGAGATACAAGGAGAGTATGAGAAAGGGGGAGTAATAAAGATAGATAAAAGGATAGATTAAAGATAGATTAAGCTAATGGGGAGCAAGCACAATATAGCATGAAGTCAAAGAGTATCACTTGAGGCATATTTACTTAGTAGGAGCACAAAATTTTGGATACATAATAGACTTGTCAACTCAAGGGGAGTTATCAAATTTTGAGGTATCCAAGTTATTGCAAAATTTTGAAATTTTGAGCTTATTTATATAAGTTGAGTTAGAGATATGTTATTCTCAAGAGATTAAGGATATTATTTCATACTCAAGTGTTTTTGAAACTCATGTCAAAGGGGGGGATTTTTTTATCTTAGATTGGTTTTGACAAGTGAGTGTCAAAACACTTAAGTTATTTACTTAGTTCATGTTGAACAAGTAGTACATGCTGAGCACAACATGTATACTATAGAGCATGTCAAGTTCACAATGAGTGCCAAGCCACTCATGTGCTAAGTCATTCAAGTGCCAAGAAAATAGTGGCTACTGAGTGCTTCAAGAGCCAAGTGAAAAGTGGATGCTGAGTGATATAGATGTTGAGTCATAGTAGAAAGATTAGTGTTTACCAAGTATCAAAGACTTAAAGTGCTGAGTAAAAAGTTTTGACATGATTGTTTTTAATGCCACAAACAACTACATAAACCATTTTTGAGTCAAATGAAGGATAAATTACAATATTTTAGAGATAAGGAGGAATCTTAAGTTGGATTCCCAATGCAATTACATTTAGCCAATCAAAAAATGGGAAGGATTAAGTGGAAAAATGGATGAATCTTAGCTATAGATTCATACCTAACCCTAAGTCACCAAATTCTTCTTGAGGAGGAAAAACCTTATACTTTCTATGAATGAATCTTAGTGATAAAGTGGAAAAATGGATGAATCTTAGCTATAGATTCATACCTAACCCTAAGTCACCAAAGTCTTCTTAAGGAGGAAAAACCCTATACTTTCT
This sequence comes from Cupressus sempervirens, assembly GCA_028749045.1. NCBI lineage: Eukaryota > Viridiplantae > Streptophyta > Pinopsida > Cupressales > Cupressaceae > Cupressus > Cupressus sempervirens. Next base: position 311,369,842 of record CM053793.1, read on the forward strand.
ATACTTTCTATGGATTAAGTGGAAAAATAGACGAATCTTAGCTATAGATTCATATCTAACCCTAAGTCACCAAAGTCTTCTTAAGGAGGAAAAACCTTATACTTTCTATGAATGTTGAAGGAGAAAAGAGAGAATTCTGCATATGAAAATAGAGCATTTATGGTAGCTAAGGAGTTAAGAAGTGAGACAACATTGCAGAATCAGTTAGAGAAAAATAGATGAAAGGAAAAGGATACAGCAAAGAGACATCTGATCAAGAAGGATCAAGAAGACATTAGTTTAGCAGTGATCTATTATAAAGAAAACAAGTGCTAATTGAAGGATCAATGCTAAGACATTTTAATAGGGTGCTTACTTAATTGTGACTTAAATTCCTAAAGCAAGGCACACTTCTAACAAGGTGTTGAAATCCTTTAACAGGATGAGACCTAACAATCGTTGTAAGCCTTTAACAAGGTAGATCTTTCATAGGGTAGATCGCTTCTCATGATCAAATTATTGTAACCATCATTGGATACACTTTATTACTATAGTAGTGAAGATTTGTAGGTGTCATCCCCACCCTAGTTTTACCTTCTCACTTGGGGGTTTTTGGGTAATCATATCTGGCGTCATATGTGTGTGAATGTTTACTTGCTTACATGTTTTAGATGTATATTCTTTTAATGTTATTTCAATTTATACATCAAATGTATGAGATCGATGTGTGGTGAAATTTTTATGGGTCCAAGTTTAAACTGTTGATTCACCCCCTTCTCAAAAGTTTACCTTTCCTATTGTAATTCCAACATTTTGGTGGCAATCTTGCTAGGGATTGTATGCCTAAAATGTGTCCACACTTCTATGAGTCATTATATCCAAGATTGTTCAAGAATGAGGTCTCTAATGGTGGCTCATAGCTCTCTATTCATGGAGTGCAAGGGTTTGTAATGGAGGCCCTCAGTTTGACCTAGTTTTTGCACATGCAAGTACACCATGAGACAAGAGATTCAACGATTCAATATGCATGCAAATGGAGATGAAAACTAACCCAAATGATAACAATGCAAGAAAGGAAATGTAATAACAATGCAATACTAATCTATGAAAACAAATATGGACCTTGGCTAATATGCAAGTGTAAGGATGAAAACTCATGATGGAAGCCATGGATGCATGAGAGAAGAAGACAAGAAGATAGAAGTTCTACACAAAAATCCTTAGTATTCAAACTCCTTCTTCAAAAATTGCTCTCCAACCCTATAGCACAACAATAGCAAAATAATGGATGTCCAAAATGAGGAGAGGGATCTCCCTTATAAAGGAAAATATGGAGGTCAGAGGCTTCTCACAACCAATATGGGATAATAGAGTTTGATTCATGTGAGACAAAATGCCACCAATGAGAAAAGAGGAGTATTGGAGAAGAAAGTGGAAAGGGGAAAAAGATAACTCCCACATTAAGTGTAGAGAAAATTAAAAAAAGATTTATTTGATTTTTTATTTGTTTTATTTCCTTTTTCATGTGGGAGAAAAGAGGAGGAAAATTAAATTGAATCCCACTTAGAAAATTAAAAAAAGATTTATTTAATTTTTTATTTGTTTTATTTCCTTTTTCATCAAAAAGAGATATTTAAGTGGGATTTTTATTTAATTAGAAGAGAGCAAGTGCTTTTAATTAAATAGGAAATATTTAATTAAATTAAAAGAGGGGTTTTTCTCTTAATTAATTAAATGTGGATGAATTATTTAATTAAAAGAGAGGTTTTCTTTTAATTAATTAAAAGGGAGATTTTATTTTAATTAAATAAGACTTAGGATAAAATGATCAACCCTAAAAATTTAAAAAAATCAAATTTGATCAAAAAAATTGATTTATATTGATTTAATAAAATATTACAAACCATTGATTCAGGAAATTTGATAAACTAAATAATGGGGACCCATAGTCTAGGTGAGCATTTTAGGGTGCATATATTTGCCCCTCTTTGACTAATGTGTGATCGATTTGGGAACACATGTAGTTAAAGAAAGAAATTGAAGTGTGAGATTGATTTGGGGTCACAAAACAACCCAGATGTGTGGTCAATTTGAGAACACATTAGAACAAAGAATACAAATAAATTTTGACTTTAAAAAAGTCAAGGATAAAATTGATAAAATTGAATCAAGGATTGAAGTTGATAAGTATTGCCCCCTCATGATTGAAATCAAAATGAGATAGAGGAGAAATAGAAAATTGATAAATTTGATCAAATCAAACAAAAGATAAAGTTCTTGATGTAAGATGAAAGATATAAGAATCACAAAACCAAGGTAGATCATCAAGTGTGAAATATTATGCCCCAAAGGTGAATTAGAAGAAAAGAAGTGGGGAAAAAGAAAATGGAAGGTAGAAGTTTGGAAGATATGGAAAGAAACAAAAAGAAGAAAAGAAAATGCCCCAAAATCAATCAACTATTTAAGATAGAGATTTTGATTGATATCACGAAAGAAGATAAGGAAATGAAGATCAAAACATGACCACAATTGATTAAAAGTGCACAAGAATGATGAAGGGAAAACCCTCTCAAACTCATAATGCAGCCTTAAAAAGAAAACTAACATGAAGTCTAATAATGCAAGCTATATGAAAATGCAAAGGTGTACTTGCAAAAGAGAAACTGTAACATAGGATTTTGTGTTCATCATTCATTAAAGAATGTAAAAGAACCTATTTTCATCATTGGGCCATTATTAACAGATATTGAAAAATCACACAATCATCACTAGTCACAAACTCAACTATGAAGATATGAATGTGATTTATATGGAATTGGAATGTGGAAAGATTCTAACATAAGCATAAAATATATAAATTTCAAGATGACTTCGATGTTAGCTTGCCCAATCTAATGTAGCAAAACCATGCTCACATCAAGGCATAGATGCCAAGATTACCAGAAGAATGGTTGTGCAAAAATAGTCAAGGACGATGCCTCAAATCTCCTAAGTGTTTCAAGGGAACAACAAGAAACACTCTAGAGTTCAAGACCACACCCACAAGTAGAAAACAAATAAAAAAATGTCCCATGCCCCAATTCCTCTAATTATGCATCCCAGAGAGACTTATCAGACAAGGGCACTCAACAAAAATCAATAATAGTCAACACACAAAGAAAAGATCATGACATAAGTCAAGCATTAAGTGTGCTAACTAATACTGAGTTTTGAGGATAAGGATCAAATGCTTGCAAGAAGGGAAGATCAAATGACAAAATTGGGTAAGATCAAATTGATAAGTGTTAAAAAATACTTGATGTCAATAGTTGTATTAAAAAACAAATACAATTCAGGTGGTGTTGAAAAACATCGTTTGTGAGGTGTCCTAAAGACTAACACATCCAAGAGACCAAAGCTAACATAGTTATGCCCCCTAGACAAATACCAATTCCAAAAAAAGGCATCAAGGACAAGGCATGATGGAGAAAGGCTAAGTGTTGAGGACACACACTAAGAAATAGGGGTGAAAAGGCCTCAAGTAGTGCCTGTTTCCAAGTTTTCACAACTTGGATTTTTTTTTTTTTTTTTTTTAGGACTTTTAATAATTTTTTTGTATTTTTTCTACCAAGGTGTCTGTTTCCAAGTTTCCACCAAGGCACTATTTCCCTTTTTTTTTTTTTCTTTTAATTTTTTTTTTTTGTATTTTTGCAATATATAATTTTTTTGGAGATACATCAAAGTGCCTATTGCTAGGTTGTCACTAAGATTGTCATTTTTTTTAGGACATTTTTCAATTTTTAGAATTTTCACAATATATCATTTTTTTGGATCTTTTCGAGATCAATAAATATGTACAAAGATGCCCCCAGATAGAATGAGCATCATGGATAGAACTTCTTCAGGTGCAAGACATTGACAGGATCAGGGAGCTGCTCTCCCTTTGTTGTAGATAGTAAATAGGCACTAGAACCAAAATTTGTTGTAATAATGTAAGGTCATAGCCAATTAGGTTCAAACTTACCCTTTTGATCTCTACTTTGTTGATTCTTAGGATTCACACGTAGGACGATTTCTCACTTGAAAGGGTGAACTTTTTTGTTGAATGCTTTTGACATGCACTTTTGATAGACTCTCATATGGTCAAATTATTCTTGACACTTCTCATCTAGAAGTTCTAACTCTTGAAGTCTCATGGTGTGATAATCTTCATCTATGACTAGACCTTTGAGAGAAACTCTAAGTGAAGGAATCTCAACCTCTAAAGGTAACACTACTTTAGCACCATATTTAAGGGCAAAAGGAGCAGCCCTAGTAGGAGTACAAATACTCATTCTATAGGCCCACAAAGCTGGATTTATCTATAAGTGCCAATCTCTACCATTCTTATGAACTATTCTATGCAAGATTTTAAGAATGGTTTTGTTTGATGCTTCTACCTAACCATTTCTTTGCAGGAAATAAATAGAGGACCAATGTTGTTTTTTCTTGAACTTCTTATAGATTTGCTTAAGGTCCTTATTTTTAAACAAACCTCCATTGTCAGTGATAATCTTAGAAGGCACTCCATATCTATAGATAATACGATTCAAGATAAATAGAGAAATTGTCTTACCTAAGGCAACAAAAATTGGAACAGCTTCTACCCATTTAGTGAAATAAATAGTGGCAGTGATAATAAACTTGTGTCCACATGATGAGTTGGGATAAATCTGCCCAACAAGATCAAAGACCCAATGCTGAAATGGCCAATGAGAAATAGAAGGAATGAGCTCCCTACCTAGAGCATGTATCAGGTTACCATGTTTTTGACACATTTCACATGACTTTGCAAAAGCTACTGCATCAGTCTGCATTGTGGGCCAATAGTACCCCACCCTAAGCAACCTTCGAGCCATGGAAAGACCATTAGAATGTCCCCCACTGATACCCTCATGGATGTCAACTAATGCTTGATTAGATTCATCCTTTTCTAAGCATCTAAGAAGTGTTCCATCTAGACTCTTCCTATACAAATCCCCAAAGATACGGGAATGGTGAGAGGTATTTCAATTAAGGTTTCTACGTTCAAATTGGTTAAAGGTTTCAAGTATAATTCCATTGTGAATGTATGAGTAAATTGCACTGTAATGGGATGACTCATGACCAACAACAGTACAAATAACATGACTTTCTTGGGAATCATAGATAGGATGATGTAGCTCTTCCACCAGGAATTCAAATCTTGATTCATGGTGCTCTAATTGAAGAAGTGAAGCAAGTGTAGCCATAGCATCAGTTGCCTTATTTTTTCTTGAGGGATTTGTTGAAATGAGATGAATGTGAAGTAGAGTATCAAGGAATCAACCATTTTCTTGTAAGGTACAAATTTCTCATTATTTTGTTAAACAATCATCATTGACTTGGTTGATTATTTGTTGTGAAACTCAATAGATGTGTAACTCTGTAATTCTCCATTCTATGGCCATCTTAAGTCCATTTGTTAAAGCTTTAGATTCAAAAATGTTGTTTGTACATGAAAATATTAACTTGTAAGATTTAGGAATCGTGTACCCATGAGGAGAAACAGACAACACACTAGCTCTTGAACCACTTTGCATAAAGGACCCATCAAAGAACACCTTCCATTTTCTTTTAGTCATATACATGAGGTTCTTATCTAGGAAATCAACTTGAATAGGTGCATCATCTTGTAGTGGGAAATCAGCCAATTAATTTGCTATGGCTTGTCCTTTGATTGCTTTATGCTCAATGTACTCTATGTCCAACTCTGAAAGGATCATCATCCATTTAGCAAGTCTACCTATGAGGGTAGCCTTACATAGTAAGTACTTGAGTGGATCTATTTTTTCTATGAGGTGTATAGTGTGCACAAGCATATAATGTCACAACTTTTGGGAAGCAAACACAACTATGAGGCAAGCTTTCTCAATACTAGTGTAATTAACCTCATATGAAATAAGAGTATGACTAATGTAATTTATTTCTCTTTCTTTCCCATGTTCATCAAGTTGAGTTAATGCCCCCAGGGTAGATTTTGTTGTTGAAATGTATAGGATAAGTGGTTTCCCTAGGATAGGAGGCATTAAAATAGGAGGATTTTCCAAGTATTTCTTGATTCGATCCATGCTCCTTTGAGATTCCTCATTCCATATACATTTGACTTCTTAATGTAAGTTCTTGTTAAAAGGTTGAGCTTTATCTGCCAACTGTGAAATAAACCTCCTTGTAGATTGAAGACGTCCTTGAAGACTCCTCATTTGACTAATGTTTTTAGGAGGTGGCATATTCATAATTTCTTGAACTTTTTCAAGTTCCACCTCTATCCCTTTTGTTGAAATAATGAGTCTTAGTAATTTTCTAGAGGTAAGTCCAAATGCACACTTTTTAGGATTTAACATTAGTTGAAATTGTTCCATATGATCTAGAATGACTTCTAAATCATCTAAGTGTGTATCTCTATTCTTAGACTTGGCCAAGGTGTCATCCACATAATCTTCCATGTTTTATGCATCATATTATAAAAAATAGTTTTCATAGCTCATTGATAGGTAGCTCTTGCATTTTTTAATCCAAAAGGCATAACGTTCCAACAATAGGTACCCAATGCACAAGTAAATGCAGTCTTTTTTTGGTCTTTAGGAGCTATCTTAATCTGATTGTATCCAAAAAAACCATCCATTAAGGAATAAATCTCATAACCTGCAATCATATCCACTATCATGTCTATATTAGGAAGTTGAAAATCATCCTTTGGGCATGCTATATTAACATCTCTAAAATCTATGCAAAATCGAATGGTTTTGACATGTTTTGAAACTGGTATAATGTTTGATATCCATTTGGCATAGGTAATAGCTCTTATGAATTTTGCACTAATGAGTTTCTCTAATTTTGGCTTGACCAAGAGAGCTATGTGAGGATGCATTTTTCTCAATTTCTGCTTAACTAGTTTAACACATGGAGCTATGGATAAGTGATGCATAATAAGATTAGTGTCCAACCCTAGAATATCTGAATAAGTCCATGCAAAATTAATCTTCTTTTCTTGTAAGAACTTAATATAGGCTTTTTTTTCTTGTGATGAAAAAGACTAAGCCAAATGTACCATTTGCGAAGTTTCATCCGTACCCAAATTGACTGCTTGTGTTGGTTGAATAAGCACTAAAGATCTATCTTGAAAATAACCAGGAAGACAATCAATTACCTCATCCTTAGGCACCTTAGAGAGGTTTTCACCCTTGGATACATCCTTTCTTTTTACTTTTTTTGGTTCTGACACCACCACATAGTGGTTTTCACCATCAAAACTCCTATTCTTTTTCTTTTCTTTTTTTCATTATTTTGTGACTAAGGTACTTGATATCTGGCTCTGTCATACTAGTAGTTGGTTCACTAGTGGAAGAGACTACAAGTTCAATGGTATTCAAATAATAGGATATTTCATAGTCATTTTGAAATGTTAAGAGCTCAGGTTCTTGATTGCATTGGACCAATCAATTAGGTCAAGATGAACAAGGGGTAAATCAATGATGGGTTCAAGGTTGTGAATATGAATGATATCTCTAGTGACTAAAGATTCAAAGCCTATCAAGTATCTTCTTAAACTACCCAAATCAAAATTCATCCTCACAAGCGAAGGATCGTCCACTAAGGCAACATGCGAGTTCAAATCCTCTATTCCTACATGTGACTCATTGACTAACTCAAGTTGAGAACTATATGTATGAACAACATCAACATCCATATCAACTATGGAAGGTTCTAAGAAAGAGTCCCACTCTGAATCTTGACTAGGATGCTTACACCATGAAGGCTTTGGATGTCTGGATGTGGATGCCTCAATGTCATTAAGGGTCACACTCTCATGGTCTAAATTTGCAACTATCTCATGAGATATTTGACTATCTAAATCTCCCCAAAGGATATTACTAGAAGGGACCCAATCTTCACACATATCTTGTTGGTTTTCCAAATTAGGTGTGTACTCTTGTTCTTCTTCTCTATCTGACTTATCAAGGATAGGAGAAACATTATTATGGTTTGCATATCCTAGGCCAACCAGCTATTTATACTTGCATCAAAAAAGACCATGATCAAGGGGTTTTGTCCTAGTATCCAATCTATTACTAAGAGGGCCATGTCTGGGATAGCCCATCTTCTTGACAAAATTATACTCTCATCCATAAGCTTGAGGAGAGGGAGTGAAGTTCTCATTATGCATATGCTTCTCTTCTTTATAAATCCAATATCTAATAGCCACATCTTCTTTCTCATCTTGAATAGGCACTAACGACTGTACAAATGTGTCAAATAATGTCATAGTTGAAGAGGAAGGTTTCATCTCTTGTGAAGGTTTACCATAAGACCTAGGTGAAATTGGTAATGTCGTGAGGGAGTTGAGTTGATAAACCCCCATGCCGAGGTCTATGGATTTGAACTTTTTTTTACAATTAGCTAAAATTGCATTAAAATTATCTGCTTCTCTATTGAGGGGAACATGAATATTTGCTGAAATTGAGTTAATAGACAAAGTGTTATCCCCAGGAATACAAATCTCTATTCAATTGTATGGAAAGTTAACACACTAATGATAGGTAGATGGCACTACTTGCATATCATGAATCCATGGTCTACCAAGTAAAATGTTGTATGCAAGGTGTCCAGATTCAACTATTTCGAATAAAACATCTCTTTCAATAGAGCCAATCCTAACAAGAAGGATGGCCAACCCCTTGGAACTTCTCTCTACCTCATCATAGGCTTTGATAGTAATCTTTCTTCTAGTATCAATAATATGTTCAAAATAACCTAATGTTTTTAAAAGACTCAAAGAAAAATTATTAAGCCCAGCACCCCCATCTATCAACACACGCCTAACATAGGTCCTATGGATCATGACCTCAATATGAAGAGCAAGGTTGTGTGGATGGCTCAAATATTTATCATCTTTCTTTGAAAAGGAAAGGTAATGAGGGCTAGCAATATGATTAACCATGTTCTAGAATTGATCGACGTCTAAATTATTGGGGACATTCACCATGTGCAAAGCATCCTCAAGGACTTGTTTGTGTCTCGGAGACAACTCTAAAAGCTCAAACATTGAAATCTGAGCAGGGATTCTCTATAATTGATCAATAAGATTATAATTTGACTTAGGATTAACCACTAGTTTTGAAGGGACGTTCTTAGATTGCACTTTTTTTGGCTTACTTGGTTTGTTTGAACTAGGTCCTTTGATAACAAGGGGACCTTGACTTCATGTAACAGCATTGAGACTTTGGGAAGACAATTGCTTAGGTTTACTTGACTAGTTTGAATTGGGTCCTCTAATGACAAGAGGACCTTGAGATTACTCTCTAGAGTAAGCACCTCTTAGCACTAATATAGGTTTCTCACCAAGGATAGGAGAGCTCAAATTTAAATCACAACCATTGGGATTTTCATCTTTCATAATGTTGACACTCTCTTCTACAACCTCAAGCATATTTACAACATTTTCTACATTTTCATAAGTGTAATTGATTGCAGCCTTGCCATTCTTAAGTTGGGAAGCTTCCTCTTTCTCATACTTGGGCAAAGGCTTTTTAAATGTTGTGTGATCAACATTGGTATTTAATCCATCTATTTCAAGTTTTCCATTCTCAATAAGATCTTGACCAATATGCTTAAATCTCACATAGTTTTCAATATTGTGTCCAATTCCATTGTGAAGCTTGAAGTAGGCATTCTCATCCCACCACCATGGCTTAACTTCAAGTATGTATAATTTTGTAGCATCATAAGGTCTCACAAGATTACGTGCAAGGAGCTTCATGAATATCTCTTCATATGACTCACCCAATTGTGTAAAGTTGTGTTTCTCTCCTTTAGGCCTTTCTTGATATCTTGGCTTGTTACTTTGATGATTAGCACTAGCCAAATGGAGAACATCTTGGTCTTTAGGCTTTGAGGAATCCACAACTCCATCATTAACCACTTGTTTATTCTTATTCCAATATGTGTTCTTTCCTTTATCTTTTTTATTTTTGTTATTCTAACCATTGTTGTTGTTGTTTCCATTTTTTGTCAAAATACCTTGCTCTCTCAAAACATCCTCAATTCTAAATGTGGTTTCAATTATGGCATCAAAAGACTCAAAGATCATCTTCCTATTTCATACTTCATCTCAAGAACCATGTTCCTAATGAGGATTTCAATCTTTTCTTTATCAAGGATAGTCCTAGAATAACAACAACACTGTAATCTCCACCTCTGTAAGAAAGTTGCAAAGGATTCTCCTTGATTTTTCTTTGTGTGACATAAATCCAACAATCAGATAGATTGTGAAAGATTGTAATCAAAGTGTTGAACAAATCTCTATATTAACTCAGGGAACATGATAGGGAGGGAAGTCAAGGATCATGAGGCCAGAGGCAGTAAAGACTAAGTGGGCAGCTAGGAAAAAGACAGAAGCAAGGACCCTAGTGACAATCAGGAGGATAGAATCACTCGGCTTGAGCAGAAGGTCCAAAGGCTGGACTCCATCCACCAGGTTGTGACTAAATAGATTATGGATACCCTCCACACATTGGTAACCCCCTTGGTAACCCAGGATAACCCCAAAAAAAGAAAATTGGACCAAATCTCTACCCATGATCATCTCAACGATAACGCTGATTTTCCCCCCAGCCCCACTGCGCCCACCTCCCCCTTGGAGATCCCCATTTCGCCCCCAAAAGAGATGATAGAAATTATGGTTGAAAAGGGAGGGGAGGCCATCAAGAAGAATAAGATAAGAGCCTGGCGTAATTTCAATATGGATAGTGTTAGTATGGGCATTGTTAGAGAACTTGCTAAAATCTAGATGTTGGGGGATCTCGACAGTAGCACCCACTATGACAAGCTCCTTGACCTGACTCTTTTGGTTCTCTCTGACAATGCCCATGAAACAGGTTTCAACTTCCTTAGCAATGCAAAGAACAGCCTGATTGACAATTTCTACTCCATCAAGTGGCTTTTTTAGGAAATTGAGACTCTGAAGGACAGGTCCAACCAGACCAACAACAGGAGGGAAGTCAAGGATCATGAGGCCAGAGGCAGTAAAGACCAGGTGGGAAACTAGGAAAAAGACAGAAGCAAGGACCCCAATAACAATCAAGAGGATAGAATCACCCGGCTTGAGCAGAAGGTCCAAAGGTTGGACTCCGTCCACCAAGTTGTGACTAAACAGATTGTGGATACCCTCCACACATTAAATGAAAACATTGTCAATCTGGAGGACTATCTGACCAATACCAATCTTTTGGGGAATGTGGAGCAGAGCACAGAGAACGGAACCAGCCGGGAGGATCCTCAGAAAGAGTCAAAATCTAGGAAAGCCAGGGGGATTAGTTGCATTTCCCCCCCACGACCCAGGAGGAGGAGGCCATCCAAAAGGAAAGCGACGCTGCAGAAATCCTACATGCAATGGAGAAGATGGGACACTAGTCTGCCCACCAGGCTCATTTCCTGGCCTTTGTTTCCCTGGCTTCGGGCCTTCTTGATTCTGGCCTTCTGAGGTTGTTTGTGTTTTTTTTGACTTTTTATGCTTTAAGTTGTTTAATGTTGTAAAACTTTGGGTTTTAGGATCCCTGTAAAACCTATTTTCCAAATCAAAAACATGATAGGGGGAGTGATATTGGTGAACCATTCCATTGCCTGACCCCTTAGACTCCTTGGAAACAATCTCATAAGGTATGATTCTTCATGATGAAATTCAAAACTCATGGTGTAGAATTGACACACATGATCATTTGGATCCCCATTTCCATCATACTTGTCATATTGGGGAATCTCAATTTTCCCAGGAAAATCCTTCATGTCAACACTCTTATCAAAAGGATTAGGACAAACTAAATCAAGTGAAAATGAACTCTTAGGTGCTTCCATTTGTGCCATTTTCTTTTTCATTTGCTCAAATTCTTCTTCCATAGAAGGGGCATTCTTTTGAATCTTTTTGTCTACATCAAAGTTGTAAGGGACCTTAGCACCTTGGCTAAATGTTCAAAGCACACATCTTTATTTTTTTCCATATATGCTTCTACATATTGTCAAAATTTTGGATTTTGTTGCATAGCCATGAAATCATAAGAATGGAGATCAACATTTGAGCTACCATCTCCATACCATGAACCATGATGAACTTGTTGTGAAGGTTGTCTTGAAACTCTAGGAGGTGTTGGTCTCCTATAATCATCACACTTTAAAGTTCTCCTTCCTCTAGGACTATGGGATGGTGAAGGTGTTCTCCAATGTTTTTTGTTTCATGGACTCTCAGGAGGAGTGAGTGGAGGAGATTAGTTTTCACCACCAATGTGTACATTGTCAAGTTGTTGAGCCATGAGATCTTGTTCTTCTTGGTGAGCTTTTCTTTCAATCTCAATCAATGCTTGCATTTCTTCCTCTAAGAATCTAAATTGTTCTTCCTTATTAGCTTGTTCCTCTAGAAGGGTTTTCTTCTCATGCTCAATTATTTTAAGTCTATCACTCGCATAACCCATAGGTGTCATGGGCGATGTACATGGTCTTGATTGTCTAAACTAGTTACCAGTAAATGTTGCATTCACACAAGTGCTAGAAGGCTCACTAATTTGATCATCATGTTGGAATTCCTCTTCTTGATAGGCATAATGTTTATTTTTCTCATCCCTTTGATGTGCATCCAAATACATATCTTCAATAAGGGGCACGAGATTGGTATACTTCCACAAGTGGTATCAAAACTCAAAAGGTCAACAAAATCCTTAATACTTTGATTCTTCTTGTGTGGAGCTCTTGTAAAACTCATATCCATATCCAAATGAGGTGATGCTAAGGGTGTACTCAACTCAATAAGATCACTACTAGGGTCAAACAAAGCTTTTGGAATACTCTTAGGTGATTGAACAAACACAGGTTCCTTTCCCTTACATCTTTGATGAGTTTGAACTAAAGATAATTGTTTAAAGATAACTTGAGGTTGCTTTCCTTGTTCTACTTGATATCTTATTGTAACTAGCATGAAAGAAAAGGCACTAGTTGATAGGATAACCCTAAGAAATTTTGGTATCAAACTAGGATAGTAAAAGCACTAACTTGTCCAAAAGAGAGATGATAAGATAGAATTTTGCAATAGGCATAAACCAACACTGCCACAGAGGTGCCCACAACTTTGGGTGAATACCCTAGCACATATGGACCAAGAGGATAATTTACCCAAATTATAAATAATTAAAATGATTTTTTTATGAAATTGGATGGACAAGAAATTACTAAGACTTTCCAAGTGTAATATCAAAGAATCCAAAGTTTATCTTTCTCAACAAAGACAGTCTCTAACTCACCAACTCCAAACAAGGTCTCTTATGAAATTAAAGATTACTAATTCAAGAGGTCAAAGCACAATAACTCAAGGTGAAAATAGGCTTCTAACAATGGGCTAAGTAGCCTAATCTGAACTAGATCAACTTAGGAAGATTGAAAATAATACGACAGCAAAATAGTTTGATCGTAAATTCACAACTTAGGAATTCAAATTTTGTTCATTTTAAATGTCCAACTAGGTGTATCAATAGATTTTTAACCATGAACCAGGCACACAAGATAGCAATTAGGGATTTCAAGAAAATGTCTTCAAACAATGAGCAAAGGACAAAGCATCCTTGCACATCAATAAGAATAGTGTCATAGTATCAATCTAATCCCTAGAACCACTATTGTGTATGTCCTCAAAATGTTTTCCAATCACGTACATAGTCTTAGAAAAGAAAATTTGGCAGCACTATAGTTCTTAGTAATGTTCAACTCTATAGCTTTTGCAATCTAGAGTGGGCAAAATCCAATCCTGGTGCACTAGGGTTTTGACATATTCCAAGAATTTAATCAATTAGAGATATTGAGTAGATCTAATAGCCCAAAAAATGACTACACCTATAAGGATTTTCTCACAAGGACATTTATATAGCAGTTGCTACTACCATGTCAAAAATGACTATTTCTACTTAAGGTTCCATCCACATGGTTGACCCAATAAGAGGAATGTCCACTACAGTTAACCCTCTCTAATCAAAGAAGACTCACAAAATTGCACCACATGGAGACTTGATTTGGATTCAAAAGTTCTAAGTTTCTTATGTGCCCAAAAAGAAATAGAGCATACTCCTCTAGCCTCTTCACCTTACCCAAACATAGAAAAAAAAAATTTGACACACTAATTTGAAATAACCTCACCATCTATTTGGAAAATCCAACAACAAACACCACCAATCTCAAAAGAGAAAGGACTAATGGATGTTGAGGACAAATCCAAGTAGAATAGTGAGATAATAACAAATATGCTTCCCTACCTACAAGGGGATCCTTTGTCAAGAGGATCTTCGCATGTAAAGCAAGTGAATGAAGCTCAATCTCTCAAGATCTCCCAAATAGTCTTCATAGGGCCTAATTAATATGTGAAACACAAATGCGTGAAAGCAAATCTAGATCCAATTTTAGAGCACCAAATGAAGTGTGAATCTATGAAAGCATGTAAAAGAACTCAAGCCAAACACATGAGATGCTCATTTTAGTTCCAAATCCAAATGTTATAGAGATAAAACAAAATACCTGGTAATCCTTGCAACACATCTTTTCTTTTTTGTACCTTTCATTTATGCTTGAATGCTCGCTCGCAACGAATAAAGCAACAAGCAAAATAAACACAAGATATGCAATATATATCCAACTTATGCAAAACTAGGGTTAGATCTGAAAATCTAATTTTTAAGAGTGATAATAATAAAAAAATAACCCAAATGAAATCTCACATCATACATTGATCTATTGTAAAAATTAAATGCAAGCTATTCATTAAATTCCTTTTTTTATTGATTTTTGACCTAGTCATAAAGATTGGACCTATATGATATGAATTCGGATCCAAAATTCTAAATAAAAAAAATAAACTCCTATAAAAAATTAGGTAGCTTTCCAAAAATGTCAAAATTTGAAAAGACCTTTTAATTTGTGTCCTAGGGAGCCATTTTATCAAAACAAACTAGTTTTTGCAAATTGAATTATTAAGCCCTAATATGATCTCTAAAATCAAAATTCAAAGAAAAAACTCTATCTATAATTCATAGACCTTTCCAAAAATATAGGTTTTTCCAAAAAAAGGTGCTAATTCTCTCCCAAAAATGATTTTTCATGAAAAAACAAGGAAAAATCATAAAAAATCTAAAATACCTTAGAAAAATATGAAAATGGGATCAAAGCTTCCTTGATATGTCACCACCTTGAAAAAAACAATTTAGAACAAAATACCTAGCTGTTTGCAAGATATGATCAAATCTTTCAGATTTAGGGTTTTTTTGTGTCCAACAAATTCGTACAAGGGGGTTGGATCTAAAAATGTCCAAAACCAGCAAGGAAAGGTGGGTTGCCCCATGGTGGATGACAAAAATGTATGCCTAAAATGTGTGCACACTTCTATGAGTCATTATATCCAAGATTGCTTAAGAATGAAGTCTTGAATGTCGGCTCATAGCTCTCTATTCATTGAGTGCAAGGGTTTGTAATGGAGGCCCTTAGTTTGACCTAGTTTTTGCCCATGAAAGTACACCATGAAACAAGAGATTGAATGATTCAATATGCATACAAATGGAGATGAAAACTAATTCAAATGATAACAATGCAAGAAAGGAAATGTAATAACAATGCAATACTAATCTATGAAAACAAATATGGACCTAGGCTAATATGCAAATGCAAGAATGAAAACTCATGATGGAAGTCATGGATGCATGAGAGAAGAAGACAAGAAGATAGAAGTTCTCCACAAAAAACTTTAGTATTCAAACTCCTTCTTTGAAAATCTCTCTCCAAACCTACAACACAACAATAGCATAAGAATGGATGTCCAAAATGAGGAGAGGGCTCTCCCTTACAAAAGAAAATATGGAGGTTAGAGGCTTCTCACAACCAATATGGGATAATAGAGTTTGATTAATGTGAGGCAAAATTCCACCAATGAGAAAAGAGGAGTATTGGAGAAGAAAGTGGAAAGAGGAAAAAGATAACTCCCACATTAAGTGTAGAGAAAACAAAAAATAGATTTATTTGACTTTTTACTTGCTTTATTTCCTTTTTCATGTGAGAGAAAAGAGGAGGAAAATTAAATTGAATCCCACTTAGAAAATTAGAAAAAGATTTATTTAATTTTTTATTTGTTTTATTTCCTTCTTCATCAAAAAGAGATATTTAAGTGGGATATTTATTTAATTAAAAGGGAGCAAGTTCTTTTAATTAAATAGGAAATATTTAATTAAATTAAAAGAGGGGATTTTTTCTTAATTAATTAAATGTTGATGAATTATTTAATTAAAAGAGAGGTTTTCTTTTAATTAAATGAGGACTTATTTGATTTAATTAAAAGGGAGATTTTCTTTTAATTAAATAAGACTTAGGATAAAATGATCAACCTCAAAATTTTAAAAAAATCAAATTTGATCAAGGAAAATGATTTAAATTGATTTAATAAAATATTACAAACCATTGATTCAAAAAATTTGATAAATTCAATAATGGGGCCCATAGTCTAGGTGACCATTTTAGGGTGCATATAGGGATAAGTGTTAGAAAGTAAAGTCTGCCAAGATAACAAAGAGGGGGGGTGAATTAGTTATCAGATCAATATTTTTATCAACCTTAAATTAAACCTTAAACATGTGATCAATATAAACAAAAACCATAAGAAGATACACATACACAATAACACCAAATATGTCAACTAGGGAAACCCTTGATTAGAGGGAGAACCTTGGTAGGGATGGTACCCACAAACTAATGTACTAATATATAAGTTCCTTGTAAGAGGATAGACTCTGTTGGGAGCCAATAAAATACATTCAGTACATATCAGTCCCTATTAGGAGACTTTGAATCCCTGTGAGGATATTCCAACCCTATTAGGGGTTGTGCCAATTCTATTAGGAGTTTTAGAAGATAGATGGACCTAATATCCAAATATCTTTTAGGGGAAAAACCATTGAACTCATTGTTTATCTGGTCTTTGTATTATTGCTTTCAAAATAATAGAAATGTAACTGATCTCAACAACTTCAACTCTTTCTCTATTCTCTTATTATTCCAATATCACACCAAATACTTCTATATCTCAATACCAAATCTCCAACTTCGCATTACAATGATCCCTTTCATCACTTACTTGCATTTGCCAAATTCACATAACACTTGCTCCTTTTGCACACTTCACACATTTCATCAAAATTAAAATAATTTTCCTTTATACTATGGCCTCAAATTAATTCATTTAGTTATCCTTGAGGCTTTTCCAATTATAATTATAATAAGACCTCATTAAGACAATATAAATCATTACATCTTTTCATGATTACAAAATATTGTCGGCCCACTGTCTTCACAACTTCTCATACATGTGACCTCAAACTTTGTGCACTTTCTAACATCATCATCATGCTATCTACTACCACTATCTAACTTCACTAATATAGATTTTATCCCTATTAGGTGATATAATAGAAATGTTAGAAATTTGATTGAAAAGCTCATTGTTATTGAAGATCAAAGACGGAGATTGTTGTAAAAGATTGTTTTCAATCATTGTTTTGCCATTAATGTCAAACTTGCTATTTGTAGGGATGATTTTTGTTTATAAGATTCATGCACTATCACTCAGTTGATTGATGAAGAGGATTTGATCAACAAGATGTAACAAGAGCACCTAAAAGGAAAGGTTGAGTTATGATATTGTAATGAAGTGCAAGGATTAGTTAAGGCAATGGTTAAGTAATTTATTGATGACATACTCAAAGATATAGAGGTTGGTCACACTTACATACATTGGAAGGAGTTGTAACAAGGTTGACTGCAAAGCTTTAACTAAGATCATTAGTGGGTGTCGAGCAAGTTAGTTGAAGCCAAGAAAATTCTTAGTAGAAGTTGAGTAACAGATATTTCTAGTGTGTGTCGAGTGATCTTCAAGTGCCGAGTAAAGATTAGGTATTGAGAATCAAAAAAAAATTAGTTCGTGCTGAGTGATCTTTAGGTGCCAAGCATCAGGAAAAACATAGTTGATGCCAAGTAACACAGTATGTGTCAAGCACCAGTATTTCAATAGTGTTGAGCTACTGCATTATTTCAAATAATGAAGATTCATCAAACTTGAGCTAACATAGTGGTTGCATTGAGTTTTGTGAACAATTTGGAAGATAAGGATGATGAGTTGTTGGCACAGAATCTTATGTAAACCATTTTTGGGCAAATTCTAAAGGATTATTCAAGAAGCTTCTAGAGGAAATAGAATATGGGTTAGATACAATGAATCCTACCTAATCAATACGAATTGAAATTGAAAAATGAAAGAATTGAGCAGGAAAAGGAACTCCAGGACTTCTATTTAAGAATTCATAGACCAAGAAGCAAAGAGTTGTTGATACTATTACTATAGAAGTGCCAAAATCTGTGAAGTGATTGAAAGGGTGTCAAGAAGGAGACATTTAGGAGAAGGAAGAGCATAGAGGCTTTGCTTCTACAAGTGGTCATGAAGAGATGATTGCACTGGTACATTGAGTATTGAGACTCAAGGAGACAAAGCTTGAAAGAGAGGGCAAGCTATTAAGAGTTATAGAGATTGAAGGCCAAGCAAGGGTATGAGCTAAGAAGTGATCTGAGATCTACAAGATAAGTTGTATGTTGTAATCAGGTTAGGCTTTTCTAATCCTCTCTAGCAATTGTATTAGATCTAAAAATCCTATGGACTTAGGTTGGCCTAACAACCATTTGTAAATCCTTTAACAAGGTGGCATTCCAATTGAATGTTCTGAAGTTCTCTAACGAGGCTCACTTTTAACAAGATGGTTAAATCCTCTAACAAAGTTACACTTAATAGTGTGTTGTAAGCCTTTAACAGGGTAGGTCTTTCATAAGGCATCACTTTAGAAGGGTGAAAATTGAGTAGCATGTAACTGGTGGTTTTTCCCAAATTGGGTTTCCACGTAAATCACCATGTTATGTGTTGATTTCTTGTGTGTTATACTTGCATGTTGATTTACAGTAACTTGCTGATTAGATAAGTCATAGCTTGGGTGAATGAATGGTTGAATTAGTTGACTAAACTTGAAGAAAAGTTTGAATAGGACATTTGGACCTTGAATAACTAATTCACTACCCCCCTGGCTCTCATTTATTCTAAAACAATTCTAACAAGAAACACTAGAAACCACTTCTCAGGTACTCTATATACAAAATTCCTTCTATCAATTGTGAATAACTTTCATATGTCTTTAAATTTTTGTGCACACACTTGTCCATGTCATCAAGAAACATTGTAGAACATATACTCAATTTATCCTAACCTCATCTTCAAAACTCAATTTGTATGACCTCATTCTCTATCTATTATTTTGTGAGTCTTCATAGTAAGATGACATCAATGACAAACATAGACATGAATGCAACACAAAATCATGCTAACTCTCTTTCTCTTGATGCTAGAATACTCCCCCATGGAAATATCATCATCATTCATGCCAACAATATCCCCATTTGGCATTGATGACAACATAGATGGAAAATATCTAAGCTCCAAGAATACCAAATCTAGCTCTATTGTTGCTACTTCTCTGATCTTTTCAAATCCTCTTCATCAATCAAATCTAAAACTTTTAGGGACAAACGTTGCTTGCCTATTGATCTACTTCTCTTATTGATAAATTTCTTCCCCATTGACATCAATATAACTCTCCCTTGTTTGTAGGAGATTCTTTCACTTGCATTCACTCCTTCCCTATATTTTTCATGTGCTAATTCTCCCCCATTATCTATGCTTATGTTTCAATATTTAGGAGATGTTTTTCATGCACTCTCTCCCCAATTGACATCAATGATAAAGGCATTATTATGTCAATCTTCTACTTAAATATCTTCAACTAACTCAAGTTCTAAATCCATCATTGAATACCAGCTACCAAGAGTCCTTCATCACTCTACTCAATCACAAATACTCCCCCATAGAGGAAGCATCAGTATTCAACCCAAATAAATAAGAGTGTTATGTACCTCTAGACTAACGCAATCTCTACATCTTCTACTCTAAAGTAGATAGGGGCATAACACCAGGAATACCCCTCAAATACTCAAAAGTATTCATAGGAAAATGCTTCATAAAAATATTTGCAATCTACTCCTTTATATTAAGATAATCTAATATGATCTCTTTCTCTACAAATTTCTCTCTTAGAACATGATACTTAATTGATATATGCTTTGTCTTAGAATGTAACATAGGATTCTTAGACATACTCACTATATTTGCATTATTACAATGTATGATAATAGGTTTCGAAAGCTCTATCCCAATATCCTTCAGTATCTATTTCATTCACATAATCTAATTGCAATTGTTTGTTGTTGCTACATACTTTGCTTCTATTGTACTCTGTGAAATATAATCTTGTTTCGTAGTTAGCCAAGAAACCAATCTTCCTCCAAGGAAAAATGCTTCACCACTTGTATTATTTTTATCATCAATATTGTATTCCCAGTCTACATTGATATATGCATATAAAGTAAAGTCATTTGACATATCATACAATAACCCAAAATTAGGTGTACTCTTCAAATATCTAAATATTCTATTTACTAGATCTACTTCAAGCCTTGCTACTATACCAATTGCACTTTCTATATCTGGTCTTGTGTGAGTCAAATATTGCAAACCTCTAATCATTGATCTTTACTACTTCTACTTAACTATTAGTGTCTAATCTTTGCTAAATAACTTCTAACCAGTTATCATAGGTTTACCAATATGCTTACAAATTTCCAAGCCAAATCTCTTCAATAAGTCTTTCAAATACTTAGTATGTGATAGGAAAATACCATCACTATTTTGTACAATCTATAAACCCAATAAATATTTCATCTCACCAATCATACTCATCTCAAATTCATTCTTCATTTCATCAACAAATTTGTCACTTGCTTCATCATTGCCTCCAAAGATTATATCATCCACAAATATCACAACAATCAACAAACCATTCTCAATTTATTTCAAATATAAGCTTATATATGTAGTACCTCTAGTAAATCCTAATTTTTCCAAATACTTATCCAACCTTGCATATTTGGCTCTAGGTGCTTTCTTTAGTCCATATAATGCTTTCTTTAACTTACATACCATATCTCCTTATTCTATCAAAGGAAATCCTTCAGGTAGTTCAATGTACACTTCTTCAATTTCTCCATTCAAAAATGTTTATCTCACATCCATTTGATACACTTTGAACTTGTTATTTTCTGCATAAGCCAAAAACATTCTCAATTCTTCAATTCTGGCAATAGGTGCAAATGTCTCTTCATAGTCCATTCCTTCGTACTGTGATTATCCTTTACATACTAATCTTTCTCTATTTCTCACAACCTCACCTTTTTCATTCATCTTGTTTTTCAAAACTCACCTAGTTCCTCTAACATTCTTATCTTTAGGTTAAGGACCAATTCACATGTTTTATTCTTCACAATCTTATCTAGTTTTTCCTTCATTGCCTAAATCCTATGATCATCCTATCAAGCTTCATCTACACTCTTTGGTTCAACTTGAGAGATCAAACATAATTCCTAATGTACTCTATTTATTTTCATAACTCATCTATCTTTTCTTTCAATAATATGATCAACAAGATAATTCTTTTTCAAATTATTGTTTGGTTCTAATGTTTCTTACTTCTTCTCTATGTTAAAATTTTTTGGAAGCATGAATACTGATAATATTCCTATGGGGGAGTATTGTAGAAACATGATTAGATCACTATCATGATGATATGTTACATTCATGAATGTGCTTGTCATTGATGTCAACATAGCATTTTTATGTGGTATCTAACAAAAGAACAACAGAAAGATCAAGTTGGTATGGATAGATCATTGAGTACTTTAAGTAGCATGGTTAAAAGGAGATAATACTATGTGTCTAGTATACAAAGGTAACCTTGTAAGCATAAGATATTAAGTTTGGAAGAAGTTATGCAAGTTTCAATGAAGACTATTCTGAGATAGCATTACAGAGGCATGTTCTGGTAAACTTGTTATATCACTTAGAAAATTTATTATTCTAGTAAGTTTAAGTTATAGATGTGAAGAAGACATGTTGGTGATGATGTGGCTAAGCTCTCTCATCATAATTTTACATGTATGGAAAGTTATTCAAGTTGCAAGGTGAAAAATTAATGTTATTGCTAAGTGTAATGTATTCTTAGTGTGGTCCTATAATAATTAATTAAGGTGTAACAACTAACTCAAGGAATTGTTTTATGGATTCAGTATAAAGGAAGGACATTTTCCTTTATCATTTAAGTAGTATGTATGGATGAATGTGAATGTTTGAAGAGAAGAATGTGAAGTTAAGAAGAGCATAGCAGAAGTGAAGGAAACTTTATTGCCAAAATTTTATTATGTGATCCAAAGTTGGATACTTGGACTTGAGGCTCATGACCAAGTCTACAAGGTCTAACAGTGATTAGTCTAGTTGACAAGACAAAGGAAAGAAGTTAAATTATATTACACACAATTATTCTATAAAGAATAGTTGAGCGATCAGTTGGACAATGAGTTCAGTGGTTTTTCCCTAGAAGCTATTTGGACAATGGGTCCTTCTATCTTCCACAACTCCTAACAAGGTTGACACAATTCCTAATAGGGTTGGAATCTCCTAATAGGGATTCAAAGTCTCCTAACAGGGACTCATATGTACTAAATGTTGTAATAGACTCCTAATAGGGTCCATCCTCTAACAAGGAATATTTATAGTAGTACATCATCTTATGGGCATCATTCCCACTAGGGTTTTCCCTTTGATCAAAGGTTTCCCTAGTTAACATATCTAGTGTAATTGTCTATGTGCATCTTGTATGGTTACTATTTACCTTGGTTGAATGGATAAGATTGTATAAGGTTGATAAATCTTTTAATTATTAGATAGTTGATTCACACCCCCCCCCCCCCCCCCTTAGTTATCTTTGTGGACTATTATTTCTAACAAAATCTTGGTTTCTCTTTGTTCCACAACTTGAATGGCATTCTGAAATTCATTGTTAGTTTCATAGAAAGTGTCAACATTTTTTTGGATAGGCTTAAGATTAGTTTCTTCATTATCAAAATTATAATCAAGCATTCTTTCTTTAACTCCAAACTTATCATCAACTTTCATGTTTGTGCTTTGAACAATAGTCTTAGTCCTCTTATTAAAACATCTATAAGATTTCCTTTTTAATGAATAACCAAGGAACATACCTTTATCTCTTCTTGCATCAAACTTACCAATACCATCATCTCTCTTGATATAACATTTATTTCCAAAAATTCTAAAATACTTCACTGATGGTGCATGTCCAAACCATAGTTCATAAGATGTCTTGTTTGTTCCTTTTCTAATGTGTACTTTTTTCATTGTATACACTTCTTTATTAACTTATCTTCAAAATATCTTTGATACACTCTTTTTTCTTCTTATACAAACTTATTTATTCTCTCACCAATTCCATTTTTCTCAAGATTCTTAGGAGTTGATAACTACCTCTTAATGCCATTCACTTCACAAAAGGTTTTGAAATCATTTGAGGTAAATTTTCCACCTCTATCAAATCTTAAACATTTACTCTTCAATCCAGACTCATTCTCAATTCTATTCTTGAACAATTTAGACATCTCAAATGGTTTCAAATTTTATTTAAGGAAGGATAACCACATTATCCTAATAAATTAATCAACAATAATCATGAAGTACTCTTCACCATAGAAACCTCTTTTCTTTGTGGGACCACTTAGATCTATATGAGAAATGTCTAATTTTGTTGTTGTTGTGAACTTCTTGCTAGGAAAGATGGTACAGAAGCACCTAAGCTAACTCCTTAGACTTTTGTTTTTTTGGATTGTACTGACTCTATCCAATCTAGTTAAGCATGTTTTGGAGCTTAGAAGGTCAAGTGAGTTATTACTAGGTGGATTTAACTAAGTTCAATCCACTCTAGGTGTTTTGGCTTAGATTTGTTACCTGTGTTTAGTGGTTTAGGTGGCAAGGTAGGATAATAAGTCTTACACCCTAGAAGTGGTAGAGAAGTTGGACTTGATGTTCCTATGTCCTTTAGGATTTTTTACATCATTTTGCATAGGATGGAGGTCATGGTTTATCATTTGGCTAAATAGTACAAAAGTTGTTAATTTCTTGTAAAAGTTGTCAACTTGGGTCTATATGGTCAAAAGTTGCAACTTGATGGTCTAGCTTGGCTAAATCATGCCCAAACATAATCATTAGGCCATATTGGACCTATTTGGAGAGTTCTAAATGATCAAGGTTCAAAAATTGCAAAAATGGAAAAGTTGTTAGCAACTCTATAAAGTTGCATGACAATATTTGTGCAAGATTCAGACATGTCATATATTTGAGGTTGGTGGTTACTCAACTACTTGAAACCTCTTTGAATACATATACAACCACAAAATAAACCCATTCCAAGGGTTGGGATTTGTAAGAAGTTAATTTTTGCAAGAAAAACTACAAAATATAGTTGCCACTTACAATTTTTGTTTCCTGATTACTAGAATCAAATAATGGATTGAAAGGTTGAGTTTTTCTATGGACACTTAAAACTTATGTGATTGAAATACTTTTTATTTTAGACTACAAGTTTTTAAGAGTGATTTTTTTTTTAAGTTTTAAATCTTTTATAGTTTGCTAGTTCACAGGTTTAGTTTTGACAAGTTTTGGAAGAATGGCTCCCCCATAAAACCTCACCATGGGATCATCATGGTTCTTAGGGATATGGAAGTGGAGCCTTTGTATAGTGTACATAGCTAAGAAGAGACCTATGAAAGCAAGGAAATAGTTTCTAATGTGATGCCCTAGGTGAGCCTTTGATGCATGGCTAGATGGTCACAGAGTTAGCAAGTGGATTTGAGTAGATTGAATGCATCAGATGGTTCAATCTGTGAATTTTAGAAGGAGGAGGGATATGTAAGGAAGCTCCATGTGAAAGGGAAATCTTCCATGATCAATTTTGCTAAGGTTTTCAATAGATCCTAGTGAATGCTAACAAGAAGGACTAAAACCCTTATTTTTAGGCACCTATATAGGAAGGAAGTGTACAGACTATTAGAAATGTAATATAGGCTAGGTGAATAAGAGGGAAAGGGTGAATCAAGAACCACTTAAACTTCTTTCTCTTAATCCACTTTGTTATGTTATATAATCTACTTGCATGCATGAAACATAGAGCAAATAAAGTAACAACATCATGTTGGAATTCTTTTAGAATAAAAGTGAGCCTTGTTAGAAGATTTTAGGCCATTCACTTGGAATTCCACCCTGTTAAAGGATTTTCCAATGACTATTAAGTCAACCTTACTCCAAAGGATTTACCCTAGGTTGATACAATTGTTAGAAAGTAATAGTAGAGCTTTGATTTGATACAACTTACAACCTTACTTCTAGATTACAAATCTTTTTTCAATCCTTGACTCTACTTGGCTTCCAATCTTTGCAGCTCTGATAGATTGTTCACCCTTCAAGTATTCATCCTCTTTAAGACTTCTAGCTTAGTATGCCATTGCAGACTTCTTCCCTTGGGTCACTTGATGAAGAAAATACCCTTTCCTTCTCCTTATCAAATTTTTGCATCAAACTCTCTAACTATTTACTTCATGACCAGACATTCCTACATATAGGAAATTAGAACATTTTCCCACTCATTATCCATCATAAAAATTAGGGTTTTCAATGGAATAGGTAGGATACAATGTATCTACCCAATATCTTGTCTTTTTTAGAAACTTCTCTTGGAATCCATTTGAACTTTTCTCCAAAATGGTTTACATAAGATTTTGTGCCACCAGCTCATCAATCTTATCTTCCTTCTAATTCACAAGTTCCAAGAAAAAAAACTTGTCAGCTTTTATTTGGAAAATTTTCAATCTTTGTCATAATACAGTAGCTCGGCATTATCAATCTTATGATGCTTGGCACATACTTCATTACTCAGCATCAACTATAAAATCACTTGACATCAACTGAAAATTACTCAGCATCTACTAACTTGCTCAGCATCCACTAGAATTTTCTTTCACTCAACTCCAACTAACTTTTTGTTCAACTTGCACTAACTTTTCTCAACACCTACTATCCACTTGGTCAAGCTTGGCAAATGAACATTGTTTAATTTTATTCTTCTGAACTTTCTAAGTGTAGCCAGTCATTTTTTAACCTAAAGTAGATCATCAATACATTATGTTATCACTGTCTTAACTGATTCTTGTACTTCAATACATAATCATAAATCAACCTTTCCTCTAGGTACTTTTGTTACATCTTGTTGATCAAATCCTTCTCATCAATCAACTAAGTGATAGTACTTGAAACATATAAGCAATTTTCTTACCAGCATATAGCAGGTTTGACATCAATGACAAAACAATGATTGAAACACATAGTCTTCTTCAACAAACTTTCTAATCAAATGATCTTTTCAACTAGATATCAACACATCAAAACATAATATTTGGTAACCCAAAAACCATCCAAGTAGAAGATAAAACTAGGGTCGGGATGACACCCACAATGCTTCACTACTATAGTAATAAAGTTGGCCTATTAAGGCTTACAATTAGTCACTTTTGGTGATCTACTTGGTTAAGAATAATAAAGAATTTTATGTCAACCTTGTGAAAGGATTTATACAATACAATTAAGTATGTACTCTATCAGGACTTTCTACAAAGGACTATTGGGTCTACCCTATTAAAGGATTTGGGAATAATGCACCTATTAGGATGAATTAGTGGATTGATCTCTGATATTCAACTCTAATTATTGATGAAGATCATTTGAAGTAAATTGATCACTTGACTATGACAGATGAGTCTCTTCCTTTCCTTGTGCTTCTTGTAGCCTTCTAGATATAATGCTCTTCCATATTCACTTCTATTAAATATTCTTCAACTCATGGTACAATAATATATTTGGATTAAAAAAATACCTCATACTTATATCCATCAAAATAATTCCATCATAGGGTTGCTATAACATAAATAATTCCAAAAATAATTACCAAGTTGGCTCAGTGTTGTAACTTGGGTCCAAACACTTGGGCAATACTAAAGATACTCGAACAACATTGTCACTTGGCTAACTATTGTACTTAGTTGATATCGGATTCTCAATTCATGTTGATCACTTGGTAGACACTTCTGACTTAGTTTACACTATTCTACCTGCTTGAATATCATCTTAGAATACTCTATTGACTCAGTTCTCACTAGAGCTCAGTAGGACTATCAACTTGGTTGACATTAAAACTTGATAAGAACTATCAACTTAGTTGCCATTGAAACTTGGTTGAAACTTCATATTTCATACTAGATTAACACTATTAGCTTGGTTCCTTTATGAGCTAGGTTAACACTATAGATTGATAACTCAATTACTACTATATTTCCATTATGACTAAGTGTTTTGACACTAATTGAGAATATGTCTTATAATGAGATTAACAATCTCCCCCTTTGGCATTCATGAGAAAAACACTTATCATGCATAAGATCTAAAATTAGAGTTTCCTCAATCAAACTCCCCCTTTGAGTATGCTCTATTTTGTAGCTCATTTTGCACTGAAGACTCTATTTTTTTATTTTTCAAAAAAAAAAATATTTTTCTACTTTTTATATATCTTTCTTGTTGTACATATTTTCTCCTTCCTATACATATCTCTCTTTACATGTATACAAATATGTACATTTCCCCTTTATGTACTTTCCCTCTTTATATACTTCATGTTAGCATGAATGCTGATGATACTACTTTGGAGGAGTATCCTGAGCATTGTAGAGTATCAACATGTTGCATTCATGACTTTGTTTTTCATTGATGTCAACATAGTATGGTTTCTATAAAGATTGGATGAGTAGTAGACAAAGATCTTAATGGTATATAAAATGTTTTGATTTTTTGGTGATGCATAGTAATGGACATGTTCTATACTATGTCTTGAGGACATGGTCAAGTGCCAAGATTCTAAGTCAATGATGTACAAAAGTTGTACCTAATTTATAGAGAGTATTTTAGAGACATATTGTTGGGAAAGTAGTTCCTAATGTTTGTTCACTATCTATCATCTAATATGTAATGATAAGATGTGTAGTCAGGTAGTGATAGAGGATACTTAGTTGGTGATGTTAGTGAGTGTGCAAGCCCTAGTATCGCATATGTGAAGTTTTGTATAGACTATAAGCCGACAGTGCTCTTGTAATTGTAATTAATTAATTATCTTATTATAATTAATTGGGAAAGCCTCAAGGCTGACTCAAAGAATTATTTTGAACATAAGGTATAAAGGAAATATGTTTTCCTTGTTTGTACTGGGAGTATGAGTCTGTCATCATTGTATGAAGTGAAAAGAGAAGAGAGGAGAAGAGTATTTGAATAGTATTTGAAAAATGCAAGTAAAAGATCTAAGGGATTATTGGATGTGATTTTTGTGATCTAGTTACAAGATCAAAAGGATCATAGGTTTGGTTGATAGGATAGAAGAAGAGGACAGAAGTACATTTCATTTTTATTATTCTACAAGGAATAATATAGAAATTATTTAGAAAGTGGGTTCATTGGTCTTGCCCTTGAAGCTATTTGGGTAGTGGGTCTAGTTGTCTTCCACAACTCCTAACAGAGTTGGCACAAATCCTAACAAGGATTCAAAGTCCTCTAATAGGGACTCATATGTACTAAATGTATTCATAGACTCCTAGCAGGGTCCATCCTCTAACAAGGAATATTTATAATATTGCATCATCTTGTGGGTACCATTCCCACCAGGTTTTTCCCTCTAATAAAGGGTTTCCCTAGCTAACATATCTGGTGTTATTGTGTATGAGTATCTTCTTTTGGTTTCTTATTATATTGCTCATATGGTTAATGTTTAATAAGGTTGATAATTGTGATATCAGTCTAATAAATTATTCACCTCCCCCCTCTTAGTTATATTGGTGGACTATATATTCTAACAATTGGTATCAAAGAATCAGGTCCTTGAAGGATAAGCTTAACAACTTTGGGAGATTGATGGGGAATCTTTTTAGAAAGGATAGTCCTAGATATGATGGGGTCAACTATGATAGGTTGGAAGGAGAATATCATCATTTATTATGTATGGGTCTAGGTTATTGGATCTTGAAAAAGAATGAGAAGATGATTGTGGAAGAAAAATACCTTGATGAATGTAGTGAAGAAAAGAGAGATTTGTTCACGTGTAACATGAGAGCTAGAGAAGATCTACTATCATCTCTTCTAGAGAATGATTATAGTTAGGTAAAGTTACTTTAAACATATCATGAAATTTGGAAAGCATTAGAATCCACTTTTGAAGGTGATACACATGCAAAAATAATGAGATTACAAAATTGGATATGTGGATTTCAAGATGCTAAGATGATGGAAGATGAATCTATAAGAAGCTATATTAGTAGAGTAATATAAATTGTTGCAAAAATTTAGTCTCTTGGTGGAGCCAAGGAACAAGATAAAGTAGTATGGAAAATCTTAAAAATTTTAACACCACCATTCAAGCCAGTAGCTCAGATAATTCAGCTATTTCAGCTATTGATGCCCTGCATTAAGGATTTCACTAAGGAAACATTACTTGGAAGATTAGAATCTGCAAAACTAGATCTAAGATAGTCTGGAGATCTAGCTAGAATTGAAATAGCTTTTAATGCCCTATGTATTCAACCTAATTTGATAAGGAGTGCAAGCACACATGAAGATTTTTTTGATAGTAGCAAATCTCATGAAGACAAGAATATTAAGGAAGGCATAATACTTCTTGTGAGAAGAGAAAAAGATGATAAGAAAATATTTAAATGTTGGACTTGTGATGAATTTGATCATTATGCATCTAAATGTCCTAAAAGAGAGAAAAAATATAAGGGAAAGTTTAAGCCTAGAAGAGATAGAAATTATTTGTATGCAAATGAAGATGAAGAATCTAATGAGAAAGGTCAAAGTGAAAGTGATGATGAATTGGGAATTGTGGTTATCAAGGAAGATAATCTTGATAGAAAAATTAGAGAAGAAAGAGCTCTAGTTTCCCAAGTAGAAAAGAAATATTATTAGGTAATTGATAGTGGTTGTTCACATCACATGATTGGTGATATGAATAAGTTTATTAAGTTTAAGAATCATGATGGAGGTATTCTTAGAGTTGGTAACAATGTAGTCTATAAGACAACTATCCTCACCTAGAACACCTGAGCAAAATGGGATTGTTGAAAGAAGAAATAAGTTAGTAGCAAAGGAAACAAGAGCAATATTGTTTATGAATGATGTTTCTAAGATATTTTGGAGAGAAATAATCAATACAGTAGTATACACTCTGAACAAAGTACAAATTAGAAAAGGTATGAACAAGACACCTTATGAACTATGGTTTGGTCATTCATCATCAGTTAGGTATTTCAAAATATTTGAGAGCAAATGTTACATTAAAAGAGATGATGGCATTGGTAAGTTTGATCCAAGAAGTGATGAAGGTATGTTTCTCAGCTATTCATTGGAAAGCAAGGCATGTCTATTTGGCCTACAGAACTAAGGCAATAGTTGAATGGACAAATATAAGGATTGATGAAAAGTTTGGAACTAAGGAAAAGATGGTAAATTATAATTTAGATGAAGAAGAAGATAATTATGAAATTGGTAGACAAAATGTAGAAGTTTTCATTGAGAATAAAAATCATTTGTAAAATGATGTGTTAATTATTGAGCAAAGAGGAGAGTAGATATTTGAACCTAGGGATGAGACAAGAATTGAGATGTCAACTCCTACCCCTAATAGGAATCTAACAAATAATCACACTCCTAAGTAGATAATTGGAAGCAAAGACAAAGGTGTCATGATGAGAAATAAAGTAAACAAGGAGATATGTTTGATTTCTAAAGTTGAACCTAAGAGCACAGATGAAGCATGTAAAGATCATAATTATATTCAAGTAATGAAGGAAGAATTAGATTAGATTGTGAAGAATAATACATGAAATTTAGTTTCTAGGCCTAAAGACAAGAATGTGATAGGAACCAAATGGGTATTTAGAAACAAGATGAATGAGCAAGGTGAAGTTTTGAGGAATAATGGTAGATGTGTATGCAAGGGATATTCACAAAAAGAAGGCATAGACTATGAGGAGAAATATGCACCTGTAGAAAAAATGGAAGCTCAGTAAGGATGTTCTTGGCTTATGTAGTGAATAAGAAGTTCAAGGTTTATCAGATGGATGTTAAATCAGCCTTCCTAAATGGAGAACTTGAAGAAGGGGTATTTATTGAGTAGCCTAAAGGTTTTCCTTTATTAGAAGAAATATACATGGTATATAGACTAAAGAAAGCTCTATATGGTTTGAAGCAAGCACTTAGAACCTGATATGCAAGGTTGGATAGTTATTTGGAAAAGCTTGGATTTGCTAAAGGTATGACAGATAGTAACTTGTATTTAAAAGCAATTGAAAATGGTTTGCTGATAATAGTAACATTTTTTGATAACATCATATTTGGAGGTAATGATGAAGCAAGTGATAATTTTGCTAAAGAGATGAAGAATGAGTTTGAAATGAGCATGATAGGAGAAATGAAGTCTTTCCTAGGATTGCATATTGTGCAAAAGAGTGATGGTATTTTCATTTCACAAGCTAAGTAATTGAAAGACTTATTGAAAAGATTTGGAATAGAAAGTTGTAAACTTGTTGATACACCTATGATAATTGGTCACAAGTTATCCAGCAAAGATGAGACACCTATAGTAGAGTAGAAAGAGTATAGATCTATGATTGGAGGTTTTCAATATCTAATTCACACTAGACTAGATATAGTAAATGCAGTATGGATTGTAGTTACATTTCAAGTTGATCCTAAGGAGTATCATTTTGTAATAGTAAAGAGAATATTTAGATATTTGAAAGGAACATCTAATTATGGAATTTGGTATGATAGATTGATTGATTTTACTCTATGTACATATATTGATGCAAATTGGGTAGGCAGTATGGGTGATAGAAAGAGCACCAATGTTGGAGCCTTATTTCATGGAGGAAGACTGGTTTCTTGGTTAAGCAAGAAGCAAGATTTCATTTCATAGAATATAGCTGAGGCAGAGTATGTTGCTACAACAAATAACTATAATCAAGTTATGCGTATGAAGAAAATGTTGAAGGATGTTTGAATTGAGTTTGAAGAACCTGTTATCATATACTTTGATAACACAAGTATAGTGATTATGTCTAAGAATATTGTATTACATTCTAAGACTAAGCACATATCTATTAAGTATCATGTGCTAAGAGAGAAAGCAGTAGAAAAGGAGATCAGATTGGAGTATGTGAGTACTAAAGATCATATTGTAGATATCTTTACAAAGCCTTTTCCTAAAGATACATTTGAGTACTTAAGAGGTATGCTTGGGGTTATTACCCTAACTACTTCTGAGTAGATGATATAGTAAGTGCATCAATCTAGTACTACAAAGCACTATTGTTAAACTAGACTAAATATTGATGATTCCCATATGGGGGAGTATTTGTGATGAGCTAAGTAATTGAGGACTCTGGGTATTTGGTCTTGAACAGTATCTTTGGACACTTAAGTTGGTTGATGACTTGGAGCAGTATATTAGCAATTAGTATTTAATAATTAAAATTTTGTAATATTGAGGCCTTTGACATTGATGTTAATGGGGAAGATAATTTGTATGAAAAAAATCTCCTAAGCAATGGTGGAGAAGAACTCTTGAGTATGAATGGGAGAATGGGGGAGAAATGTCTTTTAGGGAGATTTAGAAAGATTCATGTAAGTAAACAAGAATATGCACCTAATGTATTGTGAGTTCTTTAGTGCAAAGTGAACAACTATTGCTGGTCTTAAAGATGAAGAAGAAGAACTAAGTAGTTTTCCAAAAGATTTTAGATTCGATTGATGAAGAGGATTTGAGAAGATGTGAAAATAAATAGTAGTAGAGTACTATTTGGTATTCTTGGAACTTAGATGGTTTTTCATCTATGTTGTCATCAATGCCAAAGGGGGATACTGTTAGCATGAATGTTGATTAAACTCCTTTGGGGGAGTATCTTGAGCATTGGAGAGTATTGACATGTTTTTTTCATGATTGTGTTTGTCATTGATGTCAACATAGTATGGTTTATGTAAAGACTAGATGAGTAGTAGATAGAGATCTTAATCAGATGCACAATGTTTTGATTTTTTGGTGATGCACAATCAAGGACATATTCTACACTCTATCTTGATGACACAATCAAATTCATAGAGTCTAAGTCAAAGACGTATGGAAGTTGTACCTGATTTATAGAGAGCATCTCAGAGATAGAGTATCGGGAAAGCATTTCCTAATGTTTGTTCACTATCATTCATTGGAAATATAATGAGAATATGCATAGTCATGCAATGACAGAGGACACTTAATTGGTGATTTTAGTTAGTGTGCAAGCCCTACTATCACACATATGAATTTTTGTAGAGACTATGAGCCGATAGTGCTATTGTAATTGTAATTAATTAATTATCTTATTACAATTAATTGGGAAAGCCTCAAGGACAACTCAACAAATTATTTTAAAGATATGGTATAAAGGAAAGATGTTTTCCTTGTTTATAATGAGGTATGAGTGTGTGATCATTGTATTAAGTGCAAAGTGCAAAGAGGATTAGAGTATTTAGCAAATGCGAGTAAGTGGTCCAAGGGATTATTGGATGTGAGTTTTCTAATTTTGTTACAAATTAGAAGGAGTAGAGGTCTGGTTGATGGTATAGAAAAAGAGGAAGGAAGTACATTTCATTTCTATTATTTTATCAAGAATAATATAGAGATCATTTGGATAGTGCATTCATTGGTCTTGCCCTTGAAGTTTTTTGGACAATGGGTCTAGCAATCTTCCACAACTTCTAATAGGATTGGCACAACTCCTAATAGGGTTGGAAACTCCAAATAGGGATTCAAAGTTTCCTAATAGGGACTCATGTGTATTAAATGTATTCATAGACTCTTAACAAGGTCCATCCTCTAACAAGGAATATTTATATTAGTAGATTGTCTTGTGGGTACCATCCCCACTAGGGTTTTCCCTCCAATCAAGGGTTTCCCTAGTTAACATATCTAATGCTATTGTGTATGAGTATCTTGTTGTGGTTTTTTATTATAATTCTCATATGTTTAAAGTTTAATAAGGTTGATAATTTTTATATTAGTTGGATAACTTATTCACTCCCCCCCCCCCCCCCTCTCAATTATATTGGTGTATTCTAACACTTCCCCCTTTGTTTTTGTTACAAATTCCATAATACATTTACAAGGTTATGCCAAAATGAGAAAGAAAATCCTGATATACCTTCAAAATCATAGACAATGTCTTATCCCTATTATCTTGTAGCACCTTCAAAATGTGTAGATCAATCTAAAGCTCTATTGATAACTCATACATATGATCTATAACTGACAAATTCATATCCTTGACTAGTGTCCTTGTATGATCCATTCTCTTTTGCATAATTTCCATGTGGGGAAGTATCATATTTTGTATATCAATCAACATTTCCCTTATTCTAGCTTCTTTTTTCTTAGTAGTTTTGTTTGAAAATCTGTCAAGAATTTGGTGATGCAAAATGATTGGAGTTGGAGCTTGGATTGTGTACCAATTGGTTTGCACTATCCTTCAAGTCCTTGTCAATCTTGGCTAGTTTATCTTTTACTTCCATGGTAAAGTTAGTGGAATCACTCAACTTTATAAATAAAGATACAACATTATTACAATAATTTATAAGGTAGAAATTAAATTAGATAGCTCTACTCAATTAATTTCTATTTTCTATGCTACATTTTCTAGCACTTTATCCTCAAACTTCCTTGCAGCTTTCTCATGGAGTTTTTCCTACCCATCAGTGTCCTCATTGAACTTATGAACAATATCAATTAATTTATCAATAATAGGGGCTTTTTCATTTACCTCTATAGATAAAGCATCCACAAATATTTCTTTGATGTCCTATATAACTTTGCTTCTATCTCTTTCATCCCTTAGCATCTGTTGCTTGGCCCTTTTCTTCCACACTTCTCCCAAAATATCCATTTTCTTTTTAGATAGATTGCATTGGTCCCAGTTTGGGATCATAATCTCTTCATCTAGATTTTTGTCATCAACTATCTTTTCTTTTCCTTTTCTCTTAATAGTTGATGAAGGTATGATTTATTTGCCTTCGTCAAGTGAGTCCTCCTACTACAGCTCAGTTGAGAGTATGGGAGCTTGTTGCTTGATTACCTTTGGGAGAGATCTTGATGAAGTTGTAATAGTTTTAATTCACATCTTGGTTGAACTGGGTTCAACTCAATGGATTAATGCTAAAGTGTTGCCTTAGGTGGAGTGGTAGGAAGAGATGCCATAACCTCCTTAGCAATCTTCTCTGAATCAGAATCTTCGATTGTCTAAACCTCTGTTAGGTACACCTCTTCCTTTATATCAAAAATGTTCTTACACATATTTTTTGTGGACTACACAACATATTCTATATTATTGGAAAAACCTTAAAAAGCTTTAAATCTAGGAGTTTGTTTGCTTTCATGAGTAGATATTGCCTACTTGATTTCTTTGTCAGAGAGATTAGGCATTATTTTCCTTAAAGTCTTCTCTCTAATGTATTTTTCTATTTTAACTGGATTAACCCAATGGTAAGAGACAGTCTATAGGGCTTCAGGAGCCTTCCCTTTAAGTTTAAAAATTTCATATTTCCACTTGTCCATCTTCTCAACCATTGCATCTTCAATCTACTTCTACCTATCTTTTCTTATGAAGTCATACTTGAAATATTTAAATCATGCCATAGCCTTTCCTTCCCTTATATTTTTTAGTTGTTTCTCAAAGATGGGTGGTGGCTTCTTAATCAATATAATTAGGTAGTTATCTTGATCTAAATCACTTTCCTCTTCATTTTCCTCTTCATCTTCCTCTTATATCATCACCCTTTCCTTTAGTGAGCATAAGAGGTGAATCTAATTTGCAAGTTTCTTCCCAATGTTTTCTAGCCTCTTCTTTCCTTTTTTCAAGATTTGAGGGATCTGAATCTCAAGTGAGATTCTTGTCATGGCTTCCTCATATGTTTTGAAATATGTATCCTTTGGATCCACATGCTCAATGATGATAGCCTCAATAATTTATCTTATTTCATTAATATTTACCTCATATGATAGAGGTTTTACCCATGTAATCCTAGGTCTAACTACTTGCACATGAATTCTATCATAATCAACTGAGAAGCATATATCCTACTCATAATCATCTACCAACTACTTGAGGATCCTAAGCCTACTCTGCATCATTTCCTTGAAGTTATCAAAGTATGCATCCATGATTCTTTCAAAATTCTCACCCATCTCATTTATGAATTCATTAATTAGATACAATACAAGGGTGTCCTTCCTCCGAACAACATTTCCTTTTGAAGGATAGAATTTTTGTACATAAAAGAATAAACAAACTAAGAGTGAACTAAAATTAAATGATTTATTCTTGGAGGCTTGAATTATTTCCATGTTCTTTCTTATCTAGATGTATTGAAGCTTGGCTAGGTCAAAGGATAGGTTCTTATTTACAACCTTATATGACAAATCCACTACTTCACACGATACATTGTTTGGACAAATTGAACTGTAGATTTTGTGTGCTATGACATGGATGTCAAACTTGATTTCCATGTTATTCATTTTGTTCAATTTCATACCTCTTCCATCCCATTCAACTAGGGTTAGCTTTGCCAATTTTTCCCAACCTAGGGTTTTGGTAGCCTTTGACTTCTCCAACATTAGATACCTAATTATCATGTGAATTATTTTCTTCATGATGCGGTAGGTCTTCTCTAGCCAAAATTTCATGTCAAAAACTTAGCTTAGGATAAGTCAGATCCATTTGATTCAAAAATTTCTTGGCATGTGGATGGTGTGGGTCAAACCCTTGACCTCTAGATGTTTGTGTTATGGCTTCAAAACATCATCTTCGCATAATGCACTATATGTTAGATCCAACTCAAAATTCCCTAATTCTTGAATAAAACAATGATAAAATGATCTAACATCATGAATGAGTGTAATGCCCCACCCAAAGATCCTTAGAACAAGCATAAATAAAAGACAATACATTTTTTATAAGAACAACCATGGAATCAAGAAACATCACATGTCATCAATCAAAAGATCAAAATGGAAGAATTAACCAACCAATCCAAATATCTAGTGATCTCCAGATGTCACTACTTATCGATGCATTTAAACTGACTAAGAGAAAATTTAAGCAATTAAGAAACCTAGAATCTCTGATCTGTCAAAGCCTAGGAAAGTGTACAACCTTGAAGGGTACTCAAAACACCTAAACATGTTTCCTAAACACAAGATGAGGTACCCTTGATTATTCATGTGAGGAAACACAACCCTAAAAGTTCACATGAGGGAATACCTCTTCATGCAAGGAAGTACCCCATTGCATGCAATAAATTTCTTTCTCACACAAAAGTATGCACTTCACACATGAAGGAATACCAAGATTGGTCATTAGACTCTCAGCAACTAAGACCAAGGCTCACATGAGAGAATGTCCAACCTTGCACAAGAGAGTAAAATCTTGTGCGAGCATTCATTGAGCTCCATGCAAGAGAACGATCTTCTCATGTTAGAGAATGCATTCTAGCTCAAGGAATCCCCTCTCTAATGTGAGGTTCAACATCAACAAAAAGGAAAAGTAAATCCAAGAATGAAAAGTAGAATAATTCCTCCACATTGGGGAGTACCAGATCCATAAATATTGAGGAGTAAACACTCGAAAGAATAAGGAGATCAACATTCTAACATAAAACTATAAAATCTAATGTAAGCATGTGGAAAGTAACATCACAATGAGCATACATACACATAAATCAACTATCTCAATAAATGGAAAACACAAGCAAACAAACACAAAACTAAAATCACCTGTGCTCATTTTCTCCCATCCATAATGGCATGATGAGACCACAAAGGCCCTAGCCATCCCCCAAGCATGAATCTCACATTTCCAACAAGGTAGTTGGATTTGTTTTATGAGATCATTCTTTACCAATAACGCACAAATAACATCATAAGAACAAGTACATCCAACATGCTAATTGTTAGGATTAAACCATAGACATAAATAAATATTATATGCAAATATAACCAATATCAGAAAATAATAGATCACACAGAAAAGAACACAAGACACCAAGATTTAACATGGTTCACCCAATCCTTGGGCTATGTCCACCAAACCAAAAGTCTAATATTATTTTGATCCAGTGGTTACAACCTGATTACAATCTGTAATCATTTACAACTCAATATCTCTGCAAGAACCAATTTCAAATCACTACAATGAAATAATCCCTAACCCTAAGCACTTTTATATAGGTATTTTTATGTTGCTTTAGGGTTACAACATGTTGGCCATATGTCAGCCACAAAATAATAATCTCCCACTTGGGGACTGAACAAACTCCACACTACACAAAAAATCTTCCACTTGGAGACTGATCCGATAGCTATGCCGCTATGCCATTAGGCTCCCATTGGACCAAACCCCCCTAGACTCTATTTTTCTTGTATTCCTATTCAGTCTAAAAGACCAACCAAAGTTGAAGAGGAATTCAACTTCTCTCTTGTAACTACCTTTGTCAACATATCTATTGGATTGTCATCTGAATGTATCTTGTCCAACTTTAATTGTCCATCCTCCAAAACTGACTGATGAAATGGTACCTCAACTATATGTGTTTGGTCTTTGAATGTAGAGCAAAATTCTTTGCAAAATGAATGGCACTCTAACTATTTGTAAACAAATAATTATCCCTCTAAGGGTGTCCCAATTCTTCCAAGAAAAACTAAAGCCATATCATCTCATTGGCTACCTCTATAGTACAAACACACTCTGCCTCTGTAATGGATAAAGCATTAACCTTTTGTAACCTAGAAACCCAACACACGGTTGCCCCACCAATAGTAAAGACATATCTTGTAGTACTCTACCTGGTATCAATATCCCCAACCAAATCTAAGTCAACATAGCCTTGTAAATTAGTAGTAGATCCCACAAAGTGTAAACACTTATTGGATATTCCTCTCAAATATCTGAGAATCCATTTGATTGCATGCCAATGCTCAATTCCTAGATGACTCGTATACCTACTAATGACTTCCACTGTATGTGCAATATTTGGCTTAGTACATACCATAGCATACATCAAGCTTCCTATAGCTAAAGCATAGGGTACCTTGGACATCTTATCATCCTCTTCTTGTGTCTTGGGATACATCTCCTTAGTCAACTTCAAATGAATAGGTAAACGTGTGCTGACAGCCTTAGAATTCTCCATAGAGAAATGTTGCAACACCTTCTCAACATAATCAGCTTGAGATGGTGTCAATATCCTATTCTTCCTATCTCTACAAATTTTCATACCAAGGATTTGTTTTGCTAGCCCCAAATCCTTCATAGAAAATGCATGTGCTAATTGGTGTTTCAACCTCTAAATGTGATCCATGTTAGACCCAGCTACAAGCATATGATCAACATATAAACATAAAATAATTTAGTTATCATCATCCAACCTCTTAAATTAGACACAATGATCTAAATGACACCTACTATAACCATGGTCATGCATAAAACTATCAAATTTTAGATACCATTGCCAAGGTGCTTGCTTCAAGCCATATAAAATTTTCTTCAATTTGCACACTAAGTTCTCCTTACCTTTGACCAAAAATCCCTATGGCTGAGCCATATATATCTCTTCATCCAAATAACCATGAAGGAAGGTTATTTTAACATCAACCTGCTCTAAATGCAAATCTTCAGTAGCCATGGGTAGAAGTCATTTTAACAAAAAGAGAAAATATCTCATCAAAATCAATTCCCTTTTTCTGTGCAAATCCTTTTACAACTAACTTGGATTTAAATCTTTTCTTACCTCCTTCCTCTTCTTTCAACCTATAAACCCACTTATTCTATAAAGTTATTTTTCTTGCAGGCAACTTGCATAAATCCCATGTCTTATTCTTCAGCAAAGAGTTTATTTCATCTTTCATTACAGACTCCCACTAAACCTCAGTATCCACCTGCACTACTTCATCATAACATTCAGGTTCGCTGGCATCAATAAGTAAAATTGAATACAAAGAGGGAGAAAATATTTCTAGAGGTGTAATTTTCCTTGTTGACCATCTAACATTCACCAATTTGTGTGGTATTTGTTGTTGCGATTATTGCACATCATGAGGAATGGTTGGAACATCATCTTGTGGAGTATCATCCACCACTCCATAATCATCTTCTTTCTTCGCATGTTGTTGCAATAGATCTTTGTACAAAACTTTCTAATTGAATATGACATCCCTGCTTCTTACAATTTTATGATTTTCAAAATCCCAAAGCCTATAACCAAATTCATTAATGCCATATCCAACAAATACACATTTATTTGACTTAGCTTCAAGCTTGGTTCTATTTTCAGAATATGTGTGAGCAAATGCTTCACAACTAAAGGTTTTGAGAAAAGAATAAATCACCTTCTTACTAGTCCATGCTTCCTCTAGAATACCATAGCCCAAAGGAGTAGAGGGACCTCTATTAATCAAATATATAACAATATTGATAGCCTCTACCCACATGTGTAAGGGCAACCTAGCATGCAATGTCATGCTCCTTGCATGCTCCATTATAGTCTTGTTCATGTGTTTAGCCACTCCATTTTCCTATGGATTCCTTGGAATAGTTTTCTATCTACAAATACCACTAGTGGAATAATAATCTTCAAATTCATGACTGCAATACTCACCACCATTATTAGATCTGAGACATTTTAATTTCTTGCCAGTCTCATTTTCAACCAAGCATTTCCATTTTTTAAAAGTTTGAAATACATCATATTTCTATCTAAGGAAATAAACCCATACCTTTCTTGTTGCATCATCAATAAATGTAACATAATAATGAGAGCCTCCAAGGGAAGATAACTGAGCTGGTCCCCTTACATCAGTATGCACAAGCTCTAATTTCTCCTTTTTGTTTTCCTTCCTAGTCTTCACAAAACTCACTCTCTTTTGTTTTCCATACACACAACCTTCATAGAATTCCATATTAACCCATTTCAGACCTCGTACAAATTTATTTGAATGAATTACTTTCATACCTTTCTCACTCATGTGCCCAAGTCTGTTGTGCCACAACGTTATATCAGAATCTAAAGTAGCTATTTGTTCTCCCTACTCAATTGTAGCAATTGTTCCTAAATATATTTTTTTCTCTGAAATAATCAAAGTAGAAGAATCAATATGACCTGTACAAAGATATAAGGTTCCTACTTTAACACCTTTTTCTATGACAAGGGAACCTTTTGAAACCTTCCAATTTTTATCATTAAAAGTAACTACACAACCCTCATCATTGAGTTTCCCTGCTAAAATTAAATTCCTACTTAGCCTCGGAACATGTCTTACCTCATGTAGTAGCCAATGATTCCCATTCTACAACTTAATCTTTATTTTTCCCTTTCCAACAATTTGGTATGGTTCATTATCCCCCAAATAAACAAGTCCAAAATCCCCTTGGACATAATCAATGAAATCACCTCTATGAGGTGTAGCATGAAATGAAGCACTAGAATCTAAAACCCATGAATCATCAACACTTTCTAAAGACAAAAGCAAAGCATCCTCTTCAAATTTTTTACTTACCAAATTTTCCTCCTTGTCTCCATCTAGTTTATCTCCTTCATTTTTCTTTCGATTCCAACAATATTTCTTTGTATAACTTGGTTTCCCATATTACTAGCAATCGCTCGATCCTCTAGATTGAGACCTCCTCCCCTTTGACTTTCCTCTTGATTTCCCACAATTTTCAGAATTACTTCATCTTTCAGTCATTTTGCCTCTACTTTGTGCATTCAAAGCACTTCCTAATGTAGATTCACCTAAGGATTTCCTACAAGTTTTCTCACTCAAAACAACATTGATCACATTATCATATTTTAGGGTACTAGATCCAGGAATATAATTACTCACAGCTATTACCAAGCCATTCTAGCTTTCAAGCAAAGAACACAAAATCAAGAGAGCCCTAATTTCTTCTTCAAAATTGATACCCATAGAAGATAACTAACTAATAATATTATTAAACTCATTTAAATGATCTACAATAGAACCACCTTCTACCATTTTCATATTAAATAAACTCTTCATGAGAAATACCTTTTTTGAAGCAGAAGGTTTTTCATATAGTGTCACTAGGGTTTTATCAATTCTTCTATTATCTTTGATTTTTTAATATTAAATGTCACCAATGGTGCTAGGCATAATCAAATGCTTCCAAGTGCCTTTTTTTCTAAAAGATCCCATTCGTCATTTGACATAGATCCCTGATTCTTAGTTTTGCCTTCCAACGGCTTCCATAAATCCTTCTGATAAACATAGTCTTCCATTTGCATCTTCCATAATTGAAAGTTCTACCCATTAAACCTATCAACCCTCAGCTTACCCTCATCTACCATCACTCCCACTCAACTGTGAGACTCCCACTCAACCATGAGACTTTCTTATAGGGGATAACTAAAAAAAAACCTTGCTCTAATACCACTTGTTAAGATTAAACCATAGACATAAATAAAAATTACATTTAAATATAACCAATATCAAAAAATAATAGATCACAGAAAAAAGAACACAAGATGTCAAGATTTAATGTGATTTACCCAATCCTTGGTCTATGTCCACCAAACAGCTAGTCCTATATTATTATGATCCAATGATTACAATTTGATTACAATCTATAATTCCTTATAGCTCAATATTGCCACAAGAACCAATTTTGCATCACTACAGTGAAATAATCCCTAACCCTAAGCCCTTTTATACAAGTGTTTTTAT
Organism: Cupressus sempervirens; assembly: GCA_028749045.1. Classification (NCBI taxonomy): domain Eukaryota; kingdom Viridiplantae; phylum Streptophyta; class Pinopsida; order Cupressales; family Cupressaceae; genus Cupressus; species Cupressus sempervirens. The sequence continues at coordinate 311,412,834 of CM053793.1, forward strand.
TCCACTTTAGGGTTACAAAATGTTGGCCATATGTTAACCAAAACATCGGCCACGACCCAAAAAAATTTGGGATGCTGCCCTAAACCCTAAAAAATTTATAAAGTATGAACAGTACTTCCATGTTCAGTCACTACAAACTAACACTAATCTACCAGTAGCATCACTAATCCAAAGCATCATGATAAATGAATGCATCAATTAAACATACTATTTATCATATAAAATATGATATCAATGCATCCAAAGTAGAACATAAATCACAAGAAAACATACTCTAAATATATCAAAGTACCAAGTGAATATCCAACACCAGCCTCAAACTAGAAGTAGATCATCTCTCTACACTGGTCCCCAATAGTGGTATTGGTAGCTATGCCTCCCAACCATGTGCTACCCATAGGCCCACTCCCACTATTCTCATCAAGATAATGACCCAACCACAATCACATAAGATAATCACCCATGGCTAACACACATGTCAATCAACAATATGATATTGTTGTGGTCTCACAATGCATGCCCCATTCCTCACTTGAAATGGGGACCCCCTACTCTTTTTTTGACTCGCAAACTCACAATTCGAGAGTTGAAAGAAAAGGTATCAGAGTCGTCAAAATAAAAAAATTAGAAAATTGAAAAAACCAAAAAAATCACAAATTTGAAAAGGATGGAAAATTTGAAAAATTGGAAAACATAAAAATTACAAAAAAAAAAAGTTCAAAAAAAAAAGCATTCACATGCACAAGCACGTCACGCACCCCGCCCAGGGTAGGGGGTTATAAAATGCCCCTCACTTCTTCTCCTCCCACACATTTTGTTTGCTAAAGTTTTTGTTTTCTCTACGAGCATCAGGTAAACATCACATCATCATACTTTGCACGGTGGCACCATAATCGCACACCCACGGTGTGCCATCATCCCACAACACTTTGCACCACGACATCATTTACTTCCCGAGGTGGTGCCATGAAACCCTACGTAGTGGCACCATTAATGATGCACCTGCGGCCCCTCACTCCACACCACCACCAAAAACACTTAAGCACATGGCACCACCATGCATGCATGTCGCCATTGTACACACATACCACCACATGTCTATACACCTGTCTAGTACCCTCAGTTTAATGCCCCACAGTGCACCCTGCGAGGTGCCTACATGGCACCCATATGATGCAACCTACGGTCTCCCCCCCTCAAACCTACACTCAAGGCATGTGCCATGCCTGCAGAGCCACTCAAACTTGCACTTGTGATGTGCTCCCTGCCCACGACGTGTGCCATGCCCATGGTGCCACTCAAACCTATGCTCATAGCACGTGCCATGCCCACAGTGCCACTTAAACTTGCACCCATCGTGCATGCCATGCCCATGGTGCCACTCAAACTTGTGCCTACAATGCGCCTCTTGGGTGTTGCCTTCACACCCATGTGCAACCGTGCACATACGTGCATAGCGCTCATTTTTTCTTTTTCCCTAGTTTTTTGCATTAAATTTTGAATATATATATAATTTTATTTTTTAAATAATAATAAATAAAAGATTAAAAAAAATTAAAATACCCAAATTGAGCTTCTTTTTCTTCCCTTTATGCTTATTTCAATTCATAGCTTTTATGTTTTATCTTTGAACTAACAAACATTTTTTTTCACAATGTGGAAGTGATCAAATGGCATCCACATCCAGAGTAGCAATCAAAACCATAATCTTTAAGTTCCAAGGAGTACCCTCAAAGTTGAGATTCCACGATGATTACACAAAAATCTGAGATACTGACTTAGGGCACACAGATCTAGGAGAATTCCTTAGAATCTATAACAAACCAATAGAAAGGTGAGCCTTGGTATCTACATTGATCCATTCTAGGTTGGTGAACACAGTGTCACATCCTGTGTCAATACAATTAGTTGAACTAATCATGGCCATGTCACAGCATTTTGTTTCTGAAGAAAGAGTAGTTAAGAGTGTCACTAGAGAGGTGGTTTTAGATTTACAACCTAATAACATTGAGAGGGTCTTCCATCTCCCAAGAGCGGACCAGTTCATAAGACTCTTATATGAAATAGTTGGAAGATGGTACAAGGAGCATCAACAAGATGTGATCAACATCATACAATCCTCCTACCTCATCAAGAAGCCTCCTCGGGGAAGGATAACCAGAAAAGTGGACATGACTCAGGGATACATGAAGGAAGACATTGGATACTCTATCATTCTCCTAATCAGAGTCATGGGCTTACCCACAACAAGCCACCTCAATACCTTTATGTTCAACTTCATTGAGACCATCAGATAGGATAAGATACCATTGGACTAGGCCACCATACTAAGTGAAAACTTGTGTGAGCAACTGAGGATGGTGAAGGACAAGAAGAAGTTTTCCATGACTTCTTACATGGTGTACCTACTTGCAACAAGGGCAACAAACTAACCCAGTTTGTATAGGAGAGGTAGTATGCAAGATCCCAATGCCTATCCATGAATAGTCTACCCTTAGCTGGTAAAGAAGAAACTCTTGGCACAAAGCAAGGAATACTAAATCATCAATGATACATTCATTTTCATGATCATCTGATTCATTGAGGGGGACTATGGGAAGAGGTTATCTGATGAAGCCAAAGCACAAATCATAGTTCTCGGAGCCTACTTCATCTAGTTCAAGAGGTTCACATATCTGTGAGTAGCTAGTGCCTCTATCAATCCTAAGAAGCTCCCAAGATATCCTAGTGACAAACTGGTGCTATTGGAGATTTCCCAACAAATTGAGTCAGCCTATGATAAAATAAAGAGACAACAGAGACCTTGTTGGACATGGTCATTGGTCATTGGAGCATATCATGTGAAGAGGAAGTAAGATATTCCTTCCTTCGAGTGGGAGTGAGAGAACTATCCTCTTGAAGAGTACAACTCTCTGGGCCATATTTTGACAATATTGGGAGAGTGGAGAGTTTGGTAGGAAAAGACTTCCATCATGAGGATGTTGTTGAAGATCATTGGATGAATGCCACAAATGACTATGATGTCAACATAAGGGACTATTATAGGATGACTTTGTATCTAGCTAAAAAGGCTCTCCAGTTGAACATCCCAGAAGACATAAAGCAATAGGATTCTAAGGAATTACTAGACCCCCTATTCAATGCTGACAAAATTGGTGAAAGACCCATTATGAACACTAGCATTGATAGGGAATAAGGAGATGATATCAATCATTGAGTGAGGCATGTCATCAAAATGACAAAGAATTAGATCAAGAAACCTTTTCTGCTTGATCCAATTCCTGATACTATAATCTTCCATGCACATGCTCATCCTGAAAGAGGTAGAGGAAAGAAAGTCACAATTCCTACCTTTGTGGCCCAGTCTCCTATCAGGCCAGAGATAGTGTACTAGCTTGATTGCCTAGTTAGATATTATCACCCTCCTATAAGGAAGGGAAAGAAAAAAAGAAAGAGGACCTCCCATCAGAGGATTCAAATAGAATAGGCCAAAGAATAGGTACCTCCCCAATAGAAAGAATAAAAGTGCATAAGGGTCTGAGGATACTAGAGCTACTCAAGTCTAGGATGAACCTCAGTTGCCTCCCGTTGTGTCCAACCAATTGAAAGATAGTGAGATTCAATAGGCCTCCATTCCTCCTATGCAAGAAGAGCAGATTAAGATTAAGATGAAGCAAAGGAAAAGGATCAATATAAGATTAGTGCCTAATCCATCTATCCCTAAAACCATTCCAAAGGGAGATAAATAGGAGGAAGAAATAGAATCAAAAGAGGAGGAGGAACAAGTGCCCCTACAAGGAAGAACTTAGCTAGCAAGAGCCATAGAGTTGCAAAGAAGAAAGAGTACCATGGGTACCTTGCCATCCACTCAAGCAAAAACCTTGGAACTCTCTTCTTTGAAACATGAAGTATAGCAGTGGGGGGATGAGAAAAGTGAAGGGGGCGATGATGTTTTCTCAATGTCAAATTTTGATTTCATGCCTATAGGTACAGAGTTGATTGGGGATAAGATCAAGGACACCCCTACAAGTGAACCTCAACAAGAAGATTGGATGCAAATGCTGCAAAATACATAGGGTCCTAATCTTACTCCTCCGTCTCCACCATGAATTACAATGGTAGATAGTGGCTTGATGACTCCTCCATATCAAACTTTAGAGGAAGAGTAGGTTCAGAAGGAACTATCATAGGAGGAGAGACCAAGACAAATGGTGATCGATGAAGTGTCAAAATAGGGAAAAATAGTGGAATATTATTAATCACCTTCCCAAGACATTGAGGTTCAATCTATAGGGTCTACTAAGACTAAGGCTATAGATAAGGAGCCCTCCCAATAGGAGACAGCTCCAAGAAAGAGCAACAAAGGGAAGGAAATTATAGAACATACTCCTTCATCATCAAGAGCCATCTTGTCATCAAGACGCATCCCTAGATGGATCCGAAAGGAAATAATGAGGAGTACTAAGCCTCAATTTTATGCTTCAAAAGAAGACATTTGTGACATTGCAGAGATTTTGAATAAACCTAAGTCTCCATCACATAAGGCAATGCTATTGGCATTTATCACCAACATAAGGAACCAGGAATTGTTTGCATAAGTGGCTCTCCCTCCTAAAGGTACAGATGCAAAAGGTCTTGGTCTTGAGGATTATGAATTGAAGGATGTTATGTTAGGGAAGGCTACATGGGATTGAGTCTAATTAATGATTACTCTAGGAGTCAAAGAGCTCCTTAAGCATATGGAACAAGATGAGGCTGAACTACAAGCACTTCAAAGGTAGGTTAAGATCCTAAAGGGATATCTAGCCAAAGTAGATGGTCCTCTAGATCCTGAACACCCCAAGAAGACCTTGAACATTTTACTTAGAGAAGGGGGAGGTGTACAACTTGATCCATTTTTGAAGGCTTGTCAGGAGTGGGAAGAAATTTTTGAGGAGAAAGGTGTTAGGATCATCATAGGGAATTTGAAGTTACTGCATGCTACGTAGGAGAATGTGAATAAAATTGTAGCAATTTTGAAGTGGGACTTCAATATTATGGTTGAAGTATGGGCCTAGAGTAAGAATTTACAAAATTTGTAAGCTATAAAGGGCCAAAGATATTAGGTTTTGATTGATGTATATACTAGAGAAGAATTAGACATGATTGATGACTGGATAGAAAAGATAGCAAATAGCAATAAGGTAATGGGAACATTACATGAGGAGATTCATCAGCTCAAGGACCAAACCTAAGAGCGAATTCTGGAAGTAGAGAAACAATATAATGGTGTATGCTTGGATATTTTTGAAGATGAGGAATGAGAAAAGTTGTTACCTGTAGATATAGTAGTGGAGAATTTAAGGAATATTTTTTATGGAGGTTTTTGATGACAAAGATATCTGACAAGCCTTCAGGATAGAAGAAGCCTTGTTAGAATTGGATGCCAAACTCAAGGATTTTGTTGATACTTGAATTGAGGTAGACAATTATGGAAAAAAAGGTAAAAGATAAATATGAGGCTTTAGATCTTTTGAATGTGGCTAAGATTACTAATATGATAGAGAAATTCAAGGGAAAACATCCAAACATAGCTTTGGGATGAAGAAGAACAAAACCCAGATGCCAGAATTTCAATTTTGACACTTAGTAAAATTTTGAGATTTTTTACCCTATTGAGGTCCCCAGCTCCACAGGTGTACAGGTCCATAAGTACATAGGTTTGCAGCTCTACAATTTAGAGGTGCACCGACAGTTAACTGCTTGTTCCAAAAATAACGCTTTCCATGCATTAGAAACACATTCTAAAGGCAGTTTAACTTTGACACATGCCTAGTAAAGGACCAGCTTCTATTTTTGGCACCTCTAGATGCTCCTACTTTGACTAAAGGCTTCCTCCTATTTCTTCTCTCATATTTTCTTTTTTTTTGACATTTAAAGGGCTCATGCATCCAATTAATGAATAAAATATAGATGAAGTCCTTCTAAGTACCAGATTAACTATTAGATTGTATATATTTAGTTTATTTTAATATTTTAAAAGCATTTTATTGCATAAAGATATCTCTCACTCTCAACACAAATTGCGGAGATGATTTCTTATAAATACCCCATTGTAATATGTAACAAAGGTATCCATTATTATGCAATAAAATTATGCTTTTGGTGCTAGCATTCGGAGTGTAGTCATTCTTACCTAAATGTGTCATTGTTTTATGAATTGTGTTCATGAGATTGTGTTTGAGCCAAAGGTTTATTACATTATTTCTGGTTGTGCAATCTTTTAGTTCTGGTGTTTGCTACAGGTTTATGAATTCCATTGATGTATTGAGCTTGAGAAGAAATCATGAAATTGTGCATAGATAACTTTTTGTCTCCCATGAGTGCACTTTTTGTGGCCTTGCAATTTGACGAAGAGTGAAGCATTATTCAGTTATTGAAATTTCTCATCAATTATTGCATTAGTGGAATTTAGGAAGCATTACTCCTATTTTCATTGGTTTCCTATCAATTTATTCGAAAGCTTAACTCACAACATTTTTTTTTCTATAGCTTATGTCCATTAGGTTTTCAATTTCATGTTATTTGCTTTTAGTTTCATTGTTTTCTTTGCTAACCCCTTGCTAGAATAGGAACTCATTTTAGTTGTATTGTTGGATTTCATTCATTGAAAAAATAGGAAAGAAAAAAAACATTGTTCTTTTGTGTGTTATTTTGAGATAGTGAACAAATTTTACTTCATTTTGAAATCAAAATAGAATCAACAAAGGCCTCCTCTTGAACAATCACATTTATCTTCAACTAGGTGGATTTTGATACATCGCAAGACAAATATGGAACCTTGAAGTTGATCCCAAAAGATTAGCTTTTCAAGAGAGGAATTGCACAAAGGATTCCTACTGTTGGCCTCGTGTAGAATGACCACCCAACAAAAGTGATGCTAGAAGGAGGGTTGTACTTTTAGATCTCAAAGAAAAGTGGAAAATTTCCCAAAGTTTCAAAAATTCTGCACTTTTTGCAAAAATATATGCTTCACACAAGTTCAAAAAAAAAATTGAGCTTTTGAGAAATTCAGGTCCATTGACCTATAGGTACACAGGTCTATAGATCTGCAACTTTGTATGTGCACAAGTGCGCAAAACTCTATGGTGCACAAAATTTAGAGAGGTGAGAAAGTGTACTTCTACAAAGGTGCACTTTTTCTAGAATTGATGCAAGCTAGAGGATATTGATCCAAAATCCCCATTTTAGCGAGCATTAAGGTCTATGCCAAGTGCACACACATTTCTTGAGCTTACCCACTTCCGCAAACCACGTAGTGACAAGGGAACATCTCCCATTCAACTGCTTCAATTCAAACTTTCATCATCTTCTTCAACTCCACCTCCACTCCAACCACCTGGTGGACCATCGCATATTCCAATAGCTACTCCTCAACAACCACTTTTAGGTTTGCCAAACCCTCCAATGTCCTTTTATGCAAATGTTGTAGACTCACCAATAAACTTGAAAGGTGCACTCCATGACCTCCCTAAAAATACTAAGAAGTTTTTCCCAAGATTCATCTATGGTGAAACACGAACTGTCAAAGATCATGTCAATGTATTCAAGGAAATTTGCTACTACAAGAAGGTTGCTAATGAGGATGTGGTTCTTTGTTTATTCCCCTACTCTTTGGGGGAAATTGCCTTCAATTGGTAAGTTAATTTGCCACATAGATGCATTGGAGATTGGAACACATTCAAAAAATTGTTCTTGGAACAATTCAAAATATTCATCAATGCAGTTGTGATACATCAACAATTCATATCAATCAAAAGGGACCCAACTAAGACAATTTCTTGCTTCAACCATCGCTTTCATATGGCATATCGCAAGCTAGAGACACCATACACTATACCAGTTAAAGCTACCATTTAGATTTCTCTAAATGCTATGGACCATCTTACTGCAATTTTTCTAAGAAGACTTCCTGCATCAAATATCAACACATTGGATAAAGTCTTTGCAGAGGCAATTACCTTCACTAAGCAAGCTAATCCTAATGAAGGAGGATTAATCCTTCCAACTCCAACTATCACAGTGATGCCAACATACATTGCTAGAGTACCCATGATGCCTAGTCAATTCATACCTATGAATCCAATTCCATTACAATAGGCACCCACTCCAAAAAATCCTGCAATAACATATCCAGGGTATGAGCCTCCAAAAATAGCTTTCTTTGAACAAAAAGCAACAGCACCCACTCAAGTAGACAATGGTTTTGTTTTTGAATTTGGTTAGATGAAAAAGACTATGTCCCAAATGAACAATGAATTGACTCACCTTAGGTTGTCTCAAGGAAAAAACAAAAACTTCCAAAGAAACAACGTTGGCCCTTACAACAACAATTATGGCTAGAATTATAACAAGAACTTTAGTGGGAACAACAACAATAATGTAGGAAACAACTTCAATCCTTTTGATCATAATAATGGCTTCCAAAGATAGAACTAACAGTGGAACACTAAACCAAATAATGGAAGCATTCTTGTCAACAACAACAATAACAATGTTCAATATGCAGATACCAATCAATATGACGATGGTCAGAATGCACCCAACAATGATGGTTTGTATTACAATGGGAATCAAGAGATGGCTCAAAGTTCACAAGTGAATGATAATGCTCCTCCTATGTAGTTTAATGCTATGTTACTAGAATCCTATGATTTTGCATAGAATGTACAAGTAGAATAATTGGCTAATGAAGAGTTCTCTTTCTGATTTAGTCAAGAACCTGATATTCAGCATGATGAGATGTTTTCTTTTCGCAATGACAATCAAAATACCTATAATCTGAGAAATAGAAAGGAACCTTTGACAGATGGGATTCCTCTAGGTTTAAAACAAACTCCTCCTAATCCAAGAGTCATTAATAATCTGACCTTAGTTAGGCCACCATATGGAGGACAACAAAATCAGAACTTGGTGAATGTACCAATGATATTGAAGAATCTTGCTTGGTCTATTGAAAAGTATAGTGTTGTTGAAGACTTGAAACAAACCAAAGCAAATATGTCCATGTTTAACATGTTGCAAATTGTCCACAACAGTGAGAAGCACTCATGAAGACTTTGGATCATACAAAGGTACCCCACAATACGAATATTGTCCCTCAAAAGACAGTATCTCAATAAATCAATGATGCAAAAGCATTGCCTACTATGTTCAAAGACAAGGTTAAAGTACCCCCGCTTTTGCTTAGCATCAAGATATATGGAAAGAATCTCCATAATTTCTTGATTGATTCAAGATCCTCATGTAATTTCATGTCACTATTAATAGCACAAAGGTTAGGGGTAATTCCTCAACCTTCTAATCAAATAGTAATACAGTTAGACAAAATGGAGGTGAAAGTCATTGGCATGTTGAAATATGTTTGAATACAATTGATAATTGATCCCTGAATTCAAGATGTCATTGATATACATGTGGTGGACATTCCAGAGACATATGGGTTGCTCCTGAGTAGAGAATGGATGAAATTCCTAAGAGGATGGTTTTCTATAGATTTCACTCAGTTATGGTTGCCATGGAAAGGGTTGAACAATCAAATCAAGATAGATGAAGAACCCAAATTGAAAACAATGATTACAAATTACAATGCCCTAAATGAGATAGCATTCTTACAATCGGATTTGGGCTCATACAAGGTGATGGAATTTGACACTATTCCAATCAAAGAATCCCAAGATTACGATAAGGAACTCAAGATACCAATCCCAAAGGATGAGATCGTGACACAATTCATAGATAATATGGTGACTGATTTGCAATGCTTGGGAGAAGCTAACCCCAACATCTTACTTCTCCTCAAATTCTGTCGATTACACAAAGTTAGTCACTCTGAGTTTGAATGCTCGTCATGCCAAGAAGCAGTTGCAAAGGTGTTAACACATATAATTCAAGGCAAGGATAATCACATTTTAGAAAAGAGACTCATGGAAGATCAAAGTCATACAAACTCAACTAAGTCAACACAGATTGAAGAGGAAATTGAAGATCTAAATTCATCATATAGTGATGCCTCTTTAGATGGTGGAGGTTTGTCTTCTCCTCCTCCAGGGATGATTAAAGTTCAAAGAAGAAGATGATATGTGAAAGGTAAAGGATTAGTAGTCATTCATCTTGAACCTAAAGTTGAGGAAATCAAAGAACTGATAGGGAAAATTTAGGATAAACAAGAAAAACATACACTTCCTCTATCCATAGATTACAAAGGGGAATCATCAAGTCCTACACAGGGAAAGTTGCAATGGATTCCCAAGAAAGAGTCATTCAAGGCTCAAGTGAAAGAAAAGATAAGGATGAATAAGTATAAAGTCAAAAAAACCCAAGGAAAATGCGATTTGGACTCTCCACTTTGATGGTTCTAGGTCCAAATTGGGAGCCAATGTAGGTATCAAATTGGTCAACCCAAAAGATAGGTCCTTTTATGCCACATATTGACTATAGTTTAGATGTACTAAAAATGCTATAGAATACAAGGCATTAATTTGAGGACTTCTTTTTGCAGTAGAGAAAGGAGTCACTACTCTCATAATCGAAGGAGATTCTCAACTAGTTATATGACAAGTAAAATCCATATAGTCTTGCAATGATAAATTTCTTATAGAAAATGGGTATGGGATATAATGGATGACTTTAAAGCTTTGAACATAAGATACATTCTAAGAAGAAAAAATATGATAGCAGATGCTCTTTTCATTTTAGCAAGTGCTTTACAACTAGTTGAAAGAACCAAGTTGAAAAGATTTTTAGTGAAATTGGTTGTAGTTCTGTCCATTCTTGATAATATCAAAAACTTTCAGCTCTTTCAAGATGATCAACATATACTTGATTTTATCATGTGCAATCACTATTTTGAGGGACAAGAGGTTGACGATACACTAGATGACAAACTTGAAGATGATGAGCTTGAGGATGAAGATGGGATTCATGAACTAAAAACCAACACTATTCCAAAAGGAATGGTTGAACTAGAATGCATCTTTGATCATGATGAATCAGCACTCAATAGAAGAGTAACGCAAGAAAAGGGAATCAAAGAATGTGACTTGTACAATTTGGGTATTGATGAAGAACCAAGAATGGTACAAATAGGAAGAGCATCTAACTCATAGGAAAGGGAAAACATGCTCAAATTACTCACCGAGTATAAGGATGTCATTGCTTGGAGCTATGAAGAGCTAAAGACTTATGATCCTAAGATTATCACACATGACATCCTGCTAAAACCAAATGCCAAACCATTCTGACAAAGACAAAGACCGATAAATCCTATCATTGAACCATTGATCATGAAAGAAGTAAAGAAGTTGTTGGATGCAAAGATCATATTTCCCATTCTCCATTCTACATGGGTTGCTAATTTGGTCCTCATGTAGAAGAAGACTAGAGAAATTCGTCTTTGTGTTGATTTTTGTAACTTATATCTAGCATCCCAGAAAGACAATTGTCCTTTGCCCTCACTAGATGAGGTATTGTAGATTGTTAATGGTTCAAAAATGATGTCTTTCATAGATGGTTACTCAAGGTATAATCAAGTGATGGTTGATAAAGAAGATAGGATAAAAATGGCCTTCACAATGAAGTGGGGAATCTTTGCCTACAGAAGAATGTCCTTTGGACTAATTCACATGGGAGTTACATTTTAACGAGTGATGGATGAATCTTTCAAAGGATTGATTAATAGATGTATAGTCATCTAAATGGATGACTTGACTATCTTTTCAAAAGATTGAAGTACACACATTGCTAATCTAAGACAAGTATTCAATATATGTCACAAATATAGCATATCTCTCAATCCCAAGAAATGTTCATTTGGCATTACTAAAGGAAAGCTCCTAGGACATGTCATTTCTGAAGCTAGAATCTTCGTTGATCCTAACAGAGTTGAAGGTATTCTGAAATTAGCACCTCCACACAGTTGGAAGGAATTGAAGTCTTTCTTCAAGAAGATAAATTTTGTATGAAAATTCATAAGTGGATTTGCAGAGATAGTTCATCCCCTTGATGATTTACTCAAAAGGGGGCTAAGACAAAATGGGTTCCAAAGATAAAGAAATCATTTGAAGATATCAAGGTTGCCATTTCTATGGCCCCGATCTTGGTAAGTGTTGATTACAAGTTACCTATTAAGATCTATTCCTTTACTTTCGAACACTCTTGTGCAGGGATCCTAACACAGAAAAAGGAAAAAGAGGATGAAAGACCAATTGCTTTTATGAGTTGCCCTCTGAAGAATGTAGAGTTGAATTATTCAAACCTTTATAAACAATCATTTGCATTAATCAAGGTGGTAAAGAAATTTTGTCATTACATATTAAGAAGTAAGGTGTATGCAATTGTACCTGATTCGACAGTAAAGATGCTTTTGATGCAGAATGAACTCAGTGAAAGGAGAGGAAAGTGGATGGCTATACTTCAAGAATTCAATTGATGAGATTGGTTAGAGGTCAAGGGTTGTCAAAGATGATAGCTGATAACCAAGATGGAAATGAAAAGTAATTCAAGTTTGACAGTGAAAAAAATGAGGATGATCAGAAAAGGATGGTTGTGTCACAAGTTTATATTAATTAGGGTGTGGTGATAGATGTTTGGTATCAAGATATTGTTTATTATCTTCTACAAGACCAATTTCCCAGTTGGATGAATAGTTCACAACGCAAGGGACTTAAAATGATGTGTGAATCTTATATGCTACATGACAACAAGTTGTACAAGAGAAACTATGAAGGGATTTATCTGAAGTGTTTAGGCTGTGAGGAAGCAAAAGAAGTCTTGGAACACTTTCATGATAAGTATGGTATAGGACATGGTTTGGCAGAAGCAACGACCCACATGATTCTAAGATTGAGTTATTTTTGGGGCTTGATATTCAAAGACACTTTCGAACATGTACACTCTTGCCATATCTATCAAACCAATGCCAACAGAGAAAGGAATCAAGAAATGCCCTTACAACCTTTGTACAAGATACATCCCTTCACAAAGTGGGGGTTGGCTTTCATTAGTTTGGTCAACCCACCATCATCAACTAGATATGCATTTTTTCTCATAGCTACAAATTACTACACATGATGGCCAGAAGCACAAACATTCAAAAATTGCACTACTAAGGTCGTAAAAGAATTTTTGGAAGAACACATCATTACTATGTTTGGAATAGCATTTGCCCTTGTGTGTGATAATGGGTCTACTTTTGCATCAGCATTCCTGACCCAGTGGGCATTTGAAAATCAAGTCATTATCAAGTTCTCTTTGAATTACTACTAGCAAGGAAATGGGGTAGCATAATCTACAAATAAGAACTTGATCACAGTAATAAGATGACTATTGAAGGAGAACCCTAGGGATTGGCATACGCAGCTCAAATATGCCTTATAGATAGATTGAGTGAGTGTCAAAAATGCTTTGGTGACTTCTCCATATTTTCTTATCTATGGACAAGAACCAGTGTTCCCACTTAATCTCAAAATTCCTATTTTGAAATTCATGAGTGGGTATATCAAAGATGTTAACAAAGTACAAATCAAATTGATGAATCTTTTAGAGATGGACGAGAAATAGGTAGCTACATTGGAGTACATGGCTAAACATCAAGCTGTGGTGAAAAGATGGTTCGACAAGAGGGCCACGATAAAATCATTCAAGATTTCTAACCTTGTTCTACTCTAGGATAATGCAAAAAAATGCTAGGCAGCCATACCAAGTTTTAGTGCTTGTGGATGGGCCCTTATCAGATCACAAAAATTCTCGAAGAAAACAATTTTAGGCTTAGTTCCTTACAGGGGGAATTTCTTCCCTCACCCGTAAATGAGCAGTTTCTAAAGCATTATTTTGAAGCCTAAAAATTTAAAAAAAATAGTTAGATTTTTATTTCTACATTTAGCTTAGATTTTATTCCTGCAAGTGTGTTTATAAGTGTGTTTGCTTTGACATTGAGTGTTTTCTTTCAATCATGTGTTTTGTTTTCAAAGTTGTGTTAATCATGGGGGTAAGGTGTACTTGAGATTTTCTCTCAAGATTTTACTAACCACTCTCTGGTCCCAATTTTAGGAAGAGGTATTTCTTTTTCAAAACATTTAGATGATTGTGTGTCTTATACCAACCAAGCAATGGATATTCCTCATGGAAATAGGGGATTTTAGGTCTAGAAATCAGAAGTCCAGACCAACAAATTCTTAACATTTTGAAAATTTAAAAATTTTCTTGTTTTAGGTTTTGTTGAATTGAAGTCAAAGATGATAGAGGATGATCCAAACTTCAACTAGTTCAAACAAGAGGGGTCTCCTTGAAAGGTTGCTAAGGTCATTGATTGGCGTGAGAGTTTCTTAAAAGTTCTAAAAGAGGAATGCAAGGGATGTTCACAAGAGATCAAATCCAAGAAATGACACTGATGTCCTAACTACACAGTCTAAGCGTAGTCAAGATACAGAAAATAAAGGGGAAAAAAGAGAGAGAAAGAAAAAAAGAAAGAAAAACACAGTGTTAAGACTAAAGGATTCTAAAGATCTAAAATGGCAAAAGATATGTTCTCAAAACAAAGTATCTTGTATTCAAAATATTGCTCATCAAAAGTAACATTCTGAATGACATGGAGCAATTATTCAAATGGCTAGAAAATTAAAAGAATGTGGCATCCCACCAAGAGCCCTCAAATTGATTCTCTCATTTGGTCAAGCAAGTGATCAATGAATAGCCTTTGTGGAGATTCTGAATGAATGATGCTGGAAGGAGTGGAAGATTGTTTCAAGTTGTCAAAAAACTTTGATAGACTACATCCTAAGATGTCAAAAGGAATGAATACATACGTACACACTGAGCTTAAAAGTTTCAAATTTTGAGATTTTGATTGTAAAGTCATTCAAAAGATGCTCGAGATGTTTGAAGTTCGGTTGATGTTTAACACACATTGGAAGAATGTTTGCTAATGAAGAAATGCCTTGGTCATTTTTTCCTTTTTCTGGGTCTATTTGTTGTTGTCTCACAACACACGCCTCATTCCTCACTAGAAATGGGGACCACCTACTTTTTTTCTTACTCTTGAACTCATAGTTCAAAAGTCGAAAGAAAAGGTATTAGAGTCGTCAAAATCAAAAAATACAAAAAAATCAAAAAAATAGAAAAACAAAAAAATTAGAAAATTGAAAAAACCAAAAAAATCAAAAATTTGAAAAGGATGAAAATTTTGAAAATTTGGAAAATATAAAATTTACAAAAAATTAAAAGTTCAAAAAAAAAACAAAAATCATTCACACATGCAAGCACGCACAAGAAAAGTGTGCCCGTGCACCCCACCTAGTGGAGGGGGTTATAGAACCCCCCTTCCTTCTTTTCTTCCCACATGTTTTGTTTGCCAAAGTTTTTGTTTTCTCTTAACACATAAGGTAAACATCACATCATCATACTTTGCACGGTGGTGTCATAACCCCACACCCACGGTGTGCCATATGTCTGTGAAAACACTTTGCACCATGGCATCATTTACTTCCTGTGGCGATGCCATGAAACCCTACACGATAGCACCATTAACTATGCACCCATAGTGCTCACTTTGCACCACTACCAAACACACTTAAGCATGTGATGCTACCATGTGCACACAGTGCCACCAAGCATGCACAGGGCCACCTATCTATACACCTATCTAGCACCCTCACTTTGATGCCCCACAGTGCACCCTATGTGGTGTCTACGTGGTTCACTCTGCATGGTGCCCATATGGCACACCTCGCACGATGCTTGCATTGCACAACCCATAGTTTTCCCCCCTCAAACTTGTGCCTGTGGTGCCACTCAAACTTGCACCCACAACGCACGCCATGCCCATGGTGCCACACAAAAATTGCACCCACGAAAAATGCCATGCCTATGGCACCACTCAAACTTGTGCCCAATATATTTTTTAAAGAATAAAATAAAATAACATAAAAGATTTTAAAAAATTAAAATACCCAAATTGAGCATTTTTTTCATCCCTTTATGCTTATTTCAATTCATAGCTTTTATGTTTTATCTTTGAACTAATAAAAAAAAAATTCACAATGTTGAAGTGATCAAACGGCATCCACATTCAGAGTAGCACCCAAACCCATCATGTTTAAGTTCCAAGGTGTACCCTTGAAGTCGAGATTCCACAATGATTATGCAAAAATCTAAGATATTGACTTAGGGCACACAGATCTAGGAGAATTTCTTAGAATCTATAAGAAACCAACAAAGAGGTCAACCTTGGTATCTGCATTGATCCATTCCAAGTTGGTGAACATAGCATCACATCCTATGTCAGTATAATCAAAAAATTTCTTAATGATAGATTTTGATTTCATGCTTGTAGGTGTAGAGTTGATTGGGGATAAGATCAAGGACACCCCTACAAGTGAACATCAACAAGAAGACTTGACACAGATGCCGCTAGATACATAGGGTCCTTATCTTACTCCTCCATCTCCACCATGAATTACAGTGGCAAATAGTGGCTCAGTGACTCCTCCACCTTAGAGTTTAGAGGAAGAGCAAGTTTAGAAGGAAGCATCATAGGAGGAGAGACTAGGAAAAATGGCAACTGACAAAGTGTCGAAGGAGGGACAAATGGTGGAATATTCTCAATTACCTTCCCAAGACACTAAGGTTCAACCTACAGGGTCTACTAAGACTAAGGCTACAGAAGAGGAGCCCTCCCAACAAGAGACAACTCTAAGTAGTAGCGACAAAGGGAAGGAAATTGTAGAACATACTCCTCCATCATCAAGAGCCAAGTCCTTAGTAGGATGCATCCCTAGATGGATCCAAAAGGGAAAAATGAGGAGAACTAAGCCTCAATTTTGTGCTTCAAAAGAAGACATTTGTGACATTACAGAGATTTTGAATAAACTTGAATCTCCATCACGTGAGGAAATGCCATTGGCATTTATCACCAGCACAAGGAACCAAAAACTATTTGCACAAGTGGCTCTCCCTCTTGAAGGCACAGATGCAGAAGGTCTTGGTCTTGAGGATTATGAATTGAAGGATGTTATGTTAGGGAGGCCTACACAAGATTCATCCTGATTAATGACAACTCTAGGAGTCAAAGAGGTCCTTAAGCATATAGAATAGGATCAGGCCAAACTCCAAGCACTTCGAAGGCAAGTTGAGATCCTAAAGGGATATCTAGCCAAAGTAGTTGGTCCTCTAGATCCTAAACACCCCAAGCAGACCTTGAACACTGTACTTAGAGAAGGGGGAGGTGTACAACTTGATCCATTTTTGAAGGCTTGTTAGGAGTGGTGAGAAAGTTTTGAGGAGAAAGGTGTTACAATCATCATAGGGAATTTGAAGTTACTACATGCTACGCAGGAGAATGTGAATAAAATCATAGTAATTTTGAAGTAGGACTTCAATATTATGGATGAAGTATGGGGTTGGAGTAAGGATTTACAAACTCTGCAAGCCATAAAGGGCCAAAGATATTGGGTTTTGATTGATGCATATACTGAAGAAGAATTAGACATGATTGATGACTAGATAGAAAAGATAGCAGATAGCAATAAGGTAATGGGAACATTACATGAGGAGATTCATCGGCTCAAGGATCAAGCCTTAGAATGAATTTTGGAAGTAGAGAGACACTACAGTGATTCATGCTTGGATATTTTTGAAGATGAGGAACAAGAAAAGTTGTTACCTATAAAGACAGTAGTGGAGAATTTTAGGAAGATTTTGTGGATGTTTTTGATGATGAGGATATCTGACAAGCCTTCAAGACATAAGAAGCCTTGTTAGAATTGGATACCAAACTTGGAGATTTTGTTGATACCTAGATTGAGGTAGACAATTATAGATAGAAGGTAAAAGATAAATATGAGGCTTTAGAGCTTTTGGATGTGGCTAAGATTACTAAGATGATAGAGAAATTCAAGGGCAAACATCCAAACATAGCTTTGGGATGAAGAAGAACAAAACCCAAATGCCAAAATTTTAATTTTGACAGTCAGTAAAATTTTGAGATTTTTGACCCTGTCAAGCTCCACAGCTCCACAAGTGTACAGGTCCATAGGTACGTAGCTCCATAATTTAGAGGTGCACTGACAGTTAACTACTTGCTCCAAAAATAGTGCTTTCCATGCATTGAAAATTCATTCTGACGATAGTTTAACTTTGACACACACTTAGTAAAGGACCAGCTTCTATTTTTGGCACCTCTAAATGCTCCTACTTTGACTAAAGGCTTCCTCCTATTTCTTCTCTCATATTTTCTTTATTTTTGACATGTAAAGGGCTCATGCATCCAATTAATGAATAAAATATGGATGGAGTCCCTCTAAGCACCAGATTAACTGTTAGATTGTATATATTTAGTTTGTTTTAATGTTTTAAAAGCATTTTATTGCATAAAGATATCTCTCACTCTCAACATAAATTGAGGAGACAATTTATTATAAATACCCCATTGTAATATGTAACAAAGGTGGTTGTTATTATGCAATAAAATTATTCTTTTGGTGCTAGCATTCAGAGTGTAGTCATTCTTTCCTGAATGTGTCATTTTTTT
Organism: Cupressus sempervirens; assembly: GCA_028749045.1. NCBI lineage: Eukaryota > Viridiplantae > Streptophyta > Pinopsida > Cupressales > Cupressaceae > Cupressus > Cupressus sempervirens. The sequence goes on from CM053793.1 coordinate 311,431,399, forward strand.
GTGAATTATATTCATGAGATTATGATTGAGCCAAAGGTTTATTGCATTGTTTTTGGTTGTGTGATCTTTTAGATCTGATGTTTGCTACAATTTTACGAATTCTACTGATGTATCGAGCTCAAGAAGAAATCACCAAATTGTGCCTACATAACTTTTTGTCTCGCATGAGAGCACTTTTCATGGCCTTGTGATTTGATGAAGAGTGAAACATCATTTGGTTATTGAAATTTCCCATTGATGATTGCATCAATGGAATCTAGGAAGTGCTACTCCTATTTTCACTGGTTTCCTACTGATTTATTTGAAAGCTTAACTCATAACGTGTTTTTTTCTATAGCTTATGTCCATTAGGTTTTCAATTTCATTTTATTTCAATTTCATGTTTTTTTTTTTTAGTTTTGTTATTTTATTTTCTAACCCCTTGCTTGAATAGGAACTCATTTTAATTGCATTGTTAGATTGCATTCATTGAAAAAATGGAAGGAAAAAAAAAATTGTTCTTTTGTGTGTTATTTTGGGACATCGAATACATTTTACTTCATTCTGAGATCAAAATAGAACCAGCAAAGGCCTCCTCATGAACAATCACATTTATCTTCAACTGAGCAGATTGTGGTACATTGCAAGAAAAATATGAAACCTTGGAGTTGATCCCAAAAAATTAGCTTTTCAAGAGAGGAATTGTGTGAAGGATTCTTGTCGTTGGCCTTGTGCAGAATGATTTCCCAATAGATACCAACATCTATATGATCAAGAAGACTATGCAATACATCAGGCCACTAGTCAAATCCTCTATGGTAACTATGTAGAGACTCTAGTGGAGTCTAAGTTGCTTGGCATTGGAAAGCCCAAGCTATATCGGTGCAAAATGAATCCCTTTGAAAACCATCACAACCATTACACCATGCCCTTAGAATAACAGTATAGGTGTTCACTTATCTGATATTAAATTTTATTACCCATTTATTAATTTAATTATCACTTGTTAGAACTTCTTCACAAATTACACAAATAACATCATAAGAACAAGTACATCCAACATTCTAATCTACCAGTAGCATCACTAATCCAAATCAATGGTAAGAAACCTCATCTAGCAATATGATACAACATCATGATAAAGGAATGCATCAAGTAAACATACTAAACATCATATAAAACATGATATCAATGCACCCAAAGTAGAACATAAATCACAAGTGAACATACTCTAAATATACTGAAGTACGAAGTGAATATCCTACACCAACCTCAAACGAGAGGTAGACCATCTATGTACATTGGTCCCCAATAGTAGTATAGGTAGCTATGCCTCCTAGCCATGTGGTAGCTGTAGGCCCTCTCCCATCATGCTCAAGGAGATAATGATCTAACCACAATCACATAAGATAGTCACCCATGGCTAACACATACACCAATAAATAACATGATACCAACATCTATATGATCAAGAAGACAATGCAATACATCAAGTCACAGGTTAGATCCTCTATGGATAAATATGTAGCAACTCTAGTGGAGTGTAATTCACTTGGAATTAGAAAGCCCAAGCTATATTGAGTGTGGAATGAATCCCTTAGGAAACCATCATACCAGTGCAGAATGAATCCCTTAAGAAATCATCATACCATGCCCTCAGAATACCATATAGGAGTTCACTTATCTAATATTAAGTTTTATTACCCATTTATTAATTTAATTATCACTTGTTAGAACTTCTTCATGCTACCTTTACTAGGGTATAAAAGAGAAGCCACTCCACACATCTACCCTTCATATACATGCTCATATCACAATGGGTGCCTAGAGGCAATGCAAGTTCCCAACCCAACCCTAAATGAACAATCCCTTGACTAGCCTATATCGTGGAGTTTAGGTCTTGCAAGACCTTGTCAAATGCACATGCACGTGCTCATGTATGGCACAAGAAACTACAAAAAATTAGAACTAACAAGGGCTAGATGAGAAACATAAACATAACAAGTATAAATAATTGACTTAATCGTCCTATATCTGATAGTATAGATTTGACACAAATCCCAATGAAATAAAATACATCTAGGGTCAGAATGATATCCCTATAGATAATTTGGATCCATGACCAACTTTAGTGCCAAGAAAACCTGGGAACATCAAACAGCCCACAAATTAAGGCAAATATCAAAAATATCAAAAAATCACAAAATTAAAACCCATTATGTCCTTGGGTATAAAAGTCACAAATATCAAATAAAATATAGGTTCAGAGTCCATATGCAAAAATGGCTATCATAACGACATAAAACCCCAAACCCTCAAGCCCAAAAAGGAACAAATGCTCGTACCCACCTAGCTAAATAGAGCTAGCATGTGGAAATGGAGGAGAACACTAGTTCTCAACCTCCAAATATTTTACTACCAAAAGAAGACCCCAAAATAGAGCAAAAAAAAATAAAAGGGAGAACCCTACCTCAAAACCAAAAGGGATAAAATAGGAAGGTGTGCAATAAAATAATTGCCTCGCGATCACCGTCAAATATCTCGACAGATGAAGGTCTCTTCGAGCTAGATCCAACAAGCTCAACCTCGCAATGATCACATGCCCATAGGCCCTATAGTGAACAAAATAGTAAATCCTTCAAAGAGGATTTTGAAATTCACTCTCCAAATTCTTATTTCGCAAGTGAGAAGTGAGGAAATAATTCCCTTTTGGTATATATATTCACTTTTAAAAGTGGACTATAATATTAGGAAATTAACTGACTCACTAAAACAACCCCTTTTCAACCTGGATAGAATTGGGCAATTCCAAATAAATGGAATTCAACTATGGAAAAGCTATCAAGAATTAAAATAATTAAATTAAATATAAATTTCCCTTAAACTATTAAATCACAAAATTCCTTAATAATTTTTGTGACAATTGCGAACCTTTAAATGCACAAACACACTCACGAGTCTAATCACATAATGCAAATGAGTCTAGATTTATTAAATCACTAGAGGGTTTAATTAATCAATTAATTAGGATATGTCAACCATACAAGGATGACATTGACTAGGTATGAATAGCCAAATCACTAACACCATGTGCGACTACTAGGGATATAAATCCTACACACTAAACAACATGATCAAGTGAAATTGCATATAATAATATAGCCAAAGTGATAAATAAATTAAATCACATAATTAACCATTTATTTTATTATATTAAAATAATCTATTTACATCACTCATTATATCATAAAATATCTTTAAAAGAATGAAGTAAATAATTGTAGCATCAAATCAAAGTACCCAAAATCCAATAAGTCCATCATATAATCATAATAAAGTATATGTATAAATGCAAAATAACCAGATATCATCATAAAGGATCATGTCACATGAATAAGCATCATCATGCAGATATGATCAAACTGAACAACATAGGATCTAACATCTATGATATTGGCAAGTAAAAATATAATATCTCACCATTAGGTCATCTCAAATGTCATCCAACATGAGTATCAAAGTATCTCTTGAATCAAAATAGATCTAGCTATAGAATGGAAACATGGGAGGCCCTACATCCTCCCCCACTAGGTATGGGTTTACTCTTGGAAGCCTACAAAATATAGGAGTACTCTTTCTCAACTATGTGACATTCTCCTAAGTAGGAAAAATCTCATCACTCGGGTCCCATAGGACCCTTATCAACTCTATGTCCCAAACATTGAGGGTCTACATGATGGTCACCAACTATTGCAAAAGCTCTATGGGATCTACCTACATCCCCTACTATCGGCTCTAACCTTGACGCACCTCTACTCTATCTTGATAATGTCTTTTAAGGACATCTTGTTATATTTTAACCAAGTTGACCAAAAGAGAAGCATGCACCACTAACATAACTATACCATAAGTGTGTCCTCCCTGAGGTGTACTAGGTTATTGAACACTCCCTCTGCTAGAATATAGTTATCCATATTGAGTTGGGTAACTCTATCATGTTTGACCATCTTGAGGATGATCCTCCTTATCCTTTCCCATAGTACCTGAACCTTGACCACCCTACTGGTCACTCTAGAACTCTGACTAAAAGTGGTTATTCTTATTGAACCATTGCCCTTTCCTTTCAAAGGTGTTGACTAGGTCTAAGACAAGGGTGTACATGACCCTATAGTTCATGTACTCTAACCCTATGAACTCACACTACTATTGAACCCTCTCACCATGTTTCTCTCAGAAATCCTCACCTTCTCAGTAGCAAAGGGAAGTGTTCTCAGCTGATGCATATAGACATCTCCAATGATGGAGTTTTTAAGACCTTAGATAAAATTTTGAGTAAGGATTATCTCATCATGCTTATATCATGAGTACTACCTAAGCTCAAAGAATATCATACCATACTGATCCACTGACATGTTCCCTTGTTTAATCTCATGGAACTCATCAATCTGAGCCTCCCTAAACTGAGGGGATAGGAACATCTCTTTGAACCTCTCCTCAAAGATCTCCCAAGTGAGATCTTCTATACTAATCTAGATCTTATGTTACTCAATATTCCACCAAATAGATGTGTGGTCCCTTAGCTACATGATATCACAACAAGCTCTTAGATTGCTTGCATAAGGATGCATTAAAAAACAACATCCCATATCAAGTAACCAAGTCTCAGTCTTGAGGCCACCTCCTTTACCATCAAAGTATAGTGGTTTAGACTACTAAAGGTCTTTCATCATGTAAATTTGAATGAAATCCTCATTATCATAGTATCAACCTCTCCTATGGTAACCTATTCTACCAGGTAGTGTGCAGGAACACTTATGCTCCTCCCTATTCTTGTACTCTGACATATGGGAGTTTGAACCCTGTGACCACTCTTCATGTTCACCACATTGTTGAGAACCCTCAACTCGAGATCCCAATTGAGTTATAAGATTTTGTAGAAAAGGCACCAATACCAAAATTCCACCCAAATTGTTTCCTTGGCATTCCCTTTCTTCCTAACATTCTATGGTTATTCTATTGGGCATTCCTCTGACCAATCGGCCTACATGCAAGAGGCATCCTTTAGGAAGAACAAGACAAGAATCATATCCTAAAAAGCTTACAAGAATATCAAATCAAATACCATTAATTATACTATCAACACATAAGTAATTCGATATCCACTATCATAGGGGGAACATAACATAGAGATCCCAATGTTGAAATTAGGCTCTGATACCAAATGTAATGCCCCACCCAAAGATCCTTGGAACAAGGATAAATAAAATCCAATACATATTTTTATAAGAAAAAGCATGGAATCAAGAAACATCACATTCAATCGATCAAAAGCTCACAATAGAATACTTAACCAACTAATCCAAACATCCAACAATCTCCAAGCATCACTACTTAGCAACATGTTCAAACTAACTAAGAGAAAATTTAAGCTACTACAAAACCTAGAATCTCATATCTATCAAAGCCTAGCAAGGTGTGCAACCCTAAAGGGTACTCAAAACACCTAAACACATTTCTTGAAAACAAGTGGAAGTACCCCCTATTTTTCATGCGAGGAAATGCAACCCTATAGGTTCACATAAGGGAAAATCTCTTCGCACAAGGAAGTACCTTGTTTCACATGAGAAACTTATTTCTCATGCAAGAGAATGCACTTCCCATGCGAGGGACCACCAAAACTAGCTAGCAGATTCTTAGCAACTGAGACCAAGGTTCACACGAGAGAATACCTAGCCTCGTGCAAGAGAGTATAGTCTCACACAAGCATTCACCATGCTCTATGGTAGAGAAGGGATTTCTTGCATGAGAGAATACATTCACATGTGAGGAATTCCCTCTTTGATGTGAGGTTCAACATCAGTAAAATGAAAAGAAAAACCTAAAATGAAAAGTAGAATAATTCATCCACACCGAGGAGTATCGGATCCACAAATATCAAGGCATAAACACTCAAAAGAATAAGCAGATCAAAATTCTAAATCTAATGTAAACATGTGGAAAGAAACATCATAGTGAACATACATACACATAAATAAACTATCTCAATAAATAGAAAACACAAGCAAAAGGTCACTAAACTAAAATCACTCATTGTCATTTCCTCCCATCCATAATGGCATCATGCCACCTCAAAGTCCCTAGCCATACCCTGAGCATGAATCTCACATTGCCAACAAGGTAGTTGGAGTTGTACGATGGGATCATTCTTACCAATAACCCATAATTATAGTCATAAGAATAAGTACATCTAACATGCTAATCTACTAGTAGCATCACTAATCCAAAGCAGTTGTAAGAAACCTCATCTAGCAATATGATGCAACATTATGATAAAGGAATGCATTAAGAAACAAACCAAACATCATATAAAACATGATATCAATGCATCCAAACTAGAACATAAATTGTAGGTGAACATACTCTAAATATACCAAAGTACCAAGTGAATATCTAGCACCGACCTCAAACTAGAAGTAAACCATCTATGTACATCAGTCCCTAGCAATGGTATAGGTAGCTATGCCTCCTAGCCATGTGGTACTCGTAGGCCCACTCTTGTCATGCTCATGAAGATAATAACCTCACCATAATCAGATAAGACAATCACCCATGGCTAAAATACACACCAAACAATAACATGGTACCAACATCTATATGATCAAGAAGACAATGGAATACATCAGGTCACTGGTCAGATCCTTTATGGATAAGTCTGTAGCAACTCTAGTGGAGTGTAATTCACTTGGCATCGAAACTCCCAAGCTATATTTAGTGTGGAATGAATCCCTTAGGAAACCATCACACCAATGCAGAATGAATCCCTCAAGAAACCATCACACCATGCCCTCAGAATAAACATATAGGCATTCACTTATCTAATATTAAATTTTACTACCAATATATTAATTTATTTATCACTTGTTAAAACTTCTTCACGCTACTTTGTTAGAACACAACCAAGGTATATGAGAGAAGTCACTCCACATGTCTACCTTACATACTCATGGTCATCTCACTACTACAACATTTGGGGTCAAATTGTGATGGCAATTTGTGATGGTGGTCTAATTTGTGGTGATTTTCATGTTTATTTTTTGCAATTTTCCCTGACATTGTCACAATACCAATGTAAGCATCTTAATTGTGATGCCTGTGTAAGATAAACAAAAAAACACATGACATAAATCATTATCTATTTGTTTTGATTCTGAAGATTTGTGCACGAAAGAAGGTGGAGAGCTCTGAATGAGGGTGGAGAGATCTAAATATCATTGTGCCCTTATGCTTGGTGCATTTTTTTAATGTGGTATCTCTTCATTTTGTTTTCATGCCCTTGCTTTGTGATTTCATTATTGTGATCTCTGCACTTTGTTGTTGTGCCTTTGCTCTATGATTTGATCATTGTACACTTGTGATCTCTTCATTTCATTGGTGTGCCCTTGCTCTACAATTTTTATTTGTGATTTGGTTGTTGTGCCCTTGTCATCTCTACACTTTGTTATTATGCCTTTGTTCTATTATTTCATTGCCATGCCCTAGGTCTATAATTTTCTTCAAGGGATATGTAAATGTTGGTTTCTTTTCCTTCTAAATAGTTATCTCCTTATATATCCTTCTAAACATGTAATGCCTCACCCAAAGATCCTTGGAACAAGGATTCAATACAAACCAAGATATTTTTTTCATTTTTACAAGTATGAATGGACATGAAAACATCATATAGGGATCACAAAGATTGCAACAGAAGACTTCACTACAATATTGGCAACCAACAAATCTCCAAATGCCACTACCAAACTAACACATGCAAATAAAGGCCAACAATGACCACACGCATGATGAGGGCTCAAAGAAATGACCACTCATCAAGAAAACACCATGTTGGGGTATAAATGTAGAACCCTAAAATTTGGCTGTCATAAATCCTGAAGCCCTAAAATTTCCTAGAAACTTTATCTTATCTTAGAGAGGTCTGAAACCTATCTCAAAAGACTTGTCACATATATTAAAATATATCTTAAGTATAAGGAATTATACTAAAATGATATATTTTAAACCCCTTAGAAAGATTGTTTTGAACTAGAAAGGTGTGAAATCTAATAAGGTGTACAAAAAAACCTTTCAAAATTTCCTTGGCCAAGCCTAACTGCTCCCTATTTCTCATGTGAGGAAGTGCATTGGTCTCAAATCTCACAAAAGATCTTGTAGCACTATGTGTGAGAAAGTGTATTTCTCTGCACAAGGATGTGCATGACTCCGTGCGAGGATTCGCACCAAACCATGTGAGGATTCACACCAAGTTGCATGAACATTTTATTTCCTGCATAAGGAAGTACATTCTCACACGAGGAAGTATATTCTCACGCAAGGAAAAGCCTTTCCATGCAAGAAAACACATTATCATGACAACAAAGCATAAATAAAAGCATACAAACATGAAAATCTCCATAATTAGAAGTACCAAATCCATGTAAATTGAGGAATGAACACTCGAGTGCAAAAACAACAGAAAGAGGAACATCTATCCATCTAAACCAAAGCAGTAAAGAACGTATTGAAAGAAACATCATAGTGAACAAAAAAACTAAGTATATGGTTCCTCCCAACCATCAATAGAATCATAAGACCATCATGAATCCTAGCCATCCCTCGCATGTAACATCCCAAGCCACTGATCAAATCATCGATACTATTGTAATAGGGATGTCACTACTAAAACATGCTACAATATAAGCATAAGGAAATCTAACATGCTAGTAGTAAAGCATAAGATAATCCTTCAAGTAGATAACATCACCTATCACATGCTGATCATTATAATAAAGACATCTAACAAGCTAAACCAATAAGCAATAGATAATCCAATATAGTAATTCACATCATCTAATCATATGCTAAACATCATAATATGTGAATGTCTCAAATAAACTAACATATCTAAGCATGATATACAAGAATTCCAATGAAAGCATAAATCACAAGAAAGCATACTCTAGAACTTGAAACATCAAGTGAAAATATCTAGCAATAGTCACACTAGGATAAAAGATTGTCTCTGTACACCCATCCCTAGTAGTGGTGTAGGTAGCTATGCCTCCCAACCATGTGGCATCCATAGGTCCACACCTGTCATACTAATGGAGATAATGATCCAACCACAAACACACACAAAACAATCATCCATGGCTAACACTCATGCCAGATAGTATGATGGCAAAATCCAAGACCATGCAACCATGCAAGTACAATAGGTCCTAGTTTGATAGTCTATGGATAACTATGTAGGGACTTTGGTGGAGAGTTGGTAACTTGGAATCACCCAAGTTGTGCATGTAAGAACAAACATTCCCCTCAATACACCCTTGGGAGGCTATGTGCTGAAGAATAACTAACCATACCCCTTGGCACCACCTTTGGGAGGTTGATCATAATTTGTTATCTTCTTTTAATTATCTATTAATTAATTAATTTATCACTTATTAGAAACTTCTACATGTACACCATGTCAGGGACACTACATGGGTTATGAGAGAAGCCCCTCCACTACCTTACCCTACATACCCATGCTCATCACATGATGAGGCCCATAGGCATGCATATTCCCAACCCAACCCCCCATAAAATATAACTCTACCAAAATACAATGGGAGGTTGAGCATTGCAAGTGATCTGATAAATGTGCATGCATGTGCTTTTGTGTGGTGCACCACCATCACGAAGATCAAACACAAGGGCTAGATGAGAACACAAGCAGAAAATAACACTCAATTGAAAACAACTTGGGAGGATGGATTCTACAAGAATTCCAAGAACCAATAAAACCATACATCATGAAATCACTCAACTGGCCTCAATTTGGGAGTATGGATTCTACATGAATCCCAATGATGCAACAAGACCAAACATCATGAACTCACTCAACTGGCCTCAATCTGAGAGCATAGATTCTACACAAATCCTAGTGTCCACGAAACAATTAAAAAGGTCCAAAAAATCCCATAACAGTAGATATAAAAATCACTCAACCAAACACAAATTCGAGAGTATGGATGGGAAACGTATCCCAATGCAAACACAAAAGTGCAACAAAGGTTTGAATGATATCCAAATAGATAATCTGAGTCCATGATTTAACTCATGCCAAGAAAACTTGAGAAAATAAGGCAGCATGCAAAATGAGGTAAAAACCCCAAATTTTGGAAAATTTTCAAAATTAAAACCCATTTTCCCTTTGGGTACAAAAATCCCAAAAATCCAAAAATAATTAAGTTTAGACACTTTATGCAAAAAAATGGCCAACATAATGGCGCAAAATCCCAAACCCTCATCTCGAAAAATAGGGAAATGCTCATACCTAACCAACTAGGCAGAACCAACAAATAGAAATGAAGGGGAACACTATTTCTCAACCTCTAGCCAAATGGCTATCGAAAATAGAACCATAAACAAAGCAAAAATAATAAAATGAGAGAGCCCTACCTCACAGCCAAAAGGGCAAAATGGGAATTTGAACCAAAAAATAAAAAGAACGTAGAAGTGTCTGAAAATTGCGGCAATCTAAGGTTGCATCCATCATGGTGACTTATCAAAGTCAACAAGGTTGCATTCATCAGGGTGATTTATCAAAGTCAAATGGGAGAGGCACTACATCATCCCCTGCCCAAAGACTAGGCTTACTCCTAGAAGCCTACAATCCAAGAATAGAAACCAAAACACACCAGGAACCAAAAGTCAAAATTGAGCAATAGGAATGACTCAACAAACTCTCCACAAGTCAAACCAGATCACTCCAACATTCTCAAACCATCATGTCAACCCCCAAATAGGTCAACCACAAGAGAAAGGTTTTGCACTAACACAAGGTCCTCCAACAAGGAACCTTCTATGTGTTAGGAAAAACCCATCTAGCCATAGAGTCAACAATACAACGTAAGGAAAAAGTCACTCTACCTTGTCCACAAGTGCCCAACTACGACATGCACCTACAATGTGACCACAAAACAAGGTCAAAATGTGACACACATCCAATAAGAGTTGGAATCATGAGGAATAACCATCCCAAAATTCCCACGAATACTATCATGTCACACATGAGCATCCTTGAATCCATGTAAACTCACTCTTTGAACAAAATTGATGACAGTTTACCAAAAAAATTACACACTCCAAAAGATTACTTACCACCAAGTGTAGGAGTACAACACCTTTCCAATGTACAAAAGCTTAACTACTACTAGGAACTAGGGTTACACAACCCAACTAGACAAGATATCACCTTTCCACAAGGTTGAAAATAATTCAATAGTGGACACAACCATGTAGTATCTATATACCAACTCATAAGATGGTAACATGTACCCATTGATACCATGCCCCTCCAGCACCATGCTGGGAACACCACACCCAACCTATCACTAAACTCAATCTCCAGCCTCAAGTCAACAATCAATGAGAAAACTTGACTGAGATAATCCTCTTGAAGAAACAAGGCTTAGGGAGAAAGAAACTACATAGTATTAGGACTAAGAGGGAGTCTCTCTCAACCTCTACACTAAATCAGCCCAAGACACATTAGGGAACTCACAATTCCACCAACCATCAACATACTCATTTGTAAACACTAACTGAGCTAGTGGCATAACCATGCTAGCCTACTCTCTCAAGAGAGAAAAGGATACAAAGATGCGCCAAATTCAACATCCAAAATGGAGAATCCAGACTCATCAAAGAACTAAGTCACTCCCAAATGATAAGGCAACATCAACCTTGAGCAAGGTACACTTACATGTAGGCTACACTTCACTTCACGAAGGTGGATCGGTGCAATAGGAAACACACAAACCAAGCATGAACTCCAACATGTACCTAGCAGATTATGAAGACTAGATAAATCTTCTATTATGAATAACATGAAGAGTTAAACTTCTCCAATGGCCATAAATATGATATGTCATGACTAAATTTGTCTCTACTCAATAAAAAGTACTCAGAACATCAATTTGCTCCTTCAAAAGTGTGAATGGGTTGCTCATTGTTCCCCAAGAAAAATCTTGTATTAGCACAATATTGCACAAATTTTCTCACCAAACTAGGCAAGAAAGTGCAATGAACCTAGCGATAAAGTGCATGACCACCAGTTTCTTGCATGAAATTTCAAATCAGCATAAAAATTGCCTTCAATCCTGAGGCTGTAACTCTCACATCCAAACTTGGATTGACTCCATTTGAAAAGTGCCAAAAAGATAACAATGAGGACTACAACATGATAGAGCTTAGAGAGTCCTAAAACTTGAGAGTTGTGTCACCACTCAAGACAAAACAACATAGGCAAAAATAGTAGTCTTGGTTACCAAGACAAGCGACAAACAAAATGTCCAAAACCATTCAAGAACACACATGCCCAAAACAACATAAGACATGGAATGAAAGGTAGTTCACACACTAAAAACCATCATTACTTACCTTTCATAATTTCATTACTTAAACTTAACATGAGCACTAATGCACAATGAAACTGAAAGGTTTTCAAAGCAAGGGTTCAAGAGTCACCATAAAACAAGTACATACCTTTCAATTTCTTTCAAGAATAAAATTATATTTACTCATCTTTTAAACCATCCAATTACATTAACAACTTTAAATATATCAAGGACACACTAGCATGTTCTCCATGATAATATCCCTTATATGTACTACTAGAGGTTTGAGATGAAGATGGTAGCATCACAACACACAACTGGGTAGCAACTAAAACACATTTAGAATAGTCATTATAAACCAAAAAAAAAATCCCAAATGGGGAATTGTTAATTCCAACAACAAATATCAAAAAGTGCACATTTCAACAATAAATCAAATGTGACAACTATCACAAAGAGAGCAATGGATAAAATTTGATGACTATTCCAAGAAGGAAAATATTGAAAACCAATGCTATCCCAACAACATGAGTAAAGTACCTCTAGCCAAATAAAATCACATTACATGTGATGATTGAGGATAGTCACACAAGAAGGATAAATCATTGCACAATGCTAAGGAATACATCATCTTAGCAATTTTAGAGAACACACTCATGCACATCAAGTAGTATACCATCAGTAAACTCATGCATATGCAAAAAGTAATAATTTCCTTAATTATTTTTTCCATGCAATGTAATATTTAAATATTCATCAATTTAATACAATTTTCCATAAGCTCATGAGGTAATCAGATTGGGGACTTAAGTCATTAACCCAAGGATATAATGCAAAACCTACTTCTTTGCAATGATTCATAATAAACACTTATTTCTCAATGAAAGGAACCATTTCATTACTATAATGATATAACATAGAATCAAAAATAAGATTCATTTATTTACTTAGAAGTAGGAGAAAATAGGGAAAAGAATGCATCTTACTCCACAAGGAGAATAGAAAGAGGCACTCAAAGCCAACAGATGGACACCAATCAATGGTTCCATCTAAAAAGGTCACACATGTAACCAACCAAATAAAGGCACATCAATTCCATCTACAAAACAAGGAAAGACTCACTTCCTTCTCCTCACATGGATCTAGTGGCATTTACTAGACAAGCAAGTCCATCCCAAGTAGATACCAAAGCAACAAAGATCACGAGCTCTCACCAAAACACTTGAACTCAAGCAATGAAGCAACAACCATATGGGCAACATATACATAGAGATCCCAATGTTTGAACATAGCCTCTGATACTAGACATAATGTTCTGCCTAGAGATCCTTGTAACAAGGATTCAATTCAAGCCAAGATTTTTAATTTTTTTTACAAGTATGAATGAACATGACAACATCATATAGGGATCACAAAGATTGCAATGAAAGACTTTGCCACAATCTAGACAATTAACGAATCTTTGAATGCCACTACCAAATGGACACATGCAAATAGAGGCTAGCAATGACCACACACATGATGAGGGCTTGAAGAAATGACCACTCATCAACAAAACACCATGCTGGGGTATAGATGCAAAACCCTAAAATTTAGCTAAGTTAGAAATCCTAAAGCCCTGAAATTTTCTAGAATCTTTATCTTATCTCAGAGAGGTCTGAAACCTATCACATATATTAAAATATATCTTAAGTATAAGGAATTATACTTAAAATATATATTTTAAACTCTTTAGAAAGACTATTTTAAACTAGAAAGGTGTGAAATCCAATAAGGTCTCCAAAACCAACTTTCAAAATTTCCTTGGCCAAGCCTAACTACTCCCTATTTCTCATGTGAGGAAGTGCACTGGTCTCAAGACTCATGTGAGATCTTGTAGCACTGTGTGTGAGAAAGTGCATTTCTCTACACAAGGATGTGCATGACTCTATGCGAGGATTCACATTGAACTATGTGAGGATTTGCACCAAGTCACACGAACATTTTCTTCCCTATGCGAGGAAGTACATTCTCACATGAGGAATTGCCTTTCCACGTGAGAAAACACATCAGTGTGATAAAAAAGCATAAAAACATGAAAATCTCCACACCAAGGAGTACCAGATCCATGTAAATCAAGAAATGAACACTTGAGTTCAAAAACAACAAGAAAGAGGAACATTTATCCATTTAAACCAAAGTAGTAAAGAATGTACTAAAAGCAACATCGTAGTGAACAAAATGACTAAGTAAGTACACGGTTCCTCCCAACCATCAATAGCATCATAAGACCATCATGGATCCTAGCCATCCCATACACATAACATCCCAAGCCACTAATCATATCGTCAATACTATTGTAATAGGGATGTCACTACTAAAAAAAGCTACAATATAAGCATAAGGAAATCTAACATGCTAGTAGTAAAGCATAAGATAATCCTTCAAGTAGATAACATCACCTATCACATGTTGATCATTATAATAAGGAAATCTAACATGCTAAACCAATAAGCAATAGATAATCCAATATAACAAGTCACATCATCTAGTCATATGCTAAACATCATAATATGGGAATGTGTCAAATAAACTAACATCATCTAAACATGATATACAAACATTCCAGTGAAAGCATAAATCACAAGAAAACATACTCTGGAACCTGAAGCATTAAGTGAAAACATCTAGCAATAGTTGCACTAGGATAAAAGACTATCTCTGTACAATGGTCCCTAGCACTGGTGTAGGTAGCTATGCCTCCCAACCATGTGGAACCCATAGGTCCACACCCACCATGCTAATGGAGATAATGATCCAACCACAAACACACAAAATAATCATCCATGGCTAACACTCATGCTAGATAGTATAATGGCAAAATCCAAGACCATGTAACCATGCAAGTACAATAGGTCCTAGTCTAACAATCTATGGGTAACTATGTAGGGACTCTAGTGGAGAGTTGGTAACTCAGAATCACCCAAGCTGTGCACATAAGAACAACCATTCCCCTCGATACACCTTTGGGAGGCTATGTGTTGAAGAATAACTAACCATACCCCTTGGCACCACCCTCAGGAGGCTGACCATAATTTCTTATCTTCTTTTAGTTATCTATCAATTAATTAAGTTATCACTTATTAAAAACTTCTACATGTACACCAAATTGGGGACACTGCATGGGTTACGAGAGAAGCCCCTCCACCACCTTACTCTACATACCCATGCTCACCACATGATGTGTTCCCATAGGCATGCATATTCCCAACCCGACCCCACATGAAACATAACTCCACCAAAATATAGCTAGAGGTTGGGCCTCACAAGTCACTTGATAAATGCACGTGCACATTCTTGTGTGTGGTGCACCACCATCATGAAGATCAATCAAAAGGGTTGGATGAGAACACAAGTAGAAAATAATACTCAAGTGAAAACAACTTAGGAGGATGGATTCTAGAAAAATCCCAAGAACGGATAAAACCATACATCATGAAATTAGTCAACCGATCTCAATTTGGAAGTATGGACTCTACATGAATCCCAAGAACCAATAAAACCATACATTATGAAATCAGTCAACTAGCCTCAATCTAGGAGTATGGACTCTACATGAATCCCAATGATGCAACAAGACCAAATATCATGAACTCATTCAACCGGCCTCAATTCAAAAGCATGGATTCTACACAAATCCTAGTGTCCACGAAATAATAACAAAGGTCCAAAAGAAACCATAATAATAGGTATACAAATCACTCAACCAAACACATAGTCAGGAGTATAGATGTGACATGCATTCCAATGCAAACACAAAAGTGCAACAAAGGTATGACTGATATCCAAATAGATATTCTAGGTCCATGACCCAACTCATGCCAAGAAAACCCAAGAAAATAGGGCTACGTGCAAAACAAGGTAAAAATCCCAAAATTTAGAAAAATTCCAAAATTAAAACCCATTTAGGATTTGGGTATAAAAATCTTAAAAATCCAAAAATAATTAAGTTTGGGCACTATATGCAAAAAGACGGCTAGCATAACAGGACAAAATCCAAAATCATCTTACCAAAAAATAGGGAAATGCTCATACCTAACCATT
The DNA here is from genome assembly GCA_028749045.1 of Cupressus sempervirens. NCBI lineage: Eukaryota > Viridiplantae > Streptophyta > Pinopsida > Cupressales > Cupressaceae > Cupressus > Cupressus sempervirens. The sequence goes on from CM053793.1 coordinate 311,447,880, forward strand.
TGGATAGAACCAACAAATAGAAACAAACAGGAACACTAGTTCTCAACCTCCAGCCAAATGGCTACCAAAAGCAAAAGCATAGATGAAGCAAAAACAATAAAATGGGAGAGCCCTACCTCACAGCCAAAAGGGCAAAATGGGAATCTGAACCAAAAAATAAAAAGCCCGCAGAAGTGGTCGAAAATCGTGGCAATCCAAGGTCTCCCCAAACTAGATCCAATGAGCTCAACCTCATGATGATCCCATGCCCATAGCTCCCACAACAAAAAAAATAGTAAATCCTCATGAAGGGGATTTTGGGTTTTACTCTACAACTTTCTAATTCGAAAGTGAGAAGTGACAAATTAATTTCCTTTTTGGATACTTATTCACTTTTTGAGTCAATAATCGATTAGGGCAAATAATTAGCCAACCTAGTTGAACCCCAAATTGACCCAAATGAAAATAGGTTATTCCTAGAAATAGGAATTCATCTATGGAAAAGCTATTAGAAATTAAAATAAATCAATTAAAAATCCTAAAAACCCAAAAACACATAAATTTCCTTAACAATTTTCGTGACAATGCAAAACTCTAAATGCATAGACACACTCACTAGTCTAATCACATAATGCAAATAAATTCAGATTTATTAATCACTGAAAGGTTTAATTAAACAATTAGAATAAGGATACATCAACCATATAGGGATGACATTGGTAAAATATGAATGGTTGAATCACTAACTCGATGTGCCACTGCCAGGGATATAAATCCTGCACACTAAACAACATGATCAAGTGCATTTGCATATAATAACATAGCCAAAGAAATAAATGCATTAAATCACCTAATTTAACCATTTATTTAATTATATCAAAATAATCTATTTACATCACTCACATTTGCATAAAGCATAACAATGCAGGAATGAAGTAAATAACCATAGGATTAAATCCATCACTTAACATAATTAGAGATATGTCCAAATATTAGATAACCAATATCATCAAAAAACACACTGTCATCTCAAAACGGCATCATCATGCAATATGATCAACTAAGCAACATAGTATTCTAACATCTATGATATTGAAATCAAGATATAACATCTAACCCTTGGGTCATCTCAAAAGTAAAACATAACATAAGTAGATATCTACAACACATAACCAATGAATCCAACATGGATAATCCATTTCTAATTATTTAAGCATTTAATAATGGTTGTTTAAACAATAAGAAAAAGGAACTTAAAATACATAAGCGAACATAGTCACAAACATGACTAACCACTACTATAGGAGGCTCGTCCCGTGTAGCATGGTAATAGTACATAGTATAATCTCTACACACATCTCAAGGTAATCACATAACAACCTCATGATACCACATTGATTCTGGTAACCACTGGCACAAACCTCAATGAACCATAAATCACATCATAATCTCATTATCAATCATAAGCATAATAAAAGCAACTAATACAAAAACATAAATCCGATCACCTCAATGATGTAGACCACTCATGGTCACAATCATGATCCATCACAATAAAAGATCAACAAGGTTGCATCCATCAAGGTGACTTACCAAAGTCAAGTGGGAGAGGCACTACAAAACATGTATATTTAGAGATCTTTTTTAAGGTGCTTATTACATCTTAGCACAATAGAAAAATTGATCAGCTACATACATATTCCAGAATCCAAATAAAAAATAAAAATAAACTCACTCAACCCATGCTAAGTGACTTACCTCAAGATCCTCCACAACAATAATGTAGACCATGAAAAATGGGCAAAGTTCGCAAGAAATTTTACAAAAACATATCATAGAAGATATTTTTAGAGAGAAACTGGCCATAACTAGTTAAATGGATCTAGTTGTTGATTAGTTGGGTTGATTACAAATTTCTATAGAACTATCATCAAATTATGTACAATAAAATGAACAATCTATTGTTCCCAGCTAGTATGATCAAATATAATTTTCCAAGGTGATAAAATTGCATATGCAAGGAATTGAAGAATAACTTGAGTGAAGAGTTAAGTGTAAGGAGTTGAAGAAGCAAGTTATGCTTCTATGTAAATGCCATAATCATGAGGCTCATTCCCTTGTAGAAGCCTCTGCCATAATGGCATTGCCCTAAACCATGCAAAGGATGTTGAAGTGGTTCCCAACCTTGAAACACTCTTATGAGCATTTGATACTTGGGATCATCGCAAGGAGACTGTGTCTATACTTGAAACACTCTTATAAGCATTTAATATTTGGACTATAAATTCTCAAAGATACTTGAAAGTGTTTCCAATGTCATATTACCTACCCCAACACTTTCCTAGATTCTACCTAGTGGCTCCCATAATATCCTCTATGTTGTCTATTTGTTGTTTCTGCCATGTAGTCTCTTTCGAAAGTCGCTCCTTCTCCTTCTCTTTCTAAAGCCTCTCCTTCTCCTTCATTATTCTGCCTTAAATTTTGATTATCAAACTTCCAAATATATGCCTATACCTTATCTAAAATCAATTTCACATTTTTTTTAATCTGGCATAGATGTTTGATCATCGATGGCTTTTATTTTAGCATTCAATTTTTCAAGATTGGTCAACACCCTCACTTGTGGACCTCTCATGTCAAGCACATTTTGTATTGTTTCAACACCTTGTTCTTACTTCTAAGCTAATAGTTCTTCATGTGCATTTTCTTGTAAAACATGAATTTTGTTGAACAATTGTAAACTATTAGAAAGTGCATTGTTGTTTTCATGTATGTATGTATATATGTGTGTATGTATATATGTATGTATTTATATATGTATGTATGTATGTATGTATGTATGTATGTATGTATGTATGTATGTATGTACAAAGAGATCTTGTGGATTATGGATTATGTATTATAAACAAAAAAGAAAAGAAAACATGACATTAATCATTCACCATTTGTTTTGTTTGATTATGGAGAGTTATGTGTGAAAAAGGGTGGACAGCTCTGAATGTTGGTGGAGATCAGTGGAGATCTAGGATTTTGTTGTCATTTCCTTATGATCGTTGCATTTCATTGTTGTGTCATGCCCTTGTGATCTTTGTGCCCTTGCTCTACAATTTTCTTCAAGGGAAGAAAAGGTACCTATGTAAATGTTCTTTTCTTTTCCTTCTAAACATGTATCTCTTGTTCATATATAATAGCTTTAGTCAGATTCAAGGATAACTAATTATGATGATGATATGCATCTGTGCATGTATGTATTTAAATCAGATCACTATGTGAACTTCTTTACATGTATACATACACACTTGCATAGTACTTGTGCTAAATTAAATTAATCATTCATGTCTTGGATTCACAAAAGCAATTATCCTTGCATTCAATAAAATTTATTCATACTAAACTAAGTATGTAGAAATCTATACTTATAGATTATATTATCTCTTGGTGATTGAGTAAAGATCTCATGTATAATATCATCTAGATAATGATCGAATGCATTCACATTAAGTCATAATAGGATCGAGTAGATGATCTATTTATGTTACTTCATACTTGTTTTATTGAACATTTTGTGTAACATAATCAATATTACTAGAATTATACAGCTACAGCTAGTACTCTTTTTTATATGATATTGGAAGCCCCACCAAATTACCAATAACTCTTCAAAGATAAGACTATCATGGATTTAATGAAAACATAAGTACTTGGGACCGTGAAGGGATCGAAGGGATATCAAAATCTAGAGATAAACTTTTATTTCTTTTTTCAATATGATGTTCATATCACTAAAACACAAATATAGATCTCTGATAGTTATCTTTTTTAATTTCAAGATCTTCATATTTAACGTCGAGAGTTTCCACTGCTAGATAGTGGAATAGCCACAATGTGGAGCCACATAGCTCATGACTTTTTCCACCAAATTATATTTTTATTATATTTTTGTCCTTCAAAAATATTATAGGTGAATGTTCTAATTTTTCATATATTTAATAGTTTTTTACTTGTCATTTGAGGTAATTGTATACTCTGAGATAGAGACATCTATCATAAGGATGGACATGCCAATTTTGATCATCCCACTTTCAAAGTTGATTCCCTTATCAAATTAATGAAACTACTTGCAACTGAAACCTTAATTTTCTACAGTTTTCCCAATCAACCATTCACACAACTATCTTCCTCCTACCCCACCATAGCATGCAGCCCTTGTTCGAGGTTTAAATCTTAGTCCCACCATTTCAGAAGATCAAGTCTAGTGATTTGTATCTAGAAAATCGATGATATAGAAATTCAATATCAAGGAGGATATATTGGCATCAGAAACAAATCATCCCATATCCATAAACAACATCTAATATTTTGTAAGTCTCTCTCCTTTAAAGACCCAATACATGGAGCCATTATCATCATGATTAGACTCACTCTCCTTAGATGAATTCAATCAAAATATTCATACCAAACTAAGTATGCAGAAATCTATACTTATAAATTATATTATCTCTTGATGATTGAGGAAAGATCAAATGTAGTTTTCCAAGGTGATAAAATTGCATATGCAGATGTATGTATGTATGTATGCATGCATGCATGCATGTATGTATGTGTATATGTATGTATATATGTATGCATGCATGCATGCATGTATGTATGTATGTATCTCTACATCTCATTGCCCTCCCTTTCTAATCTCTATATATGTATATTTGATGTATGTATATGCATATATATACATATGTATATGTATGTATATGCATATATATACATATGTATATGTATGTATATGTGTATCTATACATACATACATACACATATGTGTGTCTATGTATGTATGTATGTATGTATGTATGTATGTATATAAATAGAGAGATTTATGTATACATACATAAATAGACATACATATGTGTGTCTATGTATGCATATATACACATACATATACATAAAGAGAAGCTTCTCTAATCACCTATTGGGGGAAATATAAAGAGATACATATTTAGAAGGAAAATAAAAGAACCTTTACATAGGTACCTCTTCTCTCCTTGAAGAAAATCATAGAGAAAGCACTACTATATTTGGGCTTGAATACACCACAAATTACACCGTCGTCACAAATTATTGTCATAATTTGACCCCAAATGTTGTAGTGATATGGCTACAAAGGGCACATAAATCACAAGGGTATGACACAGAAACAAAATTGTAGATCAAGGGCATGGAGATCACAAGGGCATGACAACAAAATGCAAAAATCACAAGGGCACAATAATAAAATCCTAGATCTCCACTAATCTCCACCAAGGGCATGATAATGAAATACAGAGATCATAAGGGCACAACAATGAAATGTAGTGATCACAAGGGCATGGAAATGAAATCTTCACCAATGTTTAGAGCTCTCCAACCCCTTTTCGAGCTCTCCACCCTCTTTCACATGTAACTCTCCATAATCAAAAAAAATGGGGAATGATTTATGTCGTGTTTTCTTTTTTTTGTTTATATCTAAAATCAACTTCACATTATGTTGTAACTCTGTCATAGGTATTTGATCCTCCATAGCTTTCATTTCAGCATTTCAACATTCAAGTTTCCTCTTCATTATATACCTCCCCTCACTTCTTTAAACTTATCTCAATATCCCCTCTATTTTTTGGCCCATTGTCCTAGGTAATTAGGGCCCAAATTTGGCCAAGTGTCTGATATTAAAATATTAGCAATATATTTGACATTGTGGTTGATCTGGATCATTTTGAATCATGATATGATAGAGTAAAGTATTAAAAACACCTTATCCCTCCTAATTTTATGTATTGCAAGCATAATCAAGATTTTTCAATCAAGCTATCAAGATTTAAGCAATCAAGAGAAATTTAGCAATTGGAATCGAGATTTGATGGAAAGCATCCAAGAGAGAGAAGTAAAAGTCTCTAATTTCTTCAAGATCATTCAATCTAAGGTAATCTTATCTAATTGAAGAAATTTTCTCTCTCATGATGACCAAGTAGAGGATTTCTCAATCAAGCAAGAAAATCTATCCATTCTCCTTCTCTTTCCTTCATTGTGAGCTACTAGCAAATATATCAACATTCAAGATCTAGGAGTGACATTCATATATCTATGTAAATGTGAGGGCATTCTTGATTCTACATCACATTCCAAGATCATTTTTGGATTTCATGCACATTCAAGCATCTTCATGGGTATGAGAATCTTCTATGTCTATCTATGTGAGTTTATCCAAGGTAAATATAGCATTTACCTTTCTACATGATTTTCATTATGCAATTAATTTTACAGTAGATTCTATAAACAAGGGGTTTGACTAAGGCAAACCCATTTAGGCAACATTTTCCCTTTTTTTTGTTTGTAAGAACAACTTATATTATTATATAGTAGGAATAAAAAAGATTGGACACACTCAGAGATACCAAAATAAATTCAATCAAAATTACTATCTACAAAACAAGTTTTGTTTTATACTTTACATTTTCATCGTACATTTTACCCACAAGTCAAAATTGCACTCTAGTTTCATAATCTGTATTTTTCTATGTAGAGTTAGTCTGTATTAGGGTGAGCACACCAAGATGGTGTATAAAAAGGGGGATATAAGTGGACACCTTTCTTTTGAAATTAGGTAAACCTAAACTTGGACAAGATATTTGAGGTTCATCCACTAAAAATGACAAGATATGTAAAACATATAAATTGTAGTACTCTAAATCTACTTTCTAAACTACTAGATTTTTTGCAAAATGGATAAGATTAGGTGGGTCAAACCCTGGGCACGTGAAAAACAATTTCTGATTTTTTAGAAAAACATAACATAGTTGTTCTCATGTGCAGCACAAAAGACATAGTTATATTTAGTATTTTGCATATCCCTTTGGTAAGACGATAGTTAAGAGCCATATCTAGAAGTGGTGTTTTTTTTGTAAATTTATGATAAGTATTTTTTTGTTATGAATTATTGAATAGACTACATCCTGAAATTTTGGTACATGTTCATGTGCTAAGCATAACTTGCATCAAAATAATTAAAAATAGAAACTTTTTTTTAAAATGGTATATAATCAATTGTAGAATAGTAATATATAATTTATTTTGAATTTGGTTAAGTATATCAAAAGTTATTAAAAAAATGGTAGACATATGTCTATGAGGAATGTCATGGCAATGGTAAAAGTAATTAAAGTTTACAATGTTAATGTTGTCCAAAAAAAGAAAAAATTATATGGTTAGAAAGATAAGAAGATGTGTAAGATTATGGTGGTGATTTTAGAGATACCTACTTCACCATTAGTGTACTTGATGAAGAAAAAGATAATAGTTAATCTTAGAAGATGAAAAAATGTCTAAAGTAAAAAAATGGAGAGAAAATAGTTTCCCAAGCCTTTGGGTCATTTTCCTAGGCTACCACCAAGCCATAATCCAATCAAGTTATGGAAATAAAAAATTCATTCAGACTTGATCAGGTTTTAACTAGATCTGATTCTACAAAACTTGATTGGGTTTTGTATTACTACTTCACAAGGTTAGATTGAGTGGGGAGAGAGAAAGAGAGAGAAGAGAGATTTGGGGAAAGGATAGAAAGAGTGAGAGAGAGAGAAGGGGATATCCCCCTCTCTCTTTCTCCTATCCCCTTCTCTATCTCACTATTTCTATGATATCCTCTAATTTTTCTTTCCATCTCGTCCTCTCTCAAGCTCGCTCTCTCGCTCGCTCTCTCTCTCTCTCTCTCTCTCTCTCTCTCTCTCTCTCTCTCTCTCTCTCTCTCTCTCTCTCTCTCTCACACACACACACACACACACATATCCCCTCTCTATGTTTCTCCTATCCCCTCTCTCTCTCTCTTTCTCCTATCCCCTAATCCTTTCTCCATCCTAGGTCTCTCTCTCTAATTCTTTCTCTTTATCCTATCCCCTAATATCTCTCTCTTTCTCCTATCCTCTTCTCTCTCTCTCCCTTATTCCCTCTCCCTCTTCATATCCCCTTCTATCACTTTATCCTATCCTCAACCTCTTTCTCTCATTCTCTCCATCACTCTCTCCCTTCTTCAATCCCTTTGTGTAGTAGTAATACAGAATCTGATTGGGTTATTTTTTCATATGGATGATGTAGTTAGAACTCAAAAAAATGATCGGGTTATCCAAAACTTGATCGAGTTATTAAAAATTGTAAATAAAATAGCATGTCAATGGTTATTATGTTGTTTAAGTGTGGTCCACTAGATTCTACTGTTGCTTCACATGTATGCAAGTGTAAGGTTCTTTGTGCTTGGAAATGCTAAATTTTATATTTTTCATGTGCCAACATCTTATTTTATGTTAGTATCTTATGATTGAGCATAAAATAATAATGCAATTTTTTTTTACTTTTGTATTTCATTGTTTATTTTATTCATATTATTGTTTGTAAGGTAATTTGCATCTATAGTCATGGGAAAGAATAAGAGATGAACAATTGAAAAATGAGAGGCAGCAAAGACAAAAACAAGGGAGTGTATGAGGAGATTATGTAAAGGTACATCATCAAATGCCTCCAATGTAAGTGATGAAGATCTACCATTCATATTGATGTCACAAATACACCTAATTTGACAAACAAAAATGTTCAACATACCCCAATTAAAATCATTATGAAAAATACACTTAGGTCACCTAATGCCCCTAACGCAATATCTCAAGTTGAAATGATGAATACACATGATGTAAGTAATGAAAATATAGAGCATGTGAATACATCAACATCTCCTAGAATAATTTGTAGAAAAACAAAGTTTCTAATTAACGTTGATGATAAAATGTTAGAAAGAAATTGTAGGAGAATTGTTCAAAAGATTTGGAATAACTATTTTGAAATTTTAAATCAAAGTGGAAGGTGCCAACTTGTCGAAATGGTTAAAAATCTGAAATTTAGAGATGCAATGAGAATTTTGGGGTTAAGAACATCTAAAAATAGTAGTGAAAAAAACATTGTTAGAAATATCTTTGATGCATACCAATCCATTGGTTCAAAAGCATGTACTAAAGATGCTAATACAAGTTGATGAGTCCTCATATCAATCATAATGGGAAAGGAAATGGATAAAACTCGTATGGTAAGCAAAACAAGTAAATCGTTAAGGATAAGTAGAACAACATTACTCAAGCCTTAGTGAGACAAGAGAAAATTGAAAATTGTAATGAGACTTCTTTTTGGTCATTCCAAGGTAGACTCCCACATTATTATAAAGTTATTGTTCATGCACTAAGAACATTAATAGAAAAATTCTGGCATGACAACACAAGGGCTTCAAACCAAAAAGATGTTGTCAAAAGACAAATTGGAAAAACAAACTATGAGCCACATGCAAAAAAAAATTATGGATATGACTCAAACACAATTTCATGAAATGTTTCTTCAAATATTTCGCCAAATTAAAATTAGCCAAAGGTTTTTTTAGATGACAAAACCATTCTATGTTAAGATTAATCATACAACTACATGTTGTTGTAGGGTTCATGTTAAGTTTTCTATGCATTATGATGTTTATCGTTATATATGTTGTACTTTGCATACTAATGAAATATTGCAAGAATGTGGTGTTAGAGTAATAAGATATTTCCTTCTTAATTAAATCATTTTTATTTATTTATTAAGTCACTTATTATCTCTAGTTTACTTAAGCTAAACTTTAGGAATATAATAATTAATTATTTTATTAATTATTATCATGCAACACCCTATTATGTTTTTGATCTCCTTTTATAAGGATTGATCTCTTTGTAATTTATTTTCACATTTGATAATAGCAATCCTTTTTTGCTCATCAAGGATGTCTCATCTATGGATTTGGGGTTTCTAGCCTCCATATATTTTTGCTTCTCTCTTCTATGATAGGTGTTTGCATGCAAGTGATTATTGGGAGCTGTGGGGTTGATCTTTTATCAACTTCAACATGGCATCAGAGCTCTAGATCTTTATGCCCCTATTCTGTTTATTAGAAGTTTCGATTGGCTTTCAAATCCATGTTTTTTTATTTCAAAGGGTTTCATTTTTCATAGTTATTTTGTATTGAATATGGCATTTCATTGATTTTTGGGTCACTTTGAGCCCAAACAGACATCACCGTTGAGCTCAAAGTGCCCAAAAACTCCTATTTTCATATAAAATTTGTCCAATTTGGACACAGTGGAAATTTGAGGCCAAAAAAATTGCTACCAGATTTAGGGCACATTTCCCAAGGTAAAAATTTAAAGTCACAAGAAAAAAAGGCTTTATTGAAAAAAAACTCATGATTTTTTTTTAAAAGCCTATGATTTTTTTTTTTAAACCTATGCTTTTAAAAAAAAAATCTTCAAAGAGCTTTGCCTTTTTACAAACCCTTTTAAATCTTCTAAAAAAAGATGCTTGCATCAGCAAAGTACTAACACAATAGGGATGTCAAAAAAGTACTAACATTGCAGGCCTATTGTAGGTGCTAACATCCTCATTTTTTAGGCCAAAATTTGATGGTCATCAAACCATCTTTTCTATGATTTGTTTTGTCTTAAAAAGTTTTCTATGGTTTTTTGGTCGTATCTTGGTCATACGAAAGTATTTTTTGGAAAATCTTATATCATCAGAAAGCTCTTTTTGAGCCCATCATGATGGTATAGGTTATTTGGACTTTTGATATTGTTTGGTTTCCTATTTGTACAGTCAAATCTAGAATTTCTATTTTGCACTTCAGGAGATATATCTTGAGCATCTAATCTCCGATTTGGGAATTCTTTATATCATTGGAAAGGTCTTTCTAACCTCTTTTCAATGATAGTAGTTGTTTTTCTAGGTTCTTCTCCAGGAACATTCTATTCAATCTTCTACATTTTTGCATTTTGGTGGATAACTTGGTTGTTTCAAGTCTAGGGATCAATTTCTTTGCTTTAGATGATTTTTCATGTCTTGTACTATCTACTATATTAGTCTTATATCTCTTTTGTTCTATTTAGACATCATTTGTATGAATTCTTGAAAATGCACTGAGATAAAGTGTCATACTACATTTGTATTTTCATTTTAGTTGTTTTTCTTGTTTTGCCTTTTGACTCAAGCAATGTCCTCTAAGGACACTCATGCAAATTATTGTATTCTTGGAATTCACCATATCTTGTACCTTATTGTACATGCACTACTCTGATAAAGTGCCATGGGGGGGGGGGGTGATGTTTTTCCTTTTTTTGTCATCTTCCTTTGTCTAGTGAGTGTCCCTTCTATGACATTAGCCTCACGACGTGTCTGAGATCGATCACCTCAGTACACACATGTGTACTCTTTTGAGCACCTTGATCGTGGTTCCTTGACTTGCAATTCTTTTGGCCCACTTTTCTAGTTGCATATCACTTAAACCTTGTTTGCATTAAGGGGGTTCTTCAATTTTTTCTCATGCTTCCTTGGTTTGATTTATTAGCTCTTCAGGCTTTGGTATTTCATGGCATATGTATCTTCAAGTTCAGTTGTTTGCCTTTGTGTGCCTCCTAATTTGATGCAGATTACAATCTTCTCTACCTAGTCAAGTTCTATTTCAATGGAGGTTCATCAGATCAGCAGTTACTTTTGATAGAGTTTTGCAGCTTCTACATGCTTCAGTGGTGTTCTACATTATCATCTTTGTTCCTATCTTCTAGAACATTCCCTAGATTGGAGGCTTCTTCAGTCCTTCACTAGTTGTTTTCAGCATTTTTTCCACCTTTTTTTGGAGTAGGGTTTTTCCCATTTGGTTTTCTCTATTTCTCCTCTTTTTAGAGATTTGGTTGTGCTTGGGTACCTCATGAGGCCTTATTGTTAGGACCCAATTTTCTTTCAGTAGTATTTTCTAGGTTTTTAGCTACTCCCTAAGTTTATCTTAAGGGGGGTGTTAGAGAAATAAGATACTTCCTTATTAAGTAAATTATTTTGATTTAATTATTAAGTCACTTATTATCTCTAGTTTACTTAAGCTAAAATTTACGCATATAATAATTAATTCTTTTATTAATTATTATTATGCAAGTTAGGTTTTATCCTATTAGGGTTTTGATCTCCTTTTATAAGGACTGATCTCTTTGTAATTTGTTTTCACTTTTGATAATAGCAATCTATTTTTTATCATCAAGAAAGTCTCATCTATGGATCTGGGATTTCTAGCCTCTGTGGCTTTTTACTTCTCTCTTCTATGATAGATGTTTGCATGTAGGTGATCCTTGGGAGCTATGGGGTTGATCTTTCATCAACTTAAACATGTGGTCTAGGCCTACAACAACCTATCTCAATTTTTAGATATTTGACTTTGTTTGGATTTGGCATCTATATCTCACCTATTGCCAAAAGTTGCAATGTTGCTTAGTTAAAATGAGCAAGGTTGTGTATATTTCAAACCATTGGTCCTAGGATCAAATTTTCTACTCTATTAGCTTTGGTTGGTTAGGTTTAGTCTAGCACCAACCTCATTTCATCCACAATGTTCCTCTGACAGTATCAACCACACTGAATAGAAATGTCCCTAAGGGTCTTTGCGCCCCATCAGGTTGCAATCTTTGATTGGGCATTTCTCTGAGCTCATGTGAGATATTCAAAAATTGTTAGGTGCTACAAGATCATGTTATCTAGGTCTACAACAATCTATCTCATTTTTTAGAGATTCAACTTTGTTTGGATTTGGCATTTGTATCTTGCCTATTGCAAAAAGTTGCAATGTTGCTAAGTTAAAATGAGCAAGGATATGTATATTTCAAACTATTGGTCCTAGGATCGAATCATTTGCTCCATTAGCTTTGGGTGGTCAGGTTCAAGCTAGGACCAACCTCATCTCAGCCACAACATCCCTCCAATAGTATCAACCACACTAAATGGAAGCATCTGTAAGGGTGTCTTAGCACCATCAAGGTGAAATCTTTGATCAAGCATTTCTCTAAGCTCATGCAAGGTATTGAAAAATTGTTAGGTGCTATAGGATCATGTTATCTAGGCCTAAAACAACCTATCTTAGTTTTTAGAGATTTGACTTTGTTTGGATTTGGCATTTGTATCTCACCTATTGTCAAAAGTTGCAATGTTGCTCAATTAAAATGAGCAAGGTTGTGTATATTTCAAATCATTGGTCCTAGGATCAAATTGTTTGCTCCATTAGATTTTTTTGGTTGATTTTATGCTAGGACCAACCTCATTTCAACCATAATTTCCCTTCAAAAATATTGACCACATTGAACAGAAGCGTCCCTAAGGGTCTCTAAGCACCATCGAGCTAGGATCTTTCATCAAACATTTCTCTAAGCTCATGCCAGGTATTAAAAAACTATTAGGTGGTACATGATCATGTTATTTAGGCCTACAACAACCTATCTCAATTTTTAAAGATTCAACTTTGTTTGGATTTGGCATTTGTATCTCACCTATTGCCAAAAGTTACAATGATGCTCAATTAAAATGAGCAAGGTTGTGTATATTAAAAATGGTTGGTCCTAGGATCAAATTTTCTACTCTTTTAGCTTTAGTTGGTTAGGTTTAGACTAGGATCAACCTTGTTTCAGATATAATATCCTTCTGGCACTATCAACCACACTGAACGGAAGCATCCCTAAGGGTCTCTAAGCACCATCAAGCTACGATCTTTAATCAAGAATTTCTCTAAGCTTGTGTGAGGCATTGATGAACTATTAGGTGCTACAAGATTATGTTATCTATGCCTACAACAACCTATCTCAATTTTTAGAGATTTGACTTTGTTTGGATTTGGCATTTGGATCTCGCCTATTGCCAAAAGTTGCAATGTTGCTCAGTTAAAATGAGCAAGGTTGTGTATATTTCAAACTATTAGTCCTAGGATCGAATTGTCTTCTCCATTACCTCTAGTTGATTAGGCTTAACCTAGGACCAACCTCATTTCAGCCACAAAATCCCTTTGATAGTATTGACCATACTAAATGGAAGTGTCCCTAAGGGTCTTTACGCACTATCAAGTTGTGATCTTTGATACAAATACAAAAATCATGACATATTTTTGCTTTTCATGTCTTATTACATCAAAATAAGTGACATATGATTACATGTTATAATGAATTTAATAAACATGTTTCATTTTCTATATAAAAAAATGATCATTCATGTGTTTGATTAATTGCAAGAAAGTAAGTTGAAATTCAAGTTCGTATGCACACATTGAACAAGTTGGATGAAAATCCAAGTTTAATGTATATCAAAATGAACAATATATTATGCCATATCAATCATATAGTTACAAAAAGATGTTATGTCTCATCAATACAATACAAAATTCAAATATCCAACAAATATCGAATGTGTACAATAGAAATGTCGAATGTGCACAATACAAATCTTGAATATATACAATACAAAAGTTGAATATATGGTAAATGTCAAATGTGTACAATAGAAATGTCGAATGTGCACAATATAAATCTTGAATATATACAATAAAAAATTCAAATATATGTCAATGTCATGTGATAACCACAACTACATATGCATATCACTATTAATTTCGATGAATATGCAAGATCATCAAAATTGAGCCTCTTTGATGCAGTTTGTGGCTTACAGGTGTTTGCAGAAGAAAAAATAAAATACACTATCAAATATATTATCTATAATTGTATCATCTTAAAATGGAATCACTTCCATTATGGTAGGTTTAGAACCCTCTCTTAGTACATTTACCATGATAGTTAAGCATTTATAATGTATTCTACATTCAATTCCTTTATTCTAGGTGAAATTAGGGTTAGGATCTCAAAGATTCTCTATAATTTCCCTCCTCAATAGATCTATTTTCTAGGTAGGACATAGGAATAGGTCCTCCTATCCTTTATCATATTTTTAATAGGACTTGGTGTCTATTATGGGCATTTAATCATGTTTTGACATCATTTATATGTTTTCGAGCATCCTTGGAATCCCCCTTTTCCTACTCTACCTAATAATGATTCCTAGGTCAACCCTAACCTAGGGCAAGGTTGACCAGGTTGACCCTAATCTAGGGCAAGGTTGAGGTCAACCTTGACATAGGTCAGGGTCAAGATCATCCTTGACCTCTTTAGGAGTTTGATCCCCTTTTTCATTTTTGGTCCCAGAGGGCTCTAAAATCAATGTTGAGCTTTCAGATTCAAATGTGGAAGTGGTTTATTTCAAGATTCATTTAATTATTTTCTCTCCTTAGCTAGTTATGTTTATTAGACCATAATACGAGGTGAAATTTGAATAATGGGTCCTTACATTACTCTAGGAACCTCACCTTGAAGCCTCTATATAAAGACTCTCATTTGCATCCATTTACAAGTAGCAACAAGTGCACTAGCAACTAGAACAATAAGAGATCATATGAAGCATGCAAGTGATGGTGAAATGAAGATGCAATATTTCAAGAGAATTATATAAAAGATCAAGCTATCAAGCATTTTGTGAATAAGCCATTGTAAACATCTATTTGGATCAAGAGAGATTTAATCTTCCTTGACCTACCATTATCAATATTGAAGCATTCAAAGATACAATCATGGGGTAGTAATTATAGATTATGAGTTTGGTAGGAGTACTTTAGCCTTGGGGGCTTGGTATGCTTTCTTACCCAATTCAAATCTATGTATTGCTTTCTCATACATATTCATGCTAGGATTTTAATTTTGTAGATTAGATCTTGGCAATATACTTTCAATACACACACATATTATTATATATGGTTATTCATGGAGGTGGAAATCACCAAAACAAGGGTTTGACTAAGGTAAAACCCTATTTTTAGATATATATATATATATATATATATATATATATATGTTTGCCTTTTGAAGATCAGAGAGTAGATTTGGATACCCTTTTTGGAAAACTTTTGAGATCCATAAACAAAATTTTCATCGAAGAAGAAAAGGTCAAGGTTGACTTTTCCAAGCATGATTGTACATCATTTTTAGGTTTTTAGGCATCCTCGAAATCCCCCTTTTTCTACTCTACGTGATGATGATTCCTAGGTTGACCTTAACCTAGGGCAAGGTCGACTAGGTCAACCCTAATCTAGGGCAAGGTTGAGGTCAACCCTGACATAGGTCAGGGTCAAGATCATCCTTGACCTCTTTAGGAGCTTGATCCCCTTTTTCATTTTTGGTCCCAAAGGGCTTTAAGATCAGTGTTGGGCTTTCAGATTCAAATGTGGAAGGGTTTTATTTCAAGATTCATTTAATTATTTTCTCTCCTTAGTTGGTTATGTTTATTGGACCATAATTCAAAGTGAAATTTGAATAATGGGTCCTTCCATTACTTTAGGAATCTCACCTTGAAGCCTCTATATAAAGACTCTCATTTGTATCCATTTACAAGTAGCAATAAGCGCACTAGAAACTAGAATGATAAGAGATCATATGAAGCATGCAAGTGATGGTGAAATGAAGATGCAATATTGCAGGAGAATGATACAAAAGATCAAGCTATCAAGCATTTTGTGAATAAGCCATTGTAAACATCTATTTGGAACAAGAGAGATTTAATCTTCCTTGATCTTCCATTATCAATATTTAAGCATTCAATGATATGATCATGGGATAGTAATTACAAATTATGAGTTTGGTAGGAGTACTTTAGCCTTGGGGGCTTGGTATGCTTTCTTACCTATGCATTGTTTTCTCATACATGTTCATGCTAGGGTTTTAATCTTGTAGATTAGATCTTGGAAGTATACTTTCAATACACACACATATTATTATATCTAGTTATTCATGGAGGTGGAAATCACCAAAATAAGGGTTTGACTAAGGCAAAACCCTATTTTCATATATATATATATATATATATATATATATATATACAGGTGTTGTTTTGAACATCGGAGGGCAGATTTGGATACCCTTTTGGGCAAACTTCTGAGATCCGCAAATAAAATTCTCATCAAAGAAGAAAGGTCAAGGTTGACTTTTTGGGGCATAATTGTACCTCAAGGCATGAATGTGCCCCACTAATAGGATCAAGGTTGACCTCCCTTCAAAAAGACAAAAGATTTCTAGGTTTTCTCTGTTTCAACATTTCCAGGCTAGAACAGAATGCAATTTTTTTGGAAACTGTGCACAAGCATTAAAAATAGGTATTTTCATATTGGTTCCATTTCAAGGTATGTATCTTATCCTGTTAAATTCCAAGCATTTTATTACTTATTTCATATCAACTCTAAAACAAAATAAATGAATAATGGTGAATGTCCTATGCATTGTTAAAGATCCATTTTTACCTTATTCATTTTGGTGAACCCACAATAGACAACTCTTTCTTTTTGGTGTTAGATTTGCATCTTGTGTTAGATCTTGCATGTTAATTAGATATCCTTTATTTATATGTTTTAAAAATACAAAAAAAAAATGTAAAATTTCTTTACAAATAAAAAAACATTTACATTTTCATGCTTTTTGTATTTCAATATGTATGATTATTGTTTGGAATACTTTGATGAAGTTTTTATTATAAAAGAGAATAGATTCCCTAATGAGGTACATGGAAGTGAGATTGAAAATGGTTTGGATAAAATCTTCATTGATACTATTCCTATTTCACTCTCCTCCACAACCTCTCTAATTGACCTTTACCATAGCGTGTGTGCATGGTTACCTTCATGTTCCACTATATGAAATATTGATAAACCTAAGATGATATATCCTACACCTTTGATGATGGTTAAAGGATGTCCTCAACTAAAAATTAAGGGTAAACCTAGGTATCCTTTAGATTTATTTGATAATATTGATTTTTTTTCACATTCTTATTGCACACAGAATAACCCTCAGCCTATTGTTCTTGTACCTTTACCACCTTCTCAACCTATTCTTCCTCAAGCTTCTAAGTTTTCTACTACCTTTAAGGAGTATAACTTAGTTGATCAATTATGTGCTACTCTTGCTAAGATATATTTATGTGATTTACTTCAAACTTCACTGATATATTATGAGACATTGCAAAAAGCTTTATCCTCTCTTCCTATTTTGCCTCCTAATCAAGACAACATTTATTCTATTTTGGATTGCATGCATGCTATTCCTTTTGTACCTCCTATTATTTTTTTAATAGATAATGATTTGCCTTCTCTTGAGGTGCATAATCAATATGATGCTCTGATGGTTGTTGTTTCTATTTATTAGAGTATCATTCAAAGAATACTAATTGATAATGGATCTAGGGTTAATTTTTGTAGCACAAAGATGCTTAAAGCAATTAAGGTTGATCTTACTACTATTCAACCTGATAATGTTCCTATACATGGATTTGATAATATTGTGAAAAGAACTTTGGGTATTATTACTCTACCTAGTAAAGTAAGTCTGGTCATCCTAAATATTCCTATTCATGTTATGCTTGGACCTCTCAATTATAATCTTCTATTAAGAAGACCTTGATTACATTCTATGCATGCAGTTCCTTCTACTCTTCATCACAAGGTTCAATTTATTTATAACAACTTAGTATATACATTACATGCAGATGATGCATTGAATCCTTGCCTAAATACATAAAATGTTAAGATCTCTTAGCCTCTTCAACCAAGTAAAAAGATTGAAAAACAACCTGAGACAAAACAACTTGAGATTCAATAGCTAAAAGCTTCATCTTCTTCTTTTTCTGAGGATGATTGGGGGACATTGGATTTTAATCCTACTTTTATTGGAGAATATAAGGTCTTTGATTTGGAATTCATGAAGCAACAAACTAAACTTGAGAAACAAGTTTTTATTCCTTCTCTGTTATTCGAGGAACTAAAAAGTAATTTTACTGCTACTTCAATACATGAAATGATTGAATTAATAAAACTTGATTGTTCTAATATTGTGACATATGTCACTCCTTGGACTCCATCTAAAATGGCTGATTGGTATAGTTCTAGTTATCATTTTCTTAAGAAATCAAGATTTAATGGGAAAGGATGTGCTAAATATGAGCAAGGTATACAAGTACCTTTGGATGATGAAATTTATGATCATACTTATGGATTAGGGTTTAATCCATATAAATAACCATTAGCTTTTCCTTTTAATGTTAATCATATATGTGGTGGTCAGTTGAAATTAGTTAACCCACTACTTATTGACATAAATCAAGCGCCTACTTTGGATTTTTTCCTGAAGATGAAATTTTAATGAAATTTTTTGGGATTTATGATGATTTACCTAAGTTCCATCACAAATGGAGAAAGCCTTATTGTTTAAATACAGATGCTTATTTTGGAGAACATGATAATAAATATATTCTTTATTTATTGATAGATTATCTAATACGAAGTGATTTGTTAATAACTAAGACTGTTGATACTCAAATGGATGAGAGTAATCTTGAGAAGATAATAAATATTTGGAAATGTTTGAATCAAGATGAACATAATCAATTGACTTCCCTTTTACTAGAATTTAAGGAAATTTTTGCTTGGACATATTAAGATATGTTGGGTATTGATTATAAGATTGTTACTCATAATATTGTTTTAAAACCAAATATGAAACCAATGAAGTTTGAAAGATGAATCCACAGATTGCTTTATCAGTCAAAAGTGAAATAGAAAAGTTACTAGATTTTGGATTTATCCATCCTATTGATTACTCTAATTGGATTTCAAACATTGTACCTATTTCAAAAGGAGAAAACAAGATAAGGATGTGTCTTGATTTTAGATATTTAAATTTGGCATCTTTAAAGGATATTTTATGTTACCCAGTATTGATATGATTGTGGATTCAACTACAGGTCATGATTCCTTTTGCATTGAAGAATGCAGGAGCAACGTATCAGTGCGCTATGACTTTGATTTTTCATTATTATATCCATAAGATTCTTGAAGACTGTGTGGATTAAGAAAAGTCTATACAAAGAGAAGATCATGTTATAATTTTATGACAAATATTCAAATGGATTAGAAGTTACAACATGATATTGAATCCTAAGAAATGTGTTTTTGGAGTTGACTTTGGTAAATTATTAAGATTTATAATCTCTAAGTGAGGTATAGAAGTTGATATTGAAAAGATTGATGCTATTGTTAATATGCCTCCTCCTAAGAATATTTCTTACGTATACAGTTTACAAGGAAAGATACAAGCTATTTGTTGCTTTGTTTCTAAGTTAGTTGATCAAATAATTCCTTTTTTCTTCCTTGCTTAGAAAGGATACCACTTTTTCTTGGAATGATGAATGTAAAAAAACTTTTGAGCAATTTAAGGAGTATCTTGCAACTAGCTAAATTTGATAAGCCATTTCACTTATATACTTCAGCAAATTTGAAGGTCGTGAGTGCCTTGTTAGATCAAAATGATGATGATGGTAAGGAAAGACCTATGTATTACATTAGTTGGACTTTACTTGATTATGAAACAAGACACATAGATTTGGAAAGATAATGTCTCACTCTATTTTATTCATGTTAGAAACTTAGGCATTATCTTATAAATGTTGAAGTCAATGTGATTTTGATCCTTTGAAACATCTTTTCTCACAAACTGATCTCTCTGGCCATTTGGCAAAGTGGGTGATGTTACTTATAGAATTTGATCTTAATTTCATTTTTCAAAAATCTATTAAGGGACAAGCTTTAATGGATTATTTAGCTGAAGCTTCTTGTCCTTGTTTGGAAACATGTTCTACTTCAATGGAATTTCCTTACGATAATACTCTTTTTATTCAACAAGATAATATTTGGGAAATGTATTTTGATTGATCTAAATGTAAGACAGGATCTAGTGTTGGTCTTATCTTAATTCCTCCTACAAAATAGCCAATATCTGTATCATACAAATTAACCTTTCCTTGTACTAATAACATTGCAAAGTATGAGCCATTTCATACAAATTAACCTTTCCTTGTACTAATATGGGTACTTGGATAGAATATTTTTAGAGCCATTAAGGAAAATTTCAAGTCTCAGAGGAAAAGTAACCTTACTTTCCATATTGATAATCTGATGCAATCACAAGGATCTCATTTGAAAAAAGATAACCCAAGATTGAATACTAGATGGATGGACCCTCCTATTGGCTGGATCAAAGGAAACTTTGATGGTGCTATTAAGGGTAATCTAGGAAGAGTGGGGTGTGGAGGAGTCTTAAGGGATCATATAGGTAAGATTATTGATATTATTGCTATCCCTATAGGTAATTCTAATAGTCACATAGTAGAAGCTATTGCTGCTCTATATACTATAATGTTAGCTGCTAAAACTAGTTATCTTCACCTCTGGTTAGAAGGTGATTCTTTAAACATTATAAACATGCTCAATAATAATAACTCAATCACTTGGTCAATTGAGGCAAGTGTGATGGAAATTAAAAATTTATTAAATAAATTTGAAAAAGTGATTATATCCCACACTTACTGCAAAGGCAATGGGGTAGCAGACTAGGTTGCCAACTATGAAGTTCAAATGGGTCACAGGATGACATGGAACGATGATCTTAGCAAAAATATGGATCTCAAAGCCCTTATTAATTATGACGCTACTCATCCAATGGTGGGAAAGATATGCCAAGATTAGAAAATTAATGATTTTTGGAAATGGGCATACGAGTGTCAGAATTCCTTCCCTGAGGAAGTACATTTATGCGATTGCAATCCTGGCATTGCACATATCTAGAGTAAAGAGGATTTTATCTATTTTAATGAACAATCTCTACATGCTTGATTCATTTCTTTATGCCTTCAACTGAATTTGGTTTGGTTTAGCATTTTGAATTTTCTGAAAATGGGTGGAGAGCCACAAAAATAGGAACCCCCAAATTGAAATGCTTGGAAGGATAGAGAGGATGTTTGAAAGATTCTGCAAAAGGGGAAGGTGACTAATTTCATGGAGCATCTTCATGGGTTTAAGCCCCATATTACCATAGCTTTCTTCAAAAATTGGATAGAGGATAGGGTCACTTTGCATGGCGTTACTATGCAATTGACTGAGAATTTTATAGCAGAGATTATGGGTCTACCCATGGAAGGCATTTAATTCAGCAAACAAACAAGTATATCTAATGCAGTGTTCAAGAAATTTCCCAAAACAGAAGATGAGGAGAAAAACCTGGAGAAAAAAGAAGATTTCTATCAATTGGACTAGATAAAGACCATATAGTAAGATGTACTATTGTGTACTCATGAGTATTTTATCCTGGATGGTAGAAATAAAAGAGTGCATAAGTTTCATTTTGTCTTTCTCAATCATTCTAGGTATAAAGATAGAGTCTCTTTTCCATTTTATTTGAGATTCTCTCTTCTTCAAAGTTTGCAAGCGCATAGAAAAAAAGAGTCCCATCCCATATTGCATGAAGGGTTGATTCTTCTCATAGAAGGCGACTCTAAAAATCTTGCCATTGTTTCTTCTCCTTCAGTAGATAAAAAGAAGGGCTCTACCACTAAAACCCACTCTAGGAAGAGTAGGGGGGATGAAAGTGTTAAGGGTAAGAAGAGGAGTCTAAAACATGAAACCTAGGATACCCCTTAGTACAATGTGGAAGAGGCCACTGAATTGGAGAACTTGGAAAATAAGAAGGACAAAAACTAGGAGGAAGAAGAAAATATGAATGAGGGTGATTTTAGCTCCAATCTGGATGGCAACCCAGATAATAAGGAAAAAAGAAGGAAAGAGAATGAGGAGGAGAATAGTGAGGAAAATACTAAAATGGGTAATGGTGGAGAAGGGGAAAACCAGAGTGACCACTCAAAAGAACTAAGGGATGGAAAAGAGGAGATAGAGCAGACTAAGAAGGACAACTTGAGGGTGGAAGATTAGACTGAAAAGGAGATGTCTCCAACTAGAGTTGATATCGAGAAGGACATAAATGGCTCACCACATAGAGATACTAGGCTCTCCTTTTTGCACACTCCAAAATTAAAAGTAGATACCATTATGCAAGTTGACTCATGGCTGCACAATGAGTTAATCAATCTCAAACAGAAAGTTGAAAATTTGCAGCAAAATCAGGATACAGATCATGGTAAGCTTAATTAGGTGGAAATCTAGGTGGGGAACATACTAGTCAAACTTAAAGACTATGAACAAAACCTGTGGCTACTTATTAAGGAAAGTAGTAATAAAATAGAATAGGTTGCATCTAGTATCTGTGCAACTGCTGCAAGTCTTGGAAAGCAGACCAATGAAGAAATTATGTCACCAGGGGGTTTGAGTAAGAGAACCAGATAGAGTTCAAGGAAAAGAGTTGTGGAGGCTGCTGGTGGCTCAGCTATTGATTCCATTCAAGATGCTGCAAAGATTTGTAAAGAAGTGGTTAATATGATCAAAGAGCTACAATAGTAGCTTTTCCTGGTCTTTGGTCTCTGGTTTTTGTTCTTGTCCCAGTCTTAGTTACTAGTCCTAGTATATGGTTACTATTTATGGTTGTTTTATCTATTTTTTATCTATTGATTAAACTAGGTTCCAGGTCCTTGTAAAACCTGGGTTCATTTTTTGGATATTTTATCTAGTTTCAAGTCCCTGTAAAACTTCATTTTGTTACTATTTAAATAGTAGGCTTTATGTCCTTGTAAAACTTGGTTGTGCTTCATGGTATATCATTTATGTTTTTGTT
Source organism: Cupressus sempervirens (assembly GCA_028749045.1). Lineage (NCBI taxonomy): Eukaryota > Viridiplantae > Streptophyta > Pinopsida > Cupressales > Cupressaceae > Cupressus > Cupressus sempervirens. Next base: position 311,471,393 of record CM053793.1, read on the forward strand.
AGAGGGTTTTGGGGCCCCTTCAAAACCTATTTTTACTGTAATCGAAAACATTGCAAAGTATGTGTATCACCTATTTTAGTAGAGTAACATGAACACTAATGTATAAAAAGCATTCTCAATACTAAGAACAAGTAAACACTTATGATAGGACCGATTTGTTATCACCAAAAATGGAGGCAAACCAAGAATAGTAAGCTCCAAATGGTATAACACATTAATGCAATGGATTTGCCCTTGATTGTAGGAATGTATGCTCACAAGTTATGCTTCAAACTTCAAATGGATGGATGGAGTGAGTGAAACAAGGTTTCAACAATGGAGTCATGAAGAAATTTTGCCATTATAATAGTATTTTGGTAGTTTATGAGCTCTCAAAATAGCATTATAACTTTGCATGGAAGGTGGATGATTTTAGTGAAGGGAGGGGGTTCAATTTATAGGCAAGAGGCTTGAGGGATTGATGGCTAAGATGCAAGGAGAGATGAAAGCTTATGGAAGGCTAAGATTCACTCAAAGGGGAGCACATGGATTGTGCTTGTTTAGCACCAATCAAGGAGTGACACATGTCACAGGGTCATTGGGTGGAGGAAAGGGCAAGGATGAGTTACAAAGGAGGCTCAAGGCCTTAAATGGCCCTCATAATGGCTTGTAAGAGCATTGAAGGCTTATGGTTGGGATAAAGTTTTATGGTTGGGATATTTTGAGGGAGGAGACTTTGATTTGGCTTAGGAAAGTCTTAAGCTCACTTAGGTAATGTGACAAGGTTAGGGGGGGATTAGGCTTGGGTTAGGATTAGATTAAGGATGTTAGAGATATGCAAGTGGATGGCATTCATGAGGGTGGGTGAGTTAGTGGCTAAGCTAGGTTAGTATGGGTGGATGGGGTGGATTTAGGCCAAATGGAGGATTAGGGATAAGTTAGGGGTTATTAGATTTGAGGGTTTTACTTATCAAAAAGATTTATTTAATAAATGGGTATTTTAGAATTATATAGGAGAATAGGATTAATTGATAAATAATGGGTTATTTGATTTATCAATTAGGACTATATATGATTAAATTAATCAGCTAGGGGATGGCAAAAGGATTAATTAAATAGGAATTTAATTAATGATGCCTTTGGAGATAGCTAAATAAGATTACCGAAGCGATGTAATCAGATTTAGGTGTCTACAGTATGAAGCTCTTATAGTTGGTTTACAAGCAACTATATCCCTTAACATTTACAAATTTATGGAGATTTGCAATTGATTGTTGACCAAGTTAAAGGAGCTTATCAAAGTAAGAATGATAAAATGACATAATATAGAGATTTGGCTCTTGATGTGCTTTCACAATTCTCTTCATATACAATTCAAATTTTAACTAGAAAAGATAATCGACATGCAGATGCCATCAAAAGCATAGTTATTGAAAATAATTAGTTGATTTTGTATTATCTTTAATGATACACAAAATATCATATCATTGCTAGTCAGTGTATGTCGAGCTCACTCGAGTGATGAAGACAATTTCCTATGTCTACTAAGCATTCCAAAGTTTTCCTAGTTCAAAAGATAGTGTCTACTGAGTTCACTTGGGTGACAAAGGGAAGCTTGAAGAAGTTGAGTGTTAACTTAGCTCACTTGGTCAATAAAAGAGAATTTGGATGGAACCAGTGTTAACCAAGCTCACTCGATTACCAAAGGAACTTTGTGGAAATGTAGTATTAACTAAGTTTACTTGGTTAACATAGGAAAATCATTTCTAAGTTAGTGTCTACTGAGCAGGGTCGACTAACGAAGGATTTTTTTGTCTTGGCATATTGAGTTTAATTGATTTATTTGTTGGTTTTAGCTATCTAAGGAGGTTAATATGAAGTATTCTAAGTTGTATTCAAACTAACTTGACAATGTGTAAGATATAAATATAAGTTCAATTTGAAGATTGAATGTGTGCAAGTAATAGAAGATTTGAAGATGCTTAGAGGAAGTGAATTAGATGGATAAGCAGAATATCCATGTTGAACTACAAAGATACATTCAATCAAAAAGGATCAAGTATACAAGCTAGAATTGAGATCTATAATCAAAAATTCAGTTGCATCATAAATTAGGTCATCTCATTGTTACTTTCTAACCATTGTAGTAATGATCTAAATCTCTTAACAGAGTTAGCTTAACAACTATTTGTAAATCCTCTAACTAGGTGGCATTTCTAGATTGAAGTGTCTAAAGACCTCTAACAAGGCCACCCCTAATAGGGTGATTAAATCCTCTAATAGGGTCACACCTAATGGTTTGTTTTGTGAAAATTTTCATAAGGATTCTAATTTGAGGATTGTAATATGGGAAGCGAAGTAGGAGAGGATGGTGTGATGAGTGGGAAAGATGGATTCAAAAATTTAAGAGGGAATGGGGTAGGATCATTTGGATTTGGAGATCATGCAAGGATGACTTTGGACTCTAAAAAGGAGAAGGATCTCGATGAAGGTGGGACAATAGAGGATCTGGGGGGCTCCCAGGCCTATTATTTTTTTGTAAAAAAAGTGGTCCAATTTTTTTGGTATCAAGTTAGTGAGTAAGTCCTCCTTTCCACCGGTTAAGAATATTTATTTTGTTGAGCAAGGTACATTAACATTGGAGATCCTAGGTCAAATCATAGATAGAATATTTCTAGAATGGATTTGACTCTAGTGGGGAGGTTTTTAGGAGCCAAGACCAATATTGACATTGTCTGTGCCTTTGTTAGAAGGAAATAGGTTTTAAAAGGCCAAGCATACATCACTGCTATGGCTAAAGGGTGTTTATCCTTTGGCTTTTCATGTGAAGAGGATAAACGTGAGATTTTATGCAACGGTCCTTGGGTTGTGGGTAAATATACCTTGATCTTACATAAATGGTCACAAAATATGAACTCTTAAGATGAATCTATGATTCAAGTTCCTGTATGGATTAGACTCCTAGGTTTTCCTCTAGAGTTTTGGGTGGAGGATGTGTTTCAAGGTATTGCTAATGCTTTTGGTGAACTTCTATCTATGGACCCAGTTACAGTTTCTAGAAGAAGATTGACTTATGCCAAAATTTGTATGGAGGCTCTTTAAGGAGTAGATATACTAGAGGTTATTTCACTCAAATCTAAACTAGGAACTTAGCGGCAAAAGATAGAGTATGAATCCATCCCCTTTGCCTATTTTTATTGCAAAAAAAAGGTCATTGGTGAAAAAATGTCCATCTTTGATCGAAGTCCAAAATAAGTTTAAGAAAATTTAGGTTTGCAAAGGATTGAATGATTCAATAAAATTTGTGCAATGCTTCTCTAAGGAAGGGAATACTCAAAAGGGAAGTGGTATTGAGAAGAGGACTTTTCTATCTAATGTTTTTGAATAGGTTGACTCGACCTAGCAAGATGAGAGTTATGGGTCGAAGAACCAAGAACAAGTACCTTTGGACCATAACAAGGAAGAGAATACAATGATAGCAGTGAAAGAGGAATGGGAAGTCTCAAAAGTGGGGCTGAAGAAGTTGATGGTGAGATTTAGATTGAAGATTTAATCAATGATGATTTTGATTCCCATGAGACATAGGACTATATCATTGTGTGGAATGAATCTCAAAGTTTGGTTAGACCTCTTTCATATGTGATAGCTATAGAGAGTAATCTTAAGTGAGGGGATGCTAAGGACGTCTCAAAAGCTTTGATGGGGGAGGATGATGACTCTAGTGTAGACTGGACAATAGTGGGGGCTTAAAAAACCTCAAGATCAAAAAAGAAAAATGAGGTTTTGTCTTTTAAAAAAAATAAAGAGAATTCTTTGTTAAGCAAGAAAACTAGGAGTAATAAGATAGGGGATATCCATAGCACTCCATCTAGAAAGAGCATTAAAAAAGGTGATCTTAAGAGAAAAAAAGATAGGGATTTTTATTTAACTCTAACACCGTCTAGGAAAGGTATCAAATCTAGAGATGTTGGTCTAACTCCTATGTCTATAGGAAGACCCTCTAATGTACAAAAAAGAATAGTGGAGACTAGTAGGAGTATAGCAGATGGTAGTTAAAGGAATATCTTAGACTCAAAATCTTTCCATAAGAAATGAATTTTATATCATGGAATAATATATAATTAAATAATAATGACAAGCAAGATATAGTAAAAAATATGATTAGGGATAACAAGTCAGATATTGTTCTTCTACAAGAAACTACAATGTTAAAGGATAAAGTTGAAGGTCTTTTGGTTTTTCAGGGTGGTAAGGTTCTTGGGAGTGATTATGATGGGGCCTCAAGTGGTATGGTAGTTTATTGGAATGATAGATGTATTAATGGGGAATTTATCTCTTAGAATAGAAATATGATGAATAGTAGATTTTTCAATTGTAAGGATGGTTCTTCTTGGGTGCTTAATAATGTTTATGCCCCCTATTCTAAATAGGGTAGAAAAGCACTTTGGGAAGCCCTTACTAATTAGAGAAAGAATTTTGTGGATGAAAACTAGATCATTATGGGGGATTTCAATACTGCTCTGAAAGAGAATGAGAAGATGGTCTTGGAATTACAATAGGAAAGGTAAGCTTCTAAGAGTTGGGGGTAGAATCAGTAGTTTAAACTTGGACCCATACAAATTTTGCCATACATCCACCTCATGCATTCAATGAGTAAACTAAATTAACATATAAAGAATATACATCTAAGTCATAACCATGTAAGCATTCACACACATAACACAAGATATGATTACCCAAAAACCCTCCAAGTGAGAAGGTAAAACTAGGGTGGGGATGACACCCAAAAATCTTCACTACTGTAGTAATAAAGTGAATCCAATGAAGGTTACAATGTTTTGACAATGAAACATGATCTACCCTATGAAAGGTCTACCCTGTTAAAGACTTACAAAGACTGTTAGGTCTCACCTTGTTAGAGGATTTCAACACCCTATTAGAAGTGTGCCTTGTTAGAGGACTTTAACTTACAACTAATTAATCACCATGTTAAGCATTTCATACAGCCTATTAGGACTACTCTGTTAAGAGATTTAATTGAAATCACCTATTAAAATGTCTTAGCATAGATCCTATGGTTGGCACTTTCTTTCCTGATAATAGATCACCTCTAAACAATGTCTTCTTGATCCTTCATGATCATATGTCTCAATGTTGTTTCCTTTTCTCTATCCTCTATTCTTCTCTAACTGATTTTGCAATTCACTCTTTCTTCATAACTTCTAAGTCACCATGAATGCTCTACATGTAAACTATCTTGTTTGCTCATTCAATTCCTTACTCACTCACTCACTTCCATTCTCTTCTCTATCCATAAAGAGTTCAGGGCTTCATCCTCCTTAAGAAGACTTTGGTTACTTAGGGTTAGGTATGAATCTATAGCTAAGATTCATCCATTTTTCTGCTTAATCCTTCCCAGTTTATAATTGGTTGTATGTAACTGCACAAGGAATCTAAATAAATATTTCTCCTTATCTTCAAAATATCAAAATATAATCTTAAGTCGGCTAAAAAATGGTTTACATATTTGTTTTACCATTTCAAACAAATATGTCAAAATTGTGTCACTCGACACATGAAGTCTCTGATGCTCGACATGCACTATTTTATATATTATGACTTGGCACCTGCATTACTCAGCATCCACTATTTACTCAGCTCTTGAATCACTTAGCATGGTCTATCTACTCAGCACTTGAGTGACTCGGCACTTGAGTGACTTGGCACTCATTGCAACTCGACATGGTCTATTATTTACATGTTGTGCTTGACATGTATTACTAGTTTGGCATAAACTAAGTAAATGGCTTAAGTGTGTTAACACTCACTTGTCAAAACCAATCTAAGATCAATAATCTCCCCCTTTGACATGAGTGTCAAAAACACTTGAATATACAATATTATCCTTAATCTCTCGAGCATAACATGTCCATGACTAGGCTTATATAAAAAAATTCCAAAATTTGCAAATAACTTGTTTACCTCAAAATTTGATAACTCCCCCTAAGTTAATATGTCTATTTTGTATCCAAAATCTGTGCTCCTTTCTGAGTAAATGTGTTTCTACTTATACACTTTGACTTCAATGTGTTGTGTTACTAATACCTTTTCATCTAATATGCTCTCCTTTAGCTGATATCTATTCCTTTTTTCTCTTTCTCCCCCAAAAATTTATATCTCCCCAATGATATATCTGTGCTATGTTGTATTCTCCTTGCTAATATGCTCTCCCTTTTGTTCATACTCCCCCATATTATATTTCTCCCCCTTTTTGACACTTATGTCAAATGGGCTATACACCTATGGTGTGTTTGTCTAGAAAATATTTGTGGACATTCATTATGATCTTTAGGGCTACATCCTAGTTATCACATACAACATACAATGATTAATTTGGATTGCAAGCTCGACAGCAAGCTATACTATACCATCTAAAGTAGAAAGATTGGGGTCTTTCTTCAATAGAGTTTCAGCATAGACTAGCTCCTTGTGTATTATCTCCATATGTGGGGAGAGGGTAGCTTGTATGCTTGTCAGTTTGGCTCTAATGTTAGCCTCATTTTCTATTAAGATAGCTAAATCACTATGTGTCTGAAGCAATGTCCTAAAATGCTTCTCACTTTGAGCTGGATTTGTAGGTAGCCTTGCACCTGATACAGGTATTTAGCTTTCTAGGCTCAGAATGTGACTTCTAGTCTCTTGGGTGAAGAATGTAGGATTGCATAGTTTTGTGTACAGTGAGAATATATTCTCAAGTACCTTCTTCACATCCTCATCCTTGGTTTCCAATGGAACTTGTTGTAGTGATATCTCACTGGATATTTTCTCATTTACCTTTCTTTGAAACTTCTTTTTTGACCATTCCAATAGTTTTGCATTTGTATCAAGGTCTTCATTACTGACCTTCTCCACTATATATGTCAGTTGTTCTATTAGTGGCTTGGTCTCTTTAGGATTTGGTAGACTAAATGCATCTAGAAAGATGTCCTTGATGTCTTGAAGTGCTTGCTTCTACCAAAGTTCTCTCCTAAGCATTTCTTGATGCTTTTTCCTTTCTAAGGCTTGCTATAAAATGCCTATTTGTTCCAATGTCATGGTATCATAATCATAGTTTGGAATAAAAATATCTTCATCAAGGCTTATGTCTCCATAATGTATTACCTTTTCAACCTTTGATGAGCTTGGGCTTGGCACTGAGATCTGCAATGGAGTAGCATCTATGCTCGGCCTCTAAAGAGTTTTTGTATAAGAAGTGCCAAATGTTGGTAAAGCTAATAGTGCTTGGATGGCCACTTGTTTCGTCACCTTTGGTTTTGTCTCTTCGAGCTTGCCCTAGTCTATCACTATGACTTGGCTTGCACATTTTTCTTGTGTTGTAGGTACAAATGAATTCATTTGTCCTATTTCCTTATGTTGTCCTATACTGGTGTCTTTCTATTATGTTGTTTTCTTCTCAATTGTATCAACCTTGGTAGATGTATCTACTATCATTTAGATCAAAGGTTGTACATTAGTAACTAAAGGGATGATGGAAGGTGGTTCTTTTGGATTCACCTTTTCCCTTGTGACATCAGTTACTACATTTTGTAGTTCCTCTACACTAACCAAAATAGGATTGCCACATAGTTTGGCTTGCAATGTAGATTGATCTAAGATCTTCTTTAAATCTTTTGTAGTAAGAGGATTGATGTTCTGAGAAAACATATCTAAAAAATCCTTTATAGTTTTAGTTTTAGTAGTTTTGGTTGTGTCATGGGAAGGATTGACACTCGGCAATTGTGTGTCATGCACACTCTATTTTTCTTGCTACCATGCAGTTGTTGCCTTATCATCTTGTTTTTCTGTCTCTCCTTCAACTAGGTTATCTATGTCATCATCTTTATTATCATCATCTTTACCATCTAAAGGGTCATCTTCTACTTTCTTGACAGTGTTTAACCCATAAATGAGTTTCTATATTTGTGTTGACTTCTTAACAACACCTTCAATATTATTTTGGAGAATGTTGAAGGCTCTATATTTAGATGTGAACCTAACTACATATTTCTTTATTGCCTTAGCAATTTGTGCCTTTTTCAACTCTGGCATTGCTTGGGCTAGTTTTGTCTCCCTGATTTGTCTTTCCAAATTTAGATAATAATCCCATTTTTGCTCAACAATGTCATATAGGCTTTTAGGTACTAAGTTGGAAAATTCTAGTGGTGTTGTCTTGAACTTTGACATCATGGCATATAATGCCTCTTCCACTTGTTTTTTCTACTCTTTACCCAATTTATCAAAATCAACATGACTAAAACTTGATAAATCAGCATTGTTCTTAACATTTTCACATAGATTCTCAAGATTTGAGAGAGTATTGTGACTCACCTCCTTGAATTGGCATTGTCATATGATTCTATCTTCTCTTCATTAGAATCTAGTTGAGCCACATACTTCCTTCTCTATCTTTTATGATCATATCCTCCTTGCTTTGCTTGTTTGGTATTTTCCTTGGCTTTTTGAGTAGTTGCACATGTGTTGGACCTTGTAGTAGGTATAGTAGGCTTTGACTGACTTGGTTTTAAAATTTCTTTTCCCTTACCATGGGTTGTCCCTTGGCCTTTCTATTCTTTGACTCAGTAGGAGTGGGTACTTCCTTGGCTTCTTCTCCTTTGATACCTTCAATCTCCTCCTCTTCTTTGTCTTCTCCCATGCCTTGAGTTAAAGATAGAGGTTCTTGAGCTTGTGTTTGTTCTTCCTCTTCATCCTCTTCCTCCTCGGAACCCTCTCCAAATTTTTCTTTTAACTTCTTTACTAGCTTATCCTTCTTCTTGATTGTAGAGGTAGTCTTCAATTCCATGGAAATCTTTTATTTCACCATCTCATAATTTTCAAAAACTTTTGCAATCTTATCTACTTCCTCTGCAAGTAGAGTTGTATGGTTGTTGAGGCTTCATCTACATTGACCTCATAACCTAAGGGTCTTAACCATCTCACCCTTGGTGTGGCAACTTGCACAAATGTGCAATCAGCATCAACAAGAAAACATACATCATTACAATGTTTCTCAACTAAGTAAACTAGTATTCTGAGTCTCTACTTCATTGACTTCTTAAAGTCTTCAAAGCAACTAGTCATTAAGGATTCAAAGTTTTCTCCTAGTTACTCAATGTATTTGCCAATCTGTAATACAACTGATCTATTAGTTTTCCATCCTACTGTTCCAAATGAGGGAAATGTGTTTTTTACATAAAAGAATATACAAACCAATATAGAACCAAACTTGCATTGTGCACTCTTGGTTTTCCTTATTGCTCCAAGGTTCTCCATAAGTTGTTGTAATTGAAGTTCTACTAGATCATATGTATGATCTTTCTTAACAATTTAATAACTAACATCCATAGCTATGCAAGGTGCACTATTCAATCTACTAGATTCATAGAATTTATGTGAGATTACCCTTCCAACAAAATTGATAAGAGGATCTGTGATTGTATCTATAGTCATACCTCTCTTATTCCAAACTGCTCCAGTATTCTTCTTAATTATTTCCTTAGAATCACTTATGAGTGTCTTGGGCCAATCTTGGGTAGCCAATAACCCTATAAATTATTCTCTTAGCTATTTTGATTTCTTTTTCTAGCCACAAGGCATGAATTTGACTTAGCACAATTCCTATCCACTTTTTTTTTAATACATTTAGAAAATCTAGGGCTTGTGTTAAACCCTTTTTCTCAACAATTTTATATTCTTCCTTCAAAACATCATTTTCACACATGTTGTATGCACCTCTTATTTCCATCACCAATGCTTCCTATCTTGCAATTTTATCATTTCCTCACATCTTGTACCATTATCACATTTGGCAGGATCATTGACAATGTGCCAAAAGGGTCTTGTTTATAAGCAATGTTAGGAATGGCTTAAACACAGACTGCTTGACTTCATTACTAACTAGATGAACATTTAAAACTTCCTTTCCTTCAACATTTTTCAAGATTGATGCCATTGTGATAAGGTAGGGTTTATGAAAATTTAAACTATGTAGCTCAGCTCTTGATAAATACCTTAGAAAATATGATGAACTGGTAATGAATTGCTGCACAAATCTTCTACAATCACTTTTGATGAATTTCCAGTTTGCCTCTAGCTCTTCTCACTCTTTCTCAATTTCAAAATGATTAAAATTGAGCTCAAATTGATCATGTACCCTTTGAAAACCTTACATTTAATGCCAAGTGCTTACACAATTGTAAGCTTGGCAATAACTAATTTTGGGTTCACTAAGCATCCATTGATATTTCCATCACTCGACAGCTACTACAAGCTTAGCATCAACTAACTAGCCTAACAACTCAGCATCAACTAACATTCCATTTAGCACATATAGGAAACTTTTCATACTTGGAAACAACATGAAAAATTTAAAGATTTTTCTTGAATTTCTAATAGCATCTTGCATCTCTATTCATGCTAATGTGTTCTTTTCAGTACTATCTCCTTTTGGAACTAATGCATGATATAACCTTTAAATGTTAGTCCCACATACCTCTTATTTGCCTGGTTTGATAAGATGTGATCACTTGACCCATTGGGTGAGGTGAACCTTCTCCATTTGATGTTTTGCAAACATCTTTCTTTTTCCATATCTTGTTCATCTCATCTCTGATGTGTTCAACATCTACATTGCCTTTACCTTTATCAAATTTACAACTTGGTGCCTTTGTCTTAGTTAGACAATATCTACTGATGTGACTAGTCTTCAAACAGATAAAATATGTATTTTGACTTAACCATCTATTGTAATTTCTAGTGAAGTGTGTCCTAATACAATTCTTAGGAACATGTCCATATTCTTGACAGTAATGACAGCTATATCTTGTATTATGATCCCAATTATAAGGTTTATCATTATTTCTTACCTTTGTTGGCTTGTTTGATGACCACATGGATTTAGATCTACATTCAAAAGCTTTATGTCCATACTTCTAACAATTGTAGCAATATCCTTCAAATCTTTGTCTATGCATGGTCTTGATTTTGCATTCACATGCTTGATGACCTTGCTTGTACTTATGACAATGAGTCATGTTCTTAGGCTTAACATTCTGATTTGTAATCTTGCTCCTACACATATTAGCAGTATGTCCTTTCTTACAACAATTATGACAAGTAGGTTTGGAGTTTTTACCTTTGGTGTTCCTTTCTTCTGAAATTTTGGATGATTCTCCTTCTTCAGTGCTTTTGTAGCCCAATCATGATGTATCATTCTTGGATCTAGGGGATCTCAATAATTGCTCAAAGTATTTGATGGCTTCATTTGGCTTATTGAAACTTTTAGCAAATTCCTTTTCTCTCTTTAGGTCACTCTACAATTGTTCATTCTGCAACTTCAATGTAGTTATCTCAATGTCCTTGACATTCAATTCATAGTTGGCATTCATTATTTGACTTAGATTATCCAATTGTATGTTGGAAATCTTGGTTAGCTCTATTGACTTCTCTTCCATCTATTGGCCAAAATTATTTTGTCTTCTTTAATCATGGCTTTGTCTTCCATAGCTTTCTTCTTTTGTTTAGTCACCTCACATAGTAGTGTAGCTTGTGATTCTTGTGATTTTTCATTTCCTCAACTTGGACTCTATTCTTTTCCATTAGATTTACGACTACTACATCAAATTCATTGAAGTCACCATCTACAAATAGCTTAGTACTGTCTATCTCGTTGTATAGTGTGTCATTCTTTGCAATAGAAATCTCTTTCCTTCTCTTAAAGGATTTCTTTAGTTCCTCTCTTGCCTCATTCAGTTGATGTAGTATGAGATGTAATTCAATCTCCTAGTTTTCAATAGTCTTTCCCAACTTGTAGACTTCCATATCAAGATCTTTCCTCAAAGCTACAAAGCTTCTCTTTCTAGAGAATTAGGCTTTAATACCAATTGTTGGAATTACAATAGGAAAGGTAAATTTTGGGGGGGCGGGGGGGGGGGGGAGGGGGGGTGAATCAGTAGTTTAAACTTGGACCCATACAAATTTCACCATACATATACCTCATGCATTCAATAAGTAAATTGAATTAATATGTAAAGCATATAAATCTAAGTCATATAACCATGTAAGCATTCATACACATAACACCAAATATGATTACCCAAAAACCCTCCAAGTGAGAAGGTAAAATTGGGGTGGGGATGACACCAAAAAATCTTCACTACTACAGTAATAAAGTGTATCCAATGAAGATTACAATGTTTGACAATGAAACATGATCTACCCTATGAAAGGTCTACCTTGTTAAAAGTTTACAAAGATTGTTAGGTCTCACCTTGTTAGAGGATTTCACCACCCTATTAGAAGTGTGCCTTGTTAGAAGACTTCAACATACAACTAAGTAAACACTCTGTTAAGGATTTCATACATAACTAAAATCACCTATTAAAATATCTCAGCATAGATCCTATGGTTGGCACTTGCTTACCTAATAATAGATCACCTCTAAACAATGTCTTCTTGATCCTTCATGATTAGATATCTCAATTTTGTATCATTTTCTCTATCCTCTGTTCTTCTCTAACTGATTCTATAATTTTCTCTTTATTCATAACTTCTAAGTCACCATGAATGCTCTACATGCAAACTCTCTTGTTCGCTCCTTCAATTCCTTACTCGCTCACTCACTCACTTCCATTCTCTTCTTTATTCATAAAGAGTTTAGGGCTTCATCCTCCTTAAGAAGACTTAGGTGACTTAGGGTTAGGTATGAATCTATAGCTGAGATTCATCCATTTTTCTACTTAATCCTTCCTAATTTTTGATTGGTTGAATGTAATTGCATAGGGAATCCAAATAGAGATTCATCCTTATCTTCAAAATATCAAAACATAATCTTAAGTTGGCTAAAAAATGGTTTACATAGTTGTTTCTACCATTTCAAACAAATATGTCAAAACTGTGTCACTCGACATATCAAGTCTCTGATGCTTGGAATGCACTATTCTGTATATTGTGACTCAACACCTGCATTACTCGACATCCACTATTTACTCGGCTCCTAAATCACTTGACATGGTCTATATGCTTGGCACTTGAGTGACTTAGCACATGAGTGACTTGGAAATCATTGCAACTCAATATGGTCTATTATTTACATGTTGTGCTCAGCATGTATTACTAGTTTGGTATCAACTAAGTAAATGGCTTAAGTGTGTTGACACTCACTTGTTAAAACCAATCTGAGATCAACAGATGGGAGGAAGTTGGACTAACTTGGATAGTAGATTGGAGTTGATGGATTTTATTGATAGTCATCTCTTGCATGATATCAATTTGCATGGGGTTGTTTATACTTGGACTAATAGAAGATCTGGGAAGAACCTTATTCAAGCTAGATTAGATAGAGCCCTTATTAGTAGTGATTAGTTTTTAAAATACAAATGTTCTCTTTCTGATCATGTTTGAGTTGGATTGGATCACTACCCCATTTTTCTTGTGGCTGGCACCTTAATTCTTAAGAAGAATTATCTCTTTAGGCTTGAGAAGATGTGGAGTCTTCATCTAGGGCTGGAAAACCTTATCAAGGAATGGTGGAGTATCCAAGTGCAAGGCACAACCATGTTCAAAGTTGCTAATAAGTTGAGAAATGTTAAAAATAATATCAAAAGATGGAATAAGGATACCTTTGGGAACATTTTTGATAGTAAGAGGGAGATTATTGAAGAACTTAAAGAGATTTAGGATAGTATTTAGGTAGAAGGGTATGGGATAGTTTCAAGGGAGGAGGAGAACCTAAAGTCGATTGAGATGTATGACATTATCACCAAGGAGGAGATGTATTGGAGACAATAGTATAGAAAAGTATTTTTGAAGGAAGGGGATTAGAACACTAAGTATTTTTATATGACTACTTTGAAGCATAGAATGGTTAATAAAATTTCTAGACTTATTGCTAATGGGGTTCCTACTGAGGATGAGGAGATTATAAAAAGGGAAGCTATGGATTTTTCTAGTAATTTGTTGGAAGGTGATCCCAATCTGGATAAGAGTAAGCAAAAACTATTTCTTAATTGTATTCCAAAATGTATTTTAGATGATCAGGATAAATTCCTTGCTCGTATTCCATCTAATGATGAAATTGCCAAGGTTGTCTTCTCCATTGATGGAGACAAGGCTCCTGGTCCTGATGGGTTCTCTTTCCTATTTTTTCATAAGTATTGGTTTATCACTCAAGAGGATGTTTCTTATGGATTTAAGGAGTTCTTTGGATCTAGAAAATTTCTCAAGGACCTAAATGGTACTTTCCTCGTATTGATTCCTAAAAAGCCTGGTGTTGATTGCATGGATCGATTTAGACCAATTAGTCTTTTTAAATCTTTTTGTAAAGTTATTTCTAAAGTTCTAACTCTCATAATTTTATCTTTTCTTCCTAATTTGATTTATAGACAGCAGAATAGGTTTGTTCCTGGCAGGCAGATTTTGGATTCTATCATCTCGGTGAATGAGAATATTCATTCCCTTACTATGTCCAAGAGAGAGGGGTTCCTTCTTAAACTTTATTTATCTAAAGCATATGATAGGGTTGTCTAGAATTTTTTTTAAAGAGCATTGGAAGATTTTGGGTTTAATAAGAGATTTTTGGAGTTGGTCCTTATGCTGGCCTCTACAACCTTCTACGTTCTTGTCAATGGATCTCCAACTCCTTTCTTCCAGGCTTCTCATGGGTTGAAGTAAGGGGATCTGCTTTCACCAATCCTCTTCATTCTCATGACTAAATGCTTAGGTAGATTTGTGGAGAAATTGGTGTTTGTGGGGGATTTTGTAGGGCTTAGACCTTTGTCTAAAGATCTTACTTGCTCCCATAAACAATTTGTGGATGACTTTATCATTATGGGAGAAGCTTTTGTTAAAAATTTGAGGAACATCAAGAAAGCTCTTGAGGATCATGGGAATGCTTTTGGCCAAATTATCAATTGGAATAAAAGTGTGATATATTTCATCAATGTCAATGATAATATACAAAATAAAATTAAAAGACTTATTGGATGTGAGATTGGTACCCTTTTGGGCTCTTACATTGGTTTACCCCTTTGTCTTGACCCACCTAAGATTTGTTGGAGTTCACTAATTGATAATATCCATTCTAAGTTAACATATTGGAAAGGTTCCCTCCTTAGCCAGGCCAGTAAGGTTATTGTTCTCAAATCCACTTTACAAAATGTGTCGTTGTATGCTTTGAGTGTTTTTAAGATCCCTAAAAAGTTTTCTTTAGCAATTGAGAAAATTTAGAAACTTTTCTTATGGACTGGTATGGAAAATAAGAAAAGATTGGCATTGATTGTGTGGGAGAAAGTCTGCATGCTTATCAATAAAGGAGGCCTTGGTCTTAGAAGGGTTGCTTCTATGAATGATTCTTTGCTTGCCAAGCTTAATTGGAGATGGCATAAAAGGAGGGAGAATGGAGAGACATTTGGAATGATAAATATAATAGGGAGAATCAAGATTTTAAACTCTTCCTTAGCAATGAGACTTTACAAGGGGGTTCAATGATTTGGAAACAAGCTTAGAAAAATAAGAAGATTATTAATAAAGGGGTCAGGTGGAAGGTGGGAAATGGGAGGACTGTTCTTTTTTGGGATGATTTTGGATTCTTGATCATACCTTAGTTTAGATCAGAGATGGAATGGCTTTATGGAACAATGCAAGAACCTTTTTGGGATTTTTGTTGAGGATTATTGGGAGGAGGATAAATGGGTTAACCTTAATAGAGTGGATGATAAACTTAATGGTCTTAACAAGATTCTGAATACTATCTTTTTAGTTTAAGAAGAGGATTCTTTGATATGGAAATATAATCCCAATGGGTTTTTTTTGTGTCTTCATTGTATGCTAATGATTTTGAAGAGCATCAAGAGCCTTCCTAGGCCAAAGCTTGGTTTAAAGGTATGACACCCAAGGTTAACTCTTTTTTTGGATCCTTTTGTAGGATATAATTCTTACTAGTGACAATTTGTTGAAGAGAGGTTTTAACCTTGTCAACAGATGTTATATTTGTAAGGAAGCAGATGAATCGATTAACCATATGATTATTCATTGTTCTTATACTAAAAAATTATGGGAAAAGGTTTGTGGCTTGTTAAATATGCCTTTGGTTTTCCCCCTTACCATTCAAGATTTTTTTAATGGTTGGAAGTCTCCCTCGACTAATGATTTGGTTATGATGTTGTGGGATTTCATCCCCATGTTTCTTTGTTGGGGTGTTTGGAAGGAACGAAATGATAGGGTATTTAGGGGAAAGGAAACTAATTTTGACCAGTTGTTCTACAATATTAAGAATATAGTAACAAATAATATTAAATCTTGTGCAAAAGGGCACCAACCTCAGGATGCTTAGAAAGAAATAGTGATTTAGAACTAGAATTTGGATGGTCTTAGTCATGTTCAAAATGGTCCAAACCTCAGGGATTTTACTAGATGGGATTTTCCTCCTAAGGACTAGTGTAAGATTAACTTTGATGGGGCTCTGAAGGGCAACCCAAGAATGATGGGTTGTGGTGTTATCATCAGGAATAAGAATGGGGACACATTGGGTGGGATGGTCATTCCTATTGGGGAACAAACTAATCATGTGGCAAAAGCAAGTGTCGCCCTATATGGTCTTAGCTATGCCAAAAGTTTGAATTTGAATAAGACTTGGCTTGAGGGGGAACTCCCTTAATATTATAAATTGCCTTAATAAAGTTACTAATCCTTCCAGGATTATTAATAATATTATTGGCAAGGACGTTGATCTTACCAATTCCTTTAACAATTGTGTTGCCACCCACAACTATAGAGAAACTAATGAAGCTATTGACTAGGCTACTAATGTGGCATGCAAAAGTCATGAAAAATTAATTTGGAATCAAAGTGATATTATTTCTATTGAGGGTATTTTCTTGATAAGCAAACAAAAAAATTCCATTAATGATGAATATGCCATCAAGGATTAATTATGATTTGGGTAGGATAGGGAAGTGGTGGGTTATTTTAAGTCAGACAATGTCTTGTCATTCATTGCCACACGAATTATGGGTCTATTTTCTCACCAAAATCCTTTGCTGCAATTTTGACACTAGCTTTTTATTGTAGTGGCTATTTTTGAGAACTAAGAGCACCTTTTTAGCTTGAATAAAATGGAAGGAAGGAGAAAGAGGATTGAACCAGTGAGCTACAAAGAATGGAAGAAGAAGAGTTATATTTGGGACATTCTAGAATAGGAGAATTTTAAGGGATTTATGGAGAAGCTAAAAGGTAGTAACCTGTTATTACCTGCCAATTCATCAAAACATGGAAAGATAGGAATATTTTGGGGGGTAATTAGAGAATTTAGGTTTTTGAAGACATTATTGTTGAAGCAACAGGTCTTGACACTAAGGGTATCACCTTTATCAGGATAGGAAGCTTTCAGATCAGGCAATTGAAGAGTTTATGGATATAGTTAAGGAGCACAACAAGCTGGTGAAAATTGGTATTTCATAATTTATCCCTGGCTCCATTTCTCACCCTTGGAGGTTTGTCATGTTTATGGTGATTGAATATCTTACTTTAGATGGCCGCTTTACTAAGATATATGGACACCATTTTATGTTGGTTAACCATTTTTAGGCATAGGGTTAGGCTTAATTTACTCTTATACCTTAGGATATCATCGAGTAACACTATTCTAGCCATTCAAAATGATCCTAGAGGTGATCATGCTTGTCATGAGGGTTTAAAGGTTCTTGTTATAAACCTTCTAAAATCCAAAAAAGTGGATAGACCCCATTTGAGCAAGAAATCTTTAGATTGTGGGATGAAGGGAAGTGAACCAAAGGAGGATTTTGATGAGGATATGGAGGATGAGGTTTTTGAGGTTGAGGTTATAAAGAGGAAGAAATGTGATCCAAGGAGCTCATCTAAGAAGAAAAGGAAGAACAAGGAGATTGATTCCGAATAAGACAATGATTCTAAAGAGGAGCAGGAAGAGGGTATTGAGAAGAAAGGTATATCAGGTAAGGTTTTTGGAAACAAGGGGAAGAATGTAGAAAGGGATTATGATCCCTCTGATGATGAACTCCTAATTAAGATGATGGAGAGAAAAAAGGAAAAAAGTGCTTGCTCAGGATTTGGATGCTGATAAAGGGTTTAAGGAGGCTAAGTTGGATAGGAACAAATAGGGAGGACATGAGGATTACCCTGTGCATAAAAGGGATGAGGAAGACTAGGGGTTTTTTAAGGGAATCTTTGGTAACCTAGGGTTTATGATGAAGGATATTGGAAATCTGAAGCAGTAGATGCAAGATATCTTGAGAGAATTTGATCAGCTCAACGGGAAAGCTAAGGGGGAGAGAACTCTGGGTCGACACATTGACAGACTATTTGAGGTTATTAGAAATGCTAAAGAGGTAAAGAAATTGATGAAATGTGTTCCACCACTTGAAGGCAAGAGCAAAAATCTAGACCAACTGAGCAAAGACCTTCAAAAAAGATTGGATGGTCTAGACAATAGAGTGGGTAATTTAGAGAAAATGGTTAAGAAATTAGCCAATCAGAACTGCTCTATCTTGAAGATGGTGGCTGAAAACTTTAGCACCCTATTGAAAAATCTTGAATAAGGTAAAGGCCAAGTCTCTAAGGATATGAAACAGGACCATGGTCCTAGCAAGCGTACAAGGGCTAACTCTAAGAAAAGCGAGGGTGTGGAAACAAAAAATATGGATGATATGAAAGCCTCTACAGAAAATATGAACATCCTGGCAGATCAAGTAGTGGATCTTCTAAAGACACTATAACTATCTCAGGGCTATCTTTTTTCTTTCCTTTTTCTATCTTTTTATGCATAGTTGTATCTTGGCCTCTTGTTTTTAGTGTGTTTAGTCTTCTCTTTTTTAGGTTCTGAGGCTTTATTTCATCTGAGATTCTTTTCTCTTATTTCTATGATACTTTGTACAAGGTTTTAAGTCCTTTAAAACCTATTTTTACATAATCAAAAAATTTTTTTTTGTAACCTTTAACAAGGTTGGCTCCTAACATGGTTCACTTCATAAGAGTGAAAATCTGTAGCTAGTTGCAATTGGTGGTTTTTCCTAAATTGGGTTTCCACATTAAATCTTGGTGTCACTTGTGTTCATGCTATTTCTTTTATGTGTATGTAACTAAGTCAAGTAATGCTAATCACAAAAAATATCTTAAGATTTGCATTTGTCAAGTTACTATTGCTATTTCAGTGTTTGTCGAGTTACAACATTTATTAGTATAAACCAAGTGCCTATGTATTAATCGGGCATTAGTATTTTCAATGAAGTTTATGTTATGTATTGACATCTAAGGGATCTAGGATTTATTTTAGTAGTAACTAATTCACCCCTCACCTCTCAATTACTCCTCTTATATTTCCAACAATAGCTTATTTGGTGTGTCTTGAAAATAATGTAGAGAACTTTCAATTTACTATAAAAACTCTAAAAAGCCCTACAATTTCTACATAGATTACCTTTGATTATTATAACTTCCATTTGGATGAATGGTATTCTCACATTTTTCATTTTTTGAAAGATGGTACTTTTCCTTAATCGAAAACAAGAAACACACGTAATCATATTAGGAAGCTTGTAGCATGTTATCTAATTTTAAGAGATACACTTTACAAATGCTCTTATGAAGTATTATTATTAAGATGTCTCAACAGAACTATTAAAATTTTAGTATCTTTGGGAGAAGATCATTCTGGTTCTTGTGGAGGGCATTTTGGTGAAAAAAACTCTAGTTAATAAATTACTTAGAATGGGATATTATTGGAAAAAAATGGAGTAGGATTCTTTTATGTTTGTTAAGAAATCTTTAATGTCAACAACATAGTAATTTGATTCATGTTTCTACTTGTGAGCTTTGTAATCAAGTTTCTCCATGGCCTTTTATTATTTGGGGTTTTGATCTAAATGGAAAATTATCACCACCTTCTTCTCAAGGGCATACTTATATTTTAACTACTACAAATTATTTCACAAAGTGGGTTGAAGTTGTTACTCTTTATTCAACAACTATGGATGTCATTTGTGATTTCATCCTTAATAATATTATAAAACAATTTGGTATACCTTCAGCAATGGTTTTGGATAATGGTACTTCTTTCAAAAACAAAGAAGTTGCAAAATTCTTGGAGAAATATTGAATTCAACACAAATTTTTAACTCCTTATTATCCTCAATTTAATGGTCAAGCTAAAGCATCAAATAAAATTATTGAACAAATTTTGTGAAAAACAGTTAATAAGCATGCAAAATATTGGCATACTCAATTGACAATTGCTTTATGGGCTTATAATACAAGCGTTTGTACTGCCACGAGTACTTCTTATAATCTCATTTATGGTACTGACGCTATTATGCCTTGAGAATTAGAAATACCTCCATTATGTGTTTTATTTCATGGGATGATTGACAAAGATACTTTTTGAGAACAATGTTTACAAGAGTTACAAATGTTGGATGAACAAAAAATACATACATTAGAATATATAGAAGCTTATCATAAATCTAAACAGAATGATATAATCATAACGTAATTGAACAAACATTTTTGGTCAGTGATTTAGTTTTATATGAGAATCAATGAAATGTGAATGCCTTACCTGGTGAAAAAGGAAAGTTTAGCCCTAATTGGCTTGGACCTTTTCTTGTTATTAAAGACTTTGGTTCATGTGCTTATAAACTTGCTGATATGGATGGTGTTCCTTTTAAGGAACCTATTAATATTATGCATCTTAAATGTTATTATCCTTAATTTTGTTCTTTCCTTTTCTTCCTATATTTATATATTCTATAGACATTATTTTATAGGTTATGTGGTTTTAGTTAAATTACATATTGAATAGATTTATGCATCTTTTTTCTTTCTTGTAAGTTTTATATAAAACATAGAACTAAATAGTAAACAAAGATTTTCATTCATCAAAAAGTGATTCAAGTTTTGATACATATATGGCCAATGGCCCTATCTATCATCATGCCTATGATTGTGCCCTGATGGTCGATGGTTGATCTCTGGCCTATAATAGGAAGTGGTAGATCTATGTGTCCATGTATGACTCCGAGATATGCTCATACCATGTGAGCACTCTCAAGAATTATGTAGCTCAGCTATCAGTTTCTCCTCCCATTCCCTACACATCCTTAACTCTTATTAGACAACTACAAAGATATCAGCATGTCTAGTGGGATCTTTGTAGCCAAAAGAGGACTCTTGCTCACTCACTGGTAGTTAGTAGGATGTACATGTATCCTTTAGAAGCTCAGATACAAAACTCACTCCACTCTGCTACACTAGTTGTAGAATAAAAATTATATTTATCAAATTCTTACTTTTTCAAATCAAATTGCATATTTAATCACATTCTATTATTTCATACCTGGGTCTCCCTCCTAGACATCACTAAAAGGTCTAGATAATGGGGGCATCACTAAAAGGTCTGGATAGTGGGGGCATGGAGTGACTACTCTCTCCACACTCATTGTTTCTAGACCTCACTATTGGTGCCTCTATGTGGTCATGTGGTGGTCATTGTGATCTCAGTGGTGATATGTAATAAATGTGTAGATCTACACTAATATCACCAACTAGGGGCATATCTTCTACTCTCTCCTCTCTCTCCTCCTCCATAGGCTCTCCCTCAGAGATGTGATCCTTCTCATCTCTAATGTCCTCATTCTCACCTATTGTACCATCATCTTAGTGTGTACTCTCTAAAGCACCTTGATCAACTATAGGATAATCCTTAGAGGAGATAGGATGGGACCCCTATAGACTCCAGTACCTAATATAATTTTTGGATCATGCCTAAATAGGTCACATATGAGAGTACCTCTATATCCTTTGTATCATTAGCATCACTATCCTCTATATCTACTGTTGATGGTCAGTGTATGGCATCGAGTCTATGATAATACCTCATTGGATGTACATAGTGAAGCACTTCTCTAGGGACTCTATGTACTAAGGCAAACTATCTCATCACCCAATCATAGTAGTAAGACATCACTATATGATTCAGATGACTCTCTAGTAACTTTTTCCATTGTAAGTATCTCATCTAGAATCGTGTATCAGGTCACTCTATCATTTGGTAGTAGGGTCTCCTTATCATAGCTACACTAGGAATGCAATCTAGAGATACTCTCCAAAATAAGATATCTCCAAATTATCAGGCATTCTTTAGTGGATAAGAAAAAACTCTAGTTGTGCTCGCATCTACCATCACTGGGATACCCTATGGATGTGTACATGTAAAGTGCTCAAACAACCATATTTGTAGAAGAGTGCATATAGACATACTCTCTCTGATATCTCACCAATTGGCACAACTCATGATATAGCTGAGCTAGCATGCTACAATCCCATGAGAATACAAGCCTCTTGCTCTCCAACCTCCATATAATGTGAGTAAGTGGTATCAAAACTATAGTACCCTTTGAGTTAGGTAACACAACCAAGGATACTATACCAAGCATCACTCTCTGTACTAGAGTAAGGCCTGATAATATGGATGATAGAAGGACATAATCTGATCAAGTCTACATCTGTGGAACATATCCTAAGAAATACTCCTTGTCTTCAAGGATCTCCTCACATACTCATTGTGCTCTAGGTTTGATGGTCTCACCTTAGACTGGAAGCCATAAGATCCTATAGACATCATCTAATGTAACTGTGATCTCTCCTAAAGGAAGATGAAAGGAGCATGTATCCTCATCCCACCTCTCTATAAGATCTAATAACATGGCTCAATGTAATCTAATCTGTGGTAGGATTGCTACCCATTATAGCCCTACATCTCTTAGTAGTTGTATATCATCCTCATCCAGCTCAGACAATCTCTCTCTAATGGTAACAAACAACTCTCCAAATGAATGCTCTCAGAGAAAAATCATGTCTTTTAAGCACAGATAAATAGCATACCAGGATTCTGTATCATCAAATCTATAAATTGAAATTGACTGGGTCAAGGTTGACCTTTTTTGGGTCAGGGTCAACCTTATTGGGTCAAGGATGACCTCATCCCAAAATGAGAGAAAATCTAACAATCTATGTCGACATTTCTATGATAGGATCAATCTTGAAGGGTCAAGGTCAACCTTGCCTACAGAAATCACATATTTGGAAGGAAAAAAATCAAACAATAGAAAACTCACCTTGGGAAGTGGTTGCCCAGTAGCTAAGAACTGTCTCAATAGCTCCAGGCATGTCACTCAAAGTTCTTCTCTCCTCAGCATCTGGCTTCCTCTTTTTGAATCTACACAAGGTAAGAATGAGTAAGTATTATTTAATTTTCATTATTTATAAGATAAAATTAGGTTTTTTATTAGGGTTTACTCATGGTAAACTCAAATTCCTCTTGTCCCATGCATTTAGATAGACATTCACCCTTTTCATCATAACTTGAGCTCAGTAACTCCATTTTCAGTGTCATTGGTAGCATTGAAATTATGATTCAAATACCCAACTACTTGAATTAATTTAGGAATTTTTTCAATCCTTCTAATTGGTTTAAGAAATAATTTTTCAACAAATTGCATATTTAGTGCTTAGAGTTATCTTTATCACCCTGTTTCACCCTTCCGAAGTAGAAAGCTGAAACAAGGGGTACAAGGGGATTTATGAACTTCTCAAATATCATTTAGTAAGCTTTAGGTAGTTTATAGATTTTAATTAACCTTGTGTGTTGCAGGTTCTAATAGTTTTTTTGCAGGATCTCTACATTGAGGACTTGGCTATATCCTTTTTATTTACTATGATGTTTTCTTACTTTAGTTTGCATATTAACATAGTGTCATATTTGAGCTAAAGTGGGGGCTAAATGTATCTTCTTTAAATGGAAGAACTTACGTTATGGTAGGTTTAGAACCCTCTCTTAGTACATTTTCCATGATAGATTAGCATTTAGGATGCATTATGCATTCAATTCCTTCATTCTAGGTGAAATTAGGGTTAGGATCTCAAAGATTCTCTTTAATTTCCCTCCTCAGTAGCTTTATTTTCTAGGTAGAACTTAGGAATAGGTCCTCCTATCCTTTTTCATATTTTTTATAGGACTTGATGTCTATTTTGAGCATTTAATCTTGTTCTGACATCATTTCTAAGTTTTTGGGCATCCTTGAAATCCCCCTTTTTCTACTCTACCTAATGATGATTCCTAAGTAAACCTTGACCTAGGGCAAGGTCAACCAGGTTGACCCTAACCTAGGACAAGGTTGAGGTTGACCCTAACCTAGATCAAGGTTGAGGTCATCCTTGACCTCTTTAGGAGTTTGAACCCCTTTTTCATTTTTTGGTTCCAAAGGGCTCTGAAATTAGTGTTAGGATTTCAGATTCAAATGCAAAAGAGTTTTAATTAAAGATTCATTTTATTGTTTTCCCTCCTTGGTTATTTTTATTGGACCATAATTTGAGGTAAAATTTGAATTATGGGTCCTCACATTACTCTAGGAGCCTCATCTTGGAACCTCTATATAAGGACTCTCATTTGCATCCATTTACAACTAGCAACAAGTGCATTAGCAACTAGAATGATAAGAGATCATATGAAGTACACAAGTGATGGTGAAATGAAGATACAATGTTGCAAGAGAATTATATAGAAGATCAAGCTATCAAGCATTTTGTGAACAAGACATTGTGAACATCTATTTGGAGCAAGAGAGATTCAATCTTCCTTGATCCACCATTATCAATATTCAAGCATTCAACGATATGATCATGGGGTAGTAATTACGGATTATGAGTTTGGTAGGAATACTTTAGCCTTGGGGGCTTGGTATGCTTTCTTACCCTATTCAAATCTATGCATTTCTTTCTCATACATATTCATGCTAGGGTTTTAATCTTGTAGATTAGATCTTGGCATTACACTTTCAATACACACACATATTATTATATCTAGTTATTCGTGGAGGTAGAAATCATCAAAACGGGGGTTTGACTAAGGAAAAACCCTATATTGCCACCCCAAAACTCTATTTTTAGATATATGCATGTGTTGTTTCAAAGATCAAAGGGAAAATTTGGATACCCTTTTTGGTAAACTTCTAAGATCCACGAATGAAATTTTTATCAAAGTAAAAAAGGTCAAGATTGACTTTTCGAGGCACAATTGTACCTCGAGGCATGATTGTGCCTCACTAACAAGGTCAAGGTTGACCTCCCTTCAAAAAGATAAAATATTTATGGTTTTTCTCTACTATGACATTTCCAATCTAAAATGGGTTGTAGATTTTTTTAAAACTGTACACAAGCATCATAAAATAGGTATTTTCATATTGGTTCCATTTTGAGGTATGTATCTTATCCTATCAAATTTCAAGCATTTATATTACTTATTTCATATCAACTCTAAAACAAAATAAATGAATAATGGTGAATGTCCCATGTATTGTTAAAGATCCATTTTACCTTATTCAATAAGTAATATGAAGATAACTAGAAATTGGGTTCTAAATTGTAGATAGTTGAGTTGCTCATTACCTCATTCCTTTGTCCCAAAGTTAGACTAAATGATAATGGTAATGGTCTCCTTTGTTGATGGGTGGGACTCCTAATGAAATGATGAGGTAGAGTGACGATGCAAGACACAACTATCGATGAATTAATGCTCACAGGAGGCACAACCATTGATGAATATGAGACATAACCTATATGGTAAGCAATAAAATGTTAGCATTATAGAGTGACATTAGGGATTCCAAGTAGAGTAAAAAAACAAAAAATGTACTACAACCTGAGCTAGATCTCTCGTGCTAGTAGGAGGTACAACCACTGATGAAGCAGTGTTGGTATGAGGCACAATTTGTATGGTAAGCGATAAAATGTTAGCATTATAAAGTGGCATTAGAGATTCTAACTAGAGTAAAAAAAAGAAAAAAATGTACTACAGCCCTGAACTAGATCTCCAATACAACCACTAATGAATCAATGCTAGTCTGAGGTACAACCTATATGGTAAGAGATAAAATGTTAGAATTGTAGAGTAGGTGTTAGGGATCCCAAATAGTAAAAAAAAAAAATGTATTATAACCTAAGCTAGGTCTCCTGTGCTAGCAGGAGGTACAACCACTGATGAATCAATGCTAGTATGAAGCACAATGTGTATGGTAAGTGATAAAATGTTAGCATTATAGAGTGGCATTAGAGATTCTAAATAGAGTAAAAAAATAAAAAAACATACTACAACTTGAGTTGGATCTCCCATGCTAGCAAGAGGCACAACCACTAATGAATCAATGCTGGTATGAGGCACAACCTATATGGTAAGTGATAAAATGTTAGAATTGTAGAGTAGGCATTAGAGATTTCTATCACACACACAAGCAATCCAAATTGAGATCACAAGAGGGTTCAACTAAGACTCTACATACATAACGTTGGCCTCTATTGTGTTTGACCCCATCTTTGATGCTCAAGACTCCTAACAGAATGAAATGGGAAAGGATTTGCACGAAGTCTCAAAGAGTGTTGTACTAGGTAAAAGATAAATAACACATGTTAATGAGACAAAATATTGATAATTACTATAAAACTGGAAAAAAAAAATGTACTCGTTTGTAAATACAACTATTTAATATGTACAAATGCATATTATAACCTAAAATTTATGAGAAGGAAAATATGAAATTTTACCTCTTCCATTGTCTCAACATCAGCAGTCTCAGGTGCATTTATCAACTCTACAAAACTAAATTGTTTCTACATATATACAACAAAAAAGTCAACATGTATTCATCAATATTAAGTACATGTATATACATTCATTCATAATAAATTTTAGAATATAAACTTGACTTGTATTTAATACCTTTTTTTTTTTTGGTGTTCTTGTTGATTCCCATCCCTTTCCTCCAAACCTCAAGCTATGTGGAGTACCCTAAACAAGAAACAAATATAACATAAGAGGAATCAATAAGACACATCATAAGTTTAACTCAAATCATAGACTTGATAGGTGTGCAATTTATGATATTGCATAGCTCTCAAGGCTAAAGTTAATTGCAGAAAGTGTGGCATCATCAATTTGAGAAATTTCAGTCCTCGACAAGCCCTATAAAATAGTAAAGAGTAAACTGTTAAAAATATGAGATAATGTTGTAAATGGAAAAAATGTACAATAACAACAAGAATAGCATAGGAGGGAAACAAGACACAAGAAGGACTTGATGGACGATATTGGAAGGATAGTTGAAAGATATGAAAAATTGGGGTTCAAAAAGACTACAAAGCCTAAATTGAAAACAAAGAGATCGAGAAGGAAAAGAGAGATGCGAATGAACATTTGGCACCTTGTCAAGAAATAAAAATGAGATTCATGATCTCAACACACCTACAAGATACCCTATGTGATATGGAGGTTCTTTGATGTAGATGGATGTATGGAGGATGAACTCATGAGGTTCATTAGATAGAGTTTGGGTATGCTATGAGAAAGATATGTTAGTGAAGGATTATTTTCCCCCTTACTATTTGAGCTCCTCTTAAACTTAGTAGATCATCCTCCTTCTAAAATATGCAATACATGAAAGTCAAAAGTGGTTCATCCATTTATTCATTGCTTTTCTATTTTCACCTTGTACAATTACTATGCTCCCCACTCCCTACCTATATGGGTTGGGTGAACTCTAGTTGGGTTGGGTGGGCCAAGTGTGGGTGGGAGGAGAAGATGCTAGGTCTAAATAGAATTCCTTCCCACCCTCTATTATATATATGTTACTTGTAAAATCTATATGACAAAATTGCATATGAAAAAAATACACTACATGTTAAAATTGACAATACAAATGCTTTAATTAATTGAGCTATTACTTTTCATCTATTTGCATACTCTCGTATTTTGTTAGATATTGTTGAGTACCCAGTTGTTGACACTTTTAGCTCAATAAAGTGTCATCACTTGACCAATTTATCTTTGCTCCAACATTCTTATTAACAAAAATTAAAGGTAAATATTGTGTAGCTTGAGCTTCTAGTTTTAACCATATGTTATTTTTTATATCAAATTTTCAAATTATACTATATGATTCATCATTAGGGAGGGAGGAAGAGAGAGAGAGAGAGAGAGAGAGAGAGAGAGAGAGAGAGAGAGAGAGAGAGAGAGAGAGAGAGAGAGAGAGAGAGAGAGACCAAATGAGTGGCACAGTCAGTTAAGAGCTTTGGGTTTGTCCTAGGTACGTAAAGTCAAATATCTTTGTCCAAATTAATTAATAGGTTTCTTGTTTAAGCCCATAATGTATACAAAAAAATTACTATATAAAAAAGCTAAACTTTGTATAGCTAAATTAACCTGTATTTCCTCATTGATTTAAAAATAATCATAGATATGAATAGAAAGAAAATGGAAACCCTCTTCCCAACCCCAATTTTCAAAAGTAATGATCCAAATTGATTAAACATGAGAAGGTGCTCAATGTACAAATGGATCAAGTGATGAAAAATAGGGGGAAAGAGGGGGGTTATGTGTGATCTTTCTATTATGGGAGAGTATGTGCTGAAAACCTAAAATAGATAAAAGACAAATACTCACCTTGAATCTAGAAAATGTTGTTTTCTAATGTTTTTATGTAGTTTTTGGAAAATTTGCAACTTGTTCTAGACTAGAAATGTCGACAGGTAGAAAACCTATAAATATATTGTCTTTTTGAAGGGAGGTCAACCTTGACCCTATTGGCACAATTATACCCCAAAAAGTTTACCTTGACCTGCATTACTCCGACAAAATATATGTTCATAGATCTTGCAAGTTTGATGAAAAGGTATCTGAATATGCTTTCTAATTCATTGTTCCACACCTGTATCCACAAGAAAAATGGTTTTTTTGTTTGGATGAGTCAAACCCCAGTTTGGAATTAACCTTATAATGGAATTGAAATAGAGAATTCTAGCAAGTAGTAGAAATAAATCTAACAATGAAGCTATGATACT
This sequence comes from Cupressus sempervirens, assembly GCA_028749045.1. NCBI lineage: Eukaryota > Viridiplantae > Streptophyta > Pinopsida > Cupressales > Cupressaceae > Cupressus > Cupressus sempervirens. The sequence continues at coordinate 311,500,325 of CM053793.1, forward strand.
CAATAGACATGAAATTTTATTTTAAATGTAAACAAGTATATTATATGAAAGCTTGAACATAACATTAACAAATGCAAATTAAAACATCCATGATTGTATGCTTAGAATCTACCTTGAAAGAAGTATGAATAGATCTTGAAGATGAACAAAGGATCTTGAAGGAAGATCATGTCATCATGATGGCTAGATCTAGGGTTTTGAATGATGAATCTCAAATGCTTGAATGAAATCCTTTTAAAGGTTTGAATGCTTCAAACCTTGATCTTCAATGGAGAACTTGAGTGGTTGAATGATAGAATGCTTGCTTGATCTTGAAAAGTATGTAGCTTCTCCTAGATAGTAGATGCACTCTTAGGTTCTTTGCTTGCATAATAAGTGGATGTCCAAAAAAGTAGATGTCAAAATGAGGGAAGAAGGCTTCCTTATATAGAGATCTAGGGTACAAACTCTTAGAGAAGGCCAAAATTAGGAGCATTAAATCCCATTTAACCTTAACCCCTAGGAATGGACCTAGATTAAATGTAATTATAAGGTCTACCATTCAAAAACCTAAAACAACCAACTCAAAAGCGGGAAAAGAAACTTTCTAAAGCCCAAGATCCTGAAACTCCCAGAAATTGAAAATAGGACCTAGGGACAGGGACAAGGTCAACTCTTTCTTAGGTCAAGCTCGAGGTTGTCCTTGACCTAACCTTGACCTAGAAGGTTGTCCTTGACTCAAAGGCCAAATTCCTTAGTTTCATAGAGAACTTTGTTAGAAATGGGCTAGAAATAGAGAAAGAGAAGAAGAATAGGGGGAAAACATCCATATCCATGCAAAAAGCCATTCAAGTTGCTTGACAGGACCCCAGATTACTTACTCAGAGGGTTAAATGCTCTTAACATGGAAGTGCTTCCATTTTGAGATGATGCATTAAGCCCTCACTTTAGCAAGAGTATGGACTCAATGCAAACTCTTGGTAAATAAAGAGAAGAAAGAAGAGATCCCAATGGATTCACAACAAGATATAATAACACTTAGTTAAGGACATAATTGACTAAGCTAAGGATTCCAACTCAACATACATGCATGAGGGTACAAAAGAAAACCAAAACAACATAAAAGACAGGGTTAGTACTGAACAAACCCAAATCAACTAACATGAGAAACCTTGCTAAGAAATATTTCTTATACTAATATCATTTTTGAAAAGCTATCATAAAAACATAACTGATTACATAAGAAAGACAAGAGCAACACTATAAATAACATAGCTTCATGATCCAATCCTACTAGCATGAAAGAGAAAAAGAAAGAAAAGAAGAAGTGATTACCTCACCCAGTAAGATGCCCACCTTACCATGAATCACCAAAAGAGAGGGAGAGCCAAACAGGTGGCCAAACCTGATAGTTCACCCATAAACTATGCTTGTAATTGTAAATACATCTTCTAATGGCTTCTAGAATATTCATAGATCCACTTCTTGTATCACTGTGAATCTGAAATGTGTGTCTTCTTAGAATTTAGCAACTTAGGTGTGCTACCTTTGAAAGATTTAGCATATTATAATTTTGAAAAAGGTGTATATCTCTTCAATATATATATATATATATATATATATATATATATATATATATATATATATATATAATTGGAAAATGCATCTCTTCAAGATTTAGCAACTTATGTGTGTTACCTTCCAAGATTTAGCATATAAAATAAAAACTATAGTACAAGGGAGACCCTATATATGCCCCCTCCTTATTGTGGTTGTCTACTAGACATGATAAGGAAGAGGAAGAGGATACCTACTTCTTAATGTAAGGAGATATCTTTTTTAACAATGTATACTATGGTCTTAATGAAGGATATTGACCCCTACATCGAAGAGCATAGATAATTGTGAAAAGGATATGTCACTTATGTAAAAAAGATCCCCAAAGAAAGAGATCTTGTCAACAAGACCCCCACCATAGAGGAGTGCTATTAGATAAAATATCAGCTTTCAAAGATAAATAGGAACAAAAATTCAATCATCAAGCCCCCTCCAAGGAAGAGAGAAATGAATCTTTGGAATGAGGAAAACAACTCTAACACCAAAGTAAAGGTAAGAGTTTATAAAGAATAGAATTTGCAACATAAAGAAGAAGTGATGACCTAGGACAAAAACCTCTTATTTAAAAAGATTATCTATAGTCAAAACATATGTCAATATGAAGAAATAATATTACAATATAAATAAGTACCACAAAGCTAAGAAAAATAGTTCCCTTACCAAAGAGAAAGAAGGAAGAACCTTGCCCCTTAGGGAGGAAGACAAGGAAGACCATTACAAAAAAAATTTCATAGAAAATATATCTTGAATAGACTCTATGAATGATTAGAAACATAATATAAAACCATAGAGAGATAGAACAAAAAGAATACCAACTAAGCTCAAGGCACAAAATATGCTAAAAGCATAATGGATCCTAAGAGATTGGATGAAAATACACCTCTTTCCCCCTAGTCCATAGACAAGAGGAGAAGAGATCTATAGTATATCAACAGGAGGGGAATCCCCTATATCAAAATTATGAAGAAATTATAAAATTGCATGAGAATGAGATATAATTCCTAAAGTAGCTCATTTACAAACATACAATTTAAAATGTCTACAACCAGCAAGTAAATGTGTATTACGATAATGGAAAGGACTTTTGTACTTGGATAAGGTGTCTTTTGGTATAGATTTAAATATTTCTTTTTAAGAATTCATTAATTCAACATACACTTTTTTAGCCACCTCTTGACAAATATCAAAGTTATCTAATAAGAAGAAGTTTATGAAGAGGAGAATGATGATTAACATCACCTTCCTTAACTTGAGAGTTTGAACAACCAACACCATGCAAATCTAGTTTAGAGGGTATATGAATTGGATACTTAATCCCATGCTCAGTAACTCTAAGCCCTAAACCTTTATAACCTTGTTTAGTGAACATCATATATCATGTAGTGTACATATCATGTCTATAGGAGATAATTATTTATCATGCCTATGAGAAAAAGTTGTATAAGATGGAATAATAGGTTTTGAAGAAGTATCTTTACTTTTTCTATTAATTTCATCATGTATCAAAGGAGAAGGTAAATCAAAGAAATCTTGCACATCTGTATCCTAAACTATAGGTTGAACCTCCTCAAAAATATGAGAAGAACTAGGGACAAGAGATGGAGAATTACGCATTAGATTATGAATAGTAGGATTCAAATTAGGAAGATTAAGAGATGGTGTATCATCTACCAAATCCTTCACATAATCCAAAAGAACAATAAGTCTATCACATGAATCTTTAATAAAAAAATTTAATGCAGAATGACTAGTATCAGTTAAATTCACAAAGGCACAAGCAAGAATAGAATGAAAGATCGTGAACATAATAAAATGAATGATACTCTCATAAAAACAATAATTATTGTAAAGAGATGCTAAAATAAGGGTAATAAGAAACATAACCACACACCAAAGCATCTTCATAATATTCATAGTAAATGAAATGAAAGAAATATTTTTGGATTTTATGGAATTTATATAGCTTTTGTTGTATTTTTTAATTTGAAATGCAAGAGCATAAACTAAATCTAATCTCAATACAAGAAATGACCTAACAAATATGAAATGAAATATAACACTACAAAATACAATAGAGCATCTAATTCCACAAAATAAAAGAGTGTAAGTTGTCAAGTTCACCAAAATGAAAAGAAAGAAATTGGAAACCCTCTTCCCAACCCTAATTTTCAAAAGGAATGATCCAAATTTATTAAACACAAGAAGGTGTTCAATGCAAAAATGGATTAAGTGATGAAAAATAGGGGGAAAGAGGGGGGTTATGTGTGATCTTTCTATTATGGGAGAGTATGTGCCAAAAACCTAAAATAGATAAAAGACAAATGCTCACCTTGAATTTGGAAAATGCTATTTTCTGATGTGTGTATGTAGTTTCTAGAAAATCTGTATCTTGTTTCATACTAGAGATGTCAAGATGTAGAAAATTGAGAAATACTTTATCTTTTTGAAGGGAGGTTGACCTTGACCCTATTAGCGGGGTACAATCTTAACTTGGGGCACAATTATACCCCAAAAATTTCACCTTAACTAGTACTTCTCTAATGAAATTTTTGTTCACAGATCTCACAAGTTTGATGAAAAGGGTATCCAAATCTACTCTCTAATTCACTATTCCACACATGTATCTACAAGAAAAATGGTTTCATTATTTGGATGAGGGGTTTGCCTTAGTCAAACCTTGGTTTGGAATCAACCTAAATAATGGAATTGAAATAGAAAATTCTAGCAAGTAGTAGGAGTAAATCTAATAATGAAGCTATGATACTCAATAGATATGCAATTATATTTGAAATGTAAACAAGCATATTGATATGAAAGCTTGAACATAACATTAGCCAATGAAAATTAAAACCTCCATGATTGTATGCTTAGAATCCACCTTGAAAGAAGTATGAATAGATCTTGAAGATGGACAAAGGATCTTGAAGGAAGACCACACCATCATAATGGCTAGATCTAAGGTTTCAAATGATGAATCTTGAATGCTTGAACCAAATCCCTTCAAAGGCTTGAATGCTTCAATCCTTGATCATGCAATTATATTTGAAATGTAAACAAGTATATTGATATGAAAGCTTGAACATAACATTAGCAAATGCAAATTAAAACCTCCATGATTGTATGCTAAGAATCCACCTTGAAAGAAGTATGAATAGATCTTGAAGATGAACAAAGGATCTTGAAGGAAGATCACACCATCATGATGGCTAGATCTAAGGTTTCAAATGATGAATCTTGAATGCTTGAACCAAATCCCTTCAAAGGCTTGAATGTTTCAATCCTTGATCTGTAATGGAGAACTTGAATGCTTGAATGATAGAATGCTTGATTGATATTGAAAAGTAGGTAGTTTCTCTTAGATAGTAGATACGCTCTTAAGTTCTTTGCTTGAATAATAAGTGGATGTCCAAAAAGGTTGATGTCAAAATTGTTAGAATACATTAGAATAACTGAGAGGAAGGGAGTGAATCAATTATCCAAGGTCCAAATGTATAAATAAAACTTTTCACAACTTAGTGAACCCATAAAACATTGTACCCATGCATGCATCCAAAAGATTATGCAATCACTTAAAACTTGTAGGTTTCTGTCAAATCAACTTGCAAAAATGTAAACATGAAACATAATAGATTCATCAACACACTTGACACAATGATTTACGTGGAAACCCAATTTGAGAAAAACCACTAGTAACGTGCTACTCTTTTTCACTCTTTCGAAGTAATGCACTGTGAAAGGCCAACCCTGTTAAAGGTTACAATACACACTATTAAATGTGATCCTGTTAAAGGATTTCAATCACCCTATTAGGAGTGAGCCTTGTCAGAGGACTTTAGACCATTCACTTGGAATGTCACTCATTAAAATATTTACAAATGACTATTAGGTCAACCTTAATCCAAAGGATTTACCCTAGACTGATACAATTGTTAGAGAGTAATAGTAAGGCTTTGATTTGATAACACCTTGCAACTTCATTTGCAGATTACAAATCACTATTTAGTCCTCCATTCTACTTGGCCTTCATACATTACATCTCTTTTATCTTGTTCACCCTTTCAAGCATTCATATCCTTAAGCCTTCTTGCCTAACATGCCATTGCAGGCTCTTCTCTAGGTCACTTGATGAAGCAAAATCTTTGACTCCTTGTCTTCCTTAGGTTCTCACACATGAAAACCTTACTTCATGACCAATTATTCCTATAAATAGGAAATTATAATCTTTTGCCACTCATTCTCCATCATCCAATTTAGGGTTTGGATGGAATAGGTAGGGTATAATGAATCTATCCCACATTCCATATCTCTTCAAGAAACTTCTCCTTGAATCATCTTTAAATTTTCCTAAAAATGGTTTTCCTTGAATTTTGTGCCACCAGCTCATCAACATTATCTTCCACCGGGTTCATATAATCCAAGAAAAAAAACTTGTCAGCTCTATTGAATTCATGATCTTTTAAATAATGTAGCAGCTCGACATTATCTAGCTTCTGATGCTCGACACATACTATGTTGCTTAACATCCACTATAAAATCACTCAATGTAAACTAAAGTTTACTGTTGCTCAACATCAACTAAACTTTACTCAGTATCCACAGTTCTTCTCAAAATACACTAGAATAAGCATTTACTCAGCTCCAACTAATTTTTTTCTTGGCTTGCACTAACTTTTCTTGATACCTACTATATACTCGGTCAAGCTTGGCAAACAATTTGTGTGTAACTTTTTCGTCTAAACTTTCTTTGTGTAACCAACCTTTGTAACCTTAAGTAGATTATCAATGCATCATGTTATCACTATCTTAACTAATTCTTGTACTGCTTTACATCAACATAACTCAACTTTTCGTCTAGGTGCTATTATTACATCTTTTGATCAAATCCTCTTCATCAATCAAATAAGTGATAGTACTTAAATCTTATAAGTAGTTGTCTTACTAGAAAATAGTAGGTTTTGACATCAGTGACAAAACAATGATTGAAGCATATTAGTTATACTTGTATGCACTCAACAATCTCTCTTTACAATCTCCCTCTTTGATTAGCTTCTTCAATCTATTCTCAATAAAAATGAGGGAAGAAGGCTTCCTTATATAGAGATATAGGGCACAAACTCCTAGAGAAGGCTGACATTAGGAGCATTAAATCTAATTTAACCTCAAATGCTAGGAATGGACCTAGATTAAATGTAATTTAAAATTCTACCATTTTGAAACCCAAAACAATCAACTCAGAAGCGGGAAAAAAAACTTTCCAAAGGCCAAGATCCTGAAACTCCTAGAAATTAAAAATGGGACCTGGGGTGAGGGACGAGGTTGATCTTACCCTAGGTCAAGGTCAAGGTCATCCTTGACCTAGGTTAGGGTCGAGATGGACCTTGACCCAGAAGGTCATCCTTGACTTAGAGGCCAAAGTCCTCAATTTCATAGTGTAGTTTGTCAAAAATAGGCCAGAAATAGAGAAAGAGAAGAAGAACAAGGGGAAACACCCAGATCCACACAAAAAACCATTCAAGGTGCTTGACATGACCCTAGACTACTTACTCATAGGGCTAAATGCTCTTAACATGGAAGTGCTTCCATTTTAAGATGGTAGAAGATATTAAGAGTTTTTACTTCCACTTACCTTTTATTTCCTATAAAGCAAAAAATTTGACGCAATGCAGGGTAGGAGAATCCCTAAAGGAGATGTCCTAGTGGCAATATAACCACATAGTGGAAACACAACACAAGATAAAAAAAAAATGCAAGATCTGATACCAAATCACAACACTTTATTTATAAAATAATTGTTTACATGCAATATGCCCAATTGTAAGGCCTTCCAGGTTAGGACCAAATACAAAAATCAATTACATAAATAGTTCTACAAGATCCCTCAAGATCCAATCCAAACCTATTCTAGCTAGCCCAAATCTGTAACATAACAGCAATTTGGTAGAAACTACCAAGGAAATCTCAACCTGTGCTTGCAAGCCCACCAAGTAACCTCCTTGTTTTCTAGCCATAGCCCTAGCTCTTCTCCAACTTTATCCAAGATCCAAGTGTAAACTACCTCACATTTTCCACTTTTTCCACACACTCATAACTACATCACAATCCTACTATAAACTACCTCACATTTGGCACTCTGTCCATAAACTCAAGAAAACTTGCCCGTTAGCTACTCTAAAAATCTCTTGCTAAATTCTAAGCCTAAACACCCTATTTATACTTTCCAAAATGGCTTACAAAACATTCTAGAACATTACAAAATAGGAAGGTCGACCAAATAATAGTTAGGACACATCTCAAGACAAGATCTCATCATAAATGTTGCGATCGAAATAACTCCCACAAGTCAGCTCGCACCAAAAATGTGGAATCATGTCCAAAATGCTTACACTTAGCATAAATAGGAAAACTCGACACATGAAGAGTCACTTGGCACACACTATAGAGTAAAATGGGATAACCTCAACTCGGCTTATACTACAAAATTACTAGCACTCGACAATTGTAGCAACTTGGCAACAACCAACATAATCAATGGGATAACATGATGGCCAAGATGCTCCTGCATCAGACTCCCCAAGTAAATAGAAAAGTATGTCCCACACTTTGATGCCCAAAGAAAGAGCAAAAACCATCTTCATCTTCACTAAAGGTTTCCACTCCAATAGGGACAAGAAAACTAATCTACACATCATCCACATTTGCATCATTCTATCAAACACCAAAATCTCAACCATCCAATTAGCATGCTCACTCCTAAGAACAAACTAAACATAATACTTCATCAAAAAACCCTCATCCACATTAGCAACTAGTGAATCCACACTAGCAACAACAAACCCCACATCAGTAGCAATATGGAGATCTCCATCAACACATGCCAAACTCACAACACCAAAAAATCTCATTACTCACAACAAGATGCTCTGCAACATACAAGTCACCACCAATAGCAACCAAATCATCCATGACCAAGTGCTCTATAACATACAAGTCACCACCAACAACAACTGGATCATCCATGACCAAGTGCTCTAAAATTTCCATGTTAGACCAATCAACTAATCATGAAAACTAATGTCCATCCCAGCATCAACAAGGTTAGGAATATCTTCAACAACAACCTCCAATTGCTCTACAAGTTCTATATTAGACTCCACAAATTGATCAAAAAAACCAAACTCTTCCATTCCAACTAGACCTTGCTATGTCATCTTCTCTTACAAATAAGTCTCTTAACTGGCTAGACAACTCTCTTTCAAATCGGTAGAATCCAACACCACAAACATCTACTAAATGCCTTCCTCAACCTATCCTTATCTCAATTAGCCAAACTAGTTTCAAACTAAGCAATCTCCTTCGTAGCTTGATCAAACAAGCAAGCTTCAAATTAAGTAGACATCTCAGAAAACCTCCTCTCCACCACATCACAGATTTTTGCAATCATCTCAGGGTCTAATCCTCTTGGAGCCATCTTCCAAGATCTTCGTAAACCCATTTCAAAAAATCCTTCCTATGCTCCTTATGATAAAACTAAATTGTTTGCAAGTTAGATCATAACTTGCTACCTCACATGAATAATTAGGAACAAAATCACAAGTCCAGGACCATAGATCTGCAATCCATAAACTCTCTGTAATCATGCCTTAACAAGGTCAACCTTCCATCTTCACATCCATCAATCTATCTACAAGCCCTCTGTAATTGCAAGTCAAAACCACAATCTAATGCCTCATAACCAAGAGATCTAGGACTCTAAAAAGAACAATCCACCACTAGATTCAGATCAACTTCTCCAACCTAAGTCTTGGTGCAAACTACCTCAACTTTGGCGATCTGTCTACATGCCTAGGAAAAACCTCACTCTGATAACACTTGATGCAGTACAAGGCTAGAGAATCCCCAAAGGAGATGTCCTAGCCCCTAGCAAATAACCACACAATGGAAGGAGAACAACAAGAACAATAATACAAGATCTGATACCAAATCAAAACTCTTTATTTATAAAATAATTATTTGCATGCAATATGTCTAGCTGTAATACCTTCTAGGTTAGGGCCAAATACAACAATCATTTACATAAATAGTTTTGCAAGATCCCTCAAGATTCAATCTAGCCTAGATCTATAACATAATAGAAATCTAGTAGAAACCACCAAGGAAATCTCAACTTGTGATTGCAAGCCCACCAAGCAACCTCCTTGTTTTTTAGTCACAGCTCTAGCTCTTCTCTAGCTTTATTGAAGATCCAAGTGTAAACTACCCCACATTTGGCACTCTATCCACACACTCATAACTACATCACAATCCTATTGTAAATTGCCTCACATTGGACACTTTGTCCATAGACTTAGGAAAACTTGCCCTTCAGCTACTCCCAAAATCTCTTTCCAAACTCTAAGCCTAAACACCCTATTTATACTTGTTAGCATGAATGTTGGTGTTATGGGGGAGCATTGCAGAACATTGTTATGATGTGTTTGTCATTGATGACAACATAGTAATAAGTTTGTAAAAGACAGACAGAGTAGTAGACTATGATTTTTGTATTAAGGATAATATATCACTTATCTGCTTATGTGCAGTTACCAACACATACTATAGTATGTATTTGTTACATGGTTAAGTGTGCAGAACCTTAATCGATAGTGTATGGAAGATATCATTGATCTATAGAGAGTTGTATGGAAGCACAATATTATGAAAGCAATTTCTATTGCATGATTGCTATTGTTTGTTAAAAGTGTAGTGAAGGGTTGTGCAATGAACTAGAGATAGTTTACTAACCGTTGATGACGTCAGAGAGTGCCCATGTATAGAAGTCACACGTGTGAAATTTTGTGTATAACTGTAAGCCAACAATATTAATTAAATGTGTATTTCATTTAATTCATGTATGGAAAGCTGACTCAATGATTTATTATTAAGAATGGTATTAAGGAAAGATGTTTTCCTTGTTTTACAAAAAGAGAAGCAAAGAAGACTTGTGAATTACTAAGTAGCAAAGTGATACAAAAGCACAGTGATCTACCTATGCATGTTAGTGACCTTAAGGGTTATTGTTACTAAGTTTAGAGTTCTAGATCTGATTGCATGATCTGAAGGTGAAGGAGTCTAACATACTAGATAGAGGAAGAAGTGAAAGCTTGTTACACATCTATTATTCTAAAAGGAATAGAACTAAGGTCAATTAGACAATGTATTTTTTGATCTGATCCTAAAGTTGTTTGGACAGTGGATTCAACTACCTTCCACAACTCCTAACAGGGTTGGCACAACTCCTAATAGGGATTCAAAGTCTCCTAATAGGGACTCTTTATACTAAATGTTGTAATAGACTCCTAACATGGTCCATCCTCTAACAAGGAATATTCATATTAGTACATCATTTTGTGGGCATCACTCCCACCAAAGTTTTCCCTCTAATCAAGGGTTTCCCTAGTCAACATATCTAGTGTAATTGTGTATGAGCATCTCTTTATGGTTTTTGTTTATAGTGGTTGATTGATCAAGATTGTTTAAGAGGATAAATGTTTTAATTGTCATATAAATGATTCACCCCTTCTCCCCTAGTTATATTGGTGACTATTATTTCTAACAATTGGTATCAGAGCCTCAAGTCCTTGAAGAAAAATTTTAACAACTTTGGGAGGTCCATGGTGATAATGTTAAGAAAGGAAAGTTTGAGATTTGATGGCAAAAATTATGACTGCTGGAAGGATAAAATGAAGAATTGTCTTTTGTGCATTGGTCTAGGATATTGGCTTGTAACAAAGGCATCTAAAACATTGCAGAAGAAGACAATCTTGAAAGTTGTACCAAGGAACAAAGAGAAGTATTTATGTGCAACATAAGGACAAGAGAAGCAATATTGTTAGCTCTACCTAAAAGTGAGTATAGCTAGGTAAAACAACTCGAAACATCTCATGAAATTTGGAAAACCTTAGAAGCTAATTATGAGGGTGATACACATGCAAAAAGACTTAGATTACAAAATTTGTATTTCACATTTCAAGATACTAAAATGATGGAAGATGAATCTATAAGAAGCTATATTGGCAAAATATCTAAGATTGTTGTAGAAATCACATATCTTGGTGGAAAGAAATCTGATGATGAAGTAATATAGAAGATCTTGAAAAGTTTGACACCATCTTTCAATACAATAACATAGATGATTCAAGTGATGATACCCTGTACTACTAATTTCACCAAAGAAACATTGCTTGGTGGATTGGAAGCTAAAGGATTTGATCTGAAACAATCTAGAGAATTAGCAAAAGTTGAGACAACATTTAGTGCATTTAATATTAAACCTAGTCTAGCAAGGAATATGAAACCACAAGGAGATATTTCTAGCAGCAACAAGTCTATTGAGGAAAAGATCCAGGAAGGAGTGGCTCTTCTTGTGGAAAGAGAAAAAGATGGTAAGAATATCTTTAAATGTTGGACATGTAATGAATATGGTCATTGTGCATCTAAGTGTCCTAAACGAGAAAGAAAGTATAAGGGAAGATTCAAATTTAGAAGACCTAGAAATTGTTTATATGCTAATGAAGAAGAAGAAGAAGAATCTGATCAAAACAAAAGTGAACATGAATTAGGATTCATAGCTATAAAGGAGGATGATCTTGATAGAGAAATCAAAGAAGAAAGTGAATTGATTTCACAAGTTGAGAGGAAGGATTGGATCATTGATAGTGGTTGTTCACATTACATGACTAGTGATATGAGCAAATTTGTCAAATTCAAAAGCCATGATGGAGGAATTGTCAGAGTAGGGAACAATGCAGCTTGTCACATTACAGGAATTGGATCTATCACACTTGACGGTAAAATAAATATTGATGATGTTTATTTTGTTGATGGACTAAAACATAACTTGTTAAGTGTTGGACAACTTATGGATAAAGGTTACTAATTAAAGTTTGGTAATGACACATGCATCATCAAGGACAAGGAAGGAAAATTGCTCGCTACTGGCACAAAAACTAGAGGTAATGTATTTCAATTAAACACCACTAAAATTACATGTTTAGTAGCTAAAGTTGACAATAGTTGGTTATGGCACAGAAGATTTTGTCACATAAACTATGATAACATTGTAAAAGCTAGTAATACACTTGTTATGAGAGATTTACCTAAGATCACTAAGCCAACTGACATTATTTGTAAGGAATGTATCTTGGTTAAGCAAAAGAAAGTTTCATTTACTAGCAAGCAGTTTGGTACTATACAAAAGCTAAAATTGGTTCATACAAATTTGAGTGGTCCCGCAAGAACAAGAGGATTCTATGGAGAGAGGTATTTTATGCATTTTGTTGATGTTTTTACTAGAATGATGTGGATAGCTTTTTCTTAAAGAAAAATCAGAAGCATTTGAGAAATTCAAGATATTCAGGAACAGAGTAGAGAATGAATTTGAAGTTAAAATCAAAATCTTAAGATCTAATGGAGGAGGAAAATTCACTTTTAGAGAATTTAATATCTATTGTGAAGAGCATGGAATCGGGAGACAACTATCTTCACCCCATACACCTAAGTAGAATGGGATTATTGAAAGAAGAAATAGATCAATTACTGAAGCAGCAAGAGCCATGTTATTCAAAAATGATGTACCAAGGACTTTCTAGAGAGAAGTAGTGAATACAATAGTATACACTCTGAATAGAGTATAGATCAGAAAATATATGGAGAAAACACCTTATGAGTTATGGTCCAGATACTCACCATTAGTTAAATATTTTAGAATATTTGGAAGCAAATGCTACATCAAAAGAGATGATGATATCAATAAGTTTGATCCAAGGAGTGATGAATGTATGTTTCTTGGCTATTCATTAAAAAGTAAAGCTTATAGATGTTTCAACTATAGAACAAAAAATACAGTAGAGTGCACAAATGTGAGAATAGATGAAAAGTTTGGCACCAAAAAGAAAGTGATGGATTATAACTCTGATGGAGATGATTATTCTGGGATGACCAAAAAATGTAATGAATTATTTCTCAAGACTAACAATGACTTGCAAAATAATGTACAAATTAAAGAAATAATAGAAGAATAGAGTGTAGTTTCTGAAATAAGAGTTGAAGCAGCAACTCCTACCCCAAATAAGAATGTGATAAGAAATCATCTTGCAGATTAGATAATAGGAAGTAAAGAAAAATGGATAATGACAAGAAACAAAATCAATGAAGAACTATGCCTAATATCTCAAGTAGAACCCAAAAGCATAGATGAAGCAATCAAGGATGATCATTGGGTGAAAGCAATGGAAGAAGAACTTCAATAGATAATAAAGAATGACACATGGGAACTAGTCCTCTAGACCTAAGGACAAAATGTGATTGGCACAAAATGGGTATTCAGAAACAAAATGAATGAAAAAGGAAACGTAATAAGAAACAAAGCTAGAATGGTATGCAAAGGCTATTCTCAACAAGAAGGAATTGACTATAAGGAAACATATGCACCTTTATCAAGAATGGAAGTAGTCAAAATGTTCTTAGCATATGCAGCAAATAAAAACTTTAAAGTATATTAGATGGATGTTAAGTCAGTCTTCTTAAATGGAGAACTTGAAGAAGTTTATATTGAGTAGCCAAAAGCTTTTCCTTTGTCAAAAAAGAAGGATGTGCTTTGTAGATTAAAGAAAGTCTTGTATGGATTAAAGCAAGCACCTAGAACCTGGTATGCAAGGTAAGATAGATACTTGGCAAAGCTTGGATTTTCTAAAGGAACAACAAATAGCAACTTGTACTTGAAAGAAATAGAAAATGGTTTGTTGGTAATCATTGTATTTGTTGATGATATCATTTTTGGAGGAAATTATGAAGCTAGTAACAAATTTTAGAATATATGAAGAATGAATTTATGATGAGCATGATAGGAGAAATGAAATTTATCTTAGGATTGTAAATTGTTCAAAGCAAAGAAGGAATCTTTATTTCTCAAACCAAGTATTTGAAAGATTTGTTGAAAAGATTTGGACTAGAAAATTGCAAACCTATTGGAACTCCTATGGTAACTAGCCATGAGTTATCAAGAAAGGATGGGACACCCACTATTGAAAAAAAGATGTACAAATCTATGATTGGAGGATTGCAATATCTAACTCATAGTAGACCTAATATAGAAAATGTAGTTGGAATTGTGGCAAGATTTTTGGCTAATCCTAAAGAATATCACTATGTAGTAGTAAAAACAATATTTAGATATCTGAAAGGGACATCTGATTATGGCATTTGGTATGACAGAAGTAATGATTTTACCCTTTGCACTTAAATTGATGCTAATTGGGCTAGAGATACGGATGATAGAAAAAGAAGTAGTGGAGGAGCATTTTTTCTTGGTGGAAGATTGGTTCATTGGCTAAGCAAGAAACAAGATTGCACTTCACAAAGTACTACAGAGGTAGAATATGTTGTAGCAGCAAACAACTATAATCAAGTTATATGGATGAAGTAGATGATGAAGGATATTGGAATTACATTCAAAGTACTTGTTATTATTTACTATGATAATACAAGCACAATTAACATGTCTAAGAATCATGTTTTGCATTCTAAGACTAAGCACATCTCTATAAAATATCATGTGTTGAAAGAGAAAGTTGCAAAGAAAGAAATCAGACTGGAATACATTAACACTAAGGAACAGATTGTAGACATTTTCACAAAGGCCTTATCAAAGGATACATTTGAGTACCTAAGAGGTATGATTGGGGTTATGCCCCTACCTATTTCAAAATAAAAGATGCAAAAGTGCATCAATCCAAGGAACATAGCACCATTAATAGACTAGACTGAATGCTGATGCTTCCTCAATGGGGGAGTATCTATGATGAACAGAGTCAACAAAGGACTCTTGGTAATTGGTAATTGGTAATTGGTATACAATAGTGTCTTTAGACACTTAAGTTGTTTATGGATTTATATACAAAGTTGTAAAGAAACAAATTGGCTTGTGGTCGTGCTGATAAATTATTGGATGTTTAAGAAAATTGAACCATTTGTGTACTATATTTGACATTGGTGTCAATGTGGGAGAAGTATGGAATGAAAAACATTGTACTACAAGGGAGAAGTGTTGCAATAAAGGATTTGCATGAAGCAAGATTTGATTGATGAAGAGGATTTGAAAAGACTTGTTGGTATTCTTGGAATGTTTTTCATCTATTTTTCCATCAATGCCAAAGGGGGAGATTGTTAGCATGAATGTTGATGCTATGGGGGAGCATTGGAGAACATTGCTATGATGTGTTTGACATTGATGACAACATGGTAATAAGTTTTTAAAATACTGACAGAGCAGTAGACTATGATTTTTGTATTAAGGACAATATATCACTTTTTTGCTTATGCGCAGTTACCAACACATACTACAGTATGTCTTTGTTACATGGTTAAGTGCACAGAACTTCAATCAATAGTGTATGGAATATATAGTTGATCTACAGAGAATCATATATAAACAAGGTATTAGGAAAGCAATTTCTATTGCATGATTGTTATAGTTCATTACAATTGTAGTGAAGGGTTGCACAGTGAATTGGAGATAGTTTACTCACTATTAGTGAAGTCAGATAGTGCGCAGGTATGGAAGTTGCACGTGTGAAAGTTTGTGTATAACTATGGGCTAATAGCATTAATTAAATGTGTATTTCATTCAATTAATGTATGGAAAGCCGACTCAAGGATTTATTATTGAGCATAGTATAAAGGAAAGATGTTTTCCTTGTTTTACAAAAAGAGAAGCAAAGAAGACTTGTGAATTACCAAGCAACAAAGTGATACAAAAGTAGAGTGATCTACCTATGTGTGTAAGTGACCATAAGGGTTATTGTTATTGAGTTTAGAGTTCCAGATCTAATTGCATGATTTGAAGGTGAAGGAGTTTAATGTACTGTATAAAGGAAGAAGTGAAAGCCTGTTACACATCTATTATGCTGAAAGAAACAGTACCGAGGTCGATTGGACAGTGGATTCATTGATCTAATCCTGAAGCTGTTTGGACAATGGGTTCAACTACCTTCTACAACTCCTAATAGGGTTGGCACAACTCCTAACAGGGTTGGCACAACTCCTAATAGGGTTGGAATCTCCTAACAAGGATTCAAAGTCTCCTAATAGGGACTCTTTGTATTAAATGTTGTAATAGACTCCTAATAGGGTCCATCCTCTAACAACGAATATTCATATTAATACATCATTTTGTGAGCATCATTCCCACTGGGGTTTTCCCTATTATCAAGGGTTTCCCTAGTCAACTTATCTAGTGTAATTGTGTATGAGCATCTCTTTATGGTTGTTGTTTATATTGGTTGATTGATCAAGATTGTTTAAGAGGATAAATGTTTTAATTGTCATATAATTAATTCACCCCCTCCCTCTCAGTTATATTGATGACTATTATTTCTAACAATACTTGCCAAAAATGGCTTACAGGACATTCTAGAATATTACAAAATAGGAAGGTTGACCCAAAAATGGTCAAGACACATCCCAAGGTAAGATCTCATCATAAATGTCATGATCAAAATAAATCCCACAAGTTGGCTTGCACCAAAAACATAGAAATCACATCCAAAATGTTGACACTTGGGATTGTTAGAAGTTGTAATCTTTCCTTGGTATGTTTATAAACCAAGGTTAGACCTCCTTTCTTTATTGTTATAATATATTAGGATATAAGCCAAGGTATCCTAATATATTTCTTTTTTGTCCTTTTTCCACTTCATCTTATTTTTTCCTCTAGTGGAATATGTGAGGACAAATATTTATTGTAATTTGTAATTTAGACTATTCCTCCTTAAGAGGAATCTCACACTTGGCCTCACACACTTATGAATGGTGGCATTCATAGACATGGGAGTTATTTTCTAACTCCTCTCTCACATCTCTATTTAAGAGATGACCCTCCTCTCTCATTTCTAATGAGGTTTCTTCCTCTTCTCAATTATTGTATGAGCGGTTGCTCTCTCTCTCACTCTCTTTCTCTCTCTTCTTAGGCTTTTCATGCCTCATTCATAATGTCACAAGGGGTTTTTGTTTGGTTTCCCCTTTTCAAATATCTTGTCTCATGGAGTTGGATCTTGAAGCTTTCTCTCTCCTATCTTATGGTAATATATTTTCATGCATTAACTCGCTTAGATTCTTTCCTGGTATTGCTTATTTACATATTTCTTTTTCCATTTCTAACATGGTATCAGAGCAGTTTAATCTTTGTTTTTGAGTGTTTGCATGAAGGTATGATTCGAAGGAGACTCTTGAGAGAGATTTCACTAATTTCCTTTTTAATCTTCTTAAGTTGGAAGAAATTGAATTTTTTTTTGGGTTTGGTTGGTTTACTGCCAAACCCGATTAACTTCTGTTTGCTCTAATTTGTGTAGGCTTTGTTATATTGTTGATAAAGAAAATAATATAAATTTAAAGATTCACACTCCTAATTTAATAGTATATTCTAGTACAATCTAGTATATTGTTGAGAGAGTTTATTCTAATATATTTCATTTTTTTTAACTAATTTACTTTAGTAGAAAAAATTACTTTTGCTAATATAGGCATCTATTTAAACAACTACTTCTAGTTTTTTAAAGTATTTTCCCTGCATATCGTTGCAAGATTTTTATTCAAAACTTGCCGCACAATTGAAAATTTGTTGCATAAAAGTCGGAAGCCAATTTATCCATTTTCATGCAATGTTTCCCAATTGCTTTTAGCGAGAATGTTATTGAAAACTTGCTTTTACAAAAGTTTCAATTGATTATAATTAGAGTAGAGGCAGATAAATCAGAAGCCCTGATACTGGAGAGAAAACTGAAATCATTGGGGTTAGTATGCCATCTCCAATCACCATGCAAGTACCAAGGAGAACCACCATCAGCAATGCCGTGTGCAAATTTTTGTGCTTTTCAAGAATCCTTTTTACCCTTGATGAATTCTTTGTCTCTGCAGGATATTCCAATTTGTATGTTGAGACGTCCTCATCAACAATCTGACGGTTTGGCAAAAAACTAACATTTGCATGTCTGCATAATAGAGAATATAAGGCAAAAGTCCCACCTTCACCATTATCATCAGCTCTCAGAACTCTAAAGACGTACTTGAACAATGGAACCAAAGTCAAGGTCCAAAAGACATAGGATAAAACACAAAAAATCTCCTCATTGGACTACGAATGCTGAATATTTTCTGCAAGGTGCTCTTGTAAACATATAGATGAGAGATACTCTAATCACCATAGACAAAACCAAGGCTTTGATAAGCTAGGAACAAATCAATCTCCCAATATTGCTTCTTATTTTCCTTAAGCCGATCAATTCCAGCTTCCGGATCCATGTTCAGAAACACCAATGTCCAAGAGCTTTCCAGACCAAATAAAAGAAGCCGAGACAAAATTAATCATTTACAGTGCAAAGTGACCTAAAGCGAATGAGCCACTCCATCGCTAAGCTATTGCACATTCCCAGGTAAGTATGCTCAGTCAATCATGTTTATGTCAAGCATTTGTCTTACATAGAACGAATATAATTGGGCACAGCATCTGGTGAATCAAAGTATTATTTCTCTCCAAACCTTTTGATTTATTAATAAAATTCATAATTATTTCTTACATCTGTTGATAGGATTCTATCTTTTTGTTTCAATTTAAATCATTATTCTAACGTTTTATTTTGCAAGATATTATCAATTTTTTTTCAAACTCTTAATCATAGCTCTGTGCTGCTGCTTTGGCTCTGAGGTGTGCCCTACGGCAGTTTTCTAAGCACGAGATTCTTCGATTGGCTGTACATTTTTTTTACTTAACCTGTGTTACATGTCAGAATCAACAGCTGGGGATAGGTTCAGCTTTCATTTTTTGGTTTAGCTCGTAATCCTCCTTTTTAGTCATTTGCCATCATTATAGCTGTCAGAACCTTTTTTCTAGATTTCAATTATTCTTTTGTTATAATCATGGCCACCAACTATAATTATACTATGTTTTTTTTTAACATATTATTATTCTTTAATAGTAAGAAAATGCAGTATTTTTTAAAAATCTTATGATATTGTGACATTCTCATATTCTTTGATATTATGATATTTTGTTTTTTTTTTTTGGAAGAATTCCACAACTGAAAAAGGTAATTATGTTTATTTTCTTTAATTCATCCTATGCATTTCATATATATTATCACTGGACAATATTCACAAACTTTTTAAATTATTAGTTTGCTCCACATGTGTCACCCTGGAAGTTATCACATTGACCATTTTTTATTACTTACTACGTTGGTAATGATTTTCATTATATTTGAATAACAAATATTAACTATTTTTTTAACTTAAAAACATTGTAATTTATAATTTGATTTGGATACTATTTCAATAAAAAAATTAGAGTAATCATTTATATATATATCTTTGTTTGAGTAATAATGTTTATTATATTTTCATTTAAGACTATATGTTTATTTTTTGATTAAATTCATGCTTATTGATGGTGATACTAAATTGCTTTAGTTCTCTCTAAGATAGTCTATTCCAAATTAAAAAATGCTTTAAGGTGAGATAAGGTGATCTTTTGCATGACATGAGTTAAAGCCTATAGTATAATTATTAATATTATGATAAATTATCTTGTCTTATACTCAATTTTAGTTGTCTCACTTTATTAAAAGTTACTTTTCATATATCTTTGGTGCCTAAAGAGGGGATCTATTTATTTCAAAATTTTACAATTTTTTCTAACTCTTCCAATGTATTTACTTTATGTAAAGTATTTATGTTCCATCGGCCATTTGGCTTTCATGCAAGTTAGCTATGACCCTATTTTCCATTATTTTAATTATGAGATTTCATACCATGATGTTTCAAGCATATTTATTCAAGTATATATGGGTGCACACGTATATACCTAGATAAATATACAAACTATTGTGACTGCAATGATTATTAAAGTCTCTTGTATATTCTTGTCTCAAATGAACATGTTCAAATTTACAAATGAATTAAGTACCCATGTTACCCTAAATGGAGTTTTATACCTGATATCCATATATTGTTTATTTCTCATTGATCTTCCTTGGATACCAGCATTTACCTCAATTTTGTTTGGATTATGACTTATCTTACACTATTGCCTTCAATTGTACTATGATCTATTGATTTGCACCTAGGTTGTGCATGTGTATGCTTTTATAGCATCATTCTATGCCCATGGTGGCACTTTATGGTTTTATACCATTGATTTACATGATTTATATGATTTTTTTTTTTTAAGTTGCATAGGGAGCCAAAAAAAAAAAATTCAAGATTAACTATGTAGGTCCCCTCAGTAAAACTGATACATAGTTTCTTTATCTGGCCCATGGAGTATCCCTCCATCCTATATTGGCGTGCACTCATTTTATATGGAGTTCCCCTCCACTTGATCTTATTTGTTCTACTTCAAAAGGATTGATATTTATATGGAGTTTCCCTCCATTTGGTTCTATTGATGGTACAAAAAAGTTTGATCAATGTTCTCAATAAAAGTATATTATACTAATGTACTAATGACCACAGACAAGGCCAACTAATGATACTTGCATCAATCATGTGGATATAGACAGTCCACTTAATGAATCATCTCACACACTTATGAATGGTGGCAATCATAGACATGGGAGTTATTTTCTAACTCCTCTCTCACATTTCTATTTAAGAGATGACCCTCCTCTCTCATTTCTAATGAGGTTTCTTCCTCTTCTCAATTATTGTATGAGCGATTGCTCTCTCTCTCACTCTCTTTCTCTCTCTTCTTAGGCTTTTCATGCCTCATTCATAATGTCACAAGGGGTTTTCTTTGCTTTCCCCTTTTCAAATATCTTGTCTCATGGAGTTGGATCTTGAAGCTTTCTCTCTCCTATCTTATGGTAATATCTTTTCATGCATTAACTTTCTTATATTCTTTCCTGGTATTGCTTATTTACATATTTCTTTTTCCATTTCTAACAGGGATAAATAAGAAATTTTGGCACATGAAGAGTCACTCAGCACACACTATGGAACTTGGCACACACTACAAAGTAAAATGGGATAACACGCTAACCCATGGGATAACCTCACCTCGGCTTACACTGCAAAATTACTAGCACTCAACAATTGTAGCAACTCAACAGCAACCAACAGAATTAGCAAGATAACGTGACGGTCAAGATGCTCCTGCATCAAATTCCTAGCACTTATTTGAATTTGTCCCATGCAAATTGTTTTAACTTTTCTTCTACAATGACCCATTTATTTCGTGGAGTTGACTTGGAATAAGAATTGCCAAATTTTGGAATTGCCATCTTCTAAGTTTGTTTTCAAAATATTAAAAATGGATTAAGAATTTGTTAGTTCCCATTAATCCCTTGAAACAAGGATTTGAATTTTCCATCTAAATAAGTTGGTGCAAGGAGGGATGTGAACAACTAGGACCAAAGACACACCCAACTATCCAACCACCTTGTTGAGTTAACACAATGGAAGAAAACAATACTAGGAACAACACCAAGGAGAAAGAGAACAAAACACTTTATTGATTCATCAAATTACCAGCATAAATGCCTAGTTGTAAGGCCTTCTAGGTTGTGACCAAATACAAAATACAACTTCAAGATCCACAATCCAGCTTTAAATTTGCACTTCTAGACACATTTGTCTTGAACTATCTAAACTTCCCTCAAAATTAAACCAAATACCTCTACTTATACTTGCCAAAATGTCTTACAAAAGATTTTAGGTCATTACATAATAGAAAGGATAACCTTAAAATAGTCAACACTCATCCCTAGACAATATCATATCATTAAATTCATAGTCCAAACTAAATACAAGAGTCAAATTAGACTAAGAACCAACCATAGACTAAGAACCAAGAATGAAAAACTTGATCAAAGAAGAACTTGAGCATTAACAAATATCAGGTTCACTTGGCACATGAAGGAGTACTTAGCCAACACTAGACAACTCGATAGTAAGTGGAACTCGATTGTAACTAGAACTCTGTAGTAACTAAAACTCAAAAACAACTGAAATTCGGCAGCAACTGGAACTCGGTAGTAACTAGCACTTGGTAGTAACTGGCACTCAATAGTAACTGAAAAGATGAGCTAAAAATGAGCAAGATTATAAAGCAACCTAGGATGATCTTGCATCAAACAACCAAGGTTAAAAGAAATGATTCTCTTGAATCATGCAAGTATCACAACCTAAGCTAAATCCAACCCAAATTTAGAAATCCATGTAGCATCTTCAACTGGTCTATTCTTCCACTTCACCAAATACTCATAGTAATATATTCCTCTTGTGCTCTTACCAATTGTATGATCCAATACATGTTCAACCTCTTCAATCTGCTTCTTAGGATAATCATCTGATACAACTTCATCATCTGATTCATGGTACTTATATAGATCGGCAATATTGAATGTAGGAGATATGTCGATGTCATCAAGTAACTCGAGTTTATAAGCATTACCACTATCAACCTTCATCAAGATCTTACAAGGTCAAAACTTCTTCATCTTTAGCTTATTGTATGTTCCAATAGGAAATCTGCCTTTCTTCAAATGAATCATCACCTCATCACCAACTTCAAAAACATGATGTCTTCTAGACTTATCACCATTCTCCTTGTACTTATGATTACTTTGTTCCAACTTCATTTTCAATTCCTCATGCAAAGACTTCATAAAACCAAAAAAAAAATCTCCTTCAACACTTCTTTTCTCTTCACTAGCAACATCCCTCAAATATGATGTTTCTCTAGGTTGTATTCTAGTAACAATCTCAAAAGAGGAAGTGCTAAGCTTTGGGGTCCCCTCAAAACCTGCTTTTACCGTAATCTAAAACAATCTCAAAAGAAGTTTTCTCTGTACTCCAATTCATATAATTATTATATCCAAACTCAACTTATGTCAATATCATATCCTAATTACTTAGTTTATCTCCAATTAAACATCTTAACAAATCACCCAAGCTTCTATTCACAACCTCTATTTGTCCATCTATCTATGGATGGAATGTAAAACTAAATTTCAACTCAGTACCTATCTTCTTCCATAAAGTCCTCCAAAAATAGCTAACAAACTTGTTGTCTCTATTAGAAATAATACTTTTTGGTAATCTATGCAATCTAACAATCTCTTTGAACAAAATCTCAACAAAATGCACAACATCTAATGTCTTCTTACATGATATGAAATAAACCATTTTAAAAAATCTATCCACAACAACAAATATGGAATCACACCCTCTTGTTGTCTTAGGCAATCCAAGATCAAAATCCATGTTGATTTCACTCCAAGGTGTTGATATAAGATTGATACAAGTTTGAAGGTGTGTTTTAATCATTATTTTGTCACTAATGTCAAACCTGCTACTTGATGGTAAGACAACTGCTTAATTAATTTGAGTACTATCATTTATTTGATTGATGAAGAGAATTTGATCAAATGTGGTAATAAGAGCACCTAGAGGAAAGGTTGAGTTATGGTAAGTAAAAGGAGTACAAAGATTTGTTAAGACAGTGATGATATGGTGCATTGATTATCTACTTAAGGTTGCAAAGGTTGGATACACTGACTAAGTCTAGAAGAACAAGTAAGAAGAATTAAGTCTACCAAGCTTGATAGAGTGGACAATAGGTGTCGAGCAAAGTTAGTGCAAGCCGAGTAGAAAATTAGTTCGAGCTGAGCAAAGTGAAAGTTTAGTGTGTGTTGAGTGATACAATGTAAGTCAAGTAAAGTTTAGTTGATGTTGAGCACTAGTAAAATTTAGTGTTTTTCGAGCTATCTAGTTGAAGATGAGTAAAAGAACAATATGGAAGCCGAGTGACAACATATTGATGTTGAGTGCCAGTATTCATGTTAAATTGTAGATTTGACAAATCTGAGCTGACTATTTTGTTTTCTTGAATTTTGTGAAGCATGTGGAAGACAACTATGATGAGTTAGTGGCACATAATTCATGGTAAACCATTTTGAGGTAAATTCAAATAGGATTGAAGGAGAAGTTTCTAGAAGGGACTCAAATGAAAAGATGGGTACATTCATTAAATCCTACCTAATCTTACCTAACCCTAAAATGGTTGATTGAGTTTGAACGAAAAAAGATATTAATTCTCTACATATAGAGATGGTTGGTCAAAAGCAAAGTTGGTCATGTTCGAGAATCCAAGTTAGACAAGAGGTCTAATGTATTGCTTCATTCAGTGACTGAATAGAAGAGACTATTATTGGAAAGCAAAGCAAGAAGGCTTAAGAGTATGGATGCTTGAAGGGTGAACAAGCTATCAGAGTTAAAGTGTGTGAAAGTCAAGTATAATGGAGGATTGAAATAGAGATTTGTAATTTGTTATCAAATCAAGCCTTACTATTACTTTTTAATTATTATATTAGTCTAGGATAAATCCTTTAGATTAAGGTTGATCTAACAGTCATTTGTAAATCCTTTAATTGGGTGACATTCTAAGTGAATGGTCTAAATTCCTCTAACAAGGCTCACTCCTAATAGGGTGAATGAAATTCTCTAACTAGGTCACATTTAACAGTGTGTATTGCAACCTTTAACAAGGTTGGCCTTTCATAGAACATCACTTCAGAAGAGTGAGAATGAGTAGCATGTTACTAGTGATTTTTCCCAAATTGGGTTTCCACGTAAAATCCTTGTGTCAAATGTGTTATTGAATATGTTATGTTTCATGCTTACATTTTTTCAAAAGTTTTTTTGACCTAGGAAACCTACAAGTTTAAAAAGTTGTATGATCTAATGGATGCATGCATGAATATTTTTTATCGTTATGGGTTCACTAAGTTGTGTAAAGTTTTATTTGTACATTTGAACCTTGGATAAATTATTCACCCCCCTCTCAGTTATTCTAAAAGAATTCCCACAATTGGTATTAGAGCTATCTACTTAAGAGAACTAGTTTGAAGGTACTAGAAGCAAAAGATCAAGATGTCAAGAAGAGAGGTAGCCAAGCTTAATAAGGAGAATTTCCCTACATGGTAGAGTCTGATGAAGCTACACCTAGGAGGTCTTGGAGACCATGCACAATCTACCATCACCACTAAGCATGTTGACCCTACTAGAGCCCCCATTGTTGGTGACTTGAAGAAGAAGAAATAACATAACTAGGCAATGTTGGAGATTACCTCTACAATAAGTTATGTTGATTTTGATGATATTAAAGGCCATGATAGTACAAAGAAGATGTGGGATGCACTTCAAACCATCTATGGAGGAGATAAAAATGTCTTGAGAGCCAAATCTGAAAGTCTTAGAGGTAAGTTTGATGATATGAGAATGGAGGAAGGTGAGAATGTTGCTCAATATTGCTCTGGAATAATAGATGTTGTTGATGCTATAAGAGGAGCTATTGGTACTATAGATGATGATATTGTATTAAGCAAAGTTTTGAGAACACTATTGCCCATCTATGCTATTAGAGTTTTTGCAATACAAAAACTGAGATGTATACTAGATTCTAATCTGACTCTTGAAGGTCTAGTAAGTAGGCTCATTACTTTTGAGCTATCTAATTTTGATAATTTCAAATATAACAACATTAAATCTGCTATCAAAGCTAAGCTATCATTGAAGGAATCTAATGAGAATAAAAAGAAAAAGGTAAAATATGTTTCCAGTGATAGTGATACAGATAAGGAAGATGTAGAATAGCTTGAAGCAATAATAGCAAGGAGATTTCACTGAGGTAAAGGAAAATACAAAGGTAAGTTACCTATCATGTGTTTCAATTGCAATGATTTTGGTCATATTGCTACTAGATGTCCACAGAAGAAGAACATTAGAATTGGAGACAAATACAGAAGTAGAAGAGATGAGGACAACAAAGATTACAAAGACAAAGGCAATAAGTTTTACTACATTACAGAAGAGGAAACTAAAGATGAATCAAACGATCATGAATGAAGTGGTGTATGTTGCAATGAAGAATGATTCTGACAAGGATGAGGCAATTACACTAGTGTCTTGTGTGAACAAGAATGATAGATGGATCATTGATAGTGGGTGTCATCATCACATGACTGGGGATAAAAGTAATTCATTACCTTGAATTATTATGATGGAAATAGTGTAAGCTGTGGTAATGATGCACCCTGTCTAATAAAAGGTAAAGGATTTATCAAACTCATAGAAAAGATTATGTATGATAATGCTTACTATGTTGAAGGACTTAACTATAATTTGTTGAATGTGTCACAATTGAACAATTCAGGTTGCAAGGTTGGGTTTGAGAACAAGATAGCTAAGATATATGACACTAATGGAAAGCTAATTGGAAAAGGTGATCAAACTAGAGGTAATCTATTCTACCTTGATATAAATGATGCTAGTTGTCTTGTAGAATTTTATGATGTGTAGTTATGGAACAAGAGGTTATGTCATGTTAACTTCAATAACTTAGTTAGTATCAGTAACATGAAGAGAGTTAGAGGCTTACCTAAGTTGAAGAAACCTAACAATATAATTTGTAAACAATGTCAGTTAGGCAAAATGACAAAATATAGTTTTAAGAGTAAGACTCACACCTTTAAAAAAAATTTGGACATTTTTCATACTAACTTATGTGGACCAATTGAAGTGCAAAGCTACAAAGGAGATAAGTACATTATGCTATTTGTTGATGACTATTCTAAGATGATGACAGCTACATTTTTGAAACATAAATCTGATGCTTTCCAAATGTTTAAGTAGTACTTAGCAAGAGTTGAGAAGGAAACAAGCCAAAGCCTAAAATGTTTGAGATCTGACAAAGGGGGATCATTATCAAATGAGTTTGAGATGTTTTGTAATGAAAAAGGAATCAAAACATAGACCTCTACACCTAAGACCCCTCCACAAAATGGAATTGTTGAAAGGAGGAACATGTTTGTAATGGACTGTGCTAAGACCCTCATAATGGAGAAGAATGTTGCTTTGAAATATTGGGGAGAGGCTATAAGTATAAATATTTATACCTTGAACCATGTACTTTCAACACCTTTTGAATTATGGTATGGATACTCACCAAATGTAAAACATTTTAAGGTATTTGGAAACAAGTGTTATATTCTCAAAGATAATAAGAATGAAAAATTTGATGTTAAAAGTGAAGAAGGTATATTCCTCAGTTATTCCATGAGAAGTAAAGCTTATAAGTGTTTAAATACTAACACTAACAAAGTTGTGGAAAGTGCAAATGTGAAATTTGATGAATACATAGAGGTACATGAGGTTGAACCTAAGAAGGAACCAAAGGAATACAAATCTTTTGTATACTTTAATGAAGGAATGTCTAATGGTGATGATGTAAACCAAGTTGTTAAGTAACAAAGAGTTTGAGTGACTATTGAGTCACACACAATGAATGTTGAGTTGCATTTAGGAACCGAGTCACATGTGGATATCGAACAAAAGTCAGGTGCATAGTCAAGTGTCGAGTTGCCGAATGAAGCTGAGGTACATTCTGATTCTAAGATTAGTGTACATGAAAGAGATGTTGAAATAGTAGATAGAGAAGCACGTAGTGATTCAGAAGTTGACAAACCTAATAAGGAAAATAGAGAAGAACCAAGATTGTCAAAGTATGTTAAAAGACATCACCCTGCTGCACAAATGATTGGAGATAAAGATACAAGACAAATGACAAGAAACAAGCTCATAAGTGATACATGTTTGCTTAGCATGCATGAACCTAAAATAGTGAAAGATGTCTTAGAAGATGAGGATTGGAGTAAAGCTATGAGAGAAGAGATTGAATAGATTGAGAAAAACAAAACATGGACTTTAGTTCTTAGACCAAAAGATAAAAATGTGATTGGCACCAAGTGAGTGCACATAAATAAGTTAGATGAAAATGGTGAAATCACAAGGAATAAGGCAAGATTAGTCTACAAAGGATATGCACAAGAAGAAGGTATTGACTATGGAGAAACATTTGCCCTTGTTGCAAGATTGGAAGGAGTAAGAACTCTACTTTCTTACTTTGTATACAAAGGTTTCAAAGTTTACCAAATGGATGTTAAATATGCATTTTTGAATGATATATTAGAAGAAGAGGTCTATATAGAACAACTGGAAGGATTTGTTGATGCTAACAACAAAAATATGGTATGTAGACTACACAAAGCTTTATATGGTTTAAAGCAAGCACCAAGAGCATGTCATGAAAGGCTTCACAACTATCTTGTGAAGATAGGATTTGAGAGGACTGATGATAACAACAATTTGTACTTAAAGACTGGAAAAAGACAAAGGCATTTTACTATTAGAAATTTTTGTAGATGATATCATATTTGGAGGTCAAGGTACTTTATGCAAAGCATTTACAAATGAAATGAAGAAAGAATTTGTGATGTCTATGTTTGGAGAGATCAAGTTCTTTGTGGGTTTGCAAGTACATTAGATGAAATGTGGTATATACATCACTCAAGCTAAGTATGTTGTTAGAAAGGTTAATCTTTCCTTGGATATATTAATTGGGATATTCCAAGGGTCCCTAAATATAGTTTGTCCTCTTGTACACATGTGGAGGACATGTCATTGTTTGTCCTTTGTTCCACATGTAAGGACAACTCTTGTTTATCTCTTTATTTATTTTATCCTCCTTAAGAGGATTGTGACACTTTGCACACACCTATTATGAATGTGGCATTCATAGAAATGGGAGTTACAAATGCAACTCCTCTCTCATCTCTATATAAGAGGTGCTCCTCCTTCTTTCTTCAACACACTCTTAGCACTTGATGTTATTGTATTGAGCTACTTTTGCTCCAACACTCTCTCTCTCTCTCTCTCTTCTCTAGGCATTTGCCTTCATTCATAATACTCACAAGGGGTTTTCTTTGCTTTCCCCTTATAAATCCTTGTCTCCATTGTTGAACCATCTTGGTGTATGCTCTTGGAGTTTGCTTATCTTATGGTAACATTGTTTCACACTTAACTTACTTGGATTGTTACTCGTTCCTTGCTCAACATTATCATTTCTTACATGGTATCAGAGCTTGGCTATCTAATCCGTGTTTTAAGTTTTGTGGTGAAGGTTGCCATTCATTGGAGCACACCTTATTTGGAGACATTATTGAGAGAAGAAGTTTGTGTTGTGATTTTAGCTCTTTTTAACAAATCTTGTGTATGCAGGTTTCATTTTTTTTTACTAACCCTCTTTGGAAGGCTTGCCGCCAAAGGGTTTTCTTGTAAAGTTTCATATTTTTTTACTAACCCTCTTTGGAAGGCTTGCCGCCAAAAGGGTTTTCTTGTTAAATTTCAATTTTTTTTCCTTGTTTTGGATGGCATGCCGCCAAAACAAGAAGTATTACATGAGTAAAGTTTTAAATAACTCTCTAATTTTTATACTCCTTTTAAACAAAAATTTTCCTACTCTTTAAAAAAAAATTTAATATATTCTTCTATATTTATTTATTGTATGCTCTTGAAAATTTCAAGCATACAACATACATGTTTTTATAGGATTTTCATCCTTATAAATCTAATAACTTTGTTGTTTTTTAAAGCACACATTTTTTTTTTTTTTTGCATTGCATTTGTTGGGCGGCTGCGCCACCCGCGCGCCACCCCCGCGCCGTCGCGTGACACCCTCACGCCGCGCGTCACCAGTAGCGCCGCCGCGCCACTGCGTGACACCGTCACGAGCCAGTAGCACTGCCGCGCGACACCCTCACATCGCGCGTCACCAGTAGCGCCGCCGCGTGACACCGCCGCGAGCCAACCGCGTCACCAGTAGCGCTGTCGCACCGCCGCGCGACACCCACACGCCACCGCGAGCCAGTTGCACCGCCGCGCACCACCGCGCGCCACCAGTAACACCGCCGCGAGTCTGCAACGCCGCCGACGCCCTCTTCACTGCGAGATCTGCAACTCCGTCGATGCCCTCTTCACTGCCACATGCAAAATAAACCCCGTTCCACCGCTTCCGCCGCCCCCACAACACCTGGCGTAAACCTTTCGGCGCGGCCTGCGTCCAGGCCACGCGGCAACCGCCGCTTGCGCAGCCACGCCCGCATCCATATCCTCTTCGCATCTTTTTTTAAACTCTATAACCCCGCCATTTCCACCGACCAGGGCCGACCAACTCCTCCGCCCTTTGGCCACGCGGCAGCCACCGCCAGAGCTCCGCTCCCCCTTTCTAAACCATTTTTTAAATTTTCCCCCTCTTTGCCCACCTTTTTCATTTGTTCAAATCTTGTTTTATTTATTAAAATAAAAAAACAATAACAAAACCATAAAACATGTTTTTTCTTGTTTTCTCTCACATAAATAATTGAAATTAAAAATATATATATATTCTCAATTTTATATATTAAAAAAAAAAAAAAAAAAAACATATTTTTTTCTCAATTAATAAAATTAAAAAAAAAATTCTCAATTAACAAAAAAAATTTTCAATTAACTTGATTTTCAAATTAAAGATTTTTTTTAAATTAAAAAAAGGGCAATTTTTTTAATCATGTCAACCTTAATTCCAGAAATAAAACTTAATTATTCTAATTATCATTCTTGGAAAACTCATATCTCATTTATTTTTCGTTTTAAACACCTCTTCGAAATAGCCACTGACCCTTCTCTTGAACCCGGTTCAACGGCTACTCAAGACGAGAAAGATACTTGGAAAGCTAAAAATGAAGAAGCTTTAGGGTTAATTGGTATTTCCATTATTCCAGATTTATATGTGTTAGTTGCTCACTGTTCTAAAGCTCATGATGCATGGTCCATCTTACAAACCAAGTATGACAGTGGAGATGAATACCGCAAAATACAGTTGCAGGATCAACTTGAAGATCTCAGGTATGCAGATTTTAAAAGTATGGATGAATTTCTCTTAAAATTTGATTCTCTTAAAAGCCAAATTATGGCCTTAGGTGTTCGATTAGAGGACATTCGTTTAATTCATCTTATTCTTAAAAAATGTCTTCCTCGACAGTTTCAACAGTTTATAACTAATATTCATGCACAGCTTGCTATTCCTACTTTAACTTCTCAGTTAACTTATGTTATTTTTCAAACTTTATTAAGACAAGAAGAAGCTAAGCTAATTCAGTTTGGTACCCTTAAATCAACTGAACATGCATTTGTATCTAGAAATTCAACTAATAATTTTTGTTCCAATAATAATAATCATAATCACAAACAATATAATACTAATTCAAATAATTCCAACAATAAATTTCATGCCAAATATAATAATAATACCAATCATCCTAATAATACTCGTAATACTAATAATCAAAGGAACCATTCCAATTCCAAACCTCATTGTTCTTATTGTGGCAAAGATGGTCATATTGTCAATAACTGTTTTAAAAAGCAAAATGATAAAAAAACCTATGAATAATAGTAACAATCATCAAACCTCGAACCATAAAAAAGGTAACTCGACTGGTTCTAATCCTCATCATGCTTTTACTTGTAGCTTTAATCTTTGCCGACCTTTAGAGTGGATTGTTGACAGTGGTGCATCACAACATGTCACTTCTCATAAAGAAATTTTTGATTCTTTACAACCTGATATTGCTAACATTCCTATTCAGTTAGCTAATAATCAGACTTGTAAAGTTGAAGGATTAGGTGATGTTACTATTCCTAATGGTAAATTGCATGATGTTTTATATGTACCTGACTTGAAAACTAATCTGCTTTCTGTTTCACAGTTATGTTAGAACTATAAAGTTGAATTCTACAAAGATACATGTTATATCATAGATCCTCAAACTCTCAAAGTGATTGCTCATGCTAAAATGGATAATGACAATTTGTTTAAATTCCATGAATTTTCTAGTTCATGATATTCTTTACATACTTCTATTGATTTCAATATATGGCATGAAAGACTTGGTCATTTAAATTCTGATTATATTACTTTCATGCAAAAGCATAATATGGTTGATGGCTTGCCTCACATTATACCTTCCAAGATTGCCTGTACAGGTTGTATGAGTGGTAAGATGCATAGGGAGCCCTTTCCAAGTGGAAAATCATGGCGAGTAACTCATAAGTTGCATCTTGTCCATAGTGATCTTTTGGGCCCCATGGAGAATACCTCCATCCAAGGTTCTCGGTATGCACTTACCTTTGTTGATGATTTTTCTAGACGAACTTGGATCTATTTTTTGCATAGCAAGGATCAAGTCCTTGATATATTTATTGAATTTCAGTTATATGTTGAAAGGCAATCTGGGTATAAACTTAAAATTCTTAGAACTGATAATGGGAAGGAATATGTGAATAATGCTTTTCATTCTTATTTGAAATCATGTGGAATTAAGCACGAGCTTACTATTCCTTATACACCACAACAAAATGGTGTGGCGAAAAGAAAGCATCGAACCATTGTTGAAATGGCTAGAAGCATGTTGCATGCTAAGAATTTGCATTATAAATTTTGGGCTGAAGCCATGTTTTGTGCAACTTATATTCTTAATCGGACTCCTACCAAAGCTCTCAAGGCTATCACTCCAAAAGAGGCTTGGTCTGGTAGGAAACCAAATTTACATCATTTACGGATATTTGGTTCTATTGCTTATGTTCATACGCCTAAACAGAAAAGGCATAAATTAGATGCTAAGTCATCTCCTTATATGTTTGTTGGCTATGATGAAAACACTAAGGGTTATCGTGTTTATGATTCCACTACTAACAAAGTTCAAGTTGCTAGAGATGTTTGTATTGCAGAAAATGGAGTTCATGATTGCTCTACTACACATGATGAAGAATTCAGTGGCACTAAAATTGTGCTGGTGGAGGACCAACCTCCTTCTCTTAACCCTACTCTTTCTCTTAATCCTTCAAATCAAGTACCATCGATTATTTCTGCTCCTACAACTCATGATACTCAAGTAGATACTACTGATACTTTTATTACTAATGATTCTTCCTCTAGTGATAATTCCATTACAACTAAACGTAAACCTAAATGGGCTCAAAACCTAATCAATGAAGCTGATGATTATATTTCTAAATCTGGTGGAATTAAACATAGAAGGATTAATTATTATAATTATGCTTTGATGACTACTATTATGAATTCTAACGATCCTAAGTCTTTTGATCAAGCTAACTCTCAACCTCATTGGCAGAAAGCCATGCAAGAGGAATATGATTCTTTACTTGCTAATCAAACTTGGGACTTAGTCAAATTACCTCATGGAAAGAATATAGTTTCATGTAAATGGTTATACGAAACAAAATTGAATACTAATAATGAAATTAGTAAATTTAAGGCTAGACTAGTTGCTAGAGGTTTTTCACAAATTGAAGGATTAGACTATAATGAAACTTTTGCTCCTGTTGCTAAGATGCCTACTATCAAATTAGTTCTTGCTTTAGCATCTAAAATGAATTGGCCCATTCATCAAATGGATGTTAAAAATGCCTTCTTAAATGGTGATTTACATGAAGAAATCTATATGGCTCAACCTCCTGGATTTGTTAAGAAAGGTAGTGAAAATCTGGTTTGCAAATTGAACAAATCTATTTATGGTCTTAAACAATCACCTAGAGAATGGTATTCTAAAATTAATTCTTTCTTTGTTTCTCAAGGTTTTACTAGAAGTAAGAATGATCCTAATTTGTATATTAAACATACTAACGATGATATTATCATTGTTATTGTTTATGTAGATGATCTAATACTCACTTCTAGTTCAGACGCTTTGATTTCTGATATCAAATTCCAACTTAAAACAAAAAATTTAGATGACAGACTTAGGTATCTTACATTATTTCTTAGGTATGCAAATTTTTCAAACTCCTAAAGGTATCTTTGTTTCTCAAAGCAAGTATGCTTATGATCTTTTAGAAAAATTTAAGATGAATGAATCTAACCATGTTTCAATTCCATGTGAATTAGGTACTAAATTAATGACTGATATGAATACTCCTTTTGTTGATGAAACTTTGTATAGACAGTTGGTAGGAAGTTTAAATTATTTAACTCTTACTAGACCTGATATTGCTTATAGTGTTGGTTTAGTTTCTCGATTTATGTCTAAACCTCAACAAACTCATTTTAAAGTTGTTAAACCCATCTTAAGGTACATTAAAGGAACTATTAATATGGGATTATTTTATGATGCAATTTCTGAATTTATTTTACATGGCTATACTGATTCCGATCTAGGTGGAGATCCCAATGATGGGAAATCCACTTGTGGTTATTTTTTCTTTGTTGGTTCAGGTCCAATTTCTTGGAAAAGCAAAAAAGAACACTCTATTTCCCTATGCTCAACTGAAGCTGAATACAAAGGTTGTACCAATGCCGCTAAGGAAGCTTTGTGGATTCAAAGACTTCTTAACGATTTGGGTCTACCTCAATAATCACCTACACCTATACATTGTGACAATCAAAGTGCTATTGCCTTGGCAAAGAATCTAGTGTATCATGCATGAACCAAACATATTTCACTTCAACATCACTTCATTCGAGAACAAGTTGAAGACAATCAAATTATTCTTCTTTATTGTAAAGGAGAAGATCAAGTGGCTGATATTTTAACCAAACCACTTTCTAAAGAGAGATTTCAGTTCCATTGTAAAAATTTGGGTTTACAACCCGTTGATGTAAACTCCCCAAGTAAAGATTAAGGGGGGGTGTTAGAAAGGTTAATATTTCCTTGGATATATTAATTGGGGTATTCCAAAGGTCCCTAAATATAGTTTGTCCTCTTGTACACATGTGGAGGACATGTCATTGTTTGTCCTTTGTTCCACATGTAAGGACAACTCTTGTTTATCTCTTTATTTAGTTTATCCTCCTTAAGAGGATTGTGACACTTTGCACACACCTATTATGAATGTGGCATTCATAGAAATGGGAGTTACAAATGCAACTCCTCTCCCATCTCTATATAAGAGATGCTCCTCCTTCTTTCTTCAACACACTCTTAGCAGTTGATGTTATTGTATTGAGCTACTTTTGCTCCAACACTCTCTCTCTCTCTTCTCTAGGCATTTTCCTTCATTCATAATACTCACAAGGGGTTTTATTTTCTTTCCCCTTATAAATCCTTGTCTCCATTGTTGAACCATCTTGGTGTATGCTCTTGGAGTTTGCTTATCTTATGGTAACATTGTTTCACACTTAACTTACTTGGATTGTTTCTCGTTCCTTGCTCAACATTATCATTTCTTACATATGTAAAGGAGATATTGAAAACTTTTGGATTGGAAGATTCCAAGCTAGTAAGCACACCTATGGAAAAGAATGATGATTCAGTTGAAGTGAATCAAACATTATACAAGTCTATGATTGGAAAACTGCAATATGTTGTACATAGTAGACCTAACATTGCATTATCTGTTGGGGTAGTTGCAAAATTCTCTACTAATCCTAGGGAGAATCATTTGATGGTAGTTAAAAGAATAATGAGATATTTGAAAGGAACTGTAGACTATGGTCTATACTACAAGAAAAATGAGAAGTTTGACTTGAGAGCCTACACTAATGCTTATTGGTCTAGAAATATTGATGATAGAAAAAACACTAGTGGAGGAGCATTTTTCTTGGGAAAAAAAGACTAGTTACATGGACTAGCAAAAAAAAACTACATATCTCAATTTACTCTTGAAGTTGAATATGTTGCTACTACAGTAAATTGTACAAACATTATATGGATCAAACAACTACTCAAAGGTATGAAGGAAGAAATCATTGAACCTATGATACTTTATTGTGATAGTACAAGTGCTATAAATATATCAAAGAACCCTGTGATGCACACAAAGACTAAGCACATTGCAATGAATTATCATTACTTGAGAGAGCTAGTTCAAGAAAAAGAGGTGAAGATGGAATATGTGAATACAAAAGAGAAAATAGCTTATATCTTCACAAAAACATTACCTAAGGATGCTCATGAGTATCTATGTAATGTCCCCATTTTGGAGGAATTAATTATTTATAAAGTTATCGATAAAAATATATATTATAAGGTAACTTTATATTTAATTAAGTGATATATCTTATAAAGTCATTAAATTAAATAATGTTCTAGAGGTTGCTGGAAGGAGCAGAGAAATAATTAAAAAAAGAGGCCAACATATCAAGGAAAAAAGAATAAATAGGCATTGAGGGCTCATTGCCTATCATTGAGATTTATTATTGATTTTTGTTGATGTGCATTGTGGAGCCTAGAGTTTCTGCAAGTAGTCACAATTGGCCATTAAGAATGAAAACTCTCAATCGGTATGCAATTTTGAGGGTGTGAAAGATCACCTGAATTATTGCAGCTGTGGGAAGGATATTTCAATCCTTTCACTTGTGTTTAATTGCTAGTTTGGAGTTTCAAGTGGAGTTGCACTTTCACCATATCATCTTCAATAGTCAGTCTCTAGTATCTGATCAATCCAGGTTCTTCATTTTAGTTTGTAGTTGTAACAAGTTCTCAATTGTATAAAACCAATTAGGGTTTGTCTGTAATGTGCCATGTCACAATGTTTCGGTGCTAAAAATTGACATATCATTTGTAAAAACATTTGGTTTTCATTGAATGAATACATTGGCACAATTATTTCCTTATTTCAAAAATATACTTTAGCAATGTATTAAATTTAGGGTTTTGTTTAATGGCCTATTGGAAAGGGTCTTTACAGTGGTATTAGAGCAGGTTTCCTGCTAGCCTGATAGGGTTTATCCAGCCAATTTACATAGGGAACTAGCATAACTAAGAATATGGCTGAGAGACATTCTCAAAGCCCATCTAGAAGTGTGCAAGATGATGAGACTTTATAGCATCAGGAGAGGCTTCTACAGTCAATATAGGCAAGTACATAGGGAATGATGGTTATGATGCAACATTTGATTGGGGAAAATAGGAGAACTAATCATGATACTGACCAAAATGATAGGAGCATAGCAAGATCACAACATAGGACACGGTTTGGAACAGCTGACAGACCCACACATCCTACATTCAAGGAAGAAACTCCAGCATGCACACTTGATGCTATGGTAACAGATATCGTAGATGAACTTTGACAAGCAAGGAAAGAGTGGGATTCGTTACCAACATATGTACAAGATGGGTGGACATTTGACAGGTACCTAAACTACAGAGTTGCCAGGCAGAAGCAGGCAGATAAACATAGTGAGTTGCAACAGGTCACCAACAAGTTGGTATTACCCACATTTGATGGCAGTGAAAAAATGACTGCTCATGCTTGGATTCATAAGGTGGATACTTTCCTATCTCTGAAGACTATGATAGAATTTGAAGTGCTCAAGTATGCCACTTTACACTTAGATGGGGCAACACATGATTGGTGGACACATGGCATGATCACATTGCAACACAATCAGATAACCACTTATCAGGAATTCATGGATAGATTGATAGAAAGGTTTGATAAAAAAATTCTTGAAGTTTATTTTCGAGAGTTAGCCTAATTGAGACAGTCAGGAAGCTTAAAACAATTTATCAATGACTTCCAGAATCTTGCAGTGATGGTGCCTGACATTTTAGAACAGAGGCTAGTCATTTTATTCATAGAGGGATTAATTGAACCACACAAGGGGTGGGTAAAGGCTTTTTATCCTCGTACATTACAGGAAGCCATGAAGAAAGCCCGCAGTATAGAACTTGTTGCTCTAGCAAACTGGTTTAGTTCGAAGGGTTCTTCATCATTTAGAGATAACAAAGAGGAATTTAGCAAGGGTAAAGAGAAGGTTAGTGACTCAAAAGGCAAGTCAGTTATACCCTTAGATAAGGAAACACTTAATGACCTATGTAGGAAGAATCTATGCTTCTTTTGCAAAGGTCCCTATGAGTTTGGTCATGGTTGTCCTATGAGGCCTAAGGGGAAGGCTAACCGGGCGATGTGGGCTTATTATGAGGGTTCAAATTTAGATAGCTCAGAGCACCATGATGAGGATCCTAATGGGGTAGAGGGTGAACAAGAGATAGATAGTGCTAAGAAAAAAGAGGCTCCAGAGCTACATTTACAAGAGGCACGTCTGTCTAGTATTTAAAGAGAGGGATCTTTCAGACTTCGGGGAGTCTTGGCAGGGTAGAAGGTTATTACTCTATTGGATATAGGTGCCACACATAATTTCATTGATGCACAATTTGTGGAGAGGCATGGACTCATTACTGAGGAGTTCGAAGGATTGAGAGTCAAGGTAGCTGATGGATATACTCTTCGATGTGACAGGATGGTGTGAGATCTACCTTTGCACCTAAACAACTATGAGTTCAAGGTAGACTATCATGTGGTCAACATGGGTGACATGGACATAGTTCTTGGGATGTAGTGGCTACATTCTTTGAAGGAGGTTACTCTAAGACTAGAGGATATGGAGATACAATTCAAGGTGGATGGCAGGACTCATGTGCTAAAGGCTATTCGTAATGGTGATGTCGGGACTATCTCAATTAGATGAATGGAGAGATTAGCCAAGCATAGTAATATAGAGTGGGCGACAATATGTGCCTTGATGCCTACCTAGGAAGAGCAACATAAGACTGAATATCATCCAGATATTTAGAAATTGAGAATCAAGTATGAGAAGGTTTTTAGCGAGATTCCACCAAGCAGGCCACCAGACAGAGGCATTGAGCACATTATCGAGTTGGAGGAAGGTGCTAAGCCTGTCATGATCACACCATACCAGCACCCAAAATGACTCAAAGATAAGATTGAGAGGACCATCAACGAGTTGCTAGCAATGGGACACATCAGACCAAGAAAGTCACCTTTTGCATCTTCTGTTGTTTTGGTAAAAAAGAAGGATGGTACTCTATGAATGTGTATTGATTACAGGGTGTTGAATAAGAGAACTATAAAGAATAGGCATCCCATCCCATGCATCAATGAGTTGATAGACAAATTGCATGGGCCTTTTTATTTCACAAAAATTGATTTCAGATCAGGCTATCACCAAATTAGAGTTCGAGAGCAGGATATTGAGAAAACTACTTTTAGGTGTCATTGTGGACACTTTGAGTTTGTAGTCATACCTTTTGGTGTGACTAATGCACCTGCCACTTTTTAGTCCACTATGAACAAGGTCTTCCACCATCAGTTCAAGAAATTTGTGTTGGTATTCTTTGATGATATTTTGATCTATAGTAGGACATGGCAGGAACATTTAGAGCACTTGGAGATAGTATTGAGCATTTTACAGAGGGAGTCCTTGTATGCCAAGGAGTCCAAATGTGATTTGGGGATGATAGAATTGTTGTATCCTGGACACATCATTAGTGCAGAAGGAGTGCGAATGGATCCTGAAAAGATCTATGCTATTGTTGATTGGCCACCACCAGAGAACCTTACACAGTTAAGAGGGTTCCTTGGTCTATGTGGATTCTATCACAAGTTTGTCAGTGGCTACACACGACATGCAGTGCTCATGATAGATTTTCTGAAGAAAGGGGCATTTGTGTGGACTCGGTAGGCACAGGAGTGTTTTATGCAGTTCAAGGAAATAATGACTACATGCCCAGTATTAGCATTGCCCGATTTCACGAAGCCATTTGAGCTTCAATGTGATGCTTCTGGAGAGGGAGCTTGTGTTGTACTCATGCAGGACAAGCATCCTATAGCTAATGAGAGCAGGAAACTCAAAGGGCCTGAGAGATCATTCAGCATATATGATAAGGAGATTTTGGCCATCATGCATGCCTTGGCCAAATTCAAACAGTATCTTGTGGGAAAAAATTTTGTATTAAAACTAATCATAATAGTTTGAGGCACTTTTTGGGACAGCGGGACCTGAATGATCATCAGCAGAAGTGGGTAAGTAAGTTATAAGCATATGATTTTGATATCACATATGTTAAGGGGACACAGAATATTGTTGCAGATGCTTTATCTTGTAGGCCACACCTCACTTCTATGATTCAGATATCAGAGGATTGGCAACACTTGATTGTAGCATAATATGCCAAAGACACATGGACCTCTACTATAGTGGAGGAAACAACAATCGACACAAGATACACTCTCATAGATGATTTGATCATTTACAAGAATAGGATTTACTTAGTCCCATGATCGAAAGTGAAGTAGTTGATTTTGAGAGCATTCCATAATTCACCTATAGTAGGCCATCATGGGTATTTCAAGACTTACAGGTTAGTATGGGAATAGTTCACTTGGAAGGGACTTAAGGCTAATGTTTGCAGTATGTGTGTGAGTGTCATGTTTTCTAGTAGAACAAACAAGAGCACACTTATCCAACAGGGCTCCTATAGCCACTTCCTATTCTTGACAGGAAGTGGGAGTGCATCTCTATGGATTTTATTACGGGCTTGCCCAGGGCCCAGGGGTATGATTGTATCTATGTGGTGGTGGATAGGTTGACAAAATATGCCTACATACTCAGCAGCTCAGGTGGTAGAGGTCTTCTTCAGGGAGGTTTTCAAATTACATGGTTTGCCTCAAAGCATTGTGAGTGACAAGGACAGCCGCTTCATGAGTCACTTTTGGCAGGAGGTATTCCGGTTGTGTGGTACTGAGCTTACACCTAGCACTAGTTATCACCCACAGACTGATGGTCAAGCAAAGATTGTAAACAAATGGGTGGAAGGGTATTTGAGGAATTATGTGGCAGATCAACAACGAGCTTGGGTCCGATGGATATATCTCTGTGAGTATTGTTATAATACTACATACCATATGACTATACAAATGACACCCTTCATGACACTTTACAGCTATGAGGCACCTAGTTTCTTAGATTTGTTGTTGGGAGATAGTCAGGTACCCCGTGTAGGTGAACTATTACAGGAAAGTAAGGATGTAGTTGCTACTCTCAGAGACTACATTGTTAGAGCTCAGAACCAGCAAAAGCAGTATGCAGACAAGAAAAAGATTAAGCGTAGCTTTGAGGTAAATGATATGGTTTACCTCATGTTGCAGCCATATTATTGGATAATGTTGTCCTTGATGTCACACAAATGTCATATCAGTCATTAGTCTCAAATTCACCAAGCTTAGACAGTCTACAATGCAATCTACAGTGTCAACCGAGCTCACTCGGTCATCGAAAGAAATATGGAAGGCAGTGTTAACCAAGCTAACTCGGTCAAACAAAGGAAAGGTGAAAGACAGTGATCACTGAGCTCACTCGGTCAACGAAGGAAATGAGGAAGTCAGTATTAACCAAGCTTCACTCAGTCTCCAAAGGGAAGTTTCCACCGAGCTCACTCGGTCATCAAAGGAATTATAGAGAAGTCAGTGTTAACCGAGCTTCACTCGGTCTCCAAAGGATAGTTTCCACCGAGCTCACTCGGTTATCTCAGGAAACTTAGTACTTACTGAGTTCTCCCGGTGATTGAAGGATTGTCACGAAATTCGTCGTATTCACCAAGCTCAGTCGGTCAACATAGGAATTATTTTTTGACAAAGATTACCGTGTAGGGTCGGCCAATATAGGGATTTGTAAATTAATTACTTCTAGCCGACTATTGTAATTGTTTTTTTAGTCAGTGATTCGAGCTGACTTAGATAATCTGAAAGGTATATATGGTCATTCCAGTTATGAATTAAATGTGTGAGATCATAAAAAGGAAGTTATGAATGCGAATTATAGTATGAAATGATAAGGCAAATGTTGAGCAAAGTCTGATGAAGGATCAAATGTGTTGAAGGAGCTGTAAAGTTGCATTTGATCAGTGAGGATCCAACAAAGCATAACAGAGATCTGTAATTAGAAAAGACAAGTTGTACCTTATGTCAGGTCACTTCATTGTTGCTTTCTAACCCTTGTAACAATGAATTCAAAATCTCTTAACAGAGTTGGTTTAACAGCCATTCAATAAATCCTCTAACAAGGTGACAGTTTAGTTGAATTGTTCTAAAGACCTCTAGCAAGGCCACTCCTAACAGGGTGATTAAATCCTTTAACAGGGTCACATCTAACAGTGTGTTTTTGTAACCTTTAACAAGGTTGGCTCCTAACAGGGCTCACTTCAGAAGAGTGAAAAATAGTATCTAGTTACATTGGTGATTTTTCCCATATTGGGTTTCCACGTTAAATCCGGTGTCTCTTGTGTTCTTAATTGCCAAATTGCTTTGTACATGATAACATATCAGTTCTTAATATTTGTCATTTGCTACATTATCAAGTTTTAGCACTTCATATTAATCAGATCGAGGAGATATTCAGACATCTTAGGGATTGTGAAAGTTTTTGGAGTAACTAATTCACCCCCTCCCCCTCTCAGTTACTCTATTCTCATTTCCAACAACTGGTATCAGAGCATTTGGTGCTTGCAAGAAGAGATTTCAAGGATCTAAGCCAAAGATCAAGATGTCTTACAAAAGAGAAATTCCAAAACTCAACAGAGATAACTTCTCCGCATGGCAAGGATTGATGAGACTTCATCTGGCTACTGTTGGTGATACTAGACTAAAATACCTTGAAGAAAAATATGAAGAACCTCCTGGCACATTGTCTATCAATGACATTGCTGAAAAGAAGACTCACAACAATATGATGATAGACATAGCATCCGATCTTAGTTATGAAGAATTTGATGACATTAAGGACTGCAAAACTGCCTTTGAGATGTGGAACAAGCTAAAAGAATTCTATGGAGGACATGATAATGTGAGAAGAGAAAAAGTAGAAAGTCTAAGAGGACAATTTGATCAAATGAGGATGAGAGAGGATGAAAACTTTGCAAAGTATGTTGAAAGAGTTAAAGCATGTGTGAGTGAAATCAGAGCATCTGGAGGTGATATCAAAGG
This sequence comes from Cupressus sempervirens, assembly GCA_028749045.1. Taxonomy (NCBI): domain Eukaryota; kingdom Viridiplantae; phylum Streptophyta; class Pinopsida; order Cupressales; family Cupressaceae; genus Cupressus; species Cupressus sempervirens. The sequence continues at coordinate 311,543,633 of CM053793.1, forward strand.
AGAAACAGTTATAAGAAAAGTTCTCAGAACCTTGCTTCCCATTTATGCAATCAGAGTTTCTGCAATTCAGGAAAGAAGGTGTGAAGCAAATCATCAGATAAATCTTGAGGCCATAGTTGGAAGACTAACTACATTTGAACTAGATAACTTTGACAACTATGTTCCAGCTTCTAAGAACATTGAATCAGCATTTCAAGCCAAGCTCTCACTCAAGGAGAAAAATAAAAAGGAGAAGGAATCTCAGTCAGAAAGTGAAAATGAATCAAGCCAAAGTTCAGACAGTGACCTTGAAGTGATTGAAGCTCTACTAGCAAAGAAATATTCTAGAGGCAGAGGAAACTACAAAGGTAAAGTCCCCCTAATCTATTTTTCTTGTGAAGAAATTGGTCATATTGCAGCAAGGTGTCCAAACAAGCAAAACCATGATGAAAAGAAATGGAATGGCAAGAAAGACTTCAAATCATCCAAGAACAAAGGTAAGAAATCATGCTTCATGGCTGAAAATTCTAAAGATTCTGATAATAGTGAGGATGAAATTGTTTATATTGCCATTAAAGATGATTCTGATAGTGATGAGGAAGATAAAATGGCACTTGTTTCTCATGTAAGTAAGAATGATACATGGATTATAGACAGTGGTTGCTCACATCATATGACTGGTGATAAAACTAAGTTTGATCAGTTTGAAGACTATGATGGTGGCAGTGTAAGGTTTGGTAATAATGAACCTTGTTTCATAAAAGGAAGAGGAAAAATCTGTCTAACCAAAGAACTTGTATGTAATAATGCCTATTGGGTTGAAGGTCTTAAACATAATTTGCTAAGTGTGGCACAGTTACTTAATACTGGATTCAAGGTGGAATTCATGCATGGAAAGGCAAGACTATTGAATGAGCAAGGAAAGCTGATAGGATCTGGCACCCAAACTAAAGGTAACTTGTTTTATCTAGAACTTGGTGAATGCTCATGTTTTATTGCTCAAATTGAAGAAAGTTGGTTATGGCATAAACGGTTGTGTCATGTCAATTTTGATAATCTGGTAAAAATAAGAAAATTCAAGAAAGTGAGAGGCATTCCTAACATTAAGAAACCCGAGGTTGGTCTATGCAAGAATTGTCAGATTGGTAAAATGGGAAAGACTAGTTTTAAAAGTAAGAACTATCAGTCTGAAGATATATTAGAAATTGTGCATACTGATTTATGTGGACCCATTGGAATAGAAAGCTATATTGGAGAAAAGTTTTTCATTCTTTTTGTTGATGACTACTCAAGAATGATGATTGTCATGTATCTAAGGAATAAATCAGAAGCATTTGAGAAATTCAAATGGTATTTAGCAAGAGTAAAAAAAGAAATGGGAAAAAGACTAAAATGTTTAAGGTCAAATAGAGGTGGTGAATTCATCTCACATGAATTCAACAACTTCTGCATTGAAAAAGGTATTAAAAGACAGGTCTCAGCACCAGGAACTCCTGAACAAAATGGAATAGCTAAAAGAAGAAACAGATCCATCATGGATTATGCAAGAACCCTGATGATAGAAAAGAACATTGCTATCAAATACTGGAAGGAAGCCATCAGCACTGCAGTTCATACCTTAAACCGAGTACAGTTGAAGAAGGACTCATTCAAAACTCCCTATGAATTATGCTATGGCTACAAACCCAATGTAAGTTATCTGAAAGTATTTGCAAGAAAATGTTATATTTTGAAAGAATCTAGAAAAGGAAAATTTGATGTAAAAGGTGATGAAGGAATATTTTTAGGATATTCTTGCAAAAGCAAAGCATATAGATGTTTAAATCTATCCACTCACAAAGTCATAGAAAGTGCACATGTGAAAGTTGATAAGTTTGCAGACAAATCTGAGGAAGAAAACAAAAAGGTACCTGAAGATTACAGAAGATTTGTTTACATTGAACCTGATACTATACCGAGCATACCGTTCACTCAAGAATCCTCAACTCCCGAGTCATCAGTAACCGAGTTACAAAAATTTCAAACCGAGCCACAGCAACATTCAGACATTACCAAGCAAGTATCTATCGAGTCTGAAGCACTCAAGCCAATTCTTACTGAGCCAAAATAGCCTGAACATGAAATTTAAGCACAAGGAGATAGCAATGAAACTCATTCAAGAGGCAAAGAACCTGTATTAGCTAAATATGTCAGAAGACATCATGCACTAGATCAGATCATTGGAGATAACTCTGAAGGAACCTTGACAAGAAGCAAGCTGAAAAATACTTGTTTACTTGCTGATTTTGAACCTAGAAGCATTAAAGATGCATTGACAAATGATAGTTGGATTGAGGCAATGAACGAGGAAATAGAACAGATAGAGAAGAACAAGACATGGACTCTAGTACCCAGGCCTAAAAATAAGAATGTAATTGGAACCAAGTGGGTATTTAGAAACAAGTTGATTGAAGATGGTAAAGTATCCAGAAACAAAGCCAGATTAGTATGCAAAGGATACTCTCAAGAAGAAGGCATAGATTATGGAGAAACCTTTGCTCTTGTTGCAAGATTGGAAGGAGTCAGAACCTTACTTGCATATGCTGCTCACAAAGGATTCAAAGTTTATAAGATGGATGTCAAGTCAGCATTCCTCAATGGAATACTGGATGAAGAGGTTTACATTGAACAACCTGAAGGTTTTGTTGATCCAGATAAAAAGAACATGGTCTACAAATTACACAAGGCACTGTATGGTCTGAAACAAGCCCCTAGAGCATGGTATGAAAGATTGCATAACTATCTTATTCATATTGGTTTTCAAAGAACTAATGATAATAGTAGCTTGTATATAAAGGAAAGACCAGATAATAAGATTGTCTTGGCAGAAATATTTGTAGATGATTCTGTCTTCACAGGGCATGATGATCTTTGCAAAGAATTTTTAGAACAAATGAACAAGGAATTTGAAATGTCTATGTTTGGTGAAATAAAATTCTTTGTTGGTCTCCAAATTCAACAAAATAAGAATGGCATCTACATCAATCAATCAAAATACATCAAAGAGATATTGAAAAAGTTTGGTATGGAGGACTGTAAACCTATTGGAACTCCTATGTGTACTGGATTGAAACTTACCAAAGATGATGAATCCAAAGAGGTAGATCAAACATTGTATAGATCTATGATTGCAAAATTGCACTATGTAGTTCATACCAGGCCAGATATTGCCCTTGCAGTTGGTATTGTTGCAAGATTTTCAGCAAAACCAAGAGAAACTCATCTGATGGCAATCAAAAGAATAATGAGATATTTGAAAGGAACTGAAGATTATGGCTTATGGTACAAATTAGGAGGTAATTTAGATTTGAAAGTGTTTACTGATGCTGATTGGGCAAGAAACCTTGATGACAGAAAAAGCACAAGTGGAGGAGCATTCTTTCTTGGAAAAAGATTGGTTTCTTGGACAAGCAAAAAGCAAAATTGTACATCCCAATCTACAGCAGAGGCAGAGTATGTTGCTACAGCAGTAAACTGTTCGAATATTGTTTGTTTTAAGCAGTTATTGCAAGGAATGAAGATGGAAATCAAAGAGCCAGTTGTCATGTTCTGTGACAATACTAGTGCAATCAACACATCTAAGAATCTAGTGATGCATTCCAAGACCAAGCATATTGCAATAAAATATCATTTTGTCAGAGAATTGGTGCAAGACAAGGAGATCAGATTGGAATATGTCCATACAAAGGAACAAATTGCTGACGTATTCACAAAGCCTTTACCTAAGGATGCATTTTTGTATCTCAGAGGTAAGTTAGGGGTCACTCCCCTATCTGAAGTTCACTAAAAATGAGCTCTAGTGATGCGTCAACGCATGAAAGATTGAAGATCTATCTATTGATGCAGTTTAATCAGAAATCATTGCATATGATTCAGTACTAAAGGTACATTACAATTCACTTAACTTCTGTCGTCTTTGGCATGTGTTGTCAAAGAGGGAGAGATTTACTATCATATCCTTATGAAATTTGTGAAATTTGAAAAGTTTGTTAAGTTTGTCATGAAGTCCCTTAATAGAGGGAGATTATTGAAAGAGAGAGAAGTCTGTTATCTTGTTGGACTTGTTTTCAAAAATTTCATTCTGTTATGACATGTTGTGTTGCCATCAATGCCAAAGAGGGAGATTGTTGGATAATGTTGTCCTTGATGTCACACAAATGTCATATCAGTCATTAGTATCAAATTCACCAAGCTCAAATAGTCTACAATGCAATCTACAGTGTCAACCGAGCTAACTCGATCATCGAAAAAAATATGGAAGACAGTGTTAACCGAGCTAACTCGGTCAAACAAAGGAAAGGTGAAAGACAGTGATCACCAAGCTCACTCGATCAACGAAGGAAATGAGGAAGTTAGTATTAACCAAGCTTCACTCGATCTCCAAAGGGAAGTTTCCACCGAGCTCACTCGATCATCAAAGGAATTATGGAGAAGTTAGTGTTAACCGAGCTTCACTCGGTCTCCAAAGGATAGTTTCCACCGAGCTCACTTGATTATCTCAGGAAACTTAGTACTTACCAAGTTCTCCCGGTGATTGAAGGATTGTCACGAAATTCGCCGTATTCACCGAGCTCAGTCGGTCAACACAGGAATTATTTTCTGACAAAGATTACCGTGCAGGGTCGGCCAATATAGGGATTTGCAAATTAATTACTTCTAGCCAACTATTGTAATTGTTTGTTTAGTCAGTGATTCAAACCGACTTAGATAATCTGAAAGGTATATATGGTCATTCTAGTTATAAATTAAATGTGTGAGATCGTAAAAAGGAAGTTATGAATGCGAATAATAGTATGAAATGATAAGGTGAATGTTGAGCAAAGTGTGATGAAGGATCAGATGTGTTGAAGGAGCTGTAAAGTTGCATTTGATCAGTGAGGATCCAACCAAGCATAACAGAGATCTGTAATCAGCAAAGACAAGTTGTACCTTATGTTAGGTCACTTCATTGTTGCTTTCTAACCATTGTAACAATGAATTCAAAATCTCTTAACAGAGTTGGTTTAACAGCCATTCAATAAATCCTCTAACAAGGTGACAGTTCAGTTGAATTGTTCTAAAGACCTCTAGCAAGGCCACTCCTAACAGGGTGATTAAATCCTTTAACAGGGTCAAATCTAACAGTGTGTTTTTGTAACCTTTAACAGGGTTGGCTCCTAACAGGGCTCACTTCAGAAGAGTGAAAAATAGTATCTAGTTACATTGGTGGTTTTTCCCATATTGGGTTTCCACGTTAAATCTAGTGTCTCTTGTGTTCTTAATTGCTAAATTTCTTTGTGCATGATAACATATCAGTTCTTAATATTTGTCATTTGTTGCATTATCAAGTTTTAGCACTTCATATTAATCAAATCGAGGAGATATTCAGACATCTTAGGGACTGTGAAAGTTTTTGGAGTAACTGATTCACCCCCTCCCCCTCTCAGTTACTCTATTCTCATTTCCAACAATAAGCAGTCCACTCTCAAGAAGAGTGGTGTAGAGAAACTCAAGCCACACTGTTATGGACCATTCAGGATCGCCACGCGAGTTGGTGAGGTGGCTTATGAGTTGGAGCTTCCTGTAGATAGTAGAGTGCACAATGTGTTTCATGTATCATGCCTCAAAAAAGTGTTGGGTCAGAATGTGATGCCTTCTGTAGTATTACCTCCCTTGGATGATGAGGGACAATTGATCTTAGTGCTAGAATCCATTCTAAATAGTAGAGAGAAGCAGCTTCACAGGAGAGTAATCAGAGAGTATCTAGTTAAGTAGAAATATTTACTTGTTGAAGATGCTACTTGGGAAAGAGAAGTGATTTTGCAGCATCCAGCATTAAGATTGCTTGAGGCCAAGCAATTTTAGGGGGGGTAGACCTGTAATGTCCCCGTTTTGGAGGAATTAATTATTTATAAAGTTATTGATAAAAAAAAAAAATTACAAGGTAACTTTATATTTAATTAAGTGATATATCTTATAAAGTCATTAAATTAAGTAATGTTCTAGAGGTTGCTGGAAGGAGCAGAGAAATAATTTAAAAAAGAGGTCGACCTATCGAGGAAAAAAGAATAAATAGGCATTGAGGGCTCATTGCCTATCATTGAGATTTATTATTGATTTTTGTTGATGTGTGTTGTGGAGCCTAGGGTTTCTGCAAGTAGTCACAATGGGCCATTGAGAATGAAAACTCTCAATTGGTACGCAATTTTGAGGGTGTGAAAGATCACCTGAATTATTGCAGCTATGGGAAGGATATTTCAGTCCTTCCACTTGTGCTTAATTGTTGGTTTGGATTTTCAAGTGGAGTTGCACTTTCACCATATCATCTTCAGCAATCAGTCTCCAGTATCTAATCAATCCAAGTTCTTCATTTTAGTTTGTAGTTGTAACAAGTTCTCAATTGTATACAGCCAGTTAGGGTTTGTCTATAATGTGCCATGTCATAATGTTTCAGTGCTGAAAATTGACATATCATTTGTAAAATCATTTGGTTTTCATTGAATGAATACATTGGCACTATTATTTCCTTATTTTAGCATTATGCTTTAGCAGTGTATTAAATTTAGGGTTTTGTTTAGTGGCCTATTGGAAAGGGTCTTTATAATCTAAGAGGTAAACTAGGGGTGATACCACTATCCAAAGCTATTTAAGAAGCATGAGTAGTGCCTTGCATTAATTGGAGGTTAATGTTGTATCTTACACATTGATGTAGTGGATCTTACTTTAGGAACTGCTTAAAGCAATCAAAGAGCTAGAACAAATGATCAGTCACAAGCTAGGTGACAGAGGGAGAAACTGAAATTGTTAACATTTGCATGATAAGATGACAAGTCTTTGGCATTATTGTCAAAGAGAGAGAAATTTGATGAAGAATACCAAACAATGAGGAATATCTACTCAAAGGGACATAGTAGATAGTGTCCCTAATGTTTCCTATAGAGGTAGAAATAAAAATAAAAATAAAGAACTACATCTACCTAGTAAGAGGGAGATAGTACTAAGGGAAATATAGGAATAGAATAGTACAAAGATACCTAAATATTAGAAAGAGGGAGTGGTCAAGAGGGAGTCATATGGATGAGTTGATTGTCTATTGATCAGAACAAATTTTTGTAGCCTATACAGAAGACTAATGATAGAGGGAGAGGTTTTAATATAAGGAATTATTTTCTTTTTGGTATTATTGTTGGTATGGTTTGTAATCAATGCCAAAGAGGGATATTGTTGATATAAGATTGATACAAGTTTGATGATGTATTTTAATCATTATTTGTCACTGATGTCAATGCTACTTGCTAAAAAGATAATTGTTTATTTGATTTAAGTACTATCATTTGTTTGATTGATAAAGAGGATTTGATCAAATGTGATAACAAGAGCGCCTAAAGGAGAGGTTATGGTAAGTAAAAGGAGTACAAAAATTAGTTAAGAAAGTGATGATATAGTGCATTGATTATCTACTTAAGGTTACAAAGGTTGGATACACTAAGTCTAGAAGAACAAATAAGAATAATTAAGTTTGCCAAGCTTGACAGAGTGGATAGTAGGTGTCGAGAAAAGTTAGTGCAAGCAAAGTAGAAAATCAGTTTGAACCAAGCAAAGTGAAAGTTCAATGTATGTCAAGTGATACAATGTAAGCCAAGTAAAGTGTAGTTGATACTGAGCACCAGTAAACTTTAGTGTTTGCTGAGTGATCTAGTTGAAGATGAGTGAAAGAACAATATGGAAGCCGAGTGACAACGTATTAATGTTGACTGCCAATATTCATGTTTAATTGTAGATTTGATGAATTTGACCTAACTATTTTGTTTTCTTGAATTTTGTGAAGCATGTGGAGGACAACTATGATGAGTTGGTGGCACAGAACTTATGGTAAACCATTTTGAGGTGAATTCAAAGAGGACCAAAAGAGAAGTTTCTATAAGGGACTCAAATGAAAAAATGGGTAGATTCATTGAATCCTACCTAATCCTACTTAACCCTAAAATGGACAATTGAGGTTGAATGATAAAAGATCTTAATTCTCTACATATAGAGATGGTTGGTCAGAAGCAAGGTTGGTCATGTTCAAGAATCCAAGTTAGACAAGAGGTCTAAGGTATTTCTTTATTAAGTAACCGAATAGAAGAGACTGCTATTGGCAAGCAGAGCAAGAAGGCTTAAGAGTATAGATGCTTGAAGGGTGAGCAAGCTATCAGAGATGAAGTGTGTGAAAGCCAAATAGAATGGATGACTGAAACAAAGATCTATAATCTACAAGTGAGTTGTAATTTGTTATCAGATCAAGCTTTACTATTACTTTCTAATTATTGTATCAGTCTAGGGTAAATCCTTTAGATTAAGGTTGACCTAACAATCATTTGCAAATTATTTAACTAGTGACATTTCAAGTGAATAGTCTAAAGTCCTCCAAAAAGATTCACTCCTAACAAGGTGCATGAAAACCTCTAACCAAGTCACATTTAATAGTGTGCATTGTAACCTTTAACAGGGTTGGCTTTTCATAGGGCCCCACTTCAGAAGAGTGAGAATGAGTAGCATGTTACTAGTGGTTTTTTTCCAAATTGGGTTTATTCATAAAATTCTTGTATCAAATGTGTTATTGAATCTATTATGCTTCATGCTTACATTTCTTCAAAAGTTGTTTTGACCTAGGACAATAACTTACAAGTTTAAAAGTTGTATGATCTAATGGATGCATGCATGAATATATTTTATGGATATGGGTTCACTAAGTTTTGAAAAGTTTTATTTGTACATCTGAACCTTGGAGAACTGATTCACCTCCCTCTCAATTATTCTAAAATAATTCCAACACAAAGTTTTCCCAGGAATAGAAATAGATGTATACAAACCAGTATTGTGACTTACTCCTTTTGCAACTTGACAAACTCCACAACTCCTTACAAACTTTTGAACATCCTTAGGCCAATAATACTTGTCCTTCAACCAACTCAATGCCTTATCAATTCCAAAACGTCCAGCCAATCCACCACAATTATTTTCCTTAATCAAATTAATTCTCATAAAACTTCTTGGTATATGCAACTAAATTCTTTTAAATAACATACCTTCTGAAATGAAATACTCATCAAATTAACTCATGTGATTTGATAGATTTGGTGCTCCACACTCTCTCAAGGCCTTAGAAAAAATAGGGTTAGTATCATACAACTCTTTCATTTCATCAAAACCAAGAACTTTAACCTTCATCTCAATCAACAAAGAACGTCTTCTACTCAATGCATCAACAACTTAGTTAGTGACTCCACTTTTATGTTTGATCACAACGTGAAACTCTACAAGTACTCAACCCACTTCTTATGTCTTTGATTCAACTTATCTTTCAACTTCCCAAATACTATAAAGCTTTATGATTAGTATACAACACAAACTCCTTAGGAATCAAATAATGTCTCTACTTCTTCAAGACTTGAACAATAGTGTAAAACTCTTGTTCCTACACATAATACTTCCTTTTAGATTCATTCAACTTTTCACTAAAGAAAGCAACATGTCTACCTTCTTGACTCAACATAGCTCCTATTGCACTACCACTTGCATCACATTCAACTTGAAATACCTTACTGAAATTAGGCAAAGCCAATATAGGTAACTTAGCAACCTTTTGTTTCAAAGTCTCAAAACTCTTATTAGCTCCATTTGTCCACTTGAATTCATTTTTATCCCTTCTAATTGTCTTAGTTATAGCATTACAAAAAAAACTAAAATTCTTTATAAACTTCCTATAAAAACTAACCAAATCATGAAATGATCTTACCTCACCCACATTCTCTATTGTAGGGCATTCCAAAATTACTTTAACCTTCTCAGGATCCATTTTTAGACCATCGGCTGAAATCAAAAATCTCAAATACACAATCTCCTCTTGCATAAAGGAACACTTTTTTTAAAAAGTTAATAATCAACTTCTCCTCTTTCAATCTTTGCAATACTTGTGTATCATGCTCAAGATATTATTCCTTAGTCTTACTGAATATCAAAATATCATCCACATAGGCAATCACAAACTTATCCAAGAATCTCTTGAGAACTTCATTTATCAATCTCATGAAAGTACTAGATGCATTAGTCAAACCAAAAAGAATTACTAGCTATTCATACAAACTATCTTTTATCTTGAAACCAGTCTTCCAATCACCGCCTTCTCTAATTCTAATATGATGATAACCACTCTTCAAATCAATCTTGATAAAATACTTTTTTCCACACAAATAGTCAATTATGTCATCCATCCTCGGCATAAGAAACCTATATTTCATTGTGATCTTGTTAATAACTCTAGAATCAATACACATCCTCTATTCTCCATTCTTCTTAGGTGATAATATAATAGGTACAACACATGGACTCAAATTTTCTCTAATCAAACCTTTTTGTAACAACTCATGCACTTGTCTGTTAAGTTCTTCATTCTCTGTAGGTGTCAATTTATATGGTGCTTTATTTAGCAAACTAGCTCTAGGAATCAGGTCCATACAATGATTTTCACTTCTTACTAGTGGTAAACCATCAGGTATATCTTTTGCAACAATCTCCTTATACTCATTCACCAAGCTTTCAATTTCTATTAGTACTCAGCCTCTACCAATTTCTACTATCATGCAGTCTCTACTAGCTCCTGTTATCACTCAGTCATTGCTACCAAACTTGTGTTAGAAATGTTTTAGAATAATTAAGAGGGGGGGTGAATCAATTATTCAAGGTCCAGATGTCCAATTAAAACTTTTTCATCAAGTAAAGTGAGCCTATTAAACTGTTCATGCATCCAAGCTTAAACTTTCCTACTTAGCAAGTTACTATAAATCAACATGCAAGCATAACACATAAAAAGATCAACACATAACACAATGATTTACGTGGAAAACCAATTTGAGAAAAACCACCAGTAACATGCTACTCAATTCTCACTGTTCTAAAGTGATGCCCTGTGAAAGGCCTTCCCTATTAAAGGCTAAAACACATTGTTAAATGTGACTTGGTTAAAGAATTTAACTACCCTACCAGAATTGGGCCTGGTTAGAGGACTTTAGAACATTCACTTGGAATGCCACCCTATTAAAGGATTTGCAAATGGCTGTTAAACCAACCTAAGTTCATAGGATTTTACCCTAGATGACATAATTGTTAGAGAGTAACAACAAGGGCTTTTGAGCTGATACAACTCACAACTTAACTTGCAGATTTCAGATCATAGTTCAACTCATAACATTGCCCAACTTTCAATCTCTGTAGCTCTGACGGCTTGTCCTCCTTTCAAGCTTTATCTCCTTGAGTCTTCATGCTCGATATATCAGTGCAATCTTCTATATAACTTCTTATTGAAGTAGAGTCTCTGTGCTCTGTTCTTCCTTCACCTTCTCCTTGATATCCTTTAGCAACTTCACATTTTAGCACCCCCCAAATTCTCATGCTTCTTGACCTGTGACTCCTTAAATAGAAGTTTGGAACTGCTTTTTCTCGCTCAATTTGTCCCCCCTTTAATTTCAATTCAAATGGATTAGGTAGGATTCATTGAATCTAACCCATATCTTGCTTCTTCTAGAAACATCATGAAGAATCCTCTTGAATTCACTCAAAAATAGTTTACCTAAAATTATGTGCCACCAGCTCATCATCCTTATCCTCTGTCTGGTTCACAAAATTTAAGGTAACAAACTAATCGACTTAGATCTGGCAAATCTTTGACTTTTCAAATAATGCAGCAACTTGGCACTATTGAAATTATGGTGCTCAGCACATACTGTGTTAGTTGGCACCCACTACATTTTATTGATGCTTGGCACCTGCTGTGGATTCACTAAACATCCACTAAGTTTTTCTGATGCTCGACACCTGAACATGCTTGACTCCTTCTATATCACTCAACACACACTAGATTTTTCATTTGCTTGGCTGGAACTAGCTTGCTCGGCACTCACTAATGAACTTAGTTAAGCTTTGTAGACAAACTTGTGACAACTTATTCTTCCAATGTTTCTAAGTGTGGCCAACCTCTGTATCTTCCAGTATATTACCAATACATCATTTTACCAGTGTCTTAACTGATCCTTACACTTCATTACAAAACCATAACTCAACATTTCCCTTAGGTACTCTTGTTAGATCATATTGATTAAATCCTCTTCATCAATCAACTAAGTGATAGTACTTGGATCTTATAAGCAATTGTCATTCCAACAAATAACAGGTTTGACATTAGTGACAAAACAATGATTGAAAACATTCTTCATCAACAATCTCTCTATTTGCAATCAATCTTCTTCTTTTCAATCAGATTTCCAACAACTTAGTCCTCTAGGAATTATAGCAAAACAAACTTAGTTTCTTTTCATTTTCTTTTCGATTTGTTTTCCCTTGAACATACAAATTATCATAGTAGTACAGCTAATCTCATCATGAGATTCCATCAAAGGCAACAATACTTTCTTTCTTTCATTCACCCAAATAGTATATTGATTCAATCTTTCATCATGCATAGAATATATACCATATTTCCAAGGTCTACCCAACAGAATATAACAACAATCCATAGGCATAACATCACACAAAACTTCATCAAAGTAATTGCCAATCTTGAACTTCACAACACATGAAACATGATATCCTATGCTCATCCTTGGTCCATGAAATATGATAGGGTTTATGATGCCTTAGCCTCTACAACTAGGTAAAAGCACAAACCTGTGTCACCTTTTATAAAGGAGAAGTAATATCAGAATTTAAAGTCTTCAACTTTAACGAAATAAAAGTGGCATTTGTGCTTAGAATTTGAAGATGATGTAAACTAGTGAAATGTGTAAAATTGGATGAAGTTTATGTCTATAATTTTTTTTTTTAAATTGAGTGAAAAATTTATTTATTTTTGAATTTTTAAAGTGTATTTTTTAATTTTTTAAAAATACTAAAAATATAGAGTTTTTTTCCCGTCAAACAAATATATGCAAATGTTCATATTTTGGTTTGATTTTGGAATATGTTAGAGTTAACATGTATACCTGGTGCACCGAAAAAGAAAAATTGAAATTTGGCTAATATTTTTGAAGTTATAACTGGTCAAAGTCAAAGTTATAAGAAATAGACAGTTTTTTTCTCCCGTCAAACTTTTTCCATCAAATCTACATATTTTTTTTTAAAAATTACATATTCTTGAAGAAGACTCTCTCCTCTAGTGCACCACACAAAAAAAAAAAAAAATTTAACATGATTTACTATTTTTTTCTTATTTTTGAATAGACACCTTCCTGAATCTTAAGATACCTACTTGTAATATTTTTAAATTATAACATATTATTCATGATCAAAACTTTAAAAAAATTATACAATCATAATCGTGACTCCAAGAACTACAAAAGTATATTTTTAGTTTTAAAAAATACTTCAATTTAGTAGGTCAAATTGGCCTTCAAAGTGAGATGTTTACAGAAGTTCTGATTTTTGCTTGTTTGGCTGCCACATAGACTATTACGGTCGAAACCCTTTCGGTCGTAACCGTTTCGGCCGAAACCCCCAGTCGGCTTGAGAAACCGCTAGCGGTTAGTGTGATTTTTTGATATAAAAAAATATTGTTTTATCTTTTTTAAATAATTAAATATATAGGGACAGTGAAAATTGGAAGAAGATTTGCAAAAAACAATTAATTTTGAAGCAATTTTCAACAACTGTTTTGCGAATTTAATCAATATTGCAAAGGATCGAATATTTTGAAGGTGCTTTTTTTCTCTTCTAATTATTTTAATTTTTATGTATTATATATTGAACCATTAGCTGATATTTAGTGAAACCTAAATTTTTTTATTTTTTTTTCTATAGGTTGAATTATTCAATGGGTAGTAAAAGGAAAAGATCAAGGAAATATGATAGAAAAAGAGATGACAAAATGAACGGCCATACAAAACATGCTCAAAACCAACCTACTGAAATTCCTGAACATGATGAGATTCATGAAGAAAATGAAAGTAATGAAGAGGAAGAAATTGGCAGTTCTATTGATAGAGACAAATTAGAAAGCATAAAAAATTTGATGGATTTGGATGAAGAACTACTTTTTAACCAAATTCCATCTAAAGATATGATAAATGATAACACTATCAAAAAGCATTGTCAGAACATGTGGGATGAATATTTCAAGGATAAAAGTATATTTGGACAGGCACAATTATTTGTCAAGTTATTTAGGAGAAGAGATATGAGACCTGTCTTAGAGTTGTTGGGTGTTGATAACAGGAAAAGCCATGCTCATAATATTAATAAAACAATAGTTGAAAATTTGCAAAATGCTTATAACAAAATTGACAACACAACTCAAGGAGGTGATTTGAGTAATGCATGTAGAGCATTGATGACTACTATATCTAGTAGAAAATTGACACATAGAAAACATGTACGTGCAATTTCTGATGTACTACATATATCTAGAAGAACTGTCCAGAGATGCATCAAGAGGAGAAATATGCTAGATGATAACATTGAGAATAACTGGGTGAATATTTGTAGAGTTCCTTAAAAAGACAGGATTTCTGAAGAAGTAAAAAGACAAGTTATTGAATTTTGGACCACACATTCTCGTGTTTCTTCCAACAGGCGTGATACTATACAAATTAAAAATCAAGAAATAGGGGCCAAAATTGAACATCCAAAACATTTCATAGATATAACTCAAAGTGAACTTTTTGAAGCATTCAAACAAGAATTTTCAAATGTCAAAATATGTCAGAGAATGTTTGAGAGTTTACGTCCTTCCTTTGTACACATAAATAAGATGCGAGAAACTTGTTGTTGTAGAAATCATGTTGAATTTGGTCTACACTTGCAATCATTTAAAAAAGTAATGGCAATACTTGATCCTAATTTGGTCATCCCTAGCAGTACAACACAATTTGTGAGGTCCATATTATGTGATAAATTAGAAGATTCAGATGAATTCAAAGTGCAATGCATCAAAAATCAGTGTGAAGTTTGTGCAGATTTACACAAATTTTCTCAAATTATGCAAGTTGAGAATATTAATGAATCCACACTAGTTTCATGGATGAGATATGAATATGAGACATACCAAAATAATAGAGGGGATGAATCCAGAAAACTTGTATTGAAGGAGAGTGAATTGCATTATGATGGGTTCATGGCCAAGTTTTGTCCATTGATATATCCACATATCCAACATTGTCATGGTGCACGATGGCAAGCTAAACAGTTTCATGATTCCAAAAATTGTTTTCCACCTAGTTGTATACTTTCAATTGTAGATTTTTCTGAGAATTATACATTTGCACCTCATACAGAGCTCCAAAGCCAATATTATCATTCTGAACAAGTTGCAATATTTGTGCAAGTGACCTATAGACATGCACAATTTGAGGTGGATCAGATAGAAAGATTGGATGAAAATGAACGCATCATCATCAAAGAGGTTCATTTCTATATTAGTGATGATAAAGTTCATGATAGGAGTTATGTGGCTCATTATTTTGCAATGTTCTCTGAAGATCTCAAAAATCGTGGAATAAATGTTTTAGAGCACTGGATTTGGTCTGATGGATGTGCAGGTTAGTATACACGAAATAGTTACACATTTATTTAACTTTATTTTAACTTGTATTTATTTGGACATGTCTATTTCTATTTAATTATAATGTACTTGGATAATTGTAGATACTTATCATGTTTCACGTTCACAGGACAATTCAAATCTGCAAAAGCATTTAATTGGTTAGCAATGCAACATGCTAGAACCAATGTTAAGTTTTTATAGAATTTCTTTGAAAGTGGACACGGAAAAGGGGAGCATGATGGAGCAGGAGCATGTATAAAACGTGCGCTTTGACAACATGAACTTGCAGGTAAATATATGCATTTTTTAAATGTACATGTTTAATACTCTAATAGCATATATTTTAAATTTTATATATACATGCATATTTTATGTACATACAGGGAATAGGATAGAGAGCGCAAATCAAATTGTTGAATGGTGCAAAATTCATTTTGCTACTCAAGATACTGAATACAATAAGCATTACTTTTGGGAGGTGAAAGGTGAACTAAGTTATATTTATTTTTAATGTCTTTTTCAAATCAAGTTGAGTTTTTAATTAAATATTTATTTTGAAATATGACAATTAATTTTTGTATTTGTAACAGATATAGATCGATCTAATCCTTAATATTGTCAAACAATTCCTGGAATTAGAAGTTTACATCAAGTGATGACTACAGGAAACCATAAACCTCTAGTACTTAAAGTAAGAGAGAAAACATGTTTTTGTGATGACTGCATTAAGGACAATGTAGTGAGTGCATGTGAAAATATTGAGAATGGATATGTTTCACATTGGGATTTGAAGGAGATAGTTAGAAAGCCTCCTTTTGAAGATGTTGACATTGACATTGACATTCATGATCCTATATATTCAGCTGATTATGAATGCATTTCTGATTTAGTTGTGGCAGGTTTGTGTGCATATATACATATATATATAAATTAATATACATGTATATTTGTTTTAAAATTAATTTATATTTCTCTTTTTATATACATGCAGGAGATATTTTTGCAGTTCAAGCCTTACCAGATAATGCAGAAAATGTGAACTATTATCTTTTAAGATGCACAAAAGCAAAACACAAGTTGCTAGAAGGAACTATAGATGCTAATGGATAGTCATATCCAATTGGATCAGTTGTTATTGAAGGAACATATTATCAACAAACAAGGGTAATTGGTAGTGGTATTGAATTTATTGAATACAAGCCTGGAGAAAAGGTTTTACACTATAGTAACCATGTTATAGCAACCAAATTACAATTTGAAGTAGTACAAAGAAAAGGACGTCGTGGAAATAAAAAGTGGAAATTGCCTATTGAAGAACATGAAAAACTTCTAGAGATAATAAAAAGTAGAGAGGATCCTAACAATACATTGTTTGTGGAGCTCTAGTTTACCTATGTACTTATTGTGGAGCTCTAGTTGAGTTATGCCTGTATAGCTCTTATACTTTCATATTTAATATTGATAGGATATTTGTTTTATATAAATTTTTGTACATTGGATCATTTATCTTGCATATGCAAAATTAGACATGTATTGTTATTTTTATTTAAATTCGACATGGATATCTCATTTAAGACCAGGTCTCTTAGGACCTCCCCTTAAGACAACCTTTTTAGTATTTGTATGTATTTGTATGTACATATAATCTTTATATGTTCTTATATGATACATTCTTTATGTTTGTATATAATCGTTATGTTCTTACATGTATATTTTATATGAACTATATTACATATTACATGTACATTATATTTTATTAATTAAATGCTGTTAATTATAGTTAATTAAGAATGTATGTCATTAAATACAGTTAATTAAGTCATTAAATAGAGTTAATTATTAAGACATTAAATATAATTAGATTAAATATAGTTAATTTAAAGGTTAAATATAGTTAATTAAGGCATGTCATTAAATAGAGTTAATTAAGTCATTAAATAGAGTTAATTATTAAGACATTAAATATAATTAGATTAAATATAGTTAGTTATAGTTAATTAGGTTAAATATAGTTAATTATAGTTAATTAAGGCATGTCATTAAATAGAGTTAATTAAGTCATTAAATAGAGTTAATTAGTAAGACATTAAATATAATTAGATTAAATATAGTTAATATGATTAAATATAGTTAGTTATAGTTAATTATAGTTAATTAAGGCATGTCATTAAATTGAGTTAATTAAGTCATTAAATAGACTTAATTATTAAGACATTAAATATAATTAGATTTAATATAGTTAATTATAGTTAATTAAGGCATGTCATTAAATATAGTTAATACATGATCTACATTAAATATAATTAGACTAAATATAGTTAATTATACAGTTAATTAAGACATGTCATTAAATATATGTTATATTGTTATGTACATCGACCATTAAAATTATATAGTTAATTACACTTAGATTAAGGCATTAAGATGAATAACTATACATATACATGTAAACTTGAATATTGAAAATATGAATAACATATAGAAACATGTGCATAACACATACATAAGTTACATAAAAGATGAAGGCATCAAAAGATCAATAAAATAGACGTCTACATTAAAAGATCAATAACATACATGTGCATATATGTGGAGAATATAATGTACCCATATTAAATGTATAAAAATAGATCATGTAGATCAAATGTTTGGAAATAACATATATAAAACATTAAAATCTCCATATAAACATGTATCTGGAAATAACATATAAAACATCATTTAGTGTCCATGATATAAACACGTATCTAGAAATAACATATAAAACATCAAAGTGTCCATATAAACCATGTATTTGAAAATAACATATAAGACATCAAAGTGTCTGGATATAAAATGTATGCATATGGAAATAACATATAAAACATCAAACTGTCCATATAAATATGTATCTAGACATAACATGTGTGTAATAAAATAAAAGGCCACATATGATCTAATCAGCTACATCCCCCCTCCTGATCCTGGGCCTTGTCCCCAAAAGGGTCTATCAACTGCATCTGAACCCTGTGTCAAATGATAACAAGTGAGCCATTTAATTATGTGTATAGACAAATTATATCAAGATCTACATGTATATAAATATATATATATATATATATATATATATATATATATATATATATATATATATATATATATATTGATTGTAACATACCTAGGACTCACGACGTGTAGGATCTGTCAGTGTCTGCAGATTAGCAAAACGTAACATACTATCACTCAAACCCTATAACACATACATAAACACACACATGTACATTAATTTAAACATATAGACATATTATTTACTATAATAAAAATAAATCTAAACATATAGAGATATTTACCGTAGCATTATGTAATGCTCTACCGATCTGACTGATATCTGAATCATGTAATGAAAATATAGTATCAGCATCCAAGTCAATAGTGCGGCCCTGATCTGAAAGCATGGAAGTAAATAGACCA
Organism: Cupressus sempervirens; assembly: GCA_028749045.1. Classification (NCBI taxonomy): domain Eukaryota; kingdom Viridiplantae; phylum Streptophyta; class Pinopsida; order Cupressales; family Cupressaceae; genus Cupressus; species Cupressus sempervirens. Next base: position 311,562,654 of record CM053793.1, read on the forward strand.
GGCTGTATGGTGCCACTGAGATCCTGAGTAAGGGGGGGGGGGGGGGGGGGGTGTTGTAGGGTCCTAAGTAGCTGAGGCTGGTGTTGTAGCCTAGGCCTGTGTAGCAGGAGTAGTAGAAGGTGCAGGAATGTCCTCCTGCCTCTGTGAATCCTCCGGGATTGTTGTACGTGACAAAATATGTCTAATCTGAGAGCTCATGTCATGAAGTGGAATCCCTGAGAGTGTAGATAATGCTCGATATGCATCTAAAAGATCAGATGCTAAATATGATGCCAAACAATGCAATGCATCCACCTCTAAGACTGCAGAAATGTCTACAGGAGAAGGTATGTCTGCAACTCCATAATCATCATCAACAGGTGTGCTAGATGATGCAGCTGTGGGAGCAGTACCTCGAGACCGTAGCATATATCGACATAAGTTGATCAAGTAATGTGTTGTTTGGTAATGCAAGACTCATTATTACCTGACAATACCTATTATGTGCTAGTAAACATATGAATACCTATTACAACCTATAACAGACGTAATGACCTAGTAGGAGTCCCTAGGTCCCCTTAACATATATATGGATAAAAATAGGTCTAAAAATGTATCATGAGGTCGTTATGTGTCATATGGTAATGTAAGAATCATCATTACCTAATAAGACCTATTATATCCTAATAATACATATTAAGATTTATTAGAACCTATAAAAAATAGTATGACCTATTACGACTCCTATGTCCCCTTAAGACACACATGTATGGATAACATATTGAAAAATGTAGTTGACATAAGTGATCTTGAGTAATGCGTTGTTTGGTAATGTAAGACTCATTATTACCTGATAATACCTATTATGTGCTAGTAAACATATGAATACCTATTACAACCTATAACAGACGTAATGACCTAGTAGGAGTCCCTAGGTCCCCTTAACATATATATGGATAAAAATACCTAAAAATGTATCAGGAGGTCGTTATGTGTCATTTGGTAATGTAAGAATCATCATTACCTAATAAGACCTATTATATCCTAATAATACATATTAAGATTTATTAGAACCTATAAAAAATAGTATGACCTATTACGACTCCTATGTCCCCTTAAGACACACATGTATGGATAACGTATTGAAAAATGCAGTTGACATAAGTGATCAAGTAATGTGTTGTTTGGTAATGTAAGACTCATTATTACCTGACAATACCTATTATGTGCTAGTAAACATATGAATACCTATTACAACCTATAATAGACGTAATGACCTAGTAGGAGTCCTTAGGTCCCCTTAACATATATATGGATAAAAATAGGTCTAAAAATGTATCATGAGGTCGTTATGTGTCATATGGTAATATAAGAATCATCATTACCTAATAAGACCTATTATATCCTAATAATACATATTAAGATTTATTAGAACCTATAAAAAATAGTATGACCTATTACGACTCCTATGTCCCCTTAAGACACACATGTATGGATAACATATTGAAAAACGTAGTTGACATAAGTGATCTTGAGTAATGTGTTGTTTGGTAATGTAAGACTCATTATTACCTGACAATACCTATTATGTGCTAGTAAACATATGAATACCTATTACAACCTATAACAGACGTAATGACCTAGTAGGAGTCCCTAGGTCCCCTTAACATATATATGGATAAAAATACCTAGAAATGTATCAAGAGGTCGTTATGTGTCATTTGGTAATGTAAGAATCATTATTACCTAACAATAACTAGTTGTTAAAATGAACATCATCAATATCTAAGTGTGGTTCATTCGATTAGTAGAGGGCCTATGTTATGGTTAGAATGTGGTATGGGTTATAATTGTAGTTAATATAAGGTTATGTTAGAAGGTGTATTTAATGTCAAAATTAATTTCACCATAAGATATTATTGTTTCACCTCTAGATCCATCAGGTTATGTTAGAAACTGAATAATGTTCCCTAAAAGTTTGCTACATTGTTTACTAATATTTTTTTACATGTTTACCTCATAACCTAATATTTTTCTATATTTTAACCTAATGTTTTTCCTAATGTTTTTCTAAATTTTAACCTAATGTTTTTCTATATTTTAACCTAATGTTTTTCTACACTTTTAACTAATGTTTTTCTATATTTTACCCTAATGTTTTTCCTAATATTTTTCTACGCTTTTAATTAATGTTTTTCTACGTTTTTATCTCATGTTTAACTACATTTTTGCTAACAAATTAATTTAAATACCATTCTAAAATAATCTAAAATAATTAAAATAATTTAAACATATTAAAAAATAAACAATTTAAAGCATTTCACTCACAAAATACGTAAAAAACAACTATTTTAAGTACGATTAACATCTATTAATCAAAAAATACGTTTAAAAACTATTAAAAAATGGGGAGGAAAAAACCACCAACCAGTTACGGCCGAAACCCTTAACCCGCTCTCCAAACATTCAGGAACCACAACAGTAACAATGATAGCTGCTAGAGGTTTGCGCCGAGTTTTATTGCGGCTCGGGGTTTCGGCCGGAACACTTTTGGCCGAACCGGTTTCGGCCGAAACAGTACGTGCCACGTAGGCGCGTGTAACCGCCACGTGTGTACGGTCGGATCTGTTACGACCGAAATCGTTATGACCAAAAGGGTTCCGGCCGAAACAGTACAAGATATCACAAATGGTGACAGAGCTTTGTGCTTTTACCCAACTGCAACTTTATAACCATCTCTTTAATGCCATGTTTGTTGAAATTCCACTATTAATGATCACTTTGCAGTATTTTCTAGCCATCTTACATCTGGGCTTGAAAAGACTTCTTTGAAAAGGTTTTTCATCAACTCCCTTATTACACAAAGTTGTTCTCACCATTAGATATTTTCCAACCTCAAGTACACTTGGTGAACCCTCAATGTCTCATTGAATCATAACATTATTGTTACTTTTTTCATTATCACTAGAGGACCTACACTTAAAAGATCTATGCTCTTCTTTGTCACATCTAAAACAATTACCACGAAAACCACCTCCAGAATAAGAATTACCTCTTCCTTGGTAAGAGTTAAGTACCTCCTCCATAAGAATTACCACCTTCCCATTTAGTCTTGTTTTTGTCATTACTTTTCCATTCAGATTTTCCCTTAACTTACACAAAATTATTAGATCTGCCACCTTATCCATAAGATCTACCTCTGCCTCTTTGGAATCTACCGCCTCTACCTCTTTGTCTTTTTTCATGCTTCTTTGTCAAGATTTCCTTGGATTTCAAGGCATATTGATACTCTTCTTCCACACTTCCCAATTTCACAAAACTTATTTCATTTTGAATTCTAGATCTCAATCCTTTTATATGCCTTGTAACTTTCTCAACATCATCATCCACATGTCTAGATCTGATGTCCAATCTATAGAATTCCTCAATATACTCTTTCAGAGTCATGTCCCCTTGCCTCAAATTTTGCATCTTTCTCAACAAGCTAACTTGGTATTTAGCAGGAAGGAACTTGTTCTTCACCTTATTCACCATTTTCAACCAAATCTCAATCTTCTCCTTTCCTCTCCTTTGTTTATCAGTTTGCAAATGTACCCACCACAGTGAGGCATGACCTTTCAACCTAGTGATTGCAATTTTCACCTTTCTATTACCAAGAGTGTTTTCAAATTCAAAGATCTTCTCCATATCAGAGATCTAATCCAACACATCATTGGTGTCCAGTTTTCTATCATAAGGAAAAACTTGTGCAATAGGCTTTGAATGTTCCCTAAACAATACTCTCAATAATATTTCCTCACCTTGATCTTCCTCAAGTTTTGGATTAGGGTTTGGTGCTATAGCTTCATCATCAGTCACATCATCAAGATGTGCTCCTCTACTCTAGGTTGTCTCCAGAACATCTAATCTAGTTGTAATTTGTCTCAATGTATCCAATATGGCATTGTCAACATTTCCTCTACCTTGAACCATCTTTACAATTAGGTTCCTGCAAGATCGTAACCCTCTGCAAGTTATAGGTCAAATCCTTAGACCTACCACCCTACAACCAAATTCAAATTAGGGTTCTGCATGATCTAATCTCCACAAGGATGAACCTCAAGCTCTGATACCACCTAGTACACGAAGGGACATGCATAGCTAGGGCTAAAGGCACACCCAACTATCCAACCACCTTGTTGTATTAACACAACAAAAGTAAACAACATAGAGAACAACACCAAGGAGAGAGAGAGAACAAAACACTTTATTGATTCATCAAATTACTAGCATACATGCCCAGCTATAAGGCCTTCTAGGTTATGGCCAGATATAAAATACAACTTCAAGATCCACAATTTAGCTTTAAATTCACACTTCTAGACACATTTGTTCTGAACTCTCTAAACCTCCCTCTAAACCAAACCAAATACATCTACTTATACTTGCCAAAACGACTGATAGAAGATTCTAGATCATTGCATAATCGAAAGGTTGACCTTAAAATGATCAACACTCACCCCTAGACAAGATCCTATCATTAAATTCATGATCCAAATTAAATACAAGAGTCAACTTAGACTAAGAACCAACCATGACAAACTTGGTCAAAGAACTCAAGCATCAACAAATATCAAGTTCACTCGGAACATGAAGGAACACTCAACCAACATGGGACAACTCAACCAACACTAGACAACTCAACTAACTAGAACTCAGTAACAACTGGAACATGGTAGCAATTGGCACTCGATAGTAACTAGCAGAATGAATAAAAAATGAGCAAGATTACAAGGCAACCTAGGATGCTCCTATATCAGAGGTGGATTTGGAAAACCAATTCTAATTCCACTAAAATGAGAATTGGGGGTAAATTAAGTTTTAAACTTTTCAAGGCTTGCCTATTACCTTTTGACCTATTTTATTTTGCACGTGCCATGGGTTTGAGGATTGTGCAATATTTCTAATAGAGCTTCCATAATCTGCCTTTCTCTATCACTACAATGACATCATAGACACACAAGTGTTGACTTTCCTGAGCCACTTTTGACGTTGCGCCTCAGTAAGCTTGATTCAAAATACTTAGGCAATCTCCAACAAAACACATTGACATTGGGATCTATATTGCAACAATGACTATTAATGTTTATCCAAATGAACTCAACACCATCCAAGTCATCACAAGCTACATCTAAGCAACATGAGCAAGAATACAAGATCCTCTACTTGGTGGATTCAATGCCTCTTGAGCCACATTGCTACTATGATGACATCAACAAAAGCTTCATTGGGAGTGATTTGCATTCCTCCATTGAGTCAAACTGCTCTCTCCTACAAGCTTGTCATGTTACCCCCTCAAGCTCTACAAAAACACTGCATGGGATTTAGTCTACAGATACCCCCATGTGAGCTCATCCCATTGTAGACTGACATTCGAACTTAGTGCTACATGTCTTTCACCCTATTTTATGGTTTTAGTTTCTATATGGTATTGTGAGCTTGACAATTGGGAATTGTCACCATCTCCTAAGTAGTTTTGCATCTTGCTACCCAACTCCATGACAAGATTAGGCCCCAACTCAATAAGTTCTCATTACAACAACCTATTTGACAATCGATTTACACCACTACACATTCGACCCAAGCCCCATTGCCAGATACATCCTCCGATCTACCAATTGACCACTAACAATATCAAATTTCCACATCATCCAACAATTCAGTTAGTAGACCTAGATGCAATCATTATTATTGAATTCAAGTTGTATTCCAATTCTAAACCTATGGAACTAAATGTAAAACAGTATCTTCTTAATATGAATTCTAGGGGAACCAAATGGTTCCAACCATATTCCAAAAACCATTTTCCAGATTTGAAACTTTGAATATTACCAAATAGTAATATTTGACAATTCTAAATTTGTGATATTGCTATCATAACTATGTAGTTTTTGAGTCAAACTCATTGACCCATTTTTCATGAGTAGTGATTCAACATGAGACCGACTACATGGATCAATATATTTGACTCAAAAACTACATAATTAAACCCTCATAGAAATATTACAATTTGACTTGCTGTGAAAAATATCTTCTACTTAATTTTAATGTTATTTAATTCCAACAACCAAACAAACAACTCCATCAAATAAATATAGTTTCACATATTTTAATTGATAGGCTATTTGTGGGAACTTTGTTCCCGAAAATTAAATTTTTGACAGAATTTTTTGAAGAGTTTGGCCAAAAAATTGAAAATGCTTCTCGTTAATTATTTATTGACAATTTTTATCTCCTTTCACTTTTAACTCTTGTTTTGATATTTATTAGTTATTATCTCCACTTTTAACTATATATATATATATATTTTTTTTTTTTCCATTTATTAGTTGTGATCTCCACATTAGCTCATGTTGTGATCTATTCAGTTAACTTTTGATTTTTAAAATTGATTTAGATTTTTTTTTAAAAATTTTTTTAATTAATTTTTTTATATTAGTTTAATTTATTTTTTAAATATTATTTTTTAGTTTCTATAATTTATTTAGTCAATAAAATATTTATTAGACATATTTTTTTTTTTACTTCTCTTATTAATTTTTCATATAGAGTTTTTGATGAGTTTTTTTAAATGATTTTTTTTCATATTTGATAAATTTAATTTAAATAAATATTATTTATTAATCTATTTAAAAGATTTAGTAAATATTATGTTATTTAAATTAAAAATTATTAATAATCTAATTTTTTCACCTAAGATTATAATTTTAATATCCACTTATAACTATTATTTTTCTTTTCTCATTTATTTAAAAAATAATTACTTGAGATCTCTATTATGTTGTGATTTCTGTTTATTAAATTTTTAATTTTTTAAAATTGATTTAAGTTTTAGTTTTTAAATTACTTTAAATTATTTTTTATATTAGTTTAGTTTTTTCTTTAAATATTATTTTTTTAGTTTATATAATTTATTTAGTCAATATAATATTTGTTAGAGATGTATTTAGTTGTTATTTTTCATATATATATATTTTATTACTTTTATTAATTTTTCGTAATAAATTTTCTAATGAATTTTTTTAAATTTTTTTTTTTGTCATATTTGATAAAATGAATTTAATTGTAAAATATTGAAACGATTGAACACATTTCTTAAGCAATATTCAAATTTCTAAAATATTATAAATTTTATATTTATATTTTAATTTTTAACTTTTTAATTTTTGTATTTTTATTTTTAAAAACTTATATTTACATTATTTAATTTAATGTTCATTATACATTTTTCTCTTTAAATCCAACTGTTAGTTATCAAAATTTTATTAACACAATAAAATTTCGATATTACCGTTGACAATCAACTCTCCTTACTAAACTTTCCACGGACCAACGAACCCAATGTATCCAGCACATGTAAACCCTCCAACGATTGCCACATCAGCACTATCATGACGTGGCACCTTCCTATTGGCTAACCGCGTGTCCTTGGCTTCTCACTTGTCTTCGCTTCGCTGCGCTTTTTCCTTCTGAGGACCCTGTCGTATAAACCACGTTTCGATTTAGATTGTTCTGGGAGTTCCCTCTCTAATCTCTCTGATCTCTACTCGATCCAGTTCTCTTATTTAAACAATCCGAGTGCATTTCTGTAATAAATCAGTTGGAAACAGATCTGGATCAAGTTAAGAAATTTCGAGTCAGGTAGATCAGGCTCTATGGAATAGGATCTTAGATTTCTTATAAGAAAACCTCTGTTGTGGTACATCAACCATGGGTTTGTCTCCTCCAGTTAAGAATCATTCGAGACGGTTTCAAAAGCATTAATTTTTTTCTCGAATCTTTTGTTTAAGGGATCCGAAAAACCGTTTTCTCAGGGGCGATTGGGCGGCGGGGCTTCAATTCTTTTATTGGAACCTTTTGTTGACGTTTCTAGATCTGTTCAAGGCAGACGCATAAGGGTTCATGTTGATCATTACTTTATCATATTTATTTTCCCAATTCAGGAAGTTGTTTATGGATCGAACCTTCTAAGTCAAAAAACTTAACTTCATTTCGAGTTCGTTAAACCCTAGAAACCCCAGTATTTGCATTAGTAGAGATGGGGTTTGAATTGTTTCGTCGTAGAAGTGTTACTTTGGTGCTATTATCCTTTTTGCTGTCAATTGCACCTGCATTCTGCGCAGTATGTAGCATAGATTTAGGGTCAGAATGGATGAAGGTTGCAGTGGTAAATTTGAAGCCCGGGCAGAGCCCAATTTCTATAGCAATAAATGAAATATCGAAGCGGAAAAGCTCTGCTCTCGTTGCATTCAACGGAGGAAACCGCCTGGTGGCCGAGGAAGCCGCAGTAATCTCTGCCCGCTATCCAAACAAAGTGTTTATGCACACCAGAGATATGGTAGGCAAATCATATAATCAGGTTAAGAATTTTGCAGACTCGCTTTACCTTCCATATGACATAGTTGAGGATTCGAGAGGTGCTGCGGGCATTAGAACAGACGATGGCAATTCCACTTATTCGGCAGAGGAGTTAGTTTCAATGATTTTGAGTTATGGAAGAAATTTAGCCGAATTCCATGCCAAATCCCAAATTAAGGACGCTGTTATTTGTGTGCCACCTTTCTTTGGACAAGCTGAGAGGAATGGAATAATCCAGGCGGCTCAGCTTGCTGGAATAAATGTGTTGTCCCTGATTAATGAGCATTCTGGGGCAGCTCTTCAGTATGGAATTGACAAGGATTTTTCAAATGAGTCGCGGCACGTGGTGTTTTATGACATGGGTGCCAACAGTGTCTATGCTGCTCTTGTTCATTTCTCTGCATATCCGACCAAGGAGTATGGCAAGACTGTCTCGGCCAATCAATTTCAGGTATGCTTACATTCCGACTGCCAGTATTTTGAATAAATTGGAGCTTTGTAGTGCAACAATATTTAGAAATCAAACTCTTGATAAAGACATTTTTTTGTGATATTTTGTAATATTTAATGCTCGAGTGATCCTTTAATGGTCTAAGGGGCTAATATTCGTGTCTAGCCATTTCTTACACGACTTTCCTCTCATATTAGTTAGTAGTAATCATCAGACAAGGTGACAGCACCCAAGCACTTCGGAATGATGCGAGCACTGGAGCAATGAAGCTATTATGATACATCAACAATCGGGCTTCCACGAAAAGTTCCGCTCAAAATTGGCATTTTCGTGAGACCATTACAGGATTTAGAGCCGGGTGGGTTAGTTTCAGGAAATATCACATAAAAAACTTCAGCTGAATCCCCACGTGTTAGTAAACAAACACGGCTTACATGACAGACTGATCTGCTATCAGAGTTAGTTCCCTTTCCATTAAGTTTCCTAAAGGGAGACCCAGGATCTGACTTTTCAAGGTAGAAAGAACAAGAATAAACACCAGCACAGCCGGTGCTTAGGCAATAAATTGGATATAGATGTCAGTTTGATGTACACCAGCGGTTTGATGTTATTGTCTTTAACTCATGCATGTTGAAATTGCTAGATTCATTTTTTAACGCTGTCTGTGATTTTTCTCCTTTAGGCTTTATCTGTTCTTCTGTTATAACATAACAAAAACATCATTAGTCTAACTTACCTCTTGTGACAACCCAGAGAAGGATGTATCTCGTAGCTATCTATATGTTTAACTATAACGGAGGGATATCTTTATTTCTATTTCACTTACTGACTAACTCAGTTAATGTTATATCAAAGTGAGTATGGGTCTCATGGCCATAAATGGCTTTTTCCATTACTGCATTTGTCTGTGGTTATGATATTATGTGAACTGAGGTTTCAAATACTTGTTTAATAAATTTATCTTCAAAACCTAAATTTGGGATTAATTTTAAACCACTCTTTATTTTTGTTTCTGAAGATAATTAGGCTTAGTGATTCCATTCCTGCAAAAGTTAGTGCAAAGGTGGGCCCTAACTGATATTATACACATTACTAATCAAGACAAGCCTCTGAAAGTTACAAATGATTCTGATTTGCTTCAACTCTCAGGCTTACATTGCAATTCTCCATCAGATACAGCTTCCACTCTGAGTTTTTTTGAAGATGAAATCTACAACAGTTCTCAATGGAAGGCCTACCTGGCCAGCTGTCTCGAGTTGGTATTCATTCTAGTTACTCTAGGAAATATGCTGTGCTTGTACAAAGATGTCCATATCACACGTATATGCACTGATTGTTTAGAAGTGTACCTCTTAGCTATCTCAAACTTTGGTTGATCAATTTTCTGCTCTATAATACTCTTGAGATGTTGTGTTTCCAGTATTCCTTGCATGGACCACCTCTCAATCCCTTACTGTCCCACATTGTGCTCTTTCCTCACAATGCTATATAGCATCCACATCTTACAGCTGATACAATATGTTTTAGCCACCTATCTTGCTGACTGATTTTAGTCTTAACACACGCAAGGGAGAGGTGAGCATCATGTCATCCCATCTCTACACTACACTGTAAATCTAAACTGCGCTCTTTTTAACCAACTATAGCAGAAATCAAAAGAAACCTGGCAGAGGGGAATAATGATTATTACAATACAATTCCTTGTGACACCTCGTTCTAAACTTTTATCTTCACATATTCTCATTTCTAAATATATTTATTTCCTATTCTTACTCCATTTGTCAAATTTTGCTATATTATAAGATCTTGGATACATTTATTTTATAAAGGAGAAAAGGTTCAGGGGAGAGGAAGCAGCCTTGTAGTTGGCCTTGCATATTTAGCTCAAGCATGTATACTCTCAATGTAGAGAGAGTGTCAAGAGTAGTTCTTAATTGTAGACACATAATCATCTATGCCTAACATCTTATTTACCTTTATTAAATTATTTCTAATCTCTCTTGTACCTTGGCCAATTAGAAATTAGGACTAGCAGCTAGCGGGGAAGATATTATAATTTTCATGCATTCATATATTGCAGACTTCCACATTGATGCCCATTTAAGGATTGCTTGCTACATGCAAACTTCTTTGATAACATTTATACAAAAAGGAGAGTTAAAGAGTTCAACAAAAGGAGCCAAAATAGGGGGCCATATCTGGCAGATTGACACCAACCTTGCTCTCGTTAGTATTTATTTAAACTTTTATAAAACAATAGGAATACAATAAGAAATCTTATGTCCACAATATGTAGTCCTGCATGTATCTGTCAGTTGTTTTAAATGTGTGCAATTTTTTAGTGGTTTTTATTGATGGTTTGGTTGGATTTCTATGGTATTCAAATTTGTTAGGTATTGCCTAATACCACAAAAAATAGTATTTCATATTCTACTTTAGTTTTCATTCATCCCTGCTGCAAAAAAAATAAATTTGATTTCTCAAAATACCTACAATGTCTCCATCATAGTTGGAAAGCTCGCACTCGGCAATAACTTGCCAAGCCCCCAAAAGTTTATTCAAGAGAAAATCGGCCAATTTTAAAAAAAACTTGGGAACCTAAAAAATGTCTAAAATTAATTAAAAATACATTTATTTTGCAAATTTTAATGAGAAGTTGCATTTAATGAGTTAATTAAAGAGAACACAAAAGAAACAAGCAAAGTTTAGATATTTATATAAATGCATAGTGGGTACAAAATGGCATTCTCATGTTGAATGCTGATGGCGGGAAGCAAAATAGTAAATAGTTTCTGTCAAACTAGAAGTCTAGAAGTAAATACTAAATAGTAAATACTTAAATACAATCACATCTTCCTCTTTCCAGCTCTACTAGCAAAAAAGAGAGGGTGTCTAGTTCTTGAAGAGGTGCCCCGCACTGGGACTAGGTGTGAGCTGTGTGACTGTGAAGTCCGTCGCTGTCGCTGTGCCTTCTCGCTTGGCATCCCTATTGATTGGCTTTGCGTCCTAGAAGTGGATGTATCTTCTCGTATATGTGGCATTGGTAATGCCTCCTCCTTTGAGTCTAAATCCTCACCATCCTTGTCCTCAATGTCATCCATTGTGAAATGAAAATCTGTTCCCGCACCCACTTCTATGGCTTGCCTCTCCAAATCAACAACCTCCTTTGCTGAAAACAATGGACTTGGCTCTTGTGTCGTCCAATCAGAATAAGGATCTATCTCATCTAGATCAAGTGGACCAGGTATTGTTGAACTCTGTGCCCTTTTTATGCGCAACTTAAGATTATAGTGCACATAAACAAGGTCATTGAGACTTTTTTGAGTCAATCTATTTCTTTTCTTTGTGTGGATGGACTCAAATAAGCTCCAATTGCGCTCACAATGGGATGCGCTACAAGGTTGGCAAAAGACTCTGAGAGCAAAATTCTTTAAATTGGGGGTATTTCTACCCCAAGTTGACCACCAACCATTTGCAGCACAAAATATAATAAGTTATAAAGCAATGAAAAAAGATAATAAGAAAACACAACTTATCAATTTGCAAAAGCTTTCAAGTTTTAACTTTGATGGTTTACTTGGGCTTGAGTGCCTCTTGCTCTCTTTGCTAGTGTAGAAGAGAACAAATTACCCCTTGATTCCACATAGACTTGTTGTTCGGTCACAACAAGGTCTCTCCGCTTCATCGGATATCATCCTCTCAATGCATCTAAGGAGACCCTCCATGACCTTTCCATTAGGATTTGAATAGGAATCCTCAGCCCTTAAACAAACATACAATGAAATCAAGTCTTAGTACACAACCTTGAAAAATAAAGTAAAACGAAGTCTTAATAAAATCTCAAGGAGAATCATAGTACTTGAATTTGGGGTTGAGGAAGTAGCTTGTTGCATGAATAGGTTGGTGGAGCATATTGTAACACCTCCTATCAATTATTTCCCAAATGGTGTCAAATTTGAGTCTGTCCGCATGATAGTAATTTTTAACAACCTCTTTGGCCTTATCCATGGCCTCATAAAGACATCCCATTGGGGATTGTTGTCCATCACATGTGTAGGACTCTAATCAGGGGCATAGACATCAATATTTGAAATTTGAAAAATACAAATTAGTTGCTCACATACTAAGTTACAAATTAATAATGAAACTTGAATCAACTAAAAAATAATGTTTTGATTCTTGAAGTTACCTCCACAATCTCAAAAGCCTTTTCAAGAAAACTATCATCAAAGACAAGCCATGCCACAACTTCTTCTTTAGGCTTCTTTGAGTAAGTTGAAGCAACCTAGTCAACGCACACAAACATGCATTTCAGAGGCAATATTGTGTCAATGATACTTTGCATTGTCAAGAACATTGTTGCAAACCTTCTGATAGCGGGTCTCATCAAATTTTTGATTTTAGTGATCCTTCTCATCAAACTAAGAACCCACGGGTGATTATAGATATATTTGGTGACTCGCCTTGCATCTTCCACCTCTGGACTCACCCAATCAAGTTTTCCTATGTCCTCCAAAAGAAGGTCAAGGACATGTGCTGCACAAGGTGACCAAAAAAGTGTGGGATGCCTCTCTTGGAGGATTCCACCTAGAAGATTAGTAAAAAATCAATAATTAGTTACAAGCTTTCCATATTTACATCAAATCTAAATTGAATAATACCATAGCATTACATTCATGATTCATATTGAACATAAAAATTAAATTTACCTCTTGCCACATATGCTGCTGCATTATTTGTGATGATTTGCATCACATTCTCTACTCCCACCTTTGTCAACATTCTCCAACATTAGAGCCAATGTGTGCATTTCTCGCTTTATTGGAGGCATCAATAGATTTCCAAAACACCACATCATCTTTGCAAGCAACCAAGAAATTAATAATGGTTCTACTTCTTCCATTTGTCCACCCATCAGATAACATCGTGCAGCCATATTTCTTCCACTCTTTCTTTTGGTCTTCTATCAATACTCTTGCCCTATCAACTGCATTGTCAAGCAACCTACAAAATTTAGGTGTAATAAAGTGTTAGGCAAAAATAGGAAATCCCAATAAGACTTAAAATATAACAATGAACTCAAGTGGATTTCAATTATTTACAGTTACTAAATAGTAAAATACTAACCTTCCTCTCAAATCCTTGCGAGAAGGGGGCTTGCACCCTTTGCCCAATATGGAAATTGTGTTCACCAAATTCAACCAATAGGGAGTATCAGATTGAAATGTTGTTTTTGAAGCGGTTTATGCCTCCAAAAATAGTTTTTTCACATGGAATGCATATAACCTTTGCAACATCATTTGGAGTTTCATAGGCATAACATTATGCTTGATCTCTTGCATTTCTAGGCTGAGTGCCTATATATCGAGATGGGTACGGAGTTTGTGGCCACTCTTCCTGTGAACTTGCCATGCTTTTTAAATGCTTAACCGCTGCCCTACACATAAATTTATAGAAAAATGAATAAACAAAAGTTAGAACTTAGATCTATGAACTAAACAAACAAAACAAACAGCTAGGGTTTGCTTTTAAAAAATCTTACATATTCTTCAAAAAAAATTGTCAAACATAGAGCTGAATGGCTTTCAAATGATTCAAACATAGAGTTGAAATGCTTTCAAATGATTTGAATTCATTGATTGGCAACAAGAAAACAATGGAACATTTTTTAAAAGTATAAAAACAATCTCATCAAACCTACTTGGGAAAGAGATTTGTTTTCTAAAACCGGTTGGAATGCTCTTTATATCCACTTAAATCTGCCTTGAATCACTTGCAATAAGGTAAGAATACCTTGGAAGCCTTTGATCGCACAAAAGAAAACTGGTGTTGCAAAAATGAATTCTATTGGCCTATAACCGGCTAATGTGCGGCAAAGTTTTAAAGGAATACTCATGCGTTTTTACAAAAAAACTCGCTGAAAAATCAGCGATTACTCTCTGATTTTTTGGAGGGGGCTGAATTTTTGAAATGACAAGTTTTTTAAAAATACTCACTGGCTGAGAAAACTTGGCGATTACCTGCTACTCACAAAGTAATCGGTGAGTGTACCAACTATGGTCTCCATAATTGTTTGAGACTGAAGTTGAACTTACACGACATGCAGGAACCGAGTAGCTTCTATCTCCTTGTTTTCCCAAATTGTAGTTCAAATGTAGTCCAAGTTTAGGGGCTTTTTAGTGAATGTAGGTAGCACCCAGAACTACTAAACATTGGATATTCCCTGTGACATGATATCCTGGAAGCTATTTGGGGCCCCTGACTTTGTTCCTAAACTTTGTAACATATTAGCAACTAAGTCTGTATTATATTTCCATTTCTCTTGCTGTGTCAAACTTTCATTAGTTCTGACTTTTTGGCTAACTATAAGGCCTCTTCTATTACTTACTTGAGATGAGAGCTTGTTGGTGATTTGGCATTAATCACCAATATTGTAACTTGAGAATCACCTTCCACAGTCTGCCTGTGCCAGCCTTTCGTGCTGCAATTTGGTTTCTTTTAGTAGAGACATCTCTTGAGCTTGGTCATTGGTAACTAACAAGCACCTGTTGGATTGTATGTCTGAGCACACTTCAGCCAGCAGTTGTGAGGGTTACCTATTGCTGCTTCGCTGAAATTTGTTTTGAAAACCTGTGTGGTGGAAGGAACCATAATGCTTTTATCTTTACATTCTTGACACCAACTCCATCACAGGGAGAAAATTTAAGGACATTAGGGTCTTCATCAATTTAACATGTAACTGACATCCCAGAATAGTGAAAGAAAGTAAAATTCATACCAATTTAAATGTGTTTTGTTTATTGATTTGCGTATACCATTTATTGCTGGATTTTTCAGAAGTTTCCCATATTTTGTTTGTTTTATAAAATGCTACTGTTTTAGTTCAATATTTTATGGGACTTTAGATGCTATTTTATTTTTCTGTTACAGGTTAAAGATGTTAGATGGAATGCAAAATCGGGTGGGCAAACTATGGAATTGCGGTTAGTTGAGCATTTTGCAGATGAGTTTAATAATAAACTTGGGACTGGAGTTGACATAAGAAAATTTCCTAAAGCAATGGCAAAGTTGAAGAAACAAGTAAAGCGTACAAAGGAAATTCTTAGTGCCAATTCTGAGGCTCCTCTGTCAGTGGAGTCACTTTACGAAGATACAGATTTCAGGTTGGTTACTATCATATCGTTGCTTTCTCTTTTTTCCTTGTAGTCTGTTATTTGTCTTTCTTTTGGAGTTGGAAACCACATAAAATGTTCTCTTGAATTTAGCACTGTTTGGCATATCATCCGGACAAGTTTTACTAAGCGCACATAGTCAATCAACATATAGCAATTTGCATTAAGCATGTGCTTATTAAATATGCATGCAGCTGAATTGGAATCTTACTTTGGTGCTTTGACAATATGAAGAATATTGGATTCTCTTACAACTTTTCAATGTAGTATTAGAACTTTTGTTTATTGGGTCATTATTTAGGAAGCAGCATGCCCTACCAATGTAATGTCCTTTTGTTGAGATATTCCTTATTTAGGACTGCAAACAATATTAAGCACTATAAAAGTAAGAACTGCTCTTAGTAATACTAATTACTAATATAAGGCAACAAGAAATCATGTTAATATTCAAAACTATGACTATGCATATAAACATTATAATATATAAATTAAAAACTCATAGCAGCGTTAGCATTTGAATGAATGTATCATATCATAAACAATATTTAGTTCAATATATTGTAATACAACCTGCAAAGCCAATCACATAGTGAATTTCTTAAAAATGCTTCAAATAGCAATATTAAGGCAGGTCATCCTCAATATTGCCAAGAGCTTGTAAGGGAGGCCATCACTACCACCCTCCTGACCGTTTACTTCTACTGTAGCACTAAACAAGTAACTTCACTCAGTTAGTCACATTGAGATGCTCGGCTAGGGGTTCAAATTTCTCCCAGCTCCCTGTAAATTTAAACATGAAATCCACTTTATTTGAGAGGGCATATCTACCTTTTGAAGTCCCCAAAAGGCCATTAGAACCTACGGGAGAATCTTCAAGTTGTAGAGTATTTTCTGCAAAACCCTCATTAGACTGGGGTTTTAGAAGCAGTCTTAGGAAAATGGCCAGAAAATACACTAGGACTTATTCAAATTTATCAAGTTTGATTCAAATGAAAGCTAACATCCTACAAGGAAACACAAAAATTTCTAGTTCCGTAGGTCATCAATACATTAAAATCCAATTAAAACAACAAAATAAGATGCAGGAAAACTTTTGAAACTTTGTATTACTTCATTTCACTACTCTTCCTTGTACACCGAACTAATCTATATACTAGAATGAGTTGAGGCAGTTTGTCTTTCTTTTGTCAGTGAAACTTCACCTTCCTTATTTGTTAGGTGAGAGATTCTTAGCCATTTGCATTGCTGTCCAAATGTAAATTTGACAACATTGCATGTTTTTATCTTTGTGCTGATCCCTCTTGTCTTTTTGTGAATCTTTTTTCTTACTGCCTTCTTCTGTTCAGCTCAAACTCAACTAAAAATTCTAAAGACACCTAGATATGACATCTAAGATTCTAAAGATCCTAGATCGAATTTGGCATTGAGTTGCCACATGAACATACACACCTTGACTAACCTATAACACTTCAGAAATTCAGATCAGAGATATACAAACCAAAATTGAGATTTCACCTTACACCTTTTATACTCCATGGCATACAATGAGTTTCCTTGATCAGGTTTCATGTTTCCTTGAAGCAGATCACCATTTTGCAAATGTGCAGAAAGGTGACTTGTGAAATAGAAAAAGTTCCGCAATTTCGCAGGTATGGAAATCAGCAGTTTGTGAAATAGCACAATAGCTGTTTCTTGATCAATTTCAATCTTTTGGGGTTGCCCCTGCATCAATCTGACTTGCAAGCTAAGGAACACAACGTTTGAGGAAGATACAAAGGACTTCTAGACTGAGAAGTACTACCTCAGGGAAAGGTGCAGATTTTCCAACAGGGACTCATTGTCTTTCAACAAGATACATGGATATCATGAATTTAAATCAACAAGCCTTTAGAATACTACCTTTAATGTGACAACCCCTTTTCCTAGGTCTTAACTAACAACGAGCATATCAAAGAATTACAATTATTACTTCATATTCATAGGAAGATAGTTATATCAGTTATGTTCATGGAATGAGATTAATGGTTACAATTAGTTAAATTCATAACGAACAATTGAAGATACCATCAATGAATTTAACACGGAATTTAAAATCCACATACTGTAGAATTCAAAACCGAATCCATCTAGGGATGCTTCTGCAAATCCCAGGTTAGTCCATGAATATTGCTTAGGAACAAATAGCTATATCACTTTATCGAAATGACAAATGCCATCAAATGCCACTATATCATTTAGGGCATCAAATACCATTGTATCAATTAGGGCATCAAATACTATTGTAGCATTTAGGGCATCAAGTATCGTTAGAAGATATGCTCATATTCATTATTTATATAAATGAAAGACTGAAATAACAATCCATCAGTTAAACCTATCTCTTGCATATAGATATATTCCATGTTCAGTTGGAAGATCAACCGATCTAATTGGTTACCAATTACATTGACGAGAAAGTGTTAAAGTTTGTAGCTGCGATAGAGATCTTTATCTCTCAAAACTTGGACGTTATTATCGTTATTGTCATCTTCAGCTGAAAAGGACACTTAAGTTTAATTTGTAATATTAAATGTAAATGACATGTGTCATTCACATGCATTGAGGCATGAATATTTGAAGAGTCATTAGGAGTTATGAGAATCTCAAGAGACCTTCAGTTATAATGTGAAGAGTCTCTCTTATTGTTATATATTCGCATCAAGCAAAGGAATTTGTACAGTTGAACTTCTATTATCAATAAAGATATGTTTTTGTTGTGTGGCAGGGTTTTTCCCTTCATTTTAGAAGGGTTTTCCTAGGATATTTATGGTGTTCCTTGTTTCAATTTTGTCTTCTGCTTATTGTTGGTTATCTTCTTGCATTTTTGGGCTATAGATTTAACAAAAAGTTGCTTTCATTTAAGGAGTTAATTGAATTGATGATGTAAATCAATCCATCATATCTTCTACTTGTATAAACATCATAAAAGTAAAATACCTATTACCAGCAAATGTTTGAATGCATAACTTATCTTTGTCTGGTGCATGTCTTGGCATCTTGTGGAGAGGGGAAACATTGTTAGGGGCTTAAACCTCCCAACCACGGACCTTAAACTTATCCCCACACTTTCTCTAACGAGAAAGACCCTCCCCATCCGAAAATAGACATGGAACACCTTGATCAGCCACTGAGCATCTTGGTACTAGGGTATCATTCCCACCACTTGACTAAGCATAAAGATTTGAATATTGGACCTTCATCTCGGCCAAGATGGCCCTCTTGGATGGATTTTCTGGGTGTAAGCTTAAGCATTCTTTCTGAATTATAGTCATAGTCAAGTTCTTATGTCCCTTCTGGACTCATCACAGAATCATGAAGTATACTTGACTTGCATCTTCTTATGCTTGTTGTCCTTAACTTGTGGACTAAAGAGTAGATGTCCCTATATAAAGTGTATTTCACAGATTTGACTAAGCAAAATCATATATCGTTATGAGATTAATTCTAAATGGAAATCTCCAGCAATTAGTTGTAATTCATTATTCAAACTGATGGATGTACCCTCTTGTGAATATCAGTTAGATATGAATCAAAGTTTGCCATTGGATTGGCATTCTGATTCGATATTAGAGCTTTAAGAAAAGAGACCTTATTCACTTACATGCTCACCCATCGGGCTCACCCACCGGGTGGCTGCCTATACTGCATGAGCCATGAAATGGCTTCAAATTTAGATGCACATATTTCAAAGTTCACATCAAGATTTAAACATGAAATGCAAAATAAGATGTGGAATGTGCTCCACCTGGAGTCGGTTTATACAACTTGTTGCCGTGTTTTGTCAATCCATGATGCATGACAAGCACCACTTTCCAATGACTCTACTTGAGATCTATATGAACTCATAATGTAGGAAGAATTTGTGTCTTGCAGATGTAAGAACTCCGGCTATAGTCTTGAGGAATAACGATGCAAAACATAGAAGCTAATCCATGCTCTGAGGGTTTGTGCCTTGCAAAACAAATATAATTGAAATAATTGCGAGAGGAAGAGCGCTTAGACAACGAGAAGAATATTAAAGAACAAATCATCTGCACGTTATCTTGGTTACAAGAAGAGGGTGGCAGTGAGAGTTACAAATGCAAACAAGAAGTTGTTGGCACAAATATTTAAATTGGCCATCTCAACTTACAAGGCCCAATGGAAAATAATAGAAATATGAAAGGTGGCCTCACATGAAATAATAATAAACCATAACCATGGTGAAAGAAATAATAATAATGTCTTAATATATAACATCATGGTATCTATAGATACCTATATATGTATGTATGCATATACGTGTACATGTGTAAATTTCCAACCATATATTTCTTAAGTATATGCCAAATATCATGCGTATACGTTCTTATTCTTATATATATATATAAAGTTGGTTTACATATGTACACATATACATGTATGTACGTGTATAGATATGTAGGTATCATGATGTCGATATGATAAGACATGATTATACATCAGGAGGCTTTAACCAACAACACAACTACAAAGGTACAAATTTGTTCAAATTTCAATTCATGCTTAGTGATCTCTTTTACTATTAAATGATGTGTAATTTAATAGGTCAACTCATGGTCGTCCAACGTACACTCTTGCTTGCCTAGTCGTTTACCCTTTAGCCATGGTAGTTCAAGGTTTGTACCTATTTGCTCAGTGATGGTGGTGCCCTCTGTGCCCAATTCTTTTTTGGCAATGTTTCCCCCCTTCGACATGCTCTTGCAAGGGAATTCTCCATGATTATATCATATTCCTCAATATAATAACAATTTACCATAATTACTCATTATTCATAAACCATCATAATGGCTAACTAGCATGCCAACTTCATATGAAATTATAACAATTAACCATCTTACCCTTTCACATGATCGTAACTAATTTTACTTGTCAATTGACTTACATGAAACCTCAACAGCTATATGAACATTTTCAAATGGCTCCAAAATTGAGATGTAACATTTAACAGGTTGACAAGTAAGAAACTGCCCTTGAATCATTGTTTCAAGCAACCAACTTCATGATAAACACCACACACGCTTCTGCTGTCTCAAACTTTGACAAACTGCTTGATATGATTGGGAAGGCTCAATAATCAAACCATAGTTCCATGATTTGCTGAGAGTTGTATGAGGTGGCAAGCTGTGCATTTGTGGGCAGGTTTCAAGGACTCTTCCCCATGATTCGGAGGATCAAGAACCATGACATGCATGTCACTATCCATGCTGTGGCTAAAAAAAAAGTGTTTGCCGTCTTTTCTTTTTCATATGTTTTCTGTTTTGCCCTAAAAGGGTGATCTATTTGCCCCTAAAAGGTGATCTATTTTCTTGTTATGAGAAGAAGAGAGCAAAAGTAAGAGAGAAGAACAAGAGGCTCTAGGTGTGCAACTAGCAGGGAAGAAATGTATCAAGTAGTCCAAAAATTTGATGGATTTCATGGATTTTGTATACATTTGTTTATATATAGAATTAATATCTATGTTTTGTATTATCTTTAGCTACAATTTACATTTGTACATATGTGATGGATGTATGTTTATTTATGCGATCAAATTAGCTTCTATTTGATGACGATATAGTGTCTTTAAGCTTTATTCACTAATGGGTGCATGAAACGAGTTTTAAATCTCTAAATATTAAAGGTTTTTTCATTTTGCCTGGTCGTAGCTGATTAACAAGTTGAGTTACCCATATCGAGTCTGAGCTGAGTCCAAAAGTCATGGAACTCTGATTCAATTTGATCTTCACACTTCCCTATAACACATGTTCAAACAACTCATTCCACATCCTACACACTTGACCCTCACAACAGCATGCTGAAATGATCTTCAATATATGTCAAGTTCCTCTTTAAACCTTGAATTAGGTTGTTCAAAACAAAAACATAATTTTTATCAAAATCGACCACCAAATACAATTGTTGCTTGCAGTCCGCTACAAGAGATAAAGTGGACCTAAAAACATCATAACACATCTTTTTAAGTGGCCCCAAATGGTTTGCACACAACACATCCTCCAAAATTGACATCAAACATAAAATGTAGATAATTAATGTAGCACATAACCATTCAGCCCAAAAACATAATCCCATGAACATATTCATGCGGATCTTCGCACACCGCAGTAAGACCCAAAGCATCATCATACCTTCCAACACAAGTTTGATCGAAATGGGAAATCCAAGTCAACTAGAGACAGACACAAACCACATTGTTGAGAAACAGAGCATCATAACTCTTCTTGTAGAAAAAACCAACAACTGAAAACTGAATTGAGAAATTGCACAAGCAATAAAAATCTGTCCTCCAAACCACAAAACCAGAAACATCATTGTGAAGCAATATGGAGCATTCTTGAAACCATCCTGAGAAACAACCAGAGTGTTAGCAACTGGCAACTACTAACCGCATCAACTGCAATGCCGAGGAGGTAGTGGCTATCCAGCCACGAATTTGATTTTTGTCATACAAGTTTTTATAATTTTCGGGAAAAAAGCTAAGTGTTTCTCCTTCTTATGCCTGACTGTTTTTGTGGCTGCATAGCCATTGCCTGCCAAGGACATGAAAACTTAAGACCGCAAAATCCTCAAGGCATAAACATTATATTTTATTATTTAAAACCACAAGATTTTATCAACAAATGTGGAAGAATGCAGAGTACTCTTGTACAAACTTCAAATGCTCTTCCCTGTGTATAATCCATCTTCTAATACTGCAGCATTTGGAAAACAACACTCACTCAAGAGCAACACCAAAGAACATAGGAACACCTGAACACATATTTTCAATACTTTTTTCACATTTGGTTAACATCAATGACAACACAACCCATATTCCCAATGATCTGTGAGAGATAGTGCAAAGCCACACATTATGTGCATTATAGAAGGCAGGATTATATCTTATGCAAGAAGTTCACAATAAATATTAAATACAAACCATGAAATATGAATCTAAATTTAAAAGCTAAAACTAACACAAAGATAATAACCAACTTTATAGTAATAAGATCCTTGCAAGGAGTCTCTCTTAATACTTACTCCCTTGTTCCATTTCTGTGTTCCACAGTCATAGAGGATGAAACTCCAATTTCTAGCATTGACCATATTACATCACTTATTTGCTTTCTTGCACAGTAGCACTTTTCTAATCTCCTATTGATTCAAAAGAAGAAATATGTATAGCTAATAGCCTAATACTTATTACTTAGGATTATAGATTAAGTACCTAAGTAAATAACAGTGTTTTGTACATGACTGCATCAGTAAGCTGTAGGGTATAATAACTGCATACATTTCATTTGAGAACATGGTAAATGTTTTCTTGGACGTCTTTTTCAATTCGCATATCTTATTATTATTTTACATTTAAAGATATCCATCTGGCAATAATTAGCCTATTAAAAAGCATTGATCTACTTGTTCCATTCATGGTGTGGTTTGCTTCTTGGTTTATGTTTATTCTGTGCAGATGCTATATTTGTTGGGCTTGTGTCTTCTTGTTGAAGGCAAGCTCTGATGGAACGGTCCATAGTAAATATGCAACAGATTCAGAAATGACGGTGAATTTTATGGGTTTCCTTCATAGCTTGCTATTTATATAAAGGATTTGACTTTCGTTCTGTATTTTTTTTCTTGAGAATCTAACTTCTCTGTTAGAAAAAATATATTCTATATGTATAGTCAGACACTGTTTATTGACATTATTTTTCTAGTGTTGAGTCTTCCTGATAATTATTTTCTTGCCAATCATGGATAAACACTAGAGCTGCTTACACCTGGTCCCTAATGCATGCTGTTGTGCCTGCATTTGGACACTCTTTTCAAGGCGAACCACAATGTAACTATAAGAGAGACATGATAGCTATTTGGGTGCCAAGTGTAGGTAGTATCCTGTAACTTACCTCAATTACTGTTACGAAGAACACCAGTATGCTTGGATTCAAATAAAAGTGGCAGATTCTATAAAGCTCCTGGATTGGATTAACTAACTAATGATCAAGTTTACATCTGCTTCAGAAAAATAAACTCTAACCATTGTTCAATAGGTCACTTAGAGCAAGGTGGCATCTGCTTTCTTTACTATATCATCTGAAATTGTTCTAAATTTCTAATGTTGTGCTTGTTGGTTACACTTAGCTTCGTACTTTCATCTGTTAGCAACTTAGCCAATTCCTTTATTTTATTTTTCACTTCCCAAAGTAGTGCTCTTCTGGTTTATGTTACCATTTGTGATCAAAAGTGTTGCCTTCAAAATTTCTGAAATGCCTTAACTATTAAATTATAGTTGCTGCAATGAAACATGGTGGTAACGTATTTTTCTTTTTTTGCTTTAATATTTTAATTCGAAGGAGAGTGTATGAAGAAACTAAATGAAGTGCATACAATTTCGTGTTTATTGTTATTCATGAAAAATCTTAAAACATTTTGTATACACTTGCAAATGTTTCTCAGGAGCACCATAAGCCGACAGAAATTTGAAGAGCTCTGTGGAGATCTTTGGGAGGAAGCACTTGTTCCTCTCAAAGAAGTTATTAAGAACAGTGGCTTGAAGGTGGAGGATATTTATGCTGTGGAGCTGATAGGTGGAGCAACTCGCACACCAAAGCTTCAGGTGTAATGCTATATCCTATGAACATTCAAAATGTAGAGAAAAAATATCAGTATTTCATCCTTTGTATCCAGTAAGAAGACAAAAAATAAATGTGCTGGTTCATAGATAAAAAGCCTTATTTTAATAAGCCTTGAAATTGCTGATGCTGTCTTATGATTAAATTATGGGTCTTGAAATTACCACTGTTGCTCTTATGGGTCTTTGAAACTGTCTGATATCTTGCTTGCCAGAGATCACTATGTGATACCTTATACCTTATAGACAGACTACTTTTCAAAGTCTGAATGTATACAGTACCACACATTTTTAGTGTAGTTCAGGCTTTGATGAAGTAAATAAACAACGGGACTTATTTCTTTACAAGAAGTTTTATAAATCACTCTTAAAGTTTAAGACTGTTAATTCTGCAAAATTGTTAAATCCATTTTGCTTCTTTTACAGGTCATGTTACAAGATTTTCTTGGGAGAAAAAATTTAGATAAGCATCTTGATGCTGATGAAGCTGTAGTACTTGGAGCAGCACTTCATGCTGCAAATGTGAGCGATGGAATCAAACTGATGCGCAAGCTTGGGATGGTTGATGGTGCAATGTATGGCATTGTACTGGAATTGAACATTGATAATGACGAGAATAATCAACAAGTGCTTATCCCACGGTTAAAGAAAACTCCTAGTAAGGTAAGTGTGCCAGCTATAGTGTGTGTTAATTTTTTGTTTTTTGTTTTGTTTTTGTTTTTCTGACTTCAACTGCAGCTGCTGAATCTTCTGTTACTCGGCTTCTAATTGCCCTCATGTGTGTTGAAAACATACTATGTTCAGGTATACAAGTCTGTGACTTATAACAAGGACTTTGAAGTTTCACTTCTTTATGATACATCTGATGCACTACCTCCAGGTGTTTCTGATGAAAAAATAGCAACATACCAAGTTTCAGGCTTAACCGACACCTGTGCAAAGTAAGAAGGAAGTTCTTGATATGAAGTCTTCATTTCATAGACTGTTTTGAATTCTTTTCTATTTATTTCCTACATGAATGTTTCTTAATCCATACATCTCAGGCCTCTTAAACTACATATGCTTTGGGATGATTAAAGATTTTTATAGTACTAATTGATGGGAAATTCTTATCAGATATTCATCTCGTAACCTCTCTTCCCCCATTAAGACAAACTTACACTTCTCCTTGAGTAGAAGTGGTGTGGTGACATTTGATCGTGCTGAGGTTGTCATTGAAGTCTCAGAATGGGTTGAAGTCCCTGTGAAGAATCTAACAATAGAAAATGTGACCTCAACATTGTCAAATGCATCAACTGAATCAAGTCCAAGTCCAGATAGGTCTACTGGAAATGTAGAAGCCAACTTGAGTGGCGAGGGAATTGAGAATAGTACTGTAAATACAATTCCAGAAAAAGTAACCGAAGATACAAAGCCTACCACTGAAAAGAAATTGAAGAAAAAAACCTTCAGGGTTCCTCTGAAGGTCGGTGGTCCGGAGATCCATTTTTGTTTTTAAGCTCTATTAGCTTTAAATAATAACTAGCAGTTGTTGCACATTTTGGTGTATATTTGCTTGAATCAATTATTGGTTTTTGAAAAGTTTTTTTTTACTAGATTAAGTTTGCAAATGCAGATAATGGATGTTACAGACAGGCCTGGAAGGCCCCTTTCTAAAGATTCATTTACAGAAGCTGGTATTAGACTTGCTGATCTGAATCGCAAAGATGCAGAACGTAGAAGAGCAGCTGAGCTTAAAAATACCCTGGAGGAATATGTATATTCAACAAAAGAAAAGGTCTGTTTTGGGGGATGTGGAATATAGCCTGTGACAAGGAATATTGAGTTTAGTTGGAAATTCTCTTTCTAAATGATCAATTTAGTGAATTATTTAGGAAAAGTATGTTTTGAACTTTTTTGGAAACATGCTTTTGTTGGCAAGAAGACAAGCCTTGTAGCTGTGATTGGATACCAGTTTGATTGCTTTCATAGTTAATAGTCTAAAGTTTTTAATGCAAATTAGCACTTTTCTTGCATCTCAATTCTTTTCTAATTTTTCTCATGTTTGAGCTTATTATCCAATTTATCTCTCTGTCCTTGGCAAATTTGTGCATTTTATCATGCATATGTGTTGTGTTCATGGATCAGTCGGGACAGTTAATATCCACGACAATCATGTTATTTCTCATTTGACATTTTTTTATAGTTCAATTGGCTAGTTTTTTTAATCATTATATCATACTTCTGTTGGTGCAAGATATTTAGACCTTCATAGTTCATAACTTCATACTATCTCCACGCAGATCTAAAATAAAATAATCCTGGTAAGATCGTTGATGGGATGTATGAGGTTTTTATCTGCTTGTCTGAATACTCTTTAGGGCAAGCCTTAATTGTTTATTCAGCATCGAAATTAATATCATGAAATATTCATGCGACAGTTGGATCTATCTGAGAATATTGAGAAAGTTTCAACGGAAGAGCAACGTGAATCTTTCAAGGGAAAACTTGATGAGGCAAGTTGCCTTACCGGGATTCTTTATGGAGGAGCTCAATTTTGGATAGGTCTCATCTTTCTTTTTTAATTCTTTCAATATAACAACACTTACAAGCCTATTTCCTTTTACAGGCTCAAGATTGGTTGTACACTGATGGTGAAGACGCTTCGACAATTGAATTTCAAGAACACCTTGACTCACTCAAATTAATTGGAGACCCTATATTCTTCAGGTTTAGTTGTATTCATTAGAAATATAAAACTGGCAATTGAATAGATTGAGAAATATCTTTATTGGAATTCAAATTTTCCAAGACGAGTGGCTGAATCTGGCTGACAAGGCAGTTTGTTACAGGTTGATTGAACAGAATGCCCGACCTAAAGCCAGTGATTATTTTCAGCAATATCTGAAAGGATTGTATAAGGTAAGAGTATGCATCATATTTCTGAATAGCTACAAGTATAAGATCTCCACTACCATTATGTCTTGCTCTGATTTCTTTAATGTATAGTCAGATGCATCAAAACTTATTTTACAACAATGTCACTCCATTTATGCGCTGTTTTTTATTCTTGGATGATTGTTTTTCTTTGATTGTATATCTTTGGTGGTCATTTTTCATTGATAGTATTTTTTTTGGATGGTTTACAAACAAACAAGTTTGCATAGACTATTTGTGATCAAATATATCACATTATACAGTTCAGGCAAAACAGTTATTAAATCCGGATTCCCACAATCCAGACTTTATAAGGATTCAGTAACCTTCCCTTTTGGATCTTCACATAATGGTGCTACGAAAACAATATAAAATTGACATATTACTCATCAGTAAGTGCTAGGTTATTGAATATTAAGTACCAGCTCAAAAGCCCTTGTACCTTTACCAGTGTGATTCTTATATGACAACTAGTCTTGGCACCTCTTGGGTGCACACCATTGTAACACAGGAACAACACACCGCCCTTCCCCACCCCTCAACCCCCACACAGCTGGGTCAGGGAAGTGGCATTCCCAAGTCCTCTCACCACTGCCTTCACACCACCATCTTACTGCTGGGGATCTATTGGCTACCGTAGAGGTCACTATTACACACATAAAAATGCACACTACATATGATTCTTATGTATGATTTTGTACTTGTCTTGATATCATGCTTCTCATTGTAATCATCTTTATGGCATTTTTGATATTCATGTTGCAATTTTGCTTTGCTATGTTTTAAGTATTTGGTATTGTAATTTATTAGTTCTTATACTATTATACATCATCTCATAACTAGCATTTCAAGTACTGTATGTATGGTATATTACAGCACCCCCACCCCCACCCCCACCATTCTCAAATTGAAGCCCTTCTTTCCCTGTCCTGACGTCCCCCAGTGCCCGTGTTACACTGGCGCTTACTGCAGTATCATGGGTGACTAATTCTTTTTTCCAGGTGAAGCTGGAAACAAAGTGCATGCTTTGGAAACCACCTTGTTATTCCTAATATATTTATCAACTGTCATTTAGTATTTACTGGTCATCACAGTTGGCTGCTGCATTTTACAGTAAAGTGTATATATTATGCGAGAACAATTCATATGGGGATCTTTCTTCTGTATTAGCTTTGATTGTTTTTAAATAACGACAAATGTCGTGTATACATCATTACTGTTCGATGTTACTAGAACAAGCCATGGGATTTGACCGTATGCTGTGATAACAGCTCAACAACTTGTCACTGGCCAAAAGAACAATAGGAGGGTATATGGGGATCTTTCTTCTGTATTAGCTTTGATTGTTTTTAAATAATGACAGATGTTGTGTATAGATCATTACAGTTTGATGTTACTAGAACAAGCCATGGGATTTGATCATATGCTGTGATAACAGCTCAACAGCTTGTCACTGGCCAAAAGAACAATGGGAGTGTATGCCATTGTATTGAAAATTTTGAATCATATATTTTCTACATACATCTGAAGTGAAATGCATAAAGGCAAATAAATACATGGAAATGACATTAATCCGGCAAAAAGTAACTGTAAAGAAGTTCCTTTAATGTGCAAATACTTTTGCATCCATAATAACCAACCACAAATAGGAGGAAAGGAAATACAGTTTGTTATTGTTTCTTTTTCTAGTCTAGCATGTGAACTTGCTGCTCATATTGATACTTAGTAAATGACATATCCATTTTATATGCAAATTCAACACCTTTTGTTCTACACCAAAAATTAGAAGTTGACAGAGTTGCAGATTTGTATTGTTGTAAAACATTGATATGTATGCTATAGCCTATATATGATCACACTGTTATGTTTGCTGACATATTTATTGTTTTACAAAATTTGTAGACAGTGGATGACTGGGAGAAAAAGAAACCTTGGATTGATCAATCTTTGAGGGATGAGGTATACTGTATACTTAATAGGCTATGTAATATTGGTTTATAAAAAAATTAAAAAATGTCTACTTTTTCTACATGATACAAGATGAATTTTACTTGTATTGTATTGTAATTGTGCAATTCTCATCAATTGAGGTCTTCCATCAGGTTTTGGATGAAGCTGACAAAATAAAGAAATGGCTGGAAGAAAGTGAAGCTAAACAGGCCAAGTAAGAAATCTGTCTGTTATTGTTATAGGGTTCACTTGATTTTTCAACTCTTGGTTTAATTGTTTTATCTTATTTTGTCCACTTGACAAAGGTCAAATCCATCTTCTTCGCATATTGTTATGGACATACCTTGATATAATCATTCTGTTGAATAACATAATATTAGGAGCAAAGCATACTTCTGTTGCAATTCAAGCAAGAATTCTTAGGATGAAACTTTTGGCCCAAGGATGCAATGTTGCTAATCTTACAGGGTACCGTATATCAGTGCACAGGCATGGCGCTTCAGTTGCAAAAGCTGTGTGTCCAATCTGATAGGCCACTAAATACAAGGAAGATTATTTTTGTGCCATTTTTAATCGGTCCCTTGACATGTGTTATTGTTGTTGGCCCAACTGTTGCATTTATATAAATTACCTCAATGTGGCTTTCTTGTGCAGTCATTAGTGCATTCATCTCTTCCATTGTAGCCTTTTGTAGTTACTACTATATACAAACATTTAAAAGACCACAAAGATCAAACTGATCTAATACCATTGATCTATGAGCTCCTAAACTTAAAGAAATTTAGAATCACAAAAAACATTTCTGCTTACTACATGATTGAAACTATAGTGCTTGAAACAAATAATATTGCTTAGAGGTATGAATATTGTGAGCATGAACATAAATAAAAATTTCATGCCATGATGAAAACATACACAAGTCAACAATTATCTATTCTTGAAACCCGTGAGTGGGACATAGTTTTTGTGCTAGTGGTGATTTTGTTTCTTTTATTTCGTAATATTTCTTTGGAAAGATTAGTAAAACTAGTGGGTTAATCAATTGATGCCGTCTACTTTCTGCCTATCACATTAGAGCCAACTAAATCCTTTTATTGCTTGTTTAGTGTAACAACCAGTTTTACCAGGTCTTAAATTAACAACTAACATACTTAAAGGAATACAGTTATTACTTCAATATCATAGGAAGACAATTAAATCAGTTTTGTTCATATGAAAGAGATTGATAGTTAAAATCAATTAAACAAAATCTCTTAACTAAGAACTTAAACACTATCAATGAATTTACTATAGAAAATTAAAAACCACATACCAAGGAATTTGAACCGATAAATCATTGTAAAAATGCTTTTGCAATCACCTAGATTAGTCCATAAATACCACTATAACAAAATCATATAATGACTATCATTCGATGCTGCTATATCAAAATCAAATGATGATTACTATTAAATACCACTACATAAAATTAGGGCATCACAAACCACTGTATCAATTAGGGCATCGATTGCCATTGGATCATGTAGGGCTTCAGATCCCACTGTATCACTTACCGCTATATGAAAATCAAATGACAATTACTATTAAATACCACTACATAAAATTAGGGCATCACAAACCACTGTATCAATTAGGGCATCGATTACCATTGTATCATATAGGGCTTCAGATCCTACTATATCACTTAGGGCTTCAATTACCACTGGATCATTCAGGGCATCAGATACCACTGTATCAATTAGGGCTTCAGATACCATTGTATCATTTCTTTGCTTCCGATTGCTTAACTGTGGCAATAACTCAAGATTAGAAGATATGCTTATATTTATTATTCATATAAATGAAAGATTGATATAACATTCCATCAGATAAATCTTTCTCTTGCAACTAAATGTAAAAATAACTGTAATGATGAGAAAACTCAATTAATCTTACCTTAGTCTTGCATATATATCATAAAAGTAAAATACCCATTTTTGGTAACCAATTGAATGTATAACTTATCTTTGTCTGTTGTACGTCAGACAACTTGGGGAGAGGTGAAACATTGTCAGAAGCTTAACCACCCAACCTCGGACCTTAACTTATTCCCCACACAATCTCTAACGAGAAAAGCCCTCCCTACCCAGAATAGACAAGGGACACCTTGTCATCCACTGAGCATCATGGTATCTAAACTCACCATTCGACTTGACAATAGGATTATACATGAGCTATTAAATAATTCTTAAAAATGATATTAAACATTGTTATGTTATATCTGATTCTGTTTCATATTATTGTAGATTCTTTTTTCTCACCTCTTCACCCTTTTCCTTGGCTACACAGCCAGTTGAATCCCAGGTGTTCGGAATTCTCAGTACAACTGGTTTTGTCAATTATACAAGAAGATTACATGCATCCAACATTTCACAATCTGTGATTACATAATTATGTTCTTTAAGGATTCCAGAATTTGATTCTAATATCCAGTGGCATAATAATTTATAGATCCATACTATGGTTACTTGGCTTTCACTTGCCATGAACAAGTTTAAATTTAAAGAAGGCCAATTTTCAAATTTCAAACTAGATATCATCATGATAAATGTTGAGAATTGCTGCTATGAAATTTGATGTTGTTATTCCTTTTTATTTTTAGGTTCTATTGCATTTGGAAAAACTCTCTCATAAGAGATACTATTCAACTGGATACAATGAAAGTAAGAAGAAAGTTCATTATAAATCACAGGGATTATATAGTAAGATTAAAAATGTGATCTTAAACAAAAGATAAGAGATTCCTGTGCTTAGCCGGTTGCTTTAGAAAATAAACATATTGGAATGATAACTTAGGACTTGTTAAGAATTTGGTAATGCTTTGAAGATCTTGAAAACTAATCGGTTTCCTCCAGTTACTTGAGACGTCACCTTCAGAGCATACAATCTCTAATTCTTAGCCGGATTACTTGCACGGCAAAGGGAAGACAACGCTCTGATTGATCAAAGTTACTCATTGATAAATGCAGGGTATCGGTAGGAGTAAATTACTGAAAATTGAGATGAAGTTGGGTGTTAAAGAAATTGGAAATAAAACAGCGGAAGGAATTCGGAAATGTGTAAAACGTATGGAATTAATAATAAGTTCGACTCCTCTTACGACTTCCTTAAATGGAGAGAAAACATGACTCCTTGGCTCCCACTGATTACAAAAATATTATTTGCCCATTCAAATTTCCAAGTATTAAATCGAATGGGAAAAGAGAGGAAAAAGAAAATAAAAAGGTTGGAAGAGAAGTTGGAAAAATTATGGTTTGATTATTGTTATAATTTATATTTACATATGTATATGTAAATATATTAATGTGGTGACATCATTTTATTATATTATTATAATATAATGGTGTCATTTCATTTTTATATCTATATGTACGTATATACATATATATTATAATAATATGGTGAAAAATCATTCAAAATCTTTTGATGTACGTTTTATATTTCAACTACATTATTTTAATTAAATTATTTTATATTTTAAATTATTTATTTAATAGCTCATGCGGGTCCCACAGATGTATCTTGTTTCAAGTCACTAGGTCCTCAATCCATCTGCCCAGTGATGGTGATGCTCCTAAGCCTAATTCTTTTTTGACAATGCTTTCACCTCTTTGACGTGTTTCCTGCAAGGAAATTCTCCGCAGTTAAATTATATTATCATAATAAATTAATTTAATCATAAATAATCATAATGGTTAACCATCTTCTCAATTCCATGAATTCATGATAAATGATCAACTAGCTTGTTATCTTTATTTGAAATTATAATGACTACCATTTTACCATTTCACAGGATTATAATCAAATTAACTGTCAACTGACTTTATGTGAACCTCAATGGCTATATTTTAAATTAGGTCAAAAATTGGGATGTAACATTTAGGATACTCTTTTAATTCTGCAATGCCAAAACTCCTCCAAACATCTCAATTTACAGACATTTGTTCCACTTGTCACTAACAAACATTTGCTTCAAAGAAGTGAGGCTGCAAATTGTGTGACACCAGATCTGACCAACAACTTGTTTTTTTAAACACTCTCATTAAAGAAAGTACCTGTGATGTGAGTTTCATTGTACTACTACGTGCAAAACTGAAGACTTGACATCTCAAGATGAAATACCAAATTTGAATAAGTCTGGAATTATACCACCATAGTGTCTCCATAATGACAACAACTTCAATTGTGTTCAGCTTGTCTCCAAGAAAGTATGTCATAGATGGGAGCCACTTTACATTACTACCTCTGCATAATTTCCTCTGATTTAGTACTTCCAGCTGCAACTGGTTGCTGGATCATAATGATAAAATGCACTGGTCTGCAAGTAGTCCCAGAAATCACAAGACTTCCAGCTATGCATCAAAATGAAGGGCCATTTCAGGAAATAGACAAAGTTCTGTCTATCTTCCATGCAGCATTCATTCCCACGTACTATGTTAATCACCACTCCTTAGGAAGTGTGCCTTATATGATTTAAGTGCCTCTGGAAAAATGAAGACCTGCACCCAGCCTAAAGTCATTAGAAGATATTCACTTTCATCACCTCCTGGTGTTTGTCTTGCTGCATGCTTCTGGATAATACAATCTTGCCAAACCTTGGGAAATATTTAATCCTTGTTCACAATATTTAATCTTGAGTCCAAATATTATATGCAGGACAAGAGCTTTGGAAAACTAAGTTAGTAGTGGGCCATGATCAATCATTTACACAAAACCATAGGCTTCAATGTTGAGTATAAAATTTATTTCGGTTTTCCATTATGGTCGGGAACTTTAAAGCCACCAATATATTTCAAATTGCACAATACAAGCTTGAATAGGTGATGTATATAATTTGAAGAAGTTAATTTAAAAGATCTGGGCCCACAAGGATTAGTTGTGTGATAATTTATTGTTCCCATTCTATGAAGTCGCTACGGCTCATTATGTAGACCCTGCAAGAAATAATTAAAGTTTCTACTTACAGTAATATTTGTGTTTATGGCAAATAACTTTCCAGAAAAATAGCCCACAACAACATCTCAAAATTTTAAGATCATTTGTAAAAGACTTTTGAATGAATGATAAAAGTGTGCCTTTATTATCAACCAAATAGTTATACAGCTACACATTTAGGAAGAATCGGGCCTTGTCAATATTATATGTCCCTGACCATAAATTGGTGGAAATACATTGAAGCTTGTGGCATTAAAACATTGAATTTTATTATGCTGATAATACTCGGAAATGAAATATTCCGAATGTTAATCATATTCAGATTTTAATTTCCAAAATAGCTCACACTAGGATATAATATTTCAATTTCACAAATAAATTATAACCAACAATTATCTCATCCCTGCAAATACTTCGGTACTGCAATTGCGTCTTTGAAGGAAGGCTTCTCAAATTTGGTGCAAGTGTGGACTTCATTGCAAATCTACCTTTATGAAGAACCAGGTTCCAGCTACTAAATTCTTGAATATGCTTTCACTTGACTATAAGAGCTACTAAATTTTTCTTTGCAATGGCTGCAAATCCACAAAAAACCTCCTCGACCTGGCATTGTTTGAATCATTTCCACAAATTTTTATTGTGGCGTGGTTTGGTCTGTTTTGAAGCAAGAATTTCAGGTGCTGGAAACACTTGTCATTCTATGAATCTACAAGCAACACATAAAGCCCCAAACCAAAATGAAAAAAAGAAGTCGTCAAACTAGAGAGCTCATTTCATTTTGTGAAAAAACGAAAAAAACAAACAAAAGACCTATAAAAAACATACAAAATAAACGAAAATCTACCTCTTTTGTTGAAATCTTCCTCTTTAATGTCTATGAAATGTTGTACACACTTGCAACCTTCTCCACATATCCATAATGGAGAGGTCTGTTCTATTTTGAAGTGGGAGTTTCCAGTGCTAAAAACATTCCCATTCTATGAATCTACAAACAAAACACAAAGCTACAAACCAAAATGGTAAAAACAAACTAGAGAGCTCATTTCATTTTGTAAAAACAAAATACTACTTTTCTTTTGAAATCTTCCTCTTCAATGTCTTTGAAATGTTGTCCACTCTTGCTACTGTGTAGGAATTATTACAATAATAGATAAGACGTCTATTATTAGTTAATGTAAATATCTTTAGCTTTAGTTTGCTTTCGTTTTTTGCTTTCTCTGGAATAGAATGTTTCTATTCTTTACGATCGTTTCCTAAGGAAACATCGTCTCTTCCTTTTGTATAAATTGACCTTTCGGTCTCTGTTATTAATAAGCAAGTATTTACCAATTACCTCGTAATATGGTATCAGAGCTAAATACTCAAATTTTTTCGAAAAAATTTATAATTTCTTCTTGAAATTATTTGTTTAAATTTTTCCAAAATTATTTCAGCTAATTTCTCCAAAACCCACCGAGGGTTTTTCTGCTTGGAGAAATTCCCGAATTACGGGTCTGCAAATCGCATGGAAATCGTGGCCATTTTTTTGGAGACTCGCGTTTTTGGGGTGAAAATCTGCATGTTTCTGTATCAAATCTTCATGCTCTTAGCCGTCTCAGTCTGTCATCGTGCTCTGGGAAGCAGATTCGACCATTTTTCATCAAGAAATCTGAAGTTTTTTCAAGCTTTTTTCAGCTAGGGCCTTTTTTTTCGAAACCCTAATTTTTAGGGTCGAAATTTTTTTTTGTTTGTATATTCTTGGTGGGTTTTTCGAGAGCTCAACTGGGTTGTCTTCCGTTTTTTCTGGGTGCCTCGATTTTTGTGCCTCAATTTTCGAGCCAGCGGATTCAAAAAACGACAGTAGATTCCTTCTGGGTTTTTCGAGCTCTCTTTTGGGTCATTCTCTGATTCTTCTGGGTCTTCCGTTTTTTGCCTCGAAGAACGTGCCTTCATAGATTTTCACAGTTTTTCATTGAAAAACGTGCCATGGCATCTCTGACAAATATTTTGCTCGAGCATAATTCCAAATTCAATGGTCGCAATTATGGAACCTGGAAGCAGCGCATCATCGCAATCTTCAAATATCGAAACACCGATCAACTTGTTCTGGGTGTTAAGCAGCGTCCGACTTCTCCGGGTCCTGATCAAGATACATGGGATCTGAACAATCGAGAGGCAGTAATGCTTCTCAAACTCTCCGTAGCTGATGACCAACTTTCTCAGATTCCATCCGGCAAGACAGCGGCCGAAATCTGGACACATCTAAAAGGTCTTCATGAGACTTCCGACAAGAGCAGAGCCTTCTTTCTGAAAAACACTCTGTTTTCTATTGTCATGGATGAACGCACCTCGCTCCAAGCACACCTGAATCGGATTCAGGAAATCCGTGATCAGTTACTTGCCATCGGTCGCAAGATGGAGGAAGAGGGTATTGTGGTAATCACTCTTCGGAGTTTACCAAATTCCTATGAGCATTTTATCGAGACTCTCAACATCACATCTACTGGTGTTGATCTAAAGTTCACTGATCTCTGCACCCTGCTACTTCAGCAAGATCGGTGGAAACAACAGTTCGGTAGCAGCTCCAGTTCCACCTCCACTGAGCAAGCCTTTGTTGCGAAATCCTTTCAAAAGGATAAGGGCAAGTTTCAGCAACCATCTCAGCAGAAGTCTTCTGCTCCAGCATCCGATGGTACCAAAAAGAAGAACATTCAATGCAACTATTGCCACAAGTATGGTCACATGAAGGTTGCATGTCGGAAACGCTTAGCTGCCCAGTCTAAGCAATCAGGTTCGCAACCCAAAGCGAACAGTGCAGAGCACATTGAGCAGGTGGAATCTGCCTTTTATGCCTTCATGGCTAAAAGACCCGCAGATCATGTACAGTCATCTGCCTGGTACATTGATTCAGGTGCCTCTCGACATTTCACTCACCGCAGAGACTGGTTTACTGACTACCAGCCTTATTCAGATTCTGTTATCTTTGGTGGTGGAGAAGAGTACACGGTTGTTGGTAAAGGCAACATTCAAATTCAGTCTGTTGGGAGGAAGCTCATATTCCTTGATGTGTACTACGTTCCAGGGATGGAACTAAATCTACTCTCGGTCAGTCAGTTGCTGCGACATTCTCCACACTTGGCAGTCACCTTCAGTTCACATCAGTGCACCATCACTGATTGGGCGACTAAGTCTACTATTGCAGTTGGTCTTGAGGATCATGGTCTTTTCAGACTTACTGATTCTAGTGATTCTCAGGACTTAGCTATGGCTGCTCGGCGATCTTCCATCAGCACACTTTGGCATTAGCGATATGGGCACTTAAATGTGCATTATCTCTCACAACTTGCTCGGGATGAGCTTGTTCTTGGTTTGCTAGAGATTCAAACCCAACACTTTGGAGTTTGTGACGCATGTCAGGCTGGGAAGCAACATCGCACACCTTTCCCCAGTGGCGATTCTTGGTGAGCTTCTCAAGTACTTCAGCTTGTTCATGCTGATATCTGCGGCCCTATGGCCACTCCTTCTGTTTTTGGGTACAAGTATTTTTTGTTGTTTGTAGATGATTTCAGTAGAAAAATGTGGGTGTATTTCCTTAAAAAGAAATCCGATGCATTTATTGTATTTCAGAAGTTTAAACCCTTAGTTGAAAAAGAGTCTGGGAAATCTATTATTACTCTTAGATCAGACAATGGGGGGGAATTTTGTTCTAATGTTTTCTCCAACTTTTTGGATACACATGGCATCCAACGCCAGTTCACCACACCCCACACGCCACAACAGAACAGTGTAGTTGAACGTCGGAACAGGACAATCACCGAGATGGCTCGTTCCATGCTCGAACACAGACATGTTCCGAAGCGTTTTTGGGTAGAAGCAGTTAACACTGCAGTTTATCTGTTGAACCGGTCACCCACAGTGGCGGTCAAAGGTAAAACTCCGGAAGAGGCCTGGTCAGGTCGCAAGCCCAGAATCAGTCACCTGAAGGTTTTTGGCTCTCTTGCTTTTGTTTGGATCCTTGATGCTTCACGCACCAAGTTGGATGCCAAGAGTCAGAAACTGATGCTTGCTGGATATAGCAGTCTTCACAAAGCCTACCGCCTTATTGATGTTGAGACATCTCGTCTCATATACAGCCGCGATGTAGTCTTTGAGGAGCAGCGAGGACCATTCATGCCTGTTTCTCCTGTTCCTGATCCAGCAGACCAGCCTATGCAGGTTCATGATTTGGGAGTTTGGCTTCCATTAGGTCCACCTGATGGGAGGGCTCCAGTAGCTCCTACAGCTCCAGTCTTGCCAGTGATACCTGTACAGCCACCTCCGGCTTCTCCTGCAGGATCACCTCGTTTTGAAGATGCTTCACTTGAGTTTGATCCAGATTCTTTTGATCAGGATCTTGCTGATCAAGCATCTCCTAGTACTACTGTTGGTCATTCTCCTCTCCGGCCTAAGTGGTGGGCTAAGACACTTGCTGATCTTCATGATGATGAGCTCATTGATGGGAGAACTACTCGGAAAAAGAGCAAAACTATAGATTCTGTTAACTTTGCTCTTATGGCCAACATTCACAGTGTGTTTGAACCTCAAACATATTCCGAGGCTAAAGGAATTCCAGAGTGGGAACAGGCCATGCAATCTGAACACCAGAGCCTGCTGAAGAACAACACTTGGGTCCTTTTTGATCTTCCCCCAGGGAAGAAACCCATTAGCTGCAAATGGGTCTACAAAATCAAATACAAATCAGATGGTACTTTGGATAAGTACAAAGCTCGTTTATTGGCAAAGGGCTTTTCTCAGCGTCAGGGCATTGATTATGAGGAGACCTTTGCTCCTACTGCAAAGATGAGCACCATCAGATTAGTCTTAGCCATGGCAGCACAGTTTGGTTGGAAGGTCCATCAGATGGACGTAAAGAGTGCTTTCCTGAATGGTGATCTCCATGAAGAGGTCTACATGACGCAGCCTCCTGGTTTCAAGGTTGCTGGTAAAGACCATCAGGTTCTCAGATTGGTAAAAGCTCTCTATGGTTTGAAGCAGGCCCTTCGGGCATGGTACATCAAGATTGATACGTACCTCAGTGATCAAGGCTTCAAGAGGAGTTCTTCAGACTCAAATCTGTACATCAAGACTACTGACAGTGACATCATCCTTTTGGTTATCTATGTGGATGATCTGATCATCACTGACAGTTCGGCATCTTTGATTCAGGGAATCAAACAACACTTATGCCAGTCTTTTGATATGACTGACCTTGGGCTCATGCATTATTGCTTAGGTGTTGAAGTTTGGCAACAGTCTTCTGGTATATTCATCTCTCAGTCCAAATATGCCAGAGCCTTGTTAGACAAATTCCGAATGCAGGATTGCAAACCTGCATCTACACCTATGGAGAAAGGTCTCAAGTTATGAGCCAAGTCTGATTCTCCTTCCGTTGATGATACTACGTATAGGCAACTAGTAGGCAGCCTCATCTACCTATCTGCTACTAGGCCTGATATCAGCTTCGCAGTCAGCTATATTTCACGCTTTATGACAGCTCCTAAGGCTGATCATTGGATGGCAGCAAAGCGTGTGCTTCGTTATGTGAAGGGCACTTCTGATTATGGACTTCTGTATTCTCGGAGTTCTAATCCTAAACTCAGTGGGTTCACAGATTCAGATTGGGTAGGCTCTGTTGATGATAAAAAGTCAACATCTGGATATGTGTTCAGTTTGGGATCCGGTGCAGTCACATGGACCAGCAAGAAGCTGCAGGCAGTTTCTCTCTCTTCTACAGAGGCTGAATATAGAGGGACTGTTAAGGCAGGATGTGAAGTTGTCTGGCTTCGTCGGATGCTTGGGGATATGCAGATGTCACCAGCAGGACCGATTACTCTGTTTGTTGATAACGAAGGCGTTATCAAGTTAGCACGGAATCCAGTCTTCTATGAACGAACCAAGCATGTGGATGTTCATTGTCATTACATACGACAGCTGGTTGAAGACGGGACTATAGATCTGCAGTATGTTCTTACCTCAGATCAGACTGCAGACATTCTCACCAAGCCTCTTGGTCCTGATAAGTTTGTCAAATTCAGAGGACAGCTTGGTGTGTTAGATAGATTAACCATTAAAGGAGGGTATTACAATAATAGATAAGACGTCTATTATTAGTTAATGGTTATCTTGTAAATATCTTTAGCTTTAGTTTGCTTTCGTTTTTTGCTTTCTTTGGAATAGAATGTTTCTATTCTTTACGATCGTTTCCTAAGGAAACATCGTCTCTTCCTTTTGTATAAATTGACCTTTCGGTCTCTGTTATTAATAAGCAAGTATTTACCAATTACCTCGTAATAGGAATAACTCATAAACAAGCCTTAAGCATGCAACAATCTCTTGTCAACATTGCTTTTGCAATGACA
Source organism: Cupressus sempervirens (assembly GCA_028749045.1). Taxonomy (NCBI): domain Eukaryota; kingdom Viridiplantae; phylum Streptophyta; class Pinopsida; order Cupressales; family Cupressaceae; genus Cupressus; species Cupressus sempervirens. The sequence continues at coordinate 311,603,535 of CM053793.1, forward strand.
ACGAAACAAGAAAGCTTAGCAATGGAGGCAAGAAATTTTCTTTTTCATTGGCAAATGTTTGAGCAATGAACAACCAAACAAGAAAGTTAAGCAATGGAGGCAAGAAGTTTTCTTTTTCATTCACACTTTTAGGTTTAGAGGATCAAATAGACCTAATTTGCCAAATTTCTTCTTTGAAAAGGTCAATGAAAATCTTTTTGTCGGTCAAATTTGCCTAAGATTCCTTAAAATTTGTACCGGGTCCTTGCATTGGAATCAAAAGTCTGCAAAAGGTGGCCAAGAGTCCACACAGGTCTGTCTGCATAACTTATGGGCAAATTTACCCGTTTGTGTCAGACTTTAGGATGAACTTGAATTCTGACTTGGTACTGAACTGACTCCTGAAATCGATATTCCAGGAGCATATATGGTAACTTGGATAAATACTCATGTTTGACATTTAATGATTTTCATAATAGTGGCCTTTTGAAATTTCATGGAAAATTTTAATCAAAATCAAACCTCATTTAGTGACAATATTTGATTTCATCCATGTTTGATTTCCCAAATAAAAGTTTTGCCTTCAAAATTTCAATGTTTTCAATACCAACTCCAGCAATTTTCATTTCAAATTGCTTCCTCATTTTGTTAAATTAAAGCCTCCATGCTGAAATTGATCCTTTTGGTCTCATTGTCCAGTAAATTGTGTTTTATTTCATTTTCCACTTGAGCGAGTGGATTTCGTCTTTTTATCTGGTAAGCTGCCACTTGAGGAAGTGGGTTCGAGCCTTTCATCTCATGTGTTCCTACTTGAGGGAGTGGATTCCGCCCTTTCATCTGGCAAGCTGCCACTTGAGGGAGTGGATCCTACCTTCTCATTTGGCAAGGTCGAACAGCCTTTTTGTCTAGCAAAGTGATTTTTAAACACAACCTTCCTCCCCTTTTTCAATCCCAGTGACTAGCTCTATTCAATATTTGACTGCTACCTTCTTGTTCTCATACTTTGCCAACTTTCTTGCCATTTTTCAAATTTTGCACTCCTTGATTTTACGAGGCTCCTAATTGTTGCCAACCTATTCTACTACCTACAAAAGAGGGCGTCCTTATTTGCAATGGGGTGATGGTGTGGAAACCTCACAACAGTTCCCAATTATGGTTATAAAACAAAGTTACCATATTCGGTGGTCTAGCATTGAATTCGAGAGTTGATTCGGTGCTCATTCGAATTTGGTTCGAATTCAAAGCTAAATCATTTTTTTCCGATGTATTCGCTGGAAAAGCGTCGAGCGGGACCCAGGTCGAATGACCAACGAATTTGATCAAAATTTAAATTTTTCGGGCGAGATGGAGACGATTTTGTCTGCGTTTGGGCGAATTTCATTATTTGATTGATTTTTGGTTACATGGATTTCGTTTTAAATACCCGAAACTGACTGTTTGACTTGAATTTGAGGTGACGTGGATTGCCCCTTGCCTTTAGTTTGCTAAACAGTAAACCTAAAGATTAAATCACCCCCGCATTACCTATTGTCTTTGATTATTTTGTTTTTAATACCCGACATTAAAACCACGGGCTTAGCAGGGAAAATGGCATCTGTATTTACTATTGTTGTGATTGTTGATGATCTGTATATCCAAAATTTCTGATTTCTAATTCTGAATGATTTAAACCCCACATGGCAAAGATCTGTCAATATTTTTGTGGGCAAACAACAAAAATATTGTTAAGCACACACGATAAGTTTAAAACCCGCTATTTAATATAAAACTCTGTTCTTACTAACTAGTTGTAATGCCCCGCCAAGGGATCCAAAGAATTAACCTAGAATTTCACTAAGTTTGGTAGCATTTTTTATTTTATTTTATTATTTAAAACATGAAAGTAAAAATCATTTATAACTTATCCATAGCAATGGAAACAATAGCAACAATCTAAATGAAAGTAAACATACTTACGTAACAAGTTACATTCTTCATGGATCTCTTAATGTTGAATCACATCTAATTTATCTATTCATCTAACATCACATCCTCATGAAATAATAATGATACATCCAACGTACTTATGTAATATACAAGTGTCCTTTTTAGAATTACATTTTAGATTGCTCAATCATCCACTGTACATGTCACAGGTATGAAAGGCTTAAAAGAATATACAAATGGGAAATAAAGTACATCATCATACTAACTCTAATCCATGATGCAACAAAGTAAATGTACTCATATGTCATACATAATACATCATCATAGAAGATATAAACATCCATCATAAAAAATAACCATTTATCACAAACATAACTAAGTGCACGGTTCCTCTCAACCATTAATAGCATCATTAGACCATCGTGGGTCCTAGCCATCCCTCCGTGCGTAACATCCCAAATCACCAAAGAGATCATCGGTATTAACATAGTAGGAATGTCACTCCTAATCATACTACATCATATGCAGAAAAGAAATCTAACATGCAATGTAAAACACAAGATAACATTGTCTAACATATGCAAATCATCAAAGTAAGGATACATGTCCACCATCATAATCCACGATCAGAATGAAGATAGATGCCACAAAGAATACATCAGCCATAGTGTCTCAGATGAATCTCAAATGATAAGAGTGATAAGCACTACCACCCGACCGCGTGGAACCTAAGTGGTACACTCCCACCATGCTGAGGAGATAATCTCAAGTTCCAAACAAGTTATCAATTCACAAAGCACAAATACTCTCTAAGTCCAGGAATCCTAAAAGTATACTAACTCAAGGGTTCCAAGCACAAAACGACATCTAATTCCCGGAGGCACACAAAGACGTGTAGGAAACCTACTATGCAAGCAGGGAAAGTGTCATCGCACGGATCACGCTAGAGTTACCCTGGTAGTCTCCCAATAGACTCCAGCCCCCTAGTGATCCCTGTGCGGCCATTAGTATCCTTTCATACAGACGAGGCATACTATGGAATGCAAGGTCGCAACCAAGCGTTCTCTCTACTCCCATCCTAGTCTCTACAAACACTCGAGGCATGGGTGAGAACAAAACAATTATCTTATTAGGTTCATTAAGTCAGTATTAGGTGTGAATGTTTTCACTTATTAAGACAACTTACAATGAGTTACCCTGACAGCTTCTTAGGGCCCGACCCACATTGCAAGCCACTTCCCGTCACTACAAGTAGATAACCTACCCTAAACCCATGGAATCATAAATCTCAAAATCACAAAAGATAATCCACAATATAAACATCAAAACTCCATGAGCAACTGAAAAGCATCCATAGATAATCATGACCACAACAGTTCTCTATTGGCAACTGAAGCTATCCTTGATAATCACAATAATCATTGGTTCTTAATGAGCAACCAAAAAGCATTTCAAATAATACTGATCGAAGACTCCAAAATGGTTGAGTCAAAACATGTCACAACATGACATCATCAAGATCAGATAACAATTCAATTCCATCAAATGGCTGGAAAGTAAACCCAAGTATAATTGATCGATGACTCAAAATGGTTAAGTCATATGTCTCATACATATGAATCTCAGCTTCACACAAGACGACTGGAAAGCAATAACAATCAATAAATACAACATCTCATAGAGCATACCATCACATAACCATGGTTGGGTTTATAAAGATCGGAATCAAAAGACATCATCATAATATCACAATCATAACCCCCGAGCTTCTGGTAGACGTCCTATAACTGGTCAACACTAGTCAACCCAAAAACCCAAAACAGAAGCATAGAGAAAACACAATGCAAGCACATGTTTTGGTTTGCTAGAATCTTATAATTGAATTAAGTGTGGAGGTCTTAGTTTTCGTTTTCAAGTTTAGATATTAAATGGAGAAACACTTTGTTCGTATTCCTAACCCATGTATTGTTTTGATGGTTTAAAACTTTTCCCTCTAACTCTTAAAATTCAATTTCCTAAATGTTCTAGGAATTATACGTTATTCTTATTTTGATAATGAATTATCGTTTTTCAAAAAAACTCAATTTACAATTTTGAGAAGGACTAAAATATTAGATAACTTTAATATCATAACTTTTAATTAACCTTAATTAGATCAAATTCTAATTAAATAAATTGATTAATTTCAAAACTATATTATTTATTTAAAATCTTAAATATTTAAAATTTTATTAACAATTTATATATATATATATATATATATATATACATACTAATAATTTATATATAATAACTATATTTATATATATATACATACATATATATACATATACATATATTAAAACTTACAACATTTAACAATATTAATAATGTTTTAAAACATCATAAAAATCGAATGTAAAACTTTTGATTCAAAACACCTTTTTAAAGAAATGTTGCAACACACATATATATATAATCCATGGCACGCAAGTACCCTGTTGTCACAGGGCCTGCGACGGCAGTGGGTACATGGTACCTGCTGACGTCGCCGTACTTGCGACTGCAAGTACTTTGCATAATACAAAGCGCGTGGGCACGGGAATTCCGTCCCTCCACTACGCACTAAAATATATTTATAAAAAAAAAAAAAGCGTTTCAATTAATGTTTTTTCAAAACATTTTTTTTAAAAATCGCGTTTTCTAAAATGATTTCATTTAAGCGCATTTTTCAACTGCGATTCCATATTCGATTTTTCAATATATATATATATATATATATAAATGTGTATATATATATATGTATGCAGATTTGAAAATATAAACATGTATATTTCTACAGAACATACACACAATTTTTAAAGGCTTCCAATTTTAAGAATTTTCCCTATAACACATTTGTTCTCTAAATTTACCCATTAATTCTTCAAATAGGTTTGACTATAAATTTTAACCCTAACCCCATAATTTCATTGGATCTACGCATATGGAAGTTTCATGCAACCAAGATATAAAAATCTTCAGAAAGCATTCAGAAGACACGAAGAAGACAGGAAGTGCAAGAAACGGAAATAACATAAGCAAAATCACAAGTGTCTACCTGGACATTGATGCTAAATCTCTTCTCCTCAGAATCTGCAGAGCAAGCTCCTTACTTCTCCAACGTTCCCGAGTCCTCCAAACACGCTTCGAACACTCTCCCTAAGCTTTTAGGAGTGCTTGAATATAAAGAATTCTTAGGAAGCACCTAGAATGTATCTAGAAACAACCAGAAGGTGTTGACAACTAAGCATGAGTCTATTCCAACCTTCTAGATGAGTCATAAGGTTGTAGACACCATGTGCTTAATTTGTGCACTAACTCCTGTGTTGTTGACATATGTGCAATCAAAAGGTGTGTTTACTCTTAGGCAAGCTTATAACTTTTATTTTAATTCTTTTATTACTTTTATTATTATTATTTATTTATTAATTTATTATTATTTTTATTATTATTATTAATTTTAATTTCTAATTTCTTTTATTTAATCCTTTTTCTCAATTAATTCTCATTTAATTAATTATAATCAAAATATCAAAAGATCATGATATTATCTTTATTTTTTTCGAATAATTAAATTATTAATTAAATCTATTTATTTAAGACTTAATTAATAGAAAATTCACCATAGACCTCCAAGATAAAATATGAAAACCCATCATAGAACAATCCATACAAAATTAGTCAAAAGGGTTAAAAATCACGAATTATGTCATCCGACACATTCGGAAGGTAAAATATCCAGATACTTGTCCTACCTCACTAGGACAAATGGTTTAGGAGTTTAGGATTGGACTTGAGAATTTATCTCCCCTCTCTCACCATTGAGATAGTGCGATAGGGTACGCTCATCTTGGCAATTCAGGGAAGTCGATACCCGGTACCTGCAACCTGCACAAAAACCATGCATGTACATACAATATATATAATGCTAAGCTAAACAGGCAATGGCAGGAAGTGGTGCATCGTGTAGATCCCGACTAGCAGGTGACTACGACTCCCTTTCTTAACCATATCAGAAACGCCATACATAAGAACAAACACGCACACCATACACATGCAAGTATGGAGTAAGTATCCATAATAAAACACATGTGATAATAAACCATCTAACTAATTATCATCAATAACTGAAAACAATGTAATAATCATCATGCATATATGAAATGTAGAGTCTAAATAATCTCATCACATATCGACTGAATCCATAGCATAATATCTGATAGTCTCAAAACAATGCTACTAACTATCAACATAAAACTAGTCTAACATAGTCCGCTAATCATAGCAACAATGTGTCCAGAAAGATGTGAACGAGGGTAGGCACTACACTAGACCATTTCATTTGCAATCATCTTTGATGCTCTTATATATATAAAACTTGTACTGACAAACCCAAACCCAACTTAAAAAAAATTGGATGAATTTTGAACCCGAATGTCGAACTGGCATCCGAACCAGAATCCGAACCGGCAACTTAGGTATAAATGTATTTGCAGATGTTTTCTGCATGCTTCACAATCATAACTAGCTTAACCGGAAAATGTTTGCCAATGTCCTCAAACATTAGATTGGTGCTTTGCTTTATAATTATTAGGTCACACTTCTGCTTAAACAGAACACATAATTCTCATATTTTATCTTCCTTGAAGTGTCATTTGACTTCAAGAAGATTGCATTACCAGAAGAAGATAGCATTGATGGATTTTGTCTATCGGTCCATCCATTAACATGATGGTGCAATCCTTCATCTGGATGGTTCAATATTCATAAGTGACAGATTATATACTGGAGACCTATTTTATCATAAATTGGCTGTGAAGAACATCAATAGAAAGTGCTTTAAAGCCTCACACTGCTACAACAATTGGAACAAAGTATTTCTTTCATGTAAGGGTACCTAAAACACAAACAATTTGGAATTTAAAAAACAAGTTGAAAAAAACTGTATCCTCAAAAATATAAACTAATAACTATATAACTATAATAAAAACATGACTTAAAAAATTAAAATGTTTGTGATGTTATTGTTCTGCATGGAAAGGAGTGCCAGAGAAATTCCAAAGCTGGCTATTATTTGCCTTGTTATTATGTGGTGGTCTTTGTTTCATTCATGCTCTTCAACAATTTTTAGTAACCAAGAGTAGTGCATGATATAAGAGCACTCTGTGAATTGCAAATCCAACTGCTAGTAGAATCAAAGTTTCCACTTCCATTGTCGAGCATTGAATTATGATTGGTTTTATTCTTTGTTCTCTTGCAATGTCACTCCTCACAGACTCAGGCTAAGCATTTGGATGCAAGGAAATATCATTTCGAGCTATGCAGGCAAGCTATTATTTTTCAAGGATAAATGCTTCTTCCTAGAAGCTCCATGCCCCACTATTTGCTTTCCCTATTTTTATGCCCAGCATATTGTATCTCCAAGCAGGGGCTTCCTTCATGGCTTTGAGTCTTTGGACTTATTAAAATTGAAAACCTTACATCATGGAAAGACAGTAAATGTTTAATTAAAATATGCAAGCAAAAAAACTAAAAACATTAGCAAAAACTTGCATAACTGAATAGTGCAGATAAAAACAAGAATGCAAGGTAAACTGTAAAAGCAATTGACGAAACTAAAATTCAGAAGAAATAAACTATGAAAATATAAAGAAGAAATAATGAGACAGACATAAAACAAGGATTCTTAAATTATCTTGATGCTTTTAGTTGGAAAGTTGAAGATGTGCTCAAATCAGAAGCCTTATGTGAGCTCCTCTTTGGTACAAATCCATTGTCAATCCAGCTTTAAAAGGTCTTTGCATAAGAATGTTTTGCTCAGAAGATAAAACCTTAATGGGCAAGTTGGATTCATCAAAAGGGCAAATGAAATGTGTTTTAATGTATTGGGCCTTTTATGTTCTCTTTATTGAAGTACTTAAAAAAATGATTTTTAACTCAGTCGCATAGTTACACTGCCCTGGGGGATGGCGGAAAGGGGGGACATTTCTGGTACGAGTGGACAAAGGGGCCTTAATTTGGGGATGATGGGGGAAGGAGACAGGGGACGGGGGGGTTGTATATACTGTACAAATGGCTCTCAAAATGCTATTTATGAAAAGACGTATTGTAATATATGATGTAAAAGAGTAAATACTTGAACATTGCATTGAATTGGAAAATCGAACATTGAACATAAATAGTCAAATCAGCAAATAGTCAACCCAGGGACGTCCCCATCCTCGGTGGTGGTGGTGGAATCTGGTGGTGCTGCTGAGAACGGGGGGACAGAGTCCCCAAGTCCCCTAATGTCCCGTCCCATAAATTTTGGCTTCAACCCATACCCTTAATGGAAACACATCCCCATCCCCTTAAACGTCCATGTTCTGGAAACTCTGTGGAGCATAATGGTCAGTCTTTGAGAAATTTGCAACCTTCAATGGAGATGCCAATAATCTCTGTGATAAGGTTCTCCTTAACGGTCACTTTCTTGCCCAACATAGTAACCTTCTCATTAATCTTAGAATCCAGTCCATGCAACTTCTCATATAAGGAGATAGTTCACTCTTCTTTGTAACCCTCCATATTGTTGCATTGTTTTTGTCTGCCGTGCAGTCAATAGGTTCCATGCTCCGCTGATCTCCCATTTTGAAGCCTGAATAGGGCTGAAGGAAGTCTCTGTATCTTCTAGTGTTGTGGACTCAAAAGAACCTAGAAAGCAGGTGGAGGAAGGGGAAAAAGGTTGTGTAAACACCATATTCTCTAAACACACTGCAAATAATAATGGATGCTCGGCTTATCTCCCATTTTGAAGCCTGAATTGCAAGGCTGAAGGAAGTCTCTGTATCTTCTAGTGTTGCGGACTCAAAAGAACCTAGAAAGCATGCGGAGGAAGGGGAAAAAGGCTGCGTAAACACCATATTCTCTAAACACACTGCAAATAATAATGGCAATAAAGAAATGAGCTGTCTTATTCATGATTATTTCAATATGATAATTACAGCCCCTCCCATGTGTTCTGTCACATCAGCAGAGCTTTGACATCATCATGCAACTTATCCCCCCTGTGCCATGTTATACATTCTTTAGCCTAGACCCCCAATTTAGCAAAAAAATAAGCAACATGGCCAGCCTCACAATAGGTGTGAGGCATATACACCTTGTCAAAAGATTGTACACCTTGTCAAAAGATTTCATCAGCTCAATATATTTTTGGATCCAACTTTCAATTGCCCAAGAAGGCTTATAAACCCCTATAAAACATGGGATTATGTTATTGGAGTCACCTTCAAGCCATAGTCTCTTGCATTTTAGAACGTGAGCCTTCCATAGTACACAATAGGCCCCTATGGCTTCAGCAATGTGGTTATGCTGGCTACCCAAGGGAAGTGCCCCTGCTGAAACAGGACTGCCATTTTCATTCCTTATCGCTTCCCTGAAGCCTGTGGAGTTCTTTATCCCCTTGCTAAAGAAAAGTTGTTCTTAATATTCTTTTTGACTTGGTTTGTGTCCTTGTATTGTGAATTTTTCTCAAGGATTGTATTAAGGAGAGATGAATCATTTAGTGCCTGTAAAAATTTAAATATTTAAAACATTAAATCTACGCTCAGGTTTTGAATGAAGAAAGTGCAAAATTTAAAAATAATGAAAAAGTCTAAAAAGCTAAAAGAAGCTACATCTGCAATGCAATATGAGCCTCTTCGAACATCCATTTACATAGTCAACCTTAGTATGTGTCTTTGAATAGAAGTTTCATTCAATTTCCTTTCGACTTTCACTTAAAATAAGCCTTTTTTTGTAGCAAAGGCTACAGGTGACGGACAAGGTTTGCTAAAACGTTTATACTTGTAAGGAATTGACCAATTCTGTGCTCTATATGATTTCTTCTTTTGTAAGAGGTCAATCAAGCATTTTAATAAAGTTCAATTTTTTTATGTTAAATAGAAATCATAAAATTTTAACAGAATCATAATTTATAAAAAAAAAGGAATTTAGAACAAAATATGATGCTTTAAAACATAATGTTATTTGCATGCAACAAAGGGAATGCCACCTAATTAACAGTGTTCACCTATTGCATTCCTCATCTCCATCTGCCACTTCCAGTCTTTGCTTTATTGTAATGATCAGAAACTAAGAATAATGATTGACATGAACTATCTGCCCAAATATGAATTATATGCTCAATCTTTCAAACTCATTCGGATGTTTTGTGCCTACAAAAGTCCATGTGCTAGGTTTTTATTATAAGGTTATTGTGGATCACAATTTCGAATTTTTCTAAATCTTGTCTTGGTTCAGCTCAGAAAGCTTGCACAATTTAACTTTAATAGATATAATTATATATCTATGGTAACTTAACTAGAAAATGGTGGTGGTGGCAGAACCCCGGGACATGTGGATCCAATCTTCACTTCTGAGGAGGTGTATAGGAAGGTGGAAAAGCTTCAAAACAAGGTAATTGCCGTGTAATTTGTTTCATAGATGTTTACACAGTAGAATGAAGTAATGCAAGTGTTAAATCTGTTGTTCACCCTGTTGTGTGGTGTAGGTGATCAAAATTAATAAAATACCCCAGCCAAAGCCAAAGGTTGAAAAACCTGCAACAAATGAGTCTACGATGAGTGACAGCCAAAATGAGACCAAATCGAGTTCCAGTTATAAGACAGAAAGTGAAGATAGGGGAACAAATATCCCTGAGCCAAATGAATCTGAACACTCACAAGAGTCGAATGGTCAAAAGAACGACGAAGATGATGTTTTTGATGAATTATGATAGAAGAGTATATAGCATGGAAGAGCTAATTGATTATGATAGAAGACTACAGTAGTGGAAGTAAAAATGACACAGAAATAGTGAAGAGCTGCATCCAATTGAAACTTTAAATTTGTTAACACCCACATTTTCGGCTGTGATTTATTGAGGTCCATAAGGTGTACCCGTAGGTATCCCTTTTAATATGTACTTTGGCTATCAAAATCTGCTTTAATTGTCACATGTTCACACTTTGAGCAAAGTGTCTTTTAGACGTTAATCCTGTGGTTACAAGATAAAGACTAACACAATAACCAGCAGCAAGCATTGGCTATAATGGGCTCTCACCATAGGTTTGCCCTTGAAAATCAGAATGTTGATTGGCATCCCTTCATTTTTGTACTAGTTTATACTACCGGAATCTGATATGGTTGTTATGATAAGGCTTTATATGATTTCCTTTTCTTGTTGCTAAATGAATCAGATAATTGACCTCTGTATTTTGAACTTGTGACTGCTGAACCATGAAAGCACAAATATATGTGCTATTTTAAAGGTTTAGAGTCTTAAGCACTATCTGTTTTCAGTCAAATTGAAACACAAATATATGTAAGTGAAAGCTAGCATAATTTTGGATATCTCATCATTCAAATAATATGTTGTAATCCTAGAAGTTTGTGTCTTGGTTATTTAGAGGTCTAAATAATTTGTGGTAAAATGCCAATTAAATACAATAGTGAAACTCTAATTAAATGGGATGCATGCTTCAGTGGTCCATTGAGTCTCTTGAGATGCTGACAGAAATGCAATGGAGATCATGCAGTATACGGAACAGCTATTAATGTGAGTATTATTAGGATGCTCTCATTAAGGAAGTGTCGGATGGAATGTTGAATGCGCAGAGTCTGCACAAGAGAAGGATAAAGAGTGAAAATCACTAGCACTTGCACTTTGAAGGGTGTAAGGGTTACACTAATAGTTAGTGTTGACACAAAATGTTTGCTTATAACATTTTCTGTGCATAGTGAAACAATGGGAACATAATTTTTAAATCTTTATGAATTTCTCTTGCTTGGTACGCATCGAATACACCCTGTTAATCTGTTCTTTGGTCAAGGTTCATCTTGTCTTTTCAATAATCTATCTTCTTCACAACTTTTGTCAATATCTTTGCACCCTTTTTCATCTATAATGAACTTTATAGGCTTTGGTCATTATGGCTTACACTTTGATAATACTCCTCCAAAAGCATGGGCTACAAGAGCATTGATATTGTTAATTAATGAAGTACAAACTATTTTGTTGGTTTCCATCATGGTATGAGACATGGAGTGTGGGAGTATTTTAGCTATCAAAATTGTAGATTGGGATAATTGACACTTCAAATGGTATACATGAATGCTAGTTTGAGTTACCATGGAGGTTGCATAAATCTCACAATGGTCTGTCCAAGTTCCATTTTCTACCATTTTATCATACTATTCTTCAAAATTCATATAATTTTTAGTGAAAGAGTTCTTAAAACATATAATTTAAATAGATAATGAAATGTATAATTCAACAATAAATATAAGCCATAAGCATTTTATTTCAAAAGAGCATAATGTTATGTTTAACTATTTTGTAATGGTTTCAACCTTTGCATAAATTATCAAATTCATTCATGTGTGATCCTAGAAAATATGAAGACTACTAGTTGTAGAATTTGTTTAAATGCAACAATACATAATGCAAACTAGATGAATTCAATTTTATTAACATGTACACGAGAAATTACCTCTTAAGGTGTAGGACGCAAATAGTTATAGATTGAGGTTAATACATCTTTGGTAAGATGTGAGAATCAAGTACTAATATGTCTTTTATATATGCAAACCACTTATATGTCCTTAACATAGTGCGAGGGAAATGAAATTGATGCCTGTGATATTACATCATTAAAGTTGGTAAATTGCAAAAGTATTAGTTCTAATTTTTTTTTAAAAATTCGCTATAAAAATAACCTAAATAAATTAATTTTTACTTGAAAAATGGTCTAACAAAATCAACAATAATTTTATTAATATAAAATACATTCAACCTAAATAAATTATAATTATATTTTTAATTAAAAAATAGTCTATCAAAATCAACAATAACTTAATACTATATTAAATTATATTGAATTTATTATTAATTAAAACAAATAATTTTAAAATTAGTTTACAATTTGATTTGATCAATTTAACTTGGTTTTGAAATTAGATTAGATTTTCATTTTTGTTATATTAATTTTAATTTAATTTTTTTAGATAGATTAATTTAACATCTTATTAATCTTGTTAGAAATAACCATTACATTAATTTTTCAATTGATGCACTTTTGTTGTTTAAATTAATTTTAAGAAAATAACTACCGCCTTTTTTCGTAGACTTCACAGCTTAGAGAACACTTTCATCATCATGGGATTATGGGATTTTAGGGTTTTCACATTCAGCTTCGCTCCACAACATTTTATTCTCGATTCTTTTACTTTTAGGTTTTCACTTTAGGTTGGTAGTTATATGTTGATCTCCTCAAATTTGTTTGGCATAATTGATTAGTTACACATTTAGTTATATGTTGATCTCCTCAAATTTGTTTGGCATAATTGATTAGTTACACATTTAGTTTTAAGATGTCGATGTTAACGTAGTTGTCTTTTTCTAAACATGAATTTTGGCCGAGAATACTGGTGAATCCACGTGTGTGGTAAAAAATCATATCCTTTATTCTGACATTGCTGTCTTCCAGTATCACTGAGTTAAACATCTGCAAATTAACTTCTGGTGGAAAATATTGACACATTTTATTCATAAGCACCATAAAAACTAATTATTTGAAATGTTGAATAATTTTTTATATAAAAATATCTTAGTATCTTAAAAATTAATTAATATAAATCATGTTTAAATTTGAAAATAAGATAACTTTTATATAAGAAAGCCAACAAGAAGGTAAGTCAAGTTAGAATTCTAGAAGTACAAGATGACATTTCATTCTAGATTATAGACGTCTAATTTGACCTAATTTTTTTAGTGGTAGATCTCATTGAGACTGTCCATATTCTAGTATAGTGATTTGCAGAAATAATTGTTTAAATATAATCATTTAAAGTGGTTTGAGTTGTGTGAAAATAACAAATCAAATTTTCAATTAATGTTATAAAAAATAAAAGAATATACTTGCTATATTCACCAAAACAAACTACTAATGGTTACACTTACATAAATGTTGACACTTAACCAAGTTATCATTAAAATCTATTAAAAGTATCAAATTGCAAAATTAAATAATTTCCACTATTTTATATATATATATATATATATATATATATATATATATATATATATATATATATATATATATATATATATATATATATATATATATATATATATATATATATATATATAATTATACTTCCAATTAAAATATCTTTATTTTAAAATGACATCAAATAAACTAAGAATGCAACTATTAAATAAATAATGTTAAGATTAATTAAAAAGTAAATAATATTCATTATATAATTAGGTCAAGTAAACTAAAATAATTATGACAGAAATATTTTTGTAATACATATGCTATTTATTTAAACAAACTCATTTTTCTTCATTTCCATCTTCCAATATATGATTTGAGCCCCAAATGCACCTATTACAAAGATCCTAATAACTAAAATTGGCCATTGAAAATCCTAGAAAGAAAATAATTTTTTTAGGCAGAAAATCAAAGAGGCCATGGAACCTCAATGGAGATGAAGGGTTATTTCTTAGCAACCCTTATTATCCTTTATCAAAAACTATTCTTGTCACCTCCAAAGATCCCTCTCTCCCTCCCTCTCTTTCTGAAACAATGAGACATGGTATGCAACCTTTATGTGATGCAAGCTTTGATATATGATGAGAGAAAGTGGGAGTTACAACAATAAGAAAGAATTGGTTGAGGTTTTTAACAGGGCGTAGTCCTCTAACAAGGACTCAAGACACTATATGTACTTCATAGACTCCTAACAGGATCAATATCCTTAATATGATTCCATTGTTTAGTGAATCATCTTGTGGGTATAATTCCCACTGCGGTTTTCCCTTGGCTAGGGTTTCCCTAGTTAACAAGTAATGGTGTTATGAGTTCTCTATGTGTATGTTTATATTTACTATTCAACATTGTTGGTTTACTTTATATACAAGTTATAAAGTAATTAACAATATTTAGTTGTGGGCAAAAGTTTGTTGAATACCATTTCACCCCCCTCTCAATATTATCCATATCTAGCATTTTAAGTACCATATGTTAGAATATACAATCCACCAATATAACTAGGGGGGTGGGGTGTGGGGGAAGGGGGGTGAATTAGTTATACAACGAATATCAGAATTATCAACCTTAAACAAACTTAACCATATGAGCAATATAATCAGAAACCATAACAAGATATTCATACACAATAACATTAGATATGTTAACTATGGAAACCCTTGATCAGAGAGAAAGTCTTGGTGGGGATGGTACCCACAAGATGATGTACTAATATAATATTCCTTGTTAGAGGATGGACCCTGTTAGGAGTCTATAAATACATTCAGTACATATGAGTCTCCGTTAGGAGACCTTGAATCCTTGTAAAGAGATTTCAACCCTGTTAGTAGTTGTGGAAGACAACTGGACCCACTGCCCAAACAACTTTAAGGGAAAGACCAATGAAAACACTGTCCAAATGATCTCTGTATTATTTCTTGTAGAATAATTGAATTGAAATGTACTTCCTTCCTCTTCCTCTATCTTGTCAACTAGACTTCTACTCCTTTAGATCTTGTAACTAGCTCACAAAGCTTGCATGTAATAATCCCTTGGATCGCTTACTCGCATTCAGTAAACACTCTTCTTTTCGCACTTCACACTTTATACAATATTGGATATAGTATTACAAAAAGGAAAACATCTTTCCTTTATACCATATCTTCGAAATAATTCTTTGAGTCAGCCTTGAGGCTTTCCCAATTAATTTTAATAAGATAATTAATTAATTCACAATTACAATAGCACTGTTGTGTCACAGTCTATACAAAACATTACATGTGTGATACTAGCACTTGCATACTTCTTGACATCACCAATAGACCATGCTCTATCACCACTTGACTGCACATCTCTTCATTACATCTCAAATGAAAGATAGCGAACAAACACCAGAAACTACTTTCCAAGTACTCTGTTTCTGTGTTGCTCTCTGTAAATCAGAAATAACTTTCATGCATCTACAACTTAGTCTTTGCACATCAAACCACATCATCAGGACATAATACTGAACATGTCCATGACTGTGCATCACCAAATAATCAAACCATTATCCGTACAACAAAGATCTCTCTCTACAACTTGCCCGATCAAATAGTGAGCTATATGTTTGGGCCCATGAGAAAAAAACTTTACCATTCCAGAAATCTTCAACATCATCTCCTTCCATATTTTCTACTTCGTCATCATCTATATCTTCATTATCTTTATCTAGTTTTTCCTCTCCATCATCCTTGTCATCAATTTGCACAATCTGATCACTAGGCTTGTGCATCTCATAAATGTTCTTCCATGCTATGGTGTTAGACTTCACAATTGACTCAATGTCTTTAGATAGGATCAGAAATGCATTGAATCTAGGGGTTAGCTTTATTTCATTCCCCTTCAATGATTTCTTCACTTCCTTACCAGTGAGACTCTATAAAAGTTGTCTGAGGGTTTGCTCTCTGATGTCCTTGGAAACATTTAATGCATTCTCCCAATGATGTGATATTGACTTAAATAGAATATTAGGAACTTGCTTTGACATTTCCTAAGGGGAGTATTTCCATTTTTCCATTTTAGCCATTAGGGCTTCCTTAATCTGTTTATGCTCTTCTTTGTTTCTTGTTCATACTTAATGAATTTATGATCTCCCATACCTACTCCACTTTGTAGTCTAGATAAACTTTCTTTGAAGGTAGGGGTAGATCTCTTAAATATAATCTATTCTGGTTCATCTTCATTATCTCCAAGTGTTAGTTTCTTATTTGACTTGGTTCTTCTGGTGAATATAACAGGGGAGAATTTTGTAGGTTTGTTTATTATGACCTTCCCTTTCTTCTTGGGAGGTTCCTCTTCTTCATATTCTTCTTCCTCTCCTTCTTCATCAAGTTCATCTCCTTGTCCTTTAGTTAACAAGAGAGGAGAACTAGTGGATTTGGTGGCCTTAAGCATATTTTCCACCTTCTTTCTTCCTCTTTTCATTGCTTGGGGAAGGTTAATTTGAAGAGTAATTGTGGCTCTAGCTTCCTCATAAGTGCCATAATAAGGTTCCTTGGGATCAATAGGCTCATTCAAGAGAGCTTCAATGATGTCTCTTGTATCATCTATGTTTACTTCATATCCTAGGGGCTTCACCCATGCCACTCTTGGCCTGAATAATTGACTATGGACTTTATCACAGTCAACCAGAAAACAAATATCTTTCTCATAGTCTTCCACTAATTTCTTAGGGATTCTTAATCTACTTTGTATTTTCTTTTTAAATGTTTCAAAGTAGGCATCCATTATACTTTCAAAGTTGTTACCCATTTCTTCTATAAATTCATTATTCTGATATAAAACTTGTGTATCTTTCTTCCACACTATTGGGACTCAAAATTGAAGCCCTGATTTTGAGTACCATTCAAAGAATCAAACCCTATAAATATTTTTTAATGCATGTGTACTCGATTTTCTGTTTGAGGCCTAAAAGGTATTTAATATTTCTAAAACCTTGCATTCAGTATATTCACTTGTCTAATGAAGATAAATTTCCATTCTAAATCGTTCTGTGAAGTTCCATTTTGAGTAATACCCAAATCTGCATTTTTGCTCAAGTGTCAAACAATGATAAGAGGCCTTGTTTGCATTTGAATATCTCGCACCCAATAATGTTTCATAACTCACCACTTTGGGAGTGTTTAGCATCCATACCAAAGAACATATGTTTGAAATTTTGAGTAATTTTGATATGTTTTGACTAGGTTTTGAATCCCTCAAAATTGGTCATTTATTGTTGTCATGTTGATGTAAATTGTTTAGAATTGTGGGAGGCACTATTTGACTTGTCATAACTTTGACCTAATTGATAAAAATAAAAAAATGTTATGTTTCAATATTGAGCTTATGACAAATCTATTTGCTTAGTTTTCGAATGTGATTCCAAAAGCAATTTGTAAAGTTTACTAGTGTTATAAAGTGCAAATTGGTCGGTACCCCTGTTCGTGATGTCATAACTTAGAATCCATGATAGGAGATCAAATGGATTGTATCATTGTATTTTTCTCTAAAAATAATTTAAGTGTGCCAGTTTGCAAGTTTTGATGAATCCATCTGCACACTTTCCTAGGTCCATTCCATTTGCCAAAAAACACTTTTCTGCCAGTGTTCCCAGTCCCGCAATTCTGAGTAGCCCACTTTGACCACTCGCCAAATGCGTTTAGTTATTCATCATGAGCCCTAATCATAGATTTATACTCTCCTTGTGACAATGAACCAATGCCCCAGTCTTTGTTTCCCCCAAGTGTCAGTCTGCCCTGTTTTCAGAGCCAATTTCAAATGCGATTTATAGTTTTCTGACATGTTTTCTTGTAGGCAATTCTGAGAGGGCAATTTTGATAGCCGATATCTTTTGGTTGAGAGTTTTCCATGAGACAAGATTTGATAGGTGGTTGAACTTGATTTTAATCAGTATGACAGGTTCAATGGATCATTTTGGAATATGAGTTGTTTGCAAACAATTTTTTTTAGCTAGACCCATTTTGGGGCCCAGCTAAATTTATCACATTATTAAAACGGGTGGAATCTTCCTGGTCAGAAGGATGTCGTCAGAATATGCACTTATCATCAAATATTGTTTACACAAGACACTTTGGTTTTCTTTAAAAGTTTTGAAAGGATCAATGAAATCAAAAGTTTTAAAAGATAATATGCAGCGTTAGTAATAGATCAAATTGAGGGATTAGGGTTTTTAATGAGATCTGGGATCTCTTGTTATGGTATTGGCTATGTAAGCAAGCAATCACGAGTCTCAAGCAAAATTCCTAAAGTCAGTTGTGTGCAGAGTTATAATACCTTTTTAAAAAGGCCAGTTATCTCCTCACTCAATTGAAGATCAAGAGCCCTCTCTTAGGAATTGTTATTTTAGCAACTATTGAGAATTCAAGTTGTACTAATAATTGGAAGGTGAAAATGAAATTGCAAATGCTGAAGCAGTATTGACACCTTTCTTTTTACTCGACCTTTGGTTACATCATCACAGGTTGGAGGCTTAATTGACAAACAAGTTCCCAAATCACATCTATTTAAGATGGTTATGGTGCTAATATATGTATGATTCCCACAGTCATCTTGGTGAGAAGAGCATAGATGTGAGTGGAAACACAACAAATTGATTATAAATTTTGAGATCGATCCTCACAGGCAGAGCTTTGAAATGATTACAAAGCCGCGTTAAGAATAGTGCAAGTAAGAGGCAAACAAATGGAAAGATTCATACGGGCTCAAGGAAAAGAAACTGAAGTCCGCAATGTAGGAGACAACGATGCCTCTTATTTTGGTCCACAATGATGAAGGAATTTTCTCTGCCACTAATTTTGTCTGAGGATTGTTCATATACTTGGATGTCATGTTGCCCCTAAAAAGCTTGATTTATGGATTCTGAAAGAGGTGGGGTGCTAAGGTTTTGAGCTAAGGACAGGGAGAGCTACTGCTTTACCCAACACACGACTCTTCCATAAGATATGCACAAGTTGTGGAGTCCCATTGAAATGTGGACCCACTTAGGCAGTGAATATCTATTTCAAAATGTGGGAAATGTCAACACTCCTACATATTTCACTCATGGTGACTACACACGCAGCGTTTGTTAGTCACAAAGTCATAGTGTAGAGCAGGGTGTATGGAACACTCAAAAGGTTGAGACTCCCAACTTTTATTCCTTTGGACTTCATGATGTTGGATTAGAGCACACAATACAAGCTCCTTCAACACACAATCAATGGGACCCTAAATGAAACCTGACTCCACCATGTATTGGTCCTTGGAAATCCATGCAAACTGAAATTGGTTGTCTAATTGGAGATATACATCCAAATGTTTCTTGCCATGACACTCATATTTTAGTGCTGGTACGAAGGGTCTTCCTTTTCCGCAAGGAATGAAAGAGTTTGAGAAATGTTCGTTGAGGGGAGACAATGTTGAGGGAGCACCCACGACATGGAAGAACAAGAAGCCCATGTATATGTGCAAGAGGAATAGAAATGTAGGGAAATGCTGGCATAGTCGGGTGCATGGTGCCATCAGTCATATCCGCCCTTGAACTTTTCAATGCTGATTGTAAGCAATAGCTATATTGTTGTCCCTCATAGGTAGGAGATTGAGATTTTCTCCAGGTCACTATATACCTCCTCTTTCCCCGACTGATCTACCTGACTGCCCCTAACATGGCGGCACCGGCTACGGTGCAACATATTTGCACCTAGCCGATATGCCCTGGCCTGCCCGTCCCCCTCACCGTACTTCTTTCGCTGACAACACTGTCAGGAAACAACATTTATGTTGTCGTGTAAAATCATTTTGAGACTCAATTAAAATTCATATTGTTTCAAACGTTTTATAATTTTAATTTCTTATTTCAAATTTTTGTTTTGTAAACTAAACTTTTTAAATATATTATTACTGCAAATATTCTTAAATTTAAAAAATCAAATCTTTTATAATTTAATTTCTTACTTAACTTTTTTTTAAACTAAACTTTTTAAATATGTTATATGGTTTAGTAGGATCCATAGTGAGAATTAAATTATAAGTTAATAATTTTAATTTGAATATATGAAATGACAAATTAAAATAAAAATAAGTTTTTAATATGTTTTAAAAATTATAGATTTAATTTTTATTTGAATATTTAAAATTATAAATAAAAATACATTTTATTTAGTTTTAAATAATTTATTTAATAATAAGTTTTACTTATATTTATTATTATATAATATTAAAATAATAATAATTTTTAAAAATTAAATTTATATATGTCATATTTTATATAATCATGCATATCCGATATAACATTTTATTAATAGATTGAGCACATTTCTAAAAGAAATCATTTTCACTAAAAATTAATATATTGTAATTTCAATCATCTAATTATTTCAATCTATACAAACATAATACAATTTAAATCATTAATGTAAATACTAGTATAGAAATTTTAGAATTATCCATTATGATGCATTTTTCAAATATTAATTATAAATTATTCATTTCCATTAACTAAATAATTATGAAATAATAACTATTTTATATCAATAGAAAAATAATTATTTTTAAATAGATAATCATAATTTTAATATTGTTTTAATGTTTTTAATTTCAAAATTATCTAAAATTAGAACAAAATATTTTTTTACTTGTCACTCTAAATATTTTTAAAAAAATCATCTATAGTTATATGAAAAGTTTGATGAAAAAAACAAGAAAAAGTTTGATTTAAAAAAAAGGCTTTGTAGAGCTTTAGTCCCTCCCTTAAATTGGGAAAGAAAAGTAAAATGATCAAAAGAGGATATTGTAAAAACTTACATTCTTGTGTGATTTAGAAATAATATGATCTTTAGAAGCTCTTTAAAAGGAAAATATATATTATTTTCAAAAACTGAAAATAAAGAATCTTAACAATAGAATGTCTACAAACATTTTGATTTAAACAATAAACAATAAATTTTGACTTCAAATAATTTATCTTAAAAAAATAAACATACCTACAAAAATTACCATTTAGAATGTATTATATAACTCACTCATCTACCAATGAAAATCAAATGCATACAAGCTAATATTATCTTCAACACCATTATATTTTGATTAAAAGTGATATACTGAGGTCACTTCCATTAAGTGTTGTAGGTTTATCTATTTAATGTTTTTTGGATATTGTTTGACACACCCAATAATGAAATACTATGGTCGATTTCCTATCCAATTCTAGACTTCTTCAATCAGAAACTTCTATATGCTTAATACAATTCAATAATTAATAAAATATGATTTCATTCACATCTAAATTTAAAAATAAATCCACATGATTTGAGACATCAAATAAAATTAGATTTCAAATAATGCACTTGCACTTCAAAACCAGTGCCATGCTTATTTGTTTTCTATACATTAATAACTTATTATTTCAAACAAAATTAAAGTTACAATATAGACCATTTAATTAATTAATTAAAATATGACTACAAGAATATTTCACCAACACCTTAGCTATCATAAATGTTTTTATATATTCTTAATATAATTGACATAATAAACCAAATGTTATAATCATATACACAAAACAAATCTAATGCATTAAATAAAAAATCAAAAACAATACATCATCCATCGCCCCAACTTCCATCACATTTTGTCCATACTAACCAATGATCATCGTCATTATGATGTGGCCTTATATGTCACGTTACCACATCTCATTCCACTCTATTGGTATACAATATAAGATAGAGGATTATAGTCTACAATAGCTTTGATTACAGTTTGTAGGTACGCTCTTAAAAATATTCACTTGTAACTTCATGTCTACTTCTATGTATATTTAAGTTTAATTTAATATATTTTAATATATTTATATATAGGCCTTGTTATCTTTTGTTTAAAAAAAATGTCTTTTATATATAAATTAATATTTTTCTTAAAGGTTAAATATATTTTTATTAGTCTCCTTATTAAAAAATTTAAATAAAATATATAATTATATTTTTGTAGTTGATAACTAAATATATTAACAAAATTAAAATATTCTAAAATTAAATCATTCAACTTATTATTTATAATGTTGAACAATCTAAAGTGAGCCTTATCATTAAATTCTTGTTTTTATGTTTTAGGTACTACAAGAATGATAAATAAATAAAATATTCGTAGTAATGAACTATAAATTTTAATTAATTGTGAAAAGTATTTTGCACAGAAACATGAACTTACTTCCCTACAATCTTGTCAATGAAGGATAGGGCACCAGACGGGCAAGCCAGAGCATGTACATGGGCATTGGCTGGGTGCAAATATGGTGCAAATCATAATTATTTAGTTAATTGAAATGGATAATTTATAATTAATATTTGACTAATGCATCATAATGGATAATTCTAAATTTTCTATACTAGTATTTACATTAATGATTTAAATTGTATTATGTTTGTATATATATATATATTCAAATAATTAGATGATTGAAATTACAATATATTAATTTTTAGTGAAAATATTTTTTTAAAGAAATGTGTTCAATCGATTAATAAAATGTTATATCTGATATGCATAATTATATTTAAAATTAACTTATAACATATATAAATTTAATTTTTTAAAAATATTATTACTATTTTAATATTATATAATAATAAATATAAGTAAGATCTAAAACTTATTATTAAATAAATTATTTAAAACTAAATAAAATGTATTTTTATCTATAATTTTAAATATTCAAATAAAAATTATTAACTTATAATTTAACTCCCACTATGCAACCTAAACCATATAATATATTTTTAAAAATTAGTTTAAAAAAAATTAAGTAAGAAATTAAATTATAAAAGATTTGATATTTTTTAATTTAAGAGTATTCATAGTAATAATATATTTAAAAAGTTTAGTTTACAAAATGAAAATTTGAAGTAAGAAATTAAAATTATAAAAAGTTTGAAAAAAAAGTGAGTTTTAATTGAGCCCCAAGTACAGTGAGGGACGGACAGGCCACGACGGACAGGCCAAGGCATACCGGCTAGGTGCAAATATGTTGCAAATTATTAACTAAGATTTGATTTTTTAAATTTAAAAATATTTGCAGTAATAATATATTTAAAAAGTTTAGTTTACAAAACAAAAATTTGAAATAAGAAATTAAAATTATAAAACGTTTGAAACAATATGAATTTTAATTGAGTCTCAATATGATTTTACACGACAACATAAATGTTGTTTCCTGACAGTGCTGTCAGCGAAAGAAGTACAGTGAGGGGGACGGGCAGGCCAGGGCATATCGGCTAGGTGCAAATATGTTGCACCGTAGCCGGTGCCTAACATGGCTGGGCATGAAGAGAGCCTTTTCTGATTTGCTAGTCATGCATTTTTCCTCGAGAAAAAATTATTTTCATTTATCCCACATTATTCATGGATGGGAATTTAGAAGTGTTTTTATACTGTCTTGTTTATATGTTAATTGTCTTGAAAAGGGTTGGCTTTTTAAAGCCACAAGCAAGCATGCAAATATGAGCCCCCAAACAACCAGAGGATATAAAGAATTAAATTTTGAACAAAATGCCTGATGATGTGGACATTGATGTCAGTAAAGACATGGAACTCATAGACCAACCGATAATCGACATGTGGCACCAGCAAGATCCAGACAGATGAATCAAAAATTGACAAGTGGTAGAGAACCTTGGACGTGGCATGCAAATTGAGGTGCAGATGTGGCAGAAAATGACACATGTCATGTCATTGCTATGCCATGATGATGTGGCACAATTTTGACTCATCATGCGACATAGCAATCAATAACGTAGCAAGTTGAGGTGGCACAGTGACAGGGCGATGATGTGGCGGTGCTGAGTGGGTGCTGACGTGTCTCAAAATGCCATGTGTCGCAAGGTTGCTATGTCATGCTGATGTGGCAAGATGCTAACTGGGATAGTGACATAGTGATTGATGGCATGGCAGTGATGTGGCATGATGATATGGATTGATGACATGGTGGAATAGGTAACCAATAAGGTGGTGGTACGTGGTGCCCAAGTGGCGAGTGTCAGGTGACAAAGTAGCAGTCAGCCAATCAGAGCATGACACATAGTAGGGCTGATCAACCAGGTTTGATCCATATGAAAAATGGAGGGAAATTTTCAAAAATGCAAAATTTAATATTTTATTATAATTATATTCTCTCAAAAAGCCACATGTAGAAAGTTTTAAATAAATTTGAATTTTAAAGCTATAGTTCAGACTTTAGAAACTATTAAATATTTGCAAATTGTAGTCTAAAGCCATTGTTGGAGCCTAAAACTTTGTACAACTATCATGGGGGCATTTTTTGCCCAAAATAGGGACTCCAATATATTGTTGGAATTGGCAGAAGAGGAACTTTCCGATTTGTAATTCCTATGAATCCATGGTTTTTGATAGGTATTTTAGTTGCAAATATCCGTTGTGGTGACACTTGGCATGTTTGATTGTTCCAGCATCTGATATTTTGATCCTAGTTGAAGTATTTAGTTTCTAATTAACAATTTGATGTATATTTGGTGGAAAATCTGGTATTGTTGTTTCCTACCAAATCAATTATATTTTCCATCAAGTGTTGAAGATATTTTCAACTTTGGAGGCAAAATGAGTGAGAATTTGGTTTGCCAGTTGTTGGGAGAGATTAGAGAGATGTTTTTAACTTCTTGGGGAAGTTTTCCAAGTGGACACATTGTAGTTGTAGAGCAGATCTAGGGATTCATTCCTTGTCTATATCTTTCTCTTTCTCATCCATTGTAAGGGTTCCAATTTTTATTGTGAGACCAAGTTATTGGTTGGTTTTACTTCCTATCTATTGAGTAGAGCTTTAGTGGTGAAGGCCACACATCCATTCTTGTGTAGGTTTCTAGGTTCATTTCATGTGTTTTTTCTTTGAAGATAATGAAAATTGATGATAGATCATGTAACATATCCTGAGTTTCATTTAGTTTTACTAGTTAATGTATTTAGTCTTTCCAAGGATAAATACAAAAAGGGATTTACAATGAATTATCCGTGTTCCCTTATTTTGTCTCCTAATTCTTCATATACTATTAACTTTGTGATTGAATGAATAAGGTTCATTTAATTTAAGACAACTTGGATGAGTTGTGTGTTAGATCTATTGTTGCTTTTAATTCAAGGAGTTAAGTAAATGCTTCAATGATTTGATAGGGTTTCTAGGTGTATTGAGGGGATGCTAGTAAGAATGGAGTTTGGGGATTTTAGTTGATAAACTTAATTGTAAGGCAATCAAGTTAGGTCATCCTGCTGGTAGTGACTCTATGTTGCAATGGATAAGGCACTGATCACTAAATCAGATGCAAGCTGAGATGAAGGTCATTTGCACAAATCATTTTAATCAAATCAATTTAATTTTCCATGTTTTGTAGTACGCTAAAAGGAATTAACCCTCACTTAGCTTATGGGTTCATAGGTTATGATTTGTATCTATTTCATTCCTATGATATTGCATAATAATCATAAGATATAAGGGTTTCATCTGCTATCAATAGGTTCGATTTATATGTTTATTTGCACTGGTACCATATATTATAACATCAAGGTTAACCCACCTAGGTGTTCCAAAGCCTGAAGTGAAGAAGGAGTTATGCCTCATAGAAGATTGTAGTCAAGTGCATCCATCATAGGAATTTGCAAGCCTTAGATGTATTGATCTAGTTTCTTGGTTATTTTTAACTCTATTAAATCAGGAGCCAACACACACCATAGTTTCTTTGGAAGGAAAGAACTTTTGAACATAAAAGAATAGAAAAGTCAACAAGGAATTGAAATTACATGGATTGTCCTTTGAGACTTGGATGCTCTCCATGTTCTTGTTGAATTGGTTCAACTATAGTTTGACAAGATCGAAGGATAAGTTGTTCTTCACTACCTTGTATGCTAGGTCAACAACTTCACAAGGGTAATTGTTCAATCTGCTTGAGCTATAAATCTTATGATAAATCACATGGATACTAAACTTTATCTCCATGTCTATAACTCCATTAAGTTTCATACCTTTGCCATCCCACTTAGTGAGAGTTCTCTTAGCCAGTTCAACCGAACCTAGGGTTTTAGTAGTCTTTGCCTTGTTCAACATTGGCAACCCTATGATCCTATGTATCATCTTCTTTGTAATTTGAATAGAGTGATTTAAGCACAAATGTATGTCATGGACTCAGCTTAGGATGAACCTAATCCATTTCTCTTGGAAATCCCTTAGCATATATAGTATATGCTTTAATCCTTTGGTCTCCAAATGCTTATGCTTAGGTTTCAAGCTCCTATCCACACAACATTTAATGAATGCTTGGTCCATCTCTAGGGTTCTTAGTTCTTGAATATAACAATGATAAAATGATCGAATGTCATGGATTAATAGTAGCTTTGGAGGAATCTGTGACTGTGCTCCAACAAGATCAAATTCCTTTGTAATGGCTAGAATCAACTTGAATGTGGGAGCCTTGCAATCAAATCCTCAAACCAATATTTCCAAACCCTTCTTTGTTTTGTTGTTGGAAGATGCCATCCTTTCTTGATAAATCTTTAAACACAAAAAACTTCAACAACAATAGCTTTGAATCACTTAGGGCTTTGGAATGCTCTTAGTTCTTAACTCTAGAAAATTAATGGTGAGAAATAACCTTCGATTTCCTTCTATTAATAAAATTTAGTCATTAATTTTCCATTAATGCATCATACCAATATTCACTCGTTGATAGGCTGTCCTACACTTGGATTAGTATTTGATCACTTTGGAGACACCTTTGACTCGATAAGAACTCTTCACTTGGTCTAAACTTTAACATGAAAAGAGCCTCAAACTCAGTAGAGTCACCAACTCGCCATCATTCAAAAATTGATAATGTTATGCAAACCAACCTTGTTCGGTGAGGTCTTTCAGCCCGACCTTGCTCGGTAAGATCTTCAACTATCATCTTAACTTGGTGATCCTTGTGCATCTAGAATGATGATATGGATCTTCTTCTTTTTGATTGGAACTAATTTGAAATATCTCCTTTTGAATCATAGTTCTAGTAATCTCCATAGATAACCAGTTTGAGATGGTTGAGTCACCCAACTCATTGACTTGGGCATCAACACTTTCATTATTTTGATTTGGACCCTCAGGAGATTTCCTTACCCATTAATATCTCATCTAACTTTTGATGTTGTCAGCCATTTCCTGTTTTTCATTTTCAATTCTACCTTGATTCATGCTATTTCTAGCTAAATATCCAAGTTTTGTACATAGAAAACTTCTCTTTGTAGTGTCTCTCTTCCTTGTTTGATGTTTTATGTGATTTTATCCAATGTACCCAAACTCACCATACTAGTTACATCTACACTATGTATTGTAGTCTCAACCAAATATAGCTTTAACAATTTGTTTTGCTGGGTTTCGCTTCTTGGTTTTTCACTTTGAAGATTTGTGCCCTTGTTTGTTGCAATTGTGACACTTTCCTTCAAACTTAGGTTTCTTTGTACATTCACTTGCTCTATTTCCATGCTTATTGCAATTGTAACACTTTCCATTGAATTTTGGTTTACCACTGCTCCAACACTTGTTTGCTTTATGAGCTATTTTTCCACAATGACTACATCTGGGCCTTTTGTTCTTTTGAGATCCTTTTTGAGATGATTCACCTTCTTCTATGTATCCTAATTCAGATTTACCTTTGTGTCTGAATTAATTTTGCTCATCCAACTGATTCATGCATTCTTGATATTTAATTATCCTCTCATTGGTCTGCTTTTATATGCTAAGATCATTCTGCAATCTTTCATTTTTTTTCCTCAAGTTGATAAGCTCTTGGTTTTCATAATTGAGTTGATCAATCAAATATTCTTACTAAAGAGATATCTGATGAATTTCATTGACCTTTTCTTCTATCTTTTTAGTTTAAAATAATTTTCCTTCTTTGGCTTTGTTCATATGTTCCATGTCTTCACACATTCTGATTGATTGAAATTCTTGTTCTCCTTTTAGTTTTCTGACTTCTTCATGAAGAGTAAGATTCTTCTCAAGTAGATCTTTGATTGCTGCATCAGCTTCATCCGAGCTTCTATCTTGGAAAATGTCTTCAATTCTTTCTTCAATGTAAAGATTATCATTCATTTGTGTTGCAAGATCTTTTCTTCTTTTTATGGAATGAGAGAGCCAATCCTTCATTTTTCTTGAATTGATCCATGGCTAATTATAGATCCAACTTCTCATTCTCAATGGATTTCTCCAATATATATACTTCCATTTCCTCTGATATTTTCTCAAACTACTTAAAATTCTTATGTGAGAACCAATGCTCTAATATTAATTGTTGGAAATGTAGTATAGACCGGGTGACTGAGAGGGGGGGGAGGGGGGTGTTGAATCAGGAACCAATAAAACTTATACTTTAATTAATCAATTAAAAATTCACCATGTAATTTAATCTAATTGTATGCATGGAAGACTAAAAGCAATAAACCATTAATAACACTTCTTTAATTCAACAATTTAAAATTCACCATGTAATTTGATTGTGATGTCCCTATTTTGACATATAAATTAAATAATAAATAAATATTATACATAAAGTATTATATTAAAATAATTGATAATGTATATTTATACTAAGATACGAATATAAATTATATCATAATAATATAATTATAAATATCAACTATATATATATTATTATAAATCCATATATAATTAGATATTTAAATACATGTTATAGATAATTAATATATATACATACATATATATATATACTACTTAGGTACTATAGTATATGGCAATTATATCTTTGTTATATATATATATATTGAAATAATATTGTTATTAATAAATGATTTATACATAATCATATATTATTATAATCATATACAATTGATATTAATATATATCATCATATATAATTAATATAATAATATTTAATATAACTACGAATAGACACATCTCTATAAAATATTGATATATATATATATGGAATATGACACGTTCAAGTAAATAGGATAGAAAAAAAAAAAATGAATACAAATAAGAGGAAACACAATGAATGTTCTGAAATGGGACATTACAAGTGGTATCAGAGCATTCGATCTTGCCATCTTGTGAAGATTACTAAGAGATTTCACATTAAATGCCATTAAATAGATGATATATCAAAGTCAAAAATAGACAATACCAGTGCAAGCATAATCATCTTACAGTAAAACCATACACACAGTTGAAGATAACAAATTTGACCTATTAGGAAAGAATAAGTAGGGTTCACCTCATTATTTATGTACTATTCTAGCAAATTAAGATGCTGGTCAGAGGGAGATATTCGACCTTCTAAATTTCAAATTGCAATAAATAAGTTATTTTAGTGCTAGGGAAGGTTTCCAATCTTTAATCTATTTAAATTTATAAGCGGTTGCTCTGTTAAATGTACTGTAGCTTCATTCCTTTTGAGGGTTAACGGATCAGGACAAATATTGGCATTTGTGATTCTTGTTTTACAAAGTTTGGGCAAATGCAAACTAGGGAGAGGCCTTTTGAAAGTTTCTTTGCATCTGAAAATTTACCTGCCATGGTGGTTAATGTGTGAGTAAATAATATGGTTATGGATCGATTCAAAGTATGATCATGGCAATAGAGAGTTGGGAATGAAAATTAAAAAAAAAAGACGTGATAAATAGTTTCCATCACATACAGTGAAGGATCTGCGATAGTGCAATCAGCGTCCTGCATCAAGGAGTACAACTGAACAACCTATGCAAAAGAGACTGACACAGGCGTACATATGCAGGTCATTCCATTACTAAGTGTATAGCTAGAGAGCTCTGCGCAGGTCTGATGCAGGTACTACCCCAGTACGCAGGCATATTAGAGACAATATCAATAGAGAACCGTTCCTCAATAAGAAAATTCTGAAGATGCATCCATCTACACCAACAGTTCCATGTAAAATCAAACGTTAAAGTAATGAACCAACAACGAGGAATCTACATGAACAAATTAGATGAGATTGAGTTAAAACCATATGACATCATTGACATACACGTTTAACCAGCAGATAGGACATAAGAAAATGGCCAATCACATACAATATACAACCTTATTCCAACTTGCGAATAGGGGACTGGTTAGGAAGGAAACATTCAGATTTTAATGAGCCACGAGAAGATAATAATAAAAAAAGGTAGAAATGTCTTTTAAAATTTTTTTTGAAAAGAAAAGGAGACATCCCATGCATTGATAACCCTAAAAGGTAAGACGAAGTCATTGCTGAGGTATGGAAGAATATATTATTATTTATAGTTATTAAATATATTTCTTCTTATTATTATTTCAAATATTCTTGTTATTAAGAATATATATTAGAATGAAATTTATTATACAATGATGAAAAGGAATATCATTTTAAATAATAGACTAATAATATTATCTGTTATTACAATATTAATGTCTAATAGAATGAAATATTCAATAAAAGGATATTGATGTACACAGAAGTATTTATTATCTTCTAGTGTTTTATTTATTTAACCAATGTAGTCTCTCTCTAATTTGTATTTCATCATATACTACATGAGTTATTTACCTTGATATTTTCTTCTAAGAATGTTCTTGCAGGAAAAAGGGTGAGATTGATATTAAGATTCAGAGGGAGTCTGACACATTCATGTGAAGGAGTAGAAAAAGGATTATAATGATTATAAACCAAATCACCTCCTAAGTAGACCGCCTTGATGTATGTCAATGGCTGCCATCAATGTCAAGAGGGCCAAATTTTCTCTATTGGGCTTAGGTAGGATATTTAAGAAGAATAAGATTACCTCCTAAGTAGACCACCTTGATGGATGTCACTGGCTTCCATCAAGGCCAAGAGGGCCAAAGTTCTGCTCTTGGGCTTAGGCAGAAAGAATAAGATTACCATCTAAGTAGACCACCTTGATGGATGTCAATGGTTGCCATCAAGGCCAAGAGGGCCAAAGTTTCGCTCCTGGGCTTAGATTGATTAAGGACTTGACATCATGTCAACTCTATTCAGTTAAGAATTTTCCAGGTAGACCACCTTGATGGATGCCAATGGTTGCCATCAAGGCCAAGAGGGCCAGAGTTCTGCTCTTGGGCTTGGTAGGATATTGGTTTAGAACTAATTTATCATGACTAAACTCTTCTTTGGAGCTATTATATACATGTACATACTAATAATTGTTTGTGTTGCAGGATTTATGATCAAAAGATGTATTGGGAAAATTATATGTTATAAATCATTCCCTTTACTCTACTTCATTGTGAAAATTATAAAGAATGTATGATGTGTCTGCATCGTGTTTGCTTTGTGTCTTCATCTGTCTGCATCGTGTCTGCTCCATGTTTTCATTTATTAAAAGATGTATGTTTTATAAAATATTCCAGGCCTTTCATTCACAAATATATATGTTTTTTTAATCTATGAAGCAATTTGTGTGTGAATGATTTTGCTTGAGGACAAGCAAATTCGAGAGGGGAGGACTGTGATGTCCCTATTTTGACATATAAATTAAATAATAAATAAATATTATACATAAAGTATTATATTAAAATAATTGATAATGTATATTAATACTAAGATACGAATATAAATTATATCATAACAATATAATTATAAATATCAACTATATATATTATTATAAATCCATATATAATTAGATATTTAAATACATGTTATAGATAATTAATATATATACATACATACATATATACTATTTAAGTACTATAGTAAATGGCAATTATATCTTTGTTATATATATATTGAAATAATATTGTTATTAATAAATGATTTATACATAATCATATATTATTATAATCATATACAATTGATATTAATATATATCATCATATATAATTAATATAATAATATTTAATATAACTATGAATAGACACATCTCTATAAAATATTGATATATATATGGAATATGACACGTTCAAGTAAATAGTATAGAAAAGAAAAGAAAAACTAATACAAATAAGAGGAAACATAGTGAATGTCCTGAAACAGGACATTACATTGATCTAATTGTATACATGAAAGGCTGAAAGCAATAAAAAATTCATAACACTTGATACAATATTTGGTAACCTAGAAACCTTCTAAATAGAAAGTAAAACTAGGGTGGGGATGATACCCACAAGATTTATTACTATAGTATAAACTTAGCCTGTTAAAGATTACAATTGATCACTTCTGATGATCGATCCTGATAGGAGCAATAAGGACTGTTAGGTCCACCTTGTGAAAGGATTTACAATATATAATGAAGTCTGCACTCTATTAGGAGATTTGGAATGAGGCTATTAAGTCCACCTTATTAAAAGATTTGACTGATGCACTTGTTAGGACGAATCAGTGGCCGATCTTTGATTTGCAACTTGGTGAATGAGATTCTTTTGAATAACAATGATTATTTGGGTATGATAAATAAGTCTCTATTTTTCCTTATATTTCTTGTAGCCTTCTTTAATTCACACTCATCTACTTCTTCTTCTTGTCTACTTCAATTACATTTGGATATGATACAATGTATTACGTATATACCAATCCACTTAATTACCTTATGGAGTTAGCTACAATACATAATTCAAATAATCTTCACAAAGTTAGCTCACTTGTTGTAACTTGGGTTCTGAAGAGCACTATGTGATGTTCAAACATTCAGCAACACTATTAATGGTTGAAAATTTTTGGCACTCAATTGATGTAGATAATCAGTCCATACTGATCATCAGTCAACACTAGATGAATTGGTGAACATTGAAGAGCCCGATAGACTTAGTTGATGCTGCAATGCTTGGTCAAAACTACATTCTTCATCACTTATGTTGAAAGGCTCGATAAACCCTACTACGCTTAGGTAACACTGTTAGAAATAATAGTCTACCAAGATAACTAAGAGGGGTAGGTCAATCAGTTATCCAATTAAAACATTTATCAAACTTAATTAATCTTAACCATGCAACCAAAGTAAACAACAACCATAAAAAGATGCACATACACAATTACACTAGATTTGTTAACTAGGGAAACTCTTAATTAGAGGGAAAACCCTAGTGGGAATGATGCCCGCAAAGATATACTGATATATATATATTCCTCGTTAGAGGATGGACCTTGTTAGGAGTCTATAAACACATTCAGTACATAAGAGTCCCTATTAGGAGACTTTGAATCCATGTTAGGAAATTCCAACCTTGTTAGGTGTTGTGCAAGGTAGCAGGATCCACTGTCCAAACAACTTCTGGGTCAAGACCATTGAACTTAATTGATTTCTCAACTATTCTTTGTAGAATAATTGTTTGTACTGTGCTTTATCCTCTTTCTTCTATCATGTCAACTAGAAAAATCACTATTAGACCTTGTAGAATAGGTCATGAACCTTAGATCCAAATATAATACCTTGGATCTCTAAATAAAAGCTCAGCAATGAAGTTTTCTCCAACTTTGCTCTACTCTACTTATCTTTGTAATTAACTTGTTTCTCTTTTACTATGATCTTCATGCTTGCTTCTTTTTTAATACATAACAAAGGAAATGTACTTTCTTTATACCAAATTCATAAAACAATTTCCTGAGTTGGCTATTACACCTTCTTAATTAATTATTGTAGAACACGTTATACTTTAGTGATAACATCATTTTGTCACCTTGTTACTTGAATAACTTTTTGCACATGTAATATTATGAAAAGGGAGCTTAGTAATTTCATATCCAAAATTTCTTCTACATGCCTTTAACCTTACTTCTCAGAATAACAACTCTACTAAGAGATATAACAAGTTGATGAGAATATGGTTACGTAAACTCTATCTTAGAGCAATCTTCACCAAAACTTGTATAAATTCTTCTAGAATTAATATCTTATGCTCTTGGAGGTTAGTTAAATATGATAGACACTTAATTGTATCTCCCATTAACCTTGCTAGTGAAAATACTTAATGATCTGCCTGTACCAACTTGATCTTTACTGCTGTTCTTCTGTCGAGTACCACAAAAAACTGTAATGTTGACATCAATGACAAACACAATCATGAATGTAACATGAAATCATGATAATAATCTAATCATGTTTCTACAATACTCCCCCATAGGAATATCATCAACATTCATACTTCCAACAATCTCCCTCTTTGGCATTGATGGCAACATAGATGAAAAACATCTAGTTCCAAGAATGCCAACAGTTAAAGACTATTATCCTTTCTTTTCAAATTATCTTCATCAATCATTCTCCCCCATTGATATACTTCAATGTGCTCTGTAACTTCTTAATGTATCAAAATGTTTTTTATGCTACAATCTCTCCCCCATTAACATCAATGTCAAAGGTTTTAACAACCATCTATTTTTGCAACAACTGTCTCTAAACTTCTCAAGTGTCTAAAGACACTATTCAAAACAAAATCTATCAAGAGTCCTAGATGACTCTACCCATCACAAATACTCCCCCATATAAGAAACATCAACATTTAGTCCAGATAAACAATAGTGCTCTGTATCACTAGACTGATGCATTCTTGCATTATCTACTCTGATGTAGGTAGGGGCATAACCCCTAGCATACCTTGCAAATACTCAAAAGTCTCTTTGGGAAGAGGCTTGGTGAAAATATATACAATATTCTCTTTGGTGCTTACATACTCCAATCTAATTTCCTTTTCTATAACTTTCTCTCTCAACATATCATATTTGACAGAAGTGTGCTCAATCTTAGAATGCAATACTAGATTCTTTGACATATTCACTATGCTTATGTTATCACAATGTATGACAATAGGATCACTAAATTTATCTTATATCCTTCAACATCTACTTCATCCAAATAAATTAATTAGAATTTTTTTCTATTGCAACATATTTTTCCAATGTTGTACTCTGTGATATAATCCTACTTCTTGCTTAACCAAGAAACCAATCTTCCTCCAAGAAAAATGCTCCACCACTGGTGCTCTTTCTGTCATCCATACTACCTACCCAATCAACATCGGTATAAGCATATAAAGTGAAATCATTAGATCTGTCATACCACAATATGAACTTTGGTGTTCCCTTCATATATCTAAATATCCTTTTAATTGCTACATAATGTACTTCTTTGGGATTAGCTTGAAATCTTGTAAAAATTTCAACTATATTCACTATATCCAACCTTGTGTGAGTCAGATATTGCAATCTTCCAATCATAGATCTATACTCATTTTTCTCAACAATAGGTATCTCATCCATTGTAGATAACTTGTATCCTATTATCATAGGTGTTCCAACTAGTTTACATGCTTCCAAACTAATCCTTTTCAATAGATCTTTAAAATAATTAGTCTGAGAAATAAAGATTCCTTCTTTATCTTGCACAATATGTAATCCTAGGAATTATTTCATTTCCCCTCTCATACTCATTTCAAATTCCTTTTTCATTTCTTCTATAAACTTGTCACTTTCATTATCATCTCCTCCAAATATGATATCATCAAAAAATATCACCAAAATTATTAATCCATCATCAATTTCTTTCTAGTATAGATTATTGTTTGCCATACCTTTGCTAAATCCAAGTTTTGTCAAATGCTAGTCCAACCTTGCATACTAGGTTCTAGGTGCTTTTTTTAAGCCATACAATGCTTTCTTCAATTTGCATACCATGTCCTTATCATTTGATAAAGGAAAAGCTTCAATCTATTCTATGTATACCTCTTCTTCAAGTTCTCCATTCAGAAATGATGTCTTGACATCCATTTGATACACTTTAAATTTCTTATGTGTTGCATAGCTAAAAGTAACCTTACTACTTCAATTCTTGCCAAAAAAGCATACGTTTTGTCATAGTCTATTCCTTGTTGTGAGTAACCTTTACATACCAATCTTGCTTTGTTCCTTACAACTTCACCTTGTTCATCATCTTGTTCCTAAATACCCATTTTGTTTCTATCACATTCTTGTCTATTGGTCTAGGGTGTTGAAATTCTAGCCATGTTTGTTATTAGTGACATACACTTATTCAGATTGTGAGTTTATACCAAGCATATTGTACAGTTAACAGTGTTAACCAAACATTTTAGTTGTTACTAAGTTCTATAGTTGCTACCAAGTCCTTTGGATAGATTTCAGTTTGCACTGAGAAATTACTACAAAGGTGATGATCACAATTATAAATCAAGCATCTTAGTGTATGCCATGTTTACCAGTGCAAATTAAGTTGTGTAGTGCTTATCAAGTTCACAGTTGATGTGATGCAAGTCTAGTGTTAACTGAGCTACTCAGTCTTAAC
Organism: Cupressus sempervirens; assembly: GCA_028749045.1. Taxonomy (NCBI): domain Eukaryota; kingdom Viridiplantae; phylum Streptophyta; class Pinopsida; order Cupressales; family Cupressaceae; genus Cupressus; species Cupressus sempervirens. The sequence continues at coordinate 311,640,320 of CM053793.1, forward strand.
CAAGAGACTCAATTTATACTGAGCTCAAGGTGATAATGTTGACTAAGCTATATAGTGTGAATCAAATGATTCAATTTATATGCCAAGTTTTGCAGTATTCACCGAGTCAACAATGTAGACTAAATTCAAGACTACTTGGAAGTGATCAGTATGGATTGAGCTTCTATGTCTATCGAGTGCATGACGATGCTGAGCATTGACAATGGATGCCAAGTATCAAAACTTCACTGAGTTAGTCTTCAGAGCTAGTGTTTTTACACTTTGGCTAACTTTGTAATATTTGTGTAAACTTGTATTGTGGCCGACTTTGTAATAATGTAATTGAATTGATATATATGTAATGTATTGTATCAAATCTAAATATATATAAGGAAGTGATGTAATTATTAGAGAAGAGCATAATAATGAAATACAAAGGCTACAATAGTATAAGGAGTAGCAAAGATATACCTATCATAGCAAGGTGATTTATACACTCAGAGGAATCTCATTCAACAAACCATGTTGTAGATTAGAGATCATCCACTGCTTTATCCTAATAGGTGTATCAGTCAAATCCTTTAACAAGGTAGACCTAACAATCATATGTAAATCTCTTTATTGAGTGCATACTTCATTGCATGTTTGTAAATCCTTTCACAAGGTGGACCTAGTAGTCCTTATTGTTCCTAACAGGGCAGATCATCATAAGTGATCATTGTAAGCCTTCATAGGCCAACTTTATACTGCAATACTAAAGCTTGTGGTATCATCTCGACCCTATTTTTACTTTCTATTTGGAAGCTTTTTGGGTTACCAAATCTTGTGTTAAAGTGTTATGTATGCTTTCATGTTTTCCATTTCTCATGTATGCAATTAGATCAGAATTTACATAAAGTATTAATTGCTAAATTAGATAAAAGTTTTAGAAGTTACTAATTCACCCCTCCCCTCTCATAAAATTTGCTTGTCATAATATTTCCAACAATTGGTATCAGAGCATTGTGGTTCTCTAATAAAAAGTTTAACAGCTTGAGAAAAGATCAAAGGAAATGGAGGCATTTAGACTTGACAAGGCTATTGACAATGAGAAGCTGGATTTGGAAGTGGCCATTGGATAACTCAAGAAAGCAAAAGAGCAACTCTCTCAATCCCTAAAAAGAAGAAAAGACCTTGCAATCTAGATGAATGATTCACTCTAAATTGAAGAAATAATTGAAGACATCCTTTCAAGCAATTCAAATGAAGCTGATGAAGAAATCAAAGAACTATCGAAGAAGAATTGTACGCTTCAAGAAGAAGTAAGAAAACTAAGAAGAGAGCAAGAAATTGAGTTAGTAAGATTATGTGAAGTCATGGAAGAGAAAAAGATAAGAGAAGAGATGGAAGGAAAGAATAATGAAATTCAACACCTATCCCTTCAACTCATAAATGCAAATGAAGAAATCATGAACCTAAGATCAGAAAATGAAAGATTGTAGAATGATCTAAACATTGAAAGACAAACCAATGAAATAATGATGAAATCCCAAGTAGACATGAATTAGTTGAATGGGCAAAGTCATTTTAGAAAAAAAGGAAAAGCAGGAATTGGATATATAGAAGAAGGTTAAACATCCAAGAAAGGAGCTCAAAGGAATAAAAAATCTACTTACAGCCATTGTGGTAAGATAGGTCATACTTCAAACAAATGTTGGAGCAATGAGAAAGAAAAATTCAATGGAAAATGATACAATTGTAATCAACATGGTCATAGAGCAAATGAACGTAAAGAGAAACCAAGATTTGAAGGAAAATGTCACAAATGTAAAAAGCAGGGGCACAACTCATCAGATTACAAATCCAAGATATTGAATCCAACAAAACAATTTGTGAAATCTATATTTGGTTGGGACTATAACACTTGGTGTAGTTATCATTACTATGGAGAATTTGGACACATTGGAATGAATTGTGTAAAGCATCACATGAGAAAGAAAGATACTACCAAAAGATGTTTCATTTTTATAGAACTTGGTCATCTTGCCAAGAAATGTATGAATATTGGAAGAATTGAAGATGAAAAAAAGGCATAAGCTAATAACATTAGAAAATAAATGAGATAACAATGGGTTCCAAAGTCTACCAAGAATGCAAGTCTGAGCAATAATGATCAAGTCACTCAAGAATTGGGTGACTCCACCATGTCCACTTGATTTCTTAGAGAATAACTAGAACTAGGCTACTAAATAAGACATCTAAATTAGTTCTAGTTGATAGGAAAAAAATCCACCAAGTAAGATATACTAGTTACTACCGAGTTACCTTCCTTATTGAGTGAGGATAGGTTACAGACTCTACCGGGCAAGATTAAGAGTAATTTAGTCTTATATAGTTACCAAGTCACAAAAGACCCTACCTAGTAATTAATGCAAGAAAAATGGATTCTAGTCTGTCAATTTGATCTAACATTCATACTAGGCATTTAAGGAAATATTTGATAAAAGGAATGAAATCAAAGTCATTTATCGCCATGAATTTTTGAGCTATTTGTGTAGAGCGATCTTCGAGAGCATACAAATGATTTGAGTGACTATCACCAAAGTTTTTGAATTCTCTCAAACCCTACCAAGAAGAGATGGTATCTACTAGTAGCAAAGCAAAAAAAGGTTTAGACATGTTGGTTCATGGTGTAGAATGGACAGAATAGGATTTTAAACTCACTCCTATAGTTACGAAAACCCTAGATCTAAGTGGAGCACAATCACAAATCCCTCCCAAGGTATTGTTGATCAACAATATCCATTCTCATTTCAAATGTCCAATTTAGGATATTGTTACACTAGAAATGGATGAATGTTTAAAGGAGTTATGTGTTGATAGTGTGTTGAAACCTGAGTACCAACATCTTGAGGCTAAAGGTTTAACTCATATTCCCACATGCCATGAGATTTCCAAGTGAAATGAATTAGTTTTATGCCCAGTCATGTTCACAGTAGTTGATTATGATTGAAGCAACCAATTTTTTTAACCAACAAGACAATCCATAAGATCACTAGTCTCCCAATGTTATCTAAAGCCAAAACCACTAAAACCCTAGGTTAGATCAAACTGGAGAAGAAAACCCTAGCTGAGTGGGAGGTAGAGGAATGAAAATAAGTAGTGTCACTAACATGGAATTGAAGTTTGGTATTCATGTCATTGCACACAAAATCTACAGTTTGAGCAGGTTGAATAGTGTGTTGTGTGAAATTGTGGACCTAGCATACAAGGTAGTTAAGGATAACCTTTCTCTTGACCTTGCCGAGCTACTATTGAATCAATTCAACAAGAAAATGGAAAGCATTAGGACATCAAAGAATAATCCATGTAAGTTTGGCTCACTTTTGACATGTTTATTCTTCTATATTCAAAAATTATTTCCATCAAAAGGTAATGTTGTTTGGAGGAAAGATGTGCCAGTACTTTATCAAATTAATGAATACATTGCTGAGATGGGAGAAAATTATACTAGTATCATGGATAATTATTTTAATGCATTTAAGAAGAAAATGAATTTTTTTTTGAATCCCGAAGAAACTAGTTGAGGACTACAAAGATGATGTTTTTTTATGGTGAATAGTGACAAAGTATCTATTCACGCAATTAGACCTAGAATTGCATGGGTGAAACCTCTAGGATATGAGGTAAATATTGATGAGACAAAAGATATAATTTAGGCATTAATAAATGAGCCAGTTATTCCCAAGGCTACATATTTTGGCACATTTGATAAGGCCAAGGTTAGGATATAAATGGAGATTAAGCTCCTTCAAGTAGTTAACAGATGCAAGAAGAGGATTGCCAAGTTGAAAACAAGTTCTACTCTCCTCTTGACTGAGGGAAAAGGTGAAGATGAAGAAGAAAAGGATGAAGAATCAAAGGAAGAGGAGCAACGAAAGAAAAATGACAAGGTAATAATTACTAAGCCGGCCAAGACATCTATTGTAGTGTTCACCAGGAGATCCTCTAGGAAGAAAGTAGACAAAGAAGGGGGAGACATAATTTTCAAGAGGTCTCAACCTACATTTGAGGAGAGAATGAAAGGAATTGGAATCAGGTTATGGAATTAAAAACTTCAAAGCATTAAAATATGGGACCAAAATAGCTGATGAGCAGAAGTAGATTGGGACATATTGATAACTAAGATGAGTAAATGGAAATACTCACCTGATTAGCTCACTCAAAAAATTCTAGATGCATTAATGGAAAAAATCAAGACAAGATGGGAACATGCAATGGAAACTACAAAGGATATACATGAGCATATCCTAAGGCAACTCATGCCAAATTTGACTGACATAGAAGTGAAACAATCTTTAAAGAAAAATGAAGAAAAATTAACTTTAAGATTCAATACCTGACTTATTTTATTAAATGAAATAGAGCATGTTGTGAAGAATGCAACAAATACATGGAAGAATGTCTATCTTCTTTACAAATCGAGTGATTTTCTAGTTAGTATAAGTGACAAGGATGATGATGATGATCAGGAAAAAGATGAAGAAAAAGATGACGAAGAAGTAACATATTTTGATAATGAGGATGATGAAGAGGAATAAGAGCAAGAGGCTACCGAGTAAGATGCACAAGATGTTGAGGAAACCGCCCCAATTAAAATTGCTATAGTGGTTATGGCCTCACTTCCTCATTCTCCCAGCAAAGCATTGATAACATCAAGCATGAAGACAACCTCAAGAAGATTTATTGTGACCAGCATTGAAAGCACAAGCATCCAATCAATCTTTGCACTGGTTTAGCTCAGCACATCTTTGACTAAAGTACCAAACACTTCATCTAATGAGCTGCAAGTTCTACCCTCTACGTCAATTTTGGCTACAATAGGTATTTCTACTAGTATTTTAATAATGAGTGTAGTATCCATTTTTGCAGCAAGTCCTACTATTTCAACTATTGTTTCTATTATGAATACACAAGCAATAAGTGCAAGGATAGTTGAGACCAAGCCTCAATTGAGCACAAAATTTTTGGGCAAAGCTAAAGAAAAGGAAGATGAAATAGATCTTGATGAGGAGATTGTCATTCCCAAATACGACATCTCCAATCTAACTCCAAATTAGATGCAAACCTTTGGTGAACTTCTACAAAAGAAAGCCAAGCAACAAAGGCTAAGAGAAGAAAGAAATAATGAGTTCAAGATCATTAAGGACACTAATAACATTCTAGTAGAGGCTATAGGTATAGAGGTTGATACTTCTCAATGAATTTTATATCAGTTGGCAAAGGCAGTCCAAAAATACAATGAAGATTTGAATGGACATGATAAATTATTACAGAGAGTTGAGAAAAAAGTTTGAGAAAAAAGTTTTAGAACTTATTGTTCAACAGATTGCCATTCACCAAGTCGAGTTATCTACTATTTTGAGTTCTCTAGAAACTTCTTGTATTAATGTATCATTGCTGTATGCTAAAAGAAGTGACCTATTGGGAGTATGAATCAACAAACAACCATTAGTTTAAATCACATATGCATTAAGTACTTATCAAAATAAAAGAACAAACTAATGCTTGCTTGAGTTTTGCAACTCACAGCAACCAACAAACCAAATCCTCAAGCAACCTCAAACAACTCAACAAAGGCACCTATGAGAGGCCTTATTGGTGTGTTTAGATTGGAGGGATGTTTGGTGTGCTCTCCCAAACACAACTATGTGATTGAATCTCTTGAATGGTGAATGTACAAATGTGAGTGATAAAACTATGAACCTCTGCTATATGAAATGAAGAACACCTCAAACAATGGCTATGGAAGAAGCCATGTTTGAAGGCATTCAAGGATGGAGATGTGAAATGCAACAAAAGAAAGTAAATTAATATGCAAGCTTCACCAACATGCAAGTGAAATGGAGATGCAAATGCATAAACAAACTTTACTAATAATGCTTGAAGGAGACCTTGGGTGAGGTGGCATCTATGTGGCATCACATAGTGCCACAAGGAGACACATAAGCAAGCCATGCAAGTGGTCAACATTTCAAAGTTTGCTCACACATGTGTGAGCAAACTTGGAGAGAAGAGTGGGGACCAAAGCTTGCAAGAGGGAGTTGTCTCACACATGTGTGAGCACACATTTAGGCTTAAAAGGGGTTTAACAAGATGATTCAGGTAATTAAGTGAGATTAAATGGTGGATAGGCTTAGGAGGATGAAATTGATAGGTGTAGACTAGGTTTAAGATTAAATTAAATAAGATTTAATTCAATCATAGGTTTAGATGGATTAATGAGATGAAGAGATTTAAATAAATAGAATTTATTTAAAAGGGGAATTTATGGAGGATCATGTATTAAATAAATTTAACACATTAAGGCTGGAGGTATTTAAATTAAATTTAACTACCTTAAAAAAGTGAACCTATTTAATTAAATAAATAGGTAGAAGAATATGAAAAATATAATTAATTAATAAATAATTAATCATAATGTCAAGGGCAATATTAAATAAATTAATATAGTCTTTTGGGACAATTTTAAGTGTCTACATTTTGCCCCTCTTTGATGTGATGTTGGGACAACATCAGATCAAAGAAAAGAAAATATAGGTTGCCCCAGAGAAGGTAGGAGTCCTAAGAGTGACGATAGAGGAGGAGGGTGTCCCCTCATAAAAATTGCGCAAAAAATAAAATTTGGGCAATTTTTCATGAAAAGATCTTTGGAAGAAAGGAAAAAGGAGAAAAATAAAATAAATGGAGACATTACATGGCTTGCAGGTAAACAGGGGATAAACATGGCTCAGGGAAGGCACAGGCTCAAAAGGGGGCCTTGGAGAGCCTATATAAGTCTTCAAGGGGCTCAAAGAAGGTCATTTGCACACTTAGAGAGCAGAGCATCCATAGCAGAGATGGATCCTATTGATCGTTTATAGCTTGGTGAGCACGTTTGAGAGTACCAGTGAGCAATGGAGATGGGCCCACCGGTAAGTCATCTGATCCTCTTTGTCATTTTGGTAGATTAGGATAGGTTAGGGACATTTATTGTGCCCTAAATGAGGCAAAAATAGGGTCACTAGCAACTCTATTGTCCACAGAGACAATAGGACCTATCCTGTCATCTACACAAATGAAAAACAAGGGAAACACGGTCCATAGAGACAACATGGTTTAGCTTATCATCTTCGCAGATGACAAAAAGGGGTAGAGGTTAGCGGAGATGACAATCCATAGTGCATTGTCTCCACAGATGAAAAATCACCCAGCATTGGCGAGAACAACTATCTACACTGATCAATGATCAATGTCTGTGCTGATCAGTGTCTGCATGGATCGATAGCTACACTGATCAGTGGCTATGCATATCAATGTCTACGTTGATTAGCATCTGTGTCGATTGGGAAAAATTAGCGAAAGACAAGGTATGATGCCCCATTCCGAGGATAGCTTAGGCTAAGGAAACTAACCCTCTACATGTCTATACTGTAGGAGGAGACTATGGTGTTTGGCTTAAGGGAACATTATCTGCTAACCATAGTACTGGAGGAGAGGTTGACTGACACAGACCGAGGACACATCTAGCTATGCAGATTGGGGCATGCCCACGAGTGGCCAAACCTAAGGGCACACTCAACATAGCTATCAGCTCTCATTGAGTGATGGCACACACTGATAGGGAGCTTCCATTTGCTTATAGGAGAGATGATGGTCACATTGCTGGACGTGTGGTGGATTTTGTGAGTGCCTATTTGGGGGACATATTTGGAGTATGTGCTAGAGGGTTCAGACCCATATTTGCAGGAGTACTTTGGATGGTGATAGTAGAGACTACCGGTCTAGAGGTCATGGCTATCATGGAGAGGAGCCTTGGAGCAGAGACTGCCCCAATTGACGGTATATCTAGCATCTCTGATCTGGCATATGCTGCTAGACCATGCTAGGCATGGCTTTCCTATTGGCTAGGCATAAGTGCTAAGCACCCTTCTATAGGAGGACAAAGAGGTCTACTGTTGGGTCTAGACCATTCTAGTAGAGCTATATCATGATCTACACATGTGTGCTTATCAGACACAAAGGACTATGGGGCCAGGGTTGACTCTATTGATGGTATGGTCCTAGGAGCACATCGAGGTCACTCAACCCATCACCAAATGAGAGACCAGACATCTTCGTGAGCTGTTCGCTTGCAGATACCAGCCACCCATTTAGTACACCTCCACAGAGTCTGTGGGATTTTGGTAGCAATGTTTAGATGAGATCATCATTTTTGAGTGGACTCTGTATGATGGGGTATATTATTGGCTACAGGTGGAGAGGATAACTTGGAGGATTAGATGTATCTTCATTTTACACAGACTGACTACTAGATGACCAGACACTCTGTTCACATGGTTATGCATTATATGCCTTCGAGGGTACAATGAGAGTTTGGGAGAGTGTAGGATGCTATTCTAGATAAGTTTTTGTACCATGTTGTATCACGGGAGTACAAAAAACTTTGGGGTCATGGGACCACCCTACAGTTAGCACAGAGCTCATGTTTACCAATGCATCTAGTGCCCTAGGTACATGGGCAGGATCGTAGGGATGTAGGCATGACAACAACATATGCACAGTGGTGGGTAGCTCATTAGCCCATGAGATTGATAGTGCTTGGGGCACCACCACTAGTAGAGTAGGCACATGGGGAGGGGGATGGAGTAGGGGATGGTGGGAAGGCATCCATGATGTGACCACTGGCATAAGGGGGCATAAGAGGGGCCATGAGGGCATAGAGCCCATGTGAGAAGAGGTCCAAGGCTAGTACTAGTACAGGTACCAACAAAGACACCAGTACAAGGGCCACAGGTATAGGTACAAGTTCGATTAGGTAGATAGAGATAGGGGCTAACAGAGGACCCAGACATGGTGAGGGATGAGTAGGATATCCTCTATGCAGAGGTACCCCGATTATGGGGGGTGGCATAGGTGCAGCAAGCACGAGCAAACAACCTAGAGTAGGCCATGGTAGCCATACAAATGGAGCTATAGGTTTAGAGGGCTAGAGGAGACAATGCACAGGAGGCCTTAGTGGCCCTACATGCATGGGTAGATGTCGAGGAGTTTGTAGGTATGGAGGTCCATGTAGATGCCAAGGAGCTAGTAGAGCTAGAGAGACTCTGACGGGAGGTGGCCACATTATGAGCCAAGTGAGCTACCCATCAAGTACAATTGGATAGATACCGCAGGTAGAGGGACATAGCGAGATAGATGCTACAACTTGGGGTAGCCTTCATAGTCATGTAGGAGGCCATCTCAGCCAACCAAGTAGAGGCATGGGCCATATGAGAGGCAACTTACTATAGATCATTATATCATGAGGTCGTGCTTGCCAACCAGTGGCAGCCAAATTTTGAGAGAGGTGCCAGCTCATGGACCATAGGTGGCAGAGTTAGATAAGAGAAATCCATAAGATAGTAGAGACCTCTTTGAGGAGGAGATATAGGGGGGATTGGGCCCTCACAGCCAGGGGCTTGATTTTTTACAGCGATAAATTTTGATAGATATGTGCAGATGTAGCAAGTTTTTGATGATGCATTTGTACTACATGATTTTGTATACATACTGTACATAAATTATATTTTGATATATACATGATATGATTTGATGACCCTATGTGTATATGGATTATGTGATGCATATGATATCTATGATGTGGATATTGACGCTTGTGATGTAGGATGTGTGTGATGTGATATTTCCTATGATGTATATATATGTATATGATGCCTAACATGTAGATGATGCAAGTTTGCTGGCGATTATGAGATGTATGCATTGCTTTATTTTACATGTATGGATGCATTTATGAGATGTATTATGATGTATATGCTCCTAGATGTGATAAGTAACATGGATGTATGTGACTAATGAACCAATAATGCAACCTAATAAAATGAACAAAATGCTAATGAACACTAATGAATGCAACCTAAAATGAAAATGTAGAATGAATGAACTTAATGAATAATCATCTGTCAAAACTTCTCACTCATAGAAACCAAGTAGCAGAGCATAGGAAGGGGGGGGGGGGGGGCGCGAATAAACAAAACCCTTGTCTCAAGCATGGTGCAATGACACCCTATACTACATGAACCCTAACTACATGATATCAAGAGATTTCATTGTGTTTATATGAAAGAGCACACCTTAGTTTGATTTTACAAATGAGTTTATGCATTATATGCTATAGAAGCATAAATGACATGACTCTTTTGTGTAGACTTAGAGACTTTAGAAAAATAGGTGTAGTTTACATATTCATGATGGAACAAATGTTATATACACCTTGGAGAGGTCTTGGTACACCCAAAGTCTTTTTAGGGATCTTTGGTGGAACATGTACGAACCTGTTGCCCCAAATGTGCAATGTATTAACATAACTTGAAACTAATTCATATGTAGTAAAGCCTCAAAAATAGATCATACCACAAACAACATGTGTAGTCAATGAGAGCCATTTAGGTACAACCAAAATATGGAAGATAAAGGTGCACCATAAATGACTTCCACTAACACACAAAATGAAATCAACCAAAAAGAGACATCATGACCAAGTAGTCATTCAGTCCATAGTTCCTACCAAGAACCTTAGGTCTAGAAGTGAATGTCGTAATGGCACCTATAGGAAGGATTCATCCTATGAAAGTTTGTTTTGTGTGACATCAAGTATCGTAAATTGTTTGTTTGTTTTTGGAAAATGCTGTAAAAAGAAAAGTTTCTAGAATCATTAAGTCTCAAATGGTGATTTTATTCAAATCCTGTGTGGTCATTGTTGTGAAAAAGCGTAGTGTAATGGGATGGAAACAAACACTTGATAGAAAAATGCCTCATGGACTAGAGGTCTTTCAAAAAATGGAGATGAAATGAAGCCTCGCAGACAAGAGGTCTTTTATTGGATGCATGAAAAGAAAAAAGCTATATAAGACTTTGCACAATGGAAATGGAATGGTGGAATGGAGTGAAGGGAATCAAGCCTTATAGATAATGGATCAAAATGCTTTTTTCAGGAACTTTTTCTTCTTTTTAGGCTTTTTTGCAGGAACATTTTATGATTTTTTTTGGATTTTTGCGAGAATATAATAACACTATATAGGAACTGCAAAACTCAAGCATATAATTGCTTGAGATGTTGGATATTTACAAGCTCAAGGAGTGGATCTCCCTCTAGAGTGGCAATTTGATATGCCCCAAAACCATATTTGGTTGTAATGATAAATGGACCAAGCCAATTAGCCTCAAACTTTCCTTTCTTTTCACAATTCTGGAGATTCTTCATGTTATACTACAAAACTAAGTCACCCACCTCAAACTCTCATGGCTTGACTTTCTTATGATACTAAAGCTAAAGGAAATTTTGATACACATGAAGGTGATTTAGGGCATTAAGGCATCTCTCATCAAGGAGTTTTAGCTCTTGCAAGTGAGCAACTCTATATTCTTCTTCAAACATCAGATTCTTGAGAGAGATTTTGAGGGAAGGGAGCTCAATTTTGATGGGTAAGACAACCTCAGAACCATAAATAAGGGAAAATGGAGTGGCTCCTATGGGGGTACAGATGGAGGTACGGTAGGCCCAAAGGGAAAGAGCAAGATGAAGGTGCCAATCATAGCTAGCTGCATCAACAATTTTCTTTAGGATTTTCAAAATGGTTTTATTAGTAGCTTCAACTTGGCCATTTCCTTGGGGGTAGTATTTGGTGGAAAAATGTTGGGTGATTCTGAATTTCCTACACAATGTGGCAACTTCTTAATTTTTAAAAGGCGTTCCATTATCAGTCATGATGTCTTGAGGTATGCCAAAATGATAGATAATGTAGTTCAAAATGAACTTCAAAATCTATTTTTTGGTGATGTAGGTTAATGGAATAGCCTCAACCCACTTTGTGAAGTACTCAGTGGTGGCAATAATGTACTTGTGGTCATTTGAAGAATTTGGTTATACTTGACCAACAAGATCAAATCCCCAGCAGGAAAAGGGCCATGGAGTGATGATGGGTTGAAGGTCTTGGGTGGGAGTGTGTATCAAATTTCCATGCTGCTGACAAGGAACACATCTCTTCACAAAATGATATGCATTTGCTTCTATAGTGGGCCAATAGTAATCTATCCTAAGAAGCTTTTTTGCTAACATAAGGCCACTAGAGTGGGCACCACAAATCCTTTGCTAGACCTCTTCTAACTCCATTCTAGCTTCATCTAAATTGAGATATTGGAGGAGGGTTCCATCAAAATGTTTTTAGAAAAGTGTGTCACCTAGGATGGTATATCAGGCTATGCAATGGATGAAGGTTTTGCTCTGATTTGGGGTGAGGGTTATGGGAATGGTTTTGTGACATAAATAGGCAAAAATGTCAGTGTACCATGGAGACTCAAGATCAAAAATCTCACACACCAACTCTAAATCATTTTCTCATAAGCAAGAGTAAAAAGATTCTCAACAAGAAACTCACATTTAGGACTATATTCTGGCATGGAAATCATGGAGGCAATAGTAGCCATGGCATCTACTGCTTTGTTATTATCCCTTGGGATCTACTGAAAAACTAGTTCTGTGAAATGTTGTTTAAGATCCTCAACTATCCTGTGGTATGGTAACAACTTCTCATCCTTTAGTGTGGTATTCATCTGTAACTTGTTTAATGACCAATTGTGAGTCTCCAAAGAAAAGAAGGCTTTTGATATTCCATCTGATAGCTTGACACAACCTTGTGACTAATCCTTCATACTCAGCTATATTTTTTGTGCAAGGAAATGATATCTTATAAGACTTAGGAATGAGATCTCCTTGTAGTGTCACAAACAAAACTCCTGCCCCCGATCCCTTTTGTGTGAATGAACCATCAAAAATAGTTTCCATTGTGTAGTGGGGGTAACAGTCATAATGGTGTCATCTGGAAAATGTGCTACTATGGGATGGTCTCCTGGAAGAGGAGCTTGAACAAGTTGATCTGCAATTACTTGTCCCTTAATGGCTTTGCACTCTTTATAAACAATGTCAAACTCACTCAAAATAAAGACCCACTTTGTAGCTTGACCAGTAAGGGAGGCTTTTGATAGCAAATATTTGAGTGGATCTATCTTGGCAATGAGATGTGTAGTATGATTAATCATGTAATGACATAGCTTCTACGTGCAAAAGACTACTGCCAAACAAGCTCTCTCAATACCAGTGTAGTTCAACTCATAACCAACTAATGTTCGACTAAGATAGTATATAGCTTGCTCATTACCATTGTCATCTAGTTGTGCCAAAAGAGCACTTAAGGCAACTAAAGTGGCCGAAATGTATAGGATCAATGGTCATCCTGCAACTGGAGGGACTAGAACTGGTGGATTAGCCAAGTATGCCTTAATTTTTTCAAATTCTTTTTGACATAGACAATCCCACTAAAACTTAGTGTCCTTGCAAAGAAAATGTTGAAGTGGATGAACCTTATTTACTAACTGGTCCACAAATCATCTAATGGACTATAAATTTCCTTGAAAACTATGGAGTTGTTTCAATATGGTAGATGAAGGCATTTCCATGATGGCTTTTACTTTAGTGGGATCTACCTCAATACCTCTTCTTGACACAATGTAGCCTAACAACTTGCTAGATTTGATCCCAAACACACATTTCTTAGGATTTATGTGCACTTTATATTTCTCCAATCTCTCAAAAATGGTGGTGAGTACATCAATGTGGGACTCACGTGTCTTTGATTTTCCTAAGATGTCATCAACATAGTCCTCCATTATGACATGCAGAAGATCATGGAATATGGCAGTCATTGTGCATTGATAAGTGGCACCGACATTTTTCAAGCCAAAAGGCATGACTTGATAACAAAAGGTTCCCCATGGGGTGGTAAATTTCATTTTATGTTGATCTTCTTCTGTAATTTTGATTTGATTACAACCAGAAAAACCATCCATCAAAGACAACATCTCATGTCCAATAGTTAAATCCACTATGATGTCTATGTTAGGAAGTGGAAGATCATCTTTAGGAGATGCAAGGTTTAAAACTCAAAAATTTGAACAAACACGAATGCCCCTAGATGCTTTCCCTATAGGAACAATGTTGGAGACCCATTGAGGGTAATCAATAAGGCGGATGAACTTTGCCTCTAACATTTTCTGTAACTTTACTTTGACTAAAAGTACTACCTTAGGATGCATTTTGCATAACTTTTGCTTCACTAGTTTAATCTTGGGATCTACTATCAAGTGATGCACAACCAAATCTATGTCTAAAGTAGGCATATCTCTATAGGTCCATGGAAAATTGATCTTACCTTTTCTCAAGAATTTAGTCATTGCCTTTTGCTCTTTAGGACTTAGGGTGGCTACAATGTAGGTGATTTGTGGATTATCCTCTATACCCAAGTTGACTAGAATTGTGTCCTCATTCAAAATAGATGACTTTTCTGGTGGTAAATATCTAAATGGAAAGTCAATCTCTCCCTCTTCTGGCACCTCTAAGAGGTTTTCACCAGAAGATGTGTCCTTTATTTTATCTTTTTCTTCATCCAAAAGTGCCCTAGAAGAGTTTTCACTAGAAGATGTTTCTTTTATTTTTCCATTTTTATTTTGTTTATTACTTTTGTGACTAAGAGGTTTGAATTGGCTACCAAGGTACACTTCCTCATTGTATTGAATCTCATGTTCATAATCTTGGAGATTCTTAAGGCCAAAGAGTGCCATCACTACCTCATCAAACTTACAGATATCAAGAGCTAGTGGTGTGTCCTAAAGGTCCCAGTCTATCATGTCAAGGTTAGTGAGAGGTAGGTTGGAGGATGAAAGGTCAACTATGGTAATGACATGCACATAGGTGTCTAGGTCATCTTCAATGTATTGGAAGGGTATTTCAAAGAATTCCTCCTCGTCAGTCTCAGAATCAAATTCAATTGTACAATAGTTGTCAGCAAAGGATACCTTAGATTTAATGGAGCCCAAACCACATCCTTTAGGATAGCTATTAGCTTCTAAGGGTTGTATCATTCAATCTTCTTTAGGTCCAAGGCTGGTACCATGATATCTCATGTTTTTGATAATGGGAGGGGCCTTAACGTACTTATCCTTGGGGAACTCCATAGGTTCATCTTTTCCATCATAGTATAGCTAATCTAGAATATGAGATTCCATATGCTCATCACTAAGTGAACCCCAATGTTTAAATGTTGTCTTGTTAATATGCACAGTCTCTTTGTTGGTAGGAGGTGGCAATTGTGAAGGTTTTCCAAAGGAACGAGGGGAGAGTGGCAGTTGTCCAACACACAAGGCATTTTCAAACTTATACTCTCCCATTCCCAAATCAGTAAAAGTAACCTTCTTCCCTATAGTATTGACCTTAGTATCTCCTAGCTTTTCTTTTCCTTTGTGGGAATTGGAATCATCATTAGGTAAATTTGAAGATGATTCTATTATGGTGAGAGGCTTAGGTATAACTTTGGAAAACTCATTGATTGAACAAAAATTTTCTGGTGCACCTTCTAATCTTTTACAAAAGGCAAAAGGTGTGGGATCTCCTAGAATTGTGACCTCTCTTCCTTGGTGGGCAAATTTCAAGCATTGATGATAGGTTGATGGAACATCCTTTAGTGTATGTATCCAAGGTCGACCAAGCAAAATGTTATAGGGAAAATCCAAGTCTAGAACATGGCATTCAATATTTATGATGGCTGGTCCAACCTTTAATGGTAACATGATAACTCCTTTTGATTCTCTTTCCCTCTCCCCATATGCTTTGATTGTTATCCTCTTATTGACATCTAGGAGATCTTCTAGAAGTCCCAAAAAAAGAATCATCTTCAATGTACATAGGTTCAAAATAGATCCATTATCTACAATGACTCTTTTAATCTTATGTCACTATATAAGGACTTCAATGTGGAGCGAAAAATTATTGTGGTGACCAGGACCTTGGAAATCTTTATTTGTGAAGACAAGGTGTTGTTGTATATCAAGGTTTCCAATCATGGTGGTGAATTGGGAGGCATTAATGTTTTCAAGAACATGAGATTCTAAAAGAGCCTTCTCCAAAATTTCCTTGTGGATGGGTGATGTGGTTAGGAGCTCAAGAATGGATATTTGTGTAGGTATCTTACCTAACTGGGATAACACATCATAGCAAGAAGCTGGCCTTTGTGAAGTGGATGGCACAATAGGTGCATGTGGAACTGATGGATTAGTGTGATTGGGAGTGGTAGCTTGCAAATTAAGTCTTCCCCATTGAGTGGTTGCATCACAATTGGCTACTTGTAGGACTAGGGTATTCACATGCATGTCTACATCTTCAATGTGACCACACATGGAGTCAAATCCACATATATCATTGGTTTCTATTTTACCACAGAAGGAGTCAAATGCCGATATGTGGTTAGTAGAATAGTCATAAGGTAATGAATTTGATGTGGAAGCTCAATTTTCATTGTTCATATTGTTGTTTCCATTGTTTTTATTGTCATTGTTGTGATTAGGAAATGGTTTTTGAAATATCTTCAACTTAGCATTTTTAGAGGGTGGTCCTCCTTCTACCTCAATTTCTCCATCATCAACAAGATTGTGGATGAAGACTTTGAGTTTTATACACTTTTTTGTGTCATGTCCTTTGATGTGATGGTATTTGCAATATTCATTTTCCCTATATGGTTTTGATTTGGGTTGGTTCTCATTAAAGGGTCGTGCGTTAGGAAATACCATCAAATTGTGATCCACTAGTTTTTGAATTATGGCTTCCAAAGGTTCACAAAAGTTAGTGAACTTTCTATTTCAATCATAGTCACAGTTGTAATTGTTGTTGTTATGAGGAAAAAATTGTGTTTGATTGCAAGATTACTAATTGTCATTGTTCGAATTATTGTTGTTTCGGTTACGATAGTTGTTGTTGTTTCCTCCTTGAAGGTTTTGCACATTTTTAACATCAGTGACACCATCGTGTGTGACACCTTTTCTCTTGGACCAAAATTTAAATTTTCTATTGTTGTTTGTGTCATTGTTTGAGGATGATGAACTATAATGTTTGATGGTATCTTTGTCTAAAAGCCCATTTTCAATGCTCTTGCCCCTCTTGACTAATGTAGAAAAATCTTCAGGGCTAGCCATCTTTATGTGAAAATACATCTCTAGTATTGAGTTTTTGATAAATATATCCACAAGGTGGGAATCCTCAATTTTTTAGGGCATACAATTAGCAAGATGCCTCCAAATTTGTAGAAAGTTGGCAAATGTTTCACCATTTAATTGTTTCGTGTTGCACAAATCACTTCATGAGGCATGGTGTCCAATGTTGGAGGAGTATTGTGCTACAAATTTTGCTGTTAACTCATTGAAAGAAGTAATGAAACCTTTGGGTAAGTTCATAAGCTATTCTAGTGTAGGGCCTCCAAGACTTCGTGTGAAGAGCCTCTTAAGATAATCTTCATTACAGGCTACTTCTTGACATAACATCGAGAACTCCTTAAGATGTGTGATAGGACATGTTTCTCCCGTATATTTGTCAAATTTAGGAATCTCAAAGTTTGGTGGGAATAGTACCATGCTAATAGATCTATCAAATGGAAAGGGAGAAACTTCCTCAAAAGAGAAATCTTTCACCCCTTTATTAGTCATGCTATGTACCAAATTTCAAAGTTCATGCAATTGTTGGACTAAATCTTGGTTTAGTTTGACTTGTGATTGTTGGGTATTTATAAATCCACCTCCCAAGCTATAAGGATTTCCAAATGTATTATGAGGTGGTGGAAGTGCTCCATTTTGGCCAATGTATTGATATGCAATTGTTGGAATTGGCACAGATTTTTTTACCATACTTGTTGGAATTTGCAAATAAGTGGAATACATTGGTTGTGTTGGAATTGCCATCTATTGAGTAGACATTTTCCCAATGTTTAAGCATCCCACAGTTGGACCTATTAAGGTGGATTGTAGAATACTAGCCTGCATAGTGGTTTTGGATATGGCACTAATGATTTGTTGGATATGTTCCACACTTAATTGGAATGTTGGTTGTGTGGTGCCACTTGATGTAGATGTAGCACTAGTTGTCACCATTGGTCCTTGGCTAGATGCTTAGGTTGTATTTGGAAATATGGGAGCAACACCCTTCGTAATCTGTCTAAACAACATGGTCTCATCAAAGCTTGCACGGACATTAACACCATATTTAACCAATTTTAGGAAGATCTCAGTTTTGTTTTCCCTAATAGATTTTTCCATGATTTCAACATTATGTGGATCTGCAAGGAACGTTCGAACATCATTAGGGATATTGTTGTTGTCAATGCGGTTTTCTTCTTGGCATACTTCCTCATCATCATTCCCAAAGTTGTGTTGTAAAAGGGATCTTCTGATTCTTGTGTGGATGTTAAGCTAGGCATGCCAAAGTTTGAAGTAGAGGGAAGTCCTCCCCCTAATGATGTTATGTGTGGAGGAAAAGGATTTTCCATCTCTTTTTGCCTTAATGAGTCCAATAAGAATTACATGGGATTAAATGTGAATCTTCCAGATCATATATGTACCTTACAATAGTGACCAAACCAATGGGTAGTGTTGGCGCTCAAAATTGTAGCCCAAATTTTGAGCACTATTGAAAAACTAAGCTCTATAAATGCTTTTTCATGCGCATGTACTTGACTGTACTTTTGAGGCCTAAGGGGTGTTTAATATTTCTAACAACTTCCATTTAGTGTGTCTACATGTTCCATGATGATAAATTACCATTCTGAGTCATTCTATGAAGTCCTATTTTGAGCATTTGCCAAATCTGCATTTTACTCTAAGTGCCAAATAGTGACAGGAGGCCATGTTTGTAATTGAATATCTCGTACCCAGAAATTTTTTATGACTTGTTGCTTTGAGAGTGTTTAGTGTCCATACCAGAGAGCCTATTTTTCAGATTTCAAATCGTTTCAAGTCTGTTTGACTAGGTTTTGAATCCCTCAAAGTTGGTTGTTTATCAATGTCATGCTGATATGAAATGTTTAGAATTTTGGGAAGCCCTGTTTGACCTATAATAACTTTTGACTAGTTGACCAAAATGCTGAAATTCATTTTGTGTTGCATCGTAGATGTCATAGACTTGTTATGTTTCAAGTTTCAACTTATGAAAAATCCGTTTGATCAGTTTTCAAATGCGATTCCAAACACAATTCCTATCTTTTTATTGATGTCAGCAAATTCAGATTGTTTGGTACCCCTATTCGTGATGTCATAACTTGAGATTTGTGATTGCCTAGATCGAATGGATTGTACCACTGTGTTGTCATTTGAAAATATTTTAAGTATTTCATTTTGTGAGCTTTGACAAATCCATTTGCACACCTTTCTAGGTCAATTCCATTTGCAAAAAATGCTTTCTGTCAGTGTTTCCAGTTTGCAAATTTTGAGTAGCTCACTTTGACTAATTTCCATTTGCATTTTGTTATTCATTATGAGCCTAAATTGTAGATCCATAATGTCCTCATGACAGCGAACCAGTGCCTCAAGTTTCATTTTCCCAAGTGTCCATTTTCCCAATTTTCAAAGCCAAATCTGAACCCAATTTATTATCTTCTAACGTCTTTTCATGTAGGTGATTCTGAGAAAGAAAATTTGATGGTCAATATCTTTTGACCCTGAATTCATCATGAGACTAGATCTGACAAGGTGCAAGAATGTAGAACAAAGAGTCAGTGTGCCAGTTTTCAGAGTCCAATAAGGTGATTTGGTCAGTTTTTAGGGCTAGTCAACGGACCTCCTGGTGCAAAAGTGTCAGGTTGTAAAAAAGGATAAAATGAATTTTATTTGATTATTCATTGATCAAATTTTTTTCTAATCAGTATGATGGGTTTGATGGATCAGTTTGAAGATTTAGTTGTTCGAAAACAATTTTTTTTTTTAGCTGTACCCACTTGGGGCCTGACTAATCTACATTAGATTGACAAGAACACTGAAGTTTTTTATAATGTTCTAAGGGGAAGTGTATAATGATAGGTTTGGTACATATGGTTGAGAAAAGGCATACTATTTAGAAAACCAATACGTGGTCCAAATGTAATCAATTCATTAACATGATTTGAGAATTGAACTATACGATCTCTTGTTAGGAGGAGATATTTTATCATGTGTGTGCATATCAAATGAATGCACACTTGACCCAAATGCCCATAAATCCCAGGATCAAATGAGATGGCTTTGACTTTGATAACATCCACATGACCAAAATACTAGTAACATAAGGATGCCTTAATCTGGACAGGCAAAAATAGAGCATCTGCAGTAACATAAAAAATCACGCATTGAAGGGTGAAGAGTCAGCTTGTATAAATAAGCCAAAGCATCAAAAGGGGAGCTCCCACCATGAAGAGAAGTAGAAAAAAGTATAAAAGACTCATGCCAAGCTTGAAGGTAGTGCTGCCCTCGCATAATAGAGAGAGCCTAAAAAAAGAGGCCCAATGCATGACCAAAAGACTTCAATGTCCTCAATTATAGAGGGGTAGACTTCAATGTCAGAGTATGTCAAAATGACCAAAGCCATGAATAAATGGAAAAGGAAAATGCCTCTAGTGGAGTTGGTAGTGAAAGCAACAAAACCCAACAGTGCTCATGGTAATAAATATATTGTTAGTTATTCCATTGCAGATGATGTTCCAATTTGCCATTTAGGAGTCAACATCCACAGCCAATAAAAAAGGAAGCTAATGTTTTAAAAAAATTCAAAGATGCCCACACAATAGGGGAGTCTGCACATTGAAAGGAAAAAGAACTAGTCAAAATGGAGAACCCACAGCAGTGAACACCCAAACAGGGTAGCTGTTAGCAATAAGCTCCACTCAAGAGATCCACACAAAGCAAATATGAAGCCAACTAGCATACAAGTTGTGAGCAGAGAGTAAATGGAAGTCACCCATTGTAGATATAAATATGGGAATCAAGTGCACAGGGAAAGAGAAATCATCACAAAACTAACGCCGACATTTCAAATCAAACACAGGTTACATTGCTTTTAAAAGAGTGCAGAGGCATTCAACTAAGATATTGAATATACTATTCCCAAGTTGTTCAACTAGATGCTTTGGTCTTAATGTTCTTCAATGTAGCAAACAAATTTTCTTTTCAATGGGTCCCCTATGTTCAATTCCTTTTCTTTAGAATAAAGTGTGTGACCATCCATTGGACTCCTCACATTTCTCCTTGCATGAAGTCATGGATTTTAGAAAAGTGAAACTCTGATCACAATTTCTTTTTGTTTTTTGGGAAGTAGTTGGCATTTTCTTATTCTGTCTATGTGAAATGGAACCTAAACTATATTGCGTAAAGATGAGGCCCAATGTTTTGATTTGGAGGCACTTGAACATGACATAAGCTACCATCTAGAAGGTTCATCCTTTATTAATTAGAATAAGACCCATTTCACCTTCTATCTCATACTACATTTTTGATTGCTTGTGAAGTTGATTGGCTTACCTGATGCTTAAATCTTCACATGCTCGAGTGTTACAATGGCGGATGATTTTTAACTCCCTGATGCTGGAGATTGTAGGATGAAGAAAAGTACAAAATTCCTAAAGGTAAGAAAAATGTTGAAAGCTTTACCCATGTGGGTGACAATATAAAAAGAGGCCTGCAAGCATAGGAATGAGAAGTGCCATGTCAAAGGTGTAGAGCAAGTGCCAAAAACAATAAAATGAGCAATATCTGACATTCGCTGGGAAGAGAAATTTTAGAGTCTTTAAATACAACTTCACACAAAGGCGTAGTGTCTAAAAAGACAATGCATTTTATAAGGTAAAGCTAATGTGAGTGGGTCCCAGCTGGCATGAGGAAGAAGGAAAATTTTAAACGAAGGAGCTCATATACTGATGTGGAAGTGATGCACCAGATGCTGCCATATGTCGAGATCGAAGGGTTGGTGCATGCTTGCAAAATAGAAGTGCTTGATGGTTAGATAATGCAGGTATGTGGGTTTGTACCACATGGCAGCAGGTTGCATGTGTGATGATGTGGTAGTTAGGAGCGTGATCAGAGATGAAGCATAGGATGTTACCACGTGGTAGATCCAACAGTGAGTGCAATTCCACAAAATGGAGATGCACACCAGTTAAAAGATGCAGAATTGCAAGGAGGCACCATGTGTTAGTGGGTTCCGCTCAACTAATGACATTGCATATGATGTAGATTAGACAGGCCAATCGCAGAGTGACATGTGTCCTGGCCAATTCTAGGTTTGACCCTAAATTTCAAGGGTGGTGCAAAATAATAAAGTTTTTTAAAGGGTGGGGCAAGTGCAAATTTTTTAAATTCAAAGAGGGCATTTAATCTAAAGTTAGACTTTAGATTAATTTTAAATTTTTGAAATTTAATCTCTCAAAATTGCAAACTTGAGTTCTTCTACTAGAGGGAGACATTTTCAAACTGACTTCCTGAGCATTTTTGATAGGCTAAATATGCAATATTATATATTTCCAGAATCGAGAGAATCTGAAATTTTTGATTATGTAGTTAGTTTCTGCATAGGAAGTAGCCTGTTCAAGTTATACAAGGTTTTCTCCAAGATTCGTAAGTTGCAACCGAATTCAGGTACCAACATTCAAAACTGATTTCTGGTAAAGTAATGACTTGAATATAGGTAAAAGACCATGAAAATGTAGTCTGGGCAAAATTTGATTACTTTCAAGTCAGTTGAATCAAGGTTTTATCAGCATTCTTGATGCATATCAAAATTTTTGGCAAGCAAAAGGGTTTTCATCATTGAATAGAAGATATTTACAAATTAGTTACAAAGTAATGATGAAAAAAAAAAATTAGATCAATGGTAGAAAGAAGAGAGAGGTTATTTAGCTATAGAAGATTGAATTCCAAGTGGATAGATGTTAGGCATAGATCAGATCCAGGAATTCATCTTTCTTTCCTATATCTTTCTATCTTTCTATCTTTCTTTCATTGTAGTTGTTGGCAGTTTTCTCTAGGTAATATCAGCAGGGTTCCAATGTTCTACTATGAAACCATGGATGTGATTGGTTTTGCTTCCTATTTATTGAGTTGAGCTCTAGCAGTGAAGACCACACACCCGCACCTATGGAGATTTGCATTTCATTTTCATGCATTGTTCTTGAGATATGATAATGGATGCTAGATTATGTGACATATCTTGAGCTTCATTTAGTTTTACCAATCTAATGTATTCAGTCTTTCCATGGATGAATATAAAAGGGGATTTATATGAATTATCTAAGTTCTCTTATTCTATCTCCTAATTCTTCATATGTCATTAACTTTGTGATTAAATGGATAAGGTTCATTTGGTTTAAGGCAACTTGGATGAGTTTTATATTAGATCTGTTGTTTCTTTTGACTTCGGGAGTTAAGTAAATGCTTCATTGTTTTGATAGGGTTTCTAGGTGTATGAAGGGGATATTGCATAAGAATGGGATTTGGGGATTTTAGTTGATAAACTTGATTGTAATGAAAACAAGTTTGGTCATCTTGCTGGTAATGACTCTATGTTTCAATGGATAAGGCAGTAATCACTAAATCAGATGCAAGCTGATATGAATGTCATTTGCATAAAATATTTTAATCAAATAAATTCAATTTTTCATGTCTTGTAGTGGGTTGAAAAGGACTAACCCTCACTGAGCTTGTGAATATCATAGAATTGCAATTTGCTAAGATCTATATCATTTCATGAGTTATTAGGAGACATAAGGGGTTTTGATCTGCAGTAAATAGGTTTAAATTTATGTTTTAAATGCATTGGTACCATATCTTAGAACCTCAAGGTTAACCCACCTAGGTCTTGCAAAGCCTAAAGTGAAGAAGGGTCAAGCCTTATAGTTGGCCGAAGACTGCAGTCAGGTGCATTCATCATATGAATTTTCTAGCCTTAGATGCATTTTTTTGGTTTCTTGGTTGTTTGTAAAACTGTTAAATCAAGAGCCAACAGGTGGAAAAGTATGGAAGAAAGAGGGGAATATGGGAGAGAACTATTGAACCTTATGCAATGAAAGGGGTCAATAACCTAGATTTAAACAAGAGACCCTAGTTTAGCAAACAAAGTGTGATTACTCACTATTTGGCGATGGACTTGTGATCCCAAATAAGTGATAGGTGTTTGCTTGTGGATAAAAGGTCTAGTGTTGTGATCTCAGAAGGTGTTCTTATGCCAAAATATTTAGGTTCAAACGATCAAGTCCTTTAGAGGAAATTTGCGAATGGAAGAATAGAAGTGCAGAAAAAGAAAATGATATGTGGAAAATGTAGGTGTGGTGGTCACTTATATGATTAACTCAATCCTCACTCACTGGGAAAAAAAACCTAGGGTTTACTCTTGGGAAGGCAGACCAATTTTGAAGTTTTACATTGTACTCAATTCTATCATAGCAGTCTTCTTTGGCTTCTTCTTTTTGAATATCTTTGATAGCATATCAAAATTGTTTGTCACTGTGTGCTAGGTTCTTCCTTTCCTTGTAGACAAATGGTTTGGACAATTTCACCTTCTTATGTTTGACTTTGTCAATCATGGTAGGAAAAAAACAAGACTCAGTTTCAAGAACAACTAGACTCAACCACTTTCTAATACTAGATCAATATAAGACTTTTGAAAATAACCACTATTTCTCTCACTAAAGTTTAGCTCAAAAAATCAATTGTTTTGTACTTGTTTGATGTTTTGGTTTTGGTTTTGAATGTTTAAACAATCAAGCATGTAGAACACACTAACAATCCTAATAAGTCTACACTTAGGATATACAAGGCTTATCTAAAAGGGCATCCTCAATATACGCAAGGTACATAAGGCCCAAATTTGTAGATGAAAGAAAATAATGCCACATAGCCAGGGGGAGACAGTAACCCAAATCTCCTCCTTCGCTTCCCAAAGGTATAAAGTTCTTTGGGGCTTAGCCAAGAGTGACAAGATTTTTCTTCCAAGAGAGGTGTCTTTCAATTCACCTCTCGATTCTTATACTTCGCTAGAACACTGGAGTTGAGGTCATCCCAAGGGGTGATGAAATCTTCAAGGAGGCCTCCTAAAAATAAATAAAAATATGACCACTTATTTCTTGTGCACCCAAGATCACCCAAAGGTGTGAGGGGAGAGAATACGTAAGTGGCCTCGAGGTTTAAAAGACACACGTTCTTTCTCAATGGAGCTTTAGGTTTTGTAATCTACTTGAAGATACACGTGTTTAAAGCATACAATGTTCTTTCCAACTTGAAATCATCATCAACATAAATAAAAACATGGATTCATTAACAAGAAAGTAAATCAAGCGTGTGCATAAACAAAATGCTTGAAAATGAAATCAATTTCCTTTAAGGCATTCGAGAGTATGTGAATTCATTTTAAACACCAATTCCAAATATTTGCTAGCCTAGGCATTCATGTCAATTTCCTTAGAGCATTCAAGAGTGTATGAATTCATTTTAAGCACCAAGCCAAAATGTTTGCTATCCTAAACATGCATGTCCATTCCCTTAAGGCATTCAAGAGTGTATGAATTCATTTTAAGCACCAATTCCAAATGCTTTCTACCCTAAACATACATTCCAATGAAAAGATGGTTCATTCCTTAATTCAAGATTGAGTTTTCTACCTAAACATCCATTCCAATGAAATATGAGTAAGTTCCTTTAAGACATTCAAGATTGGATGAAAATTTTTCCTTTAGGCACTCAAGAGTGTGTTTGGAGATTACTCATTAATTTACAACATTCATTCAAAGGACAAATGATTATAACATACAAGTTAATTAACCTTTAATCTTAAAG
This sequence comes from Cupressus sempervirens, assembly GCA_028749045.1. Lineage (NCBI taxonomy): Eukaryota > Viridiplantae > Streptophyta > Pinopsida > Cupressales > Cupressaceae > Cupressus > Cupressus sempervirens. The sequence continues at coordinate 311,666,045 of CM053793.1, forward strand.
TGATAAAAATCACTACAAATTTCTTTAGTGATAAAAATCACTATTGGTTTGTTTTAAGTGTTTCAAGGTTTGTTTTCTGCATGAAAATTTGTTAGGAATCTCTGCAAACCACTAAGCAAATAATAATGTTTCAAAGTTTAACAATTCTTCCAAAAAGTGTAGACGACAGACCACAAGTGCAGACGATAGAATACGTAGATGTCAAAATGTGCAGACGTCAAAACTTGCAGATGCTAAATTGTGAAGATGATAGAAGGCAAAATTGGTAGATTAGTACTCATGTTACGCACAAATGACAGAATAAATATCAAAGATGCTAAAATGAAGTTGACAAAAGGACACCCAACATACAATGTAGATGACAATATAGAGATTGCGAATGACAAAATATTACGTGCAAACGATAGATTGATTTTTGAAATTTTAAAACCCACCCACAACACAGATGACATAATAACCTACACAGATACTAAAACTATGTACCCAAATGTAGTGGGAATGGATAATGTCAAAAGGCATGGAGATACTAAAATGCACAGATGCTGGTTTGCGAGGACGATAGAATGTAGATGACATTGCATTTGATGCAAATGATAATGCGAGATTTTTTGTGATGGACTACAAATTCTTGATGGATTTTTGAGATGAAAATAGGGAGTAGGTCTCACTCACATCAACCAACAAACCAAATCCTCAAGCAACCTCAAATAACTCAACAAAGGCACCCATGAGAGGCCTTATTGGTGTGTTTAGATTGGAGGGATGTTTAGTGTGCTCTCCAAAACACAACTATGTGATTGAATCTCTTGAATGGTGAATGTGAAAATGTGAGTGATGAAACTATGAACCTATGCTATATGAAATGAAGAACACCTCAAACAATGGCTATGGAAGGAGCCATGTTTGAACACATTCAAGGATGGAGATGTGAATGCAACAAAAGAAAGTAAATTAATATGCAAGCTACACCAACATGCAATTGAAATGGAGATGCAAATGCATAGCAAACTAGACTAATAATGCAAATACAATAAAAAAATTAGCTACCAAGAGTTAGTATGCAACTTAGAAATCACTATGAAAGCTCTACTACAAAAACTCAAAACTCAAACTAGCATGATAACAATGCAATTATGGGAGATGAAAATGCTTGAGACAAGGGCTCTATTTATAAGCCTAAGGGAGACCTTGGGTGAGGTGGCATCTATGTGGCATCACATAGTGCCACAAGAAGACACATAAGCAAGCCATGCAAGTGGTCAACATTTCAAATTTTGCTCACACATGTGTGAGAAAACTTGGAGAGAAGAGTGGGGGACGAAGCTTCCAAGAGGGAGTTGTCTCACACATGTGTGAGCACACACTTAGGATTAAGAGGGGTTTAGCAAGATGATTAAGGTAATTAAGTGAGATAAATTGTGGATAGGCTTAGGAGGATGAAAGTGATAGGTGTAGCCTAGGTTTAAGATTAAATTAAATAAGATTTAATTTAATCATAGGTTTAGAAGGATTAATGGGATGGAGGGATTTAAATAAATATAATTTATTTAAAAAGGGAATTAATGGAGGATCATGTATTAAATAAATTTAACACATTAAGGCTGGAGGTGTTTAAATTAAATTTAAATACCTTAGGAAAGTGAACCTATTTAATTAAATAAATTTAATTAAATAGGTAAAAGAATATGAAAATATATAATTAATTAATTATAATGTCAAGGGAAATATTAAATAAATTAATATAGTCTTTTGGGATGATTTTAAGCGTCTACAATTACTTTTTGCCAAATTATGTGATACATCAATTTTCACAAAAAAAATAAAAGAAAAATTGTTTGAAATTGATGAAGATCAGATGGAAAGTGCACAATAGTTTTAGTTTGACCTAAGTTCTAGCTCTATTCAGTTCAATAGAATTAGATTTCTAACAAATATGTAGGCAGATCTACTCAAAGAAGAAGCAACAATTAGATCTACTTTGATAGATATCCAGAATATGATTCTCCCTAACATGAATGTACTACACAAGAATACTGCACATTTAAAAACACTCATTCATGACAATAATTTCTCTATTGCAGACTACATGATTGAGTTGTCAACAAAAGTGCAGGTGGCATTGCACCCATGCAAGGTCTTGTAAGAAAATTTGGACAAGACTTTGGCACTCATACTTAAGGTACATTTAGACTTGTCTCAAATTGACATTACTATATAAATATAAGCATAAATATTTGGAATTAATGTCAAAAAGGGGGAGAAACTATAGGTGAAGCTATAAGGAGACAAAATAAGGATATAAAAGGGGGAGAAGATGTGAAATTGAATTTTTTTTTAAATTGTGAAATTGAATCACATGATGGTTTTGTAAAGGATACATCATGTGATTCTCCATAGGATTTTCAAAAAACCTGGCAACAATCCCAACTGCTAGTGCAATATCTAGTCTTCTATGAATGACATATTGTAATTTTCCAATTATTGATCTATACAAGGTTTAATTTATGTTAGTGGAATCATCATTCTTTGAAATTTTGTGTCTAGTAGCCATGGGTGCTCCAACTGGTCTTGAATCTTCCATACCAAATGTTTTTAGTATCTTCTTGATATACTTTGATTGAGTAATGTAGACATCTTTCTTCATTTGATAAACTTTTAACACATCAAAGAATTTGATCTCTCCAAACATAGACATTTCAAAATCTTGTCTGATTTGATCTAAAAATGACTTACATAATGCATCCTTTCCTCCAAATATGATATTGTCAACAAATATCTCAGCTCATATTACCTCTTTGTTAGACCTAGTCTTCAAGTACATATTTCCATTGTCATTTGTCCTTGCAAAAGCAATCTCCACAAAATATGTATGAAATATTTCATACCATCCTCTAGGGGCTTGTTTCAATCAATACAAAACTTTGTGCAACTTACATATCACATCTCTATTTTTTTGATCAACAAATCTTTCAAGTTTTTCAATGTAAACTTCTTGTAGTATTCCATTAAAAATGCATATGTGACATCCATTTGGTATACTTTGAATCCTTTGTAAGAAGCATATGCAAGAAGTGTTCTCACTTCTTCTAATCTTGCAACAAGGGAAAGTGTCTCCTCATAATCAATTCCTTCTTCTTGTGCACATCCCTTAAAAAGTAGACTTTCTTTGTTTCTTGTGACTTCACCTTTCTCATTTAGTTTTTTTCTAAATAGCCACTTTGTTCCAATAATATATTTGTCTTTTGGTCTAGGTACAAGTGACCAGGTTTTATTCTTCTCTATTTGTTCAATCTCTTCATTCATTTCTTGGATCCACTGCTCATTATCCAAAGCATCAGTCACTAATTTGGGCTCAAATTCACATAATAAACATGTGTCACTTCTTAGTATTTTCTATGTCATAACTCTAGATTCTTTGTCTCCAATGATTTGATCAGGTGCATGATGTCTTCTCACATACTTTTCTAATGTAGTTGTGTCTCAAATTCTTCAGATATTTTTGGATAATTCTATAAATCAGTGTTTGGGAAATGTTGAGCCATTTTTCTTAAGTATTTTAGTAAATGGTAAAACATTAAAAAATTGCATGATTGACTTTGGTGCTTCTAATACTGTGATGCCTTTTGAAATAATGAGGGAATTAGGCTTGAAGGTAGATACTACTCAAGGAAGATGTTGTGCTATGGATAAAAGGGAAGTGACAATCATATGTACTATTAATTCTTTACCATATAGACTAACTACCTGTCTTGACAAATAACTTACTATGAGTGTATTGGTTGTTGATATTCCACCTCATTATGGCATGTTGTTATCTAGAAAATGGAGTGCCACCATTGGAGGGAGTCTACAATGTGATTTATCATTTTCTACTTTTAACATTGAGGGGAATTTGATAAAAGTAAATAGGGAGCCTAAAAGTATATACATGATAGAAGAAGATATAGAGGACAATATGAAAATTTTTGTGGATACAGATATTAATGCATTTTGAGCTGAGGTTTTGACTTTGAAGAAATCCAAGTATAAGTCTCAGATGGAAGTAGAAGCAGACACAAAGACAGACAAAGGTGATCTATGGACCATGTTTTTTGATGGTGCATGTTTTGTTGATATCTCCAGCAAGGGTAACATACAAATTCTCCTTTACTTCAAATTTCCCTTGTACCAACAATATAGCAGAATATGAGGCTTTACTATTAGGCCTTAGAATAGCTCATAAGCATGAGATAAAATGTTTACATGTTATAGGAGATTCTGAATTGGTTGTATCCCAAGTAAGAAATGCTTATGTGTCAAAGAAAAAAAGATTAAAACAATACGAAAATGCTGTATGGGATATGATTGAATGTTTTGATGCATTTGGGATAATTTGGATAGATAGGACTAATAATAAGATGGCATATTTACTAGAAAATATAGCAATAAAGCTTAATGATATCACATTTGCTGGTGTGTCTAAAATTGAGATTTAGACTAGGCCTTTTGTCCCTGATAATGTCCAGAATTGGCAAGTATTTGAAGATGATAAGGATATTCTAAGATTTCTAAATTGTGAGAATATGTTGTCAAGACAAGAAATTGATTGTGTAGCCTATGTAGAGAATATAAATGGAAAAGATACTATTTTTGGGTAGGAAGTTGTGCAATTGAAGAAAAGCAAAATCCCAAAGGGTCTAGTTATTTTAGAAACTATTTTTGACAACCAAGACAGGTCACAAATGAATACTAGTGAATATAATGCTAAAGATCTAGAGGAGGTAAATTTGGGAATAGAGGAAACACATAAAAAGTTATATATTGGTAAGAAATTGCCTCCTAAAACTAGGAAAGATTTGATAGACCTGCTAAGGAAGTATAAACATGTGTTTGCATGGTCATATGATGACCTAAAAGCCTATAGGGAAGATCTTTTTCAGGATAAGATCCCTTTGAAACTAGATGCTAAACCTTTTAGGTAGAAACAAAGACCAATAAATCCAACTTTGGCTCCCAAAATGGAAGAGGAACTAATCAAATTAAGAGATGCAAGAATCATAAAGCCTATTAGACATTCCTCTTGGGTGTCTAATTTAGTCCCTATTAGGAAGAAAAATGGAGACATAAGGTTATGTGTTGACTTTAGGAATCTCAATATATTTTCATTAAAAGATAATTATGGATTTTCAAATATGGAAGCTATGTTGCAAATGGTCACTAGTTCTGAGCTTATGTCTATGATGGATGGATTTTTAGGTTATAATCAAGTGGTTGTTAAAGAATCAGAATAGTTCAAGACTACTTTTACTACTCCATGGGGTACTTATGTTTATGTCAGAATGCCTTTTGGGCTTACTAATGCTAGGGCTACTTTTCAAAGGGCTATGGATGTGGCTTTTGCTGATATTATTGATAAATTTCTAGTTGTGTATTAGGATGACCTTACTACTTATTCCAAAGATGAGAATGATCATTGCATACATTTGGAAAAGGTATTTATTAGGGCCCTTAAGTATGGTATCTCTTTAAATCCAAGGAAATGTAATTTTGGTGTTATTGAAGGAAAGTTGCTAGGGAATCTAGTTGGTAAGCATGGAGTAAGGATTGACCCTAAAGGGGTAGAAGCAATAGACATGATTCAGAAACCAAAAAGTGTTAAAGGAATTTAGTCATTCTTTGGATAGGTCAACTTTCTTAGAAGATTTGTGACTAATTTTATAGAGATTAGTAGGCTTATATCAAGGATGCTAAAGAAAGGATCTAAGATAAAATGGGATGATGAACCTAGCATTGCATTCCAAAAGATCAAGCAAGCTATTAAAGATGCCCTTGTTCTCAAGGAACCTAATTATGATAAACCAATACATACATTTTCTTTTACCCCATTTCACATTGTTGCTGTATTATTTTTATAGAAAAATGAGGAAGGTTATGAGTAGCCAATTGAATTTTTTAGTAAATCCCTACAAGCAATAGAACTCAAGTATGATATAAATGAAAAATAGACATATGCATTGGTGAAAGGAGTGAAGGCTTTTAGATGTTACTTAATTGGAGCTACTATTATTGCTTTTGTTCCTACTGGTACTGTGAAGGATATTTTTTTGCAACAAGAGGTATCTAGCAAGAGATGTAGATGGATTAATAGGATACAAGAGTTTAACATTGATATTTAGATTACCAAATTGGTTAGGGGTCAAGGTTTGGCCCAATTGATGATAGAAGCCAATCTAAAGGCAAACCAAATCAATCAACTTGATGATAGTTTCAAGGATAATCTTTGTGATATGGATACCTCTGATTGGTACAAAGATGTGATTTATTATTTTTAAAACATGAAATCTCCATCAAAGTTAACAAACAACCAAAAAAGATCCCTTCAGTTACTAGCCATAAGGTATGTTATAGTGCAAGGTCAATTATGGTGGAGAAATATGGAAGGAGTACTTTTGAAGTGTGTAGATGAAATTGAATCTAAAAGTATTTTAAAAGATATCCATGAAGGTGTATGTGGTGGTCATTAGATGGTTAAGACCATTGCTCATAAAATTCTTAGGGCTAGTTTTTGGTGGCCAACACTTTTCAGAGATATTCATGAGTTTGTAAAGGTTTGTGATGCTTGTCAAAGGTTTAGTAGAAAGTTAATTTTTTTTGGAAATTTACCATTAAGACCTGCTGAAGTACATGCACCATTTCAACAATGGAGAATTGATTTCATAGGTGAGATCTCAAAAAAATCTAGTGGTAGACATTATTGGATCCTAGTTGCTACTGATTACTTTACTAAATGGGTTGAACCAATCCTTACTAAGAATGCAAGAAGTAGTGATTAATTTAATCTTAAATAATATTCTGACTAGGTTTGGGTGCCCACAAAAAATTATGACTGATAATGCTATGTGTTTTAGATCTAAGGAAAATAAGAATGTTTGTAACAAATATGGCATTACTGAATACACATCCTCATCTTATCATCCTCAATGGAATGGCTAGGTAGAATCAAGCAACAAGAGTATACTAAAAATTATCAAAAGAATTTTAGGAGAAAACAAGAAGGCCTGGGATTCAAAATTGCCATTAGCTCTATGGGCTAATAGAGTTACTGTGAAAAAGGCCATTGGATGTGCTCCATTTGATTTTCTCTATGGTATACAGGCTAGATTTCCACAGAATAACCTAAAGGAAATGTATAAATTTGTTCAATTATATGAAGATGATATCATTGATGAGATGCAACTCAGAATGGATGATATTTTGCAATTAGAAGAGGCAAGGAGAGAATCTTCTATTTAGAATGAGAAGTTACAATCACAGATGAAGCACTTACATGAAAAAAGGACCATTGAACAGAAATGTGAAATAGGTGACATGGTATTGATGTGGAATGCTAGACTAGAAGATAAAGGAAAACATGGTAAATTTGACCCAATCTAGCTTGGCCCATATAACATTTATGATACAAATGGAGAAGATTCATATTTTCTAAAGGATTTAACTGAGATATTCTTGAATTGCCAGTTCATGGACAATTCTTGAAGAGGTACTTTTCTTAAAGTATCTATTTTTCATGAATAGTAGTTTTAGGTTTCCTTATGTTCTTGTACTATTTATATATTTTGTAGATCCTTGTAAATATCTCTGTATAGTCTAGTTCCTAGTCTCCATTGTTTTGTTTTGTGCTCTTTGAAGAAGTTGTCATTCTTGTACCAAGTATGTTGTCTGATCTACCATAGATTCTAAATTCTTGCATAGACTCCTGTAGTCTATCATCCCTAGACAGAACCAATGTTCATCTATTTTTTCACAATCTAGAGGATGTTCTAAATTTTTGGGTGAAAAATCATTTAAGTCATGGTATCCTCTAGATTAGGGTTTCTTTCCTTATATTTTTCAAATTTTGTGTTACCCTAATCATGTCCTAGTCTCTGTGTTGTTTGAATTCTATTAAATTCTCAAGGTTTGTCATCAACACAGTCATTGAAAAACCCTAATGCCTTATCTTTTTTACCCTAGCTTTTGAAAATCCTTTTGAAAGTGCTATTTCAAAATTTTTGGCGGGACACATTTATCCTAAGGTTGGGCTTACACAAGAATGATTTCATTAATATTTGATAAAAATTAATTAACCTTGCTTTGTTTGTAGTTTGCTCAAGATATTTTATTAAAAAATATCATTTGTAATACCTTTTGATCTAGCCATTGATCTCTCATAGATCAACGGATGGCGCATCCCTACAATGATGAAATGCAAGGTCTTTTAATAAAGTGCACATGCACCTTGATGAAACATAGCCCTTGCTGATCCTAAAGCTTCACTGCACTTCAAATTTTGCTGCACCATTGATCCTATTAAAATCAAAGGCTAACACTTCCCTATATTTTCAAAATGCATGAAAGATAAACAATGTGAGCATGCGCCTTTGAAACACATGTTGTCATGGGCCCGCCTTTTTAGAGGGTAACACTGATGTCTCTTCCATGGCAGTTGTTAGGTGAGTAAAACTAAAAGGAAGTATTCTATTGGTTAGTTCAGTTGACTCGATGTTATAAACATGCACAATTTCACAATCGTTGATCTATGTAAGGTCCATGGTCTATGCTTACTCACTTTATGAAGTTGCTTGATTTTTAAATAATGTAAGAAAAATGCTATGATGATATGTAGCAAGGTGGGACCAAGCATGAAAGGTATGTGCTACATTGTGCTAGGCTATAAGGAAAATGCTAATGTGTAATGCCAGTTGGGCTAGTGAAAGGTTTTGTTGGTCAGAAAGGGTGGAAGCTTTATCAACCGTAGATCTTTCAAAGATGAGTGGCTAGTGCTTGCCTGCATTAAGAAACTGTTCGACAAATAAAAATACAGGCATGCACCTTTGCACCACATGGCCAAGTAGAACTTGGTTCTAGGGAGATTTCTAAGTCATGCCATGCTATAAGTCTATAAAGATTCAAGTGCATTTATTGGTTGAATATGACACATGTGCCTAGCTAGAAGTGATGATATCATGGGTGCAGAAACTCTATCAATTAATATGATAGTTAGATTTTTCAAAGAAGAGGGTTAAAAGAAACTATTTCATTGGTCCAAATGGATGTCTCAACCATAAAAGACAAAGGTTGTGATCCACCGTCGATCTTAGCTAGATCGACAAAGGGCACTTGCCTACATTATGAACTTGCAAGAAAGATAAGGAATGCGGGTAAGTGCCAGTTTGATGTGTGTTCATGGTGGGGTCAGTACATTCATCTTAAAATTGTCAAATCATCTAGCCATTGATCTCTCACAGATCAATGGCTGGTACTTGCCCACATAAAGAAAATGCTCACTGGTTAAACAAAGCAGGGATGCGGTAGCTTGATGCGTGGCAAAAATGATGTCAAAGACTCATTTTCCCAGAAGATAACATGGGACCTGCTTGCGTGGAAGTTTTTTAGAAGGCACTAATTCACATGGAGAGTTCTTATTGGTTAGTATAGCTGACTGGGCCTTATTCAATTATAGATTTGTGTGATCGTTGATCTTGTCTTGATCAAAAAATGGCGATTGCCTGCACTTTTAAGTTGCAAGATAGATAAGTAATGCAGGCATGTGCCAATGTGACATGTGGTACAATAGGGCTAGCTATTACCAAAGTAGGGTTAATGTCTACTAGGATGGAAGTATTATTATGCCAGCTCTGTCACACCTTGTACTTGTTGTTGTAAAAATGTTTTATTTGTCTCAGCCATTGATTTGGAGAAAGATCAATGAGTAATGCATCCTTGCATTTTCAAAATGCAAGAAAGTGGGGAAGCGCCTGATCAACACATGACCATATTTTTAAAGTCATAAAGCTTGTTTCTTTTTTGAATTAAAGTCATCTAATCTAGTGAAATCGATGGATAAAATTCAATTTTGGATGCAATTTGAGAATGATGGCTACTAGAAGTTAATATGGTTTAGAGGTCATTCGTGTGATTTCAATGCTCAAATATAATTCATGATCTCACCATTATTGAACCACAAAATTGAAAAAGATTATCAGAGCATAGAGAACTTCCAGAGCTAGGGCACAAAATTTTGTAGAGAAATTTAGTCAAATTATAGTAGAGATTCAACATGAAAGAAGCATAATTTTGTGGGTAAGTACTCTACAACTTTTGAAAGTCAAGAATCTAGTGTTACATAATTCTTAGGATTTTTTCAAGATGCCTACATGAAAGGAATTCTTAGGGAAAACTGATCATATTAAGAGGGCTATGCATGATGATTTCCTTGAACAATTCCCAATATTAGTAAATGAAATAACTAAGGGAAGAGAGCTCATCTGTTAGGAACCTGTGTGTTCCTTCTATTTATTTTGTTAGAGTAGTGTTGTTGGACGCATATGCTTTGTAAGTCGTCCCGTGAGTATATTTTACTATCCCACATGCATAGGTAGTATTACTTTTCTAGATCGTACTCAGTATATAAGAATAGGTTGAGGCCCTTGATGGGCACGGACGAATTTATTGTATTGAGCTTGCTCAAAGGAGGTTACCCCCTCGAAGTGGCCTGCAATCAGTATATTCATTCTGAGTTCTGCTATCACTTTGTATTCTGTTATTTCGAGCATTCTCACGATATTGCTATAAGGAGGTTCTTCACATCTGGTATCAGAGCACTCTCTTGGGCTCGCTGGGTGGAAATTACATCAAATTTTTTTTCTGTCGTGGCCTTCAGGTTCCTCTCACTTCTAATATCTCTTATTATTAGAGTAAAAATTTTTCTGTTTTTTAGTCGTAGCTTCCTTGTTTGCTTTCTGTTTCTGCTCATACTTCCGCAGAACGTCTGCAATATCATTTCGCATACTTCCTTCCTTGGCGACCCAACCCCAAATTTTACATATCAAAGCCCTAAATCCCTCATTTATCTAATTTTAGGGTTTGCCCTATCTTTTTCACCTCTCATCCAATCGCCACCAAACTGAGCCACAAGATTCAATTCCTCATTTTGCTCCCTTATCCCTCTTGGACTGTTTGCCTCATTTCACCTCCCTACCCTTGAAACCCTCATTTTTCTTTTTCCCTTGTCCCCAGATAGTCTCCCACCACCCGTCGAACACCCATTTCCTATATGAGTTTTACCCAAATCCAAGTTTGCCGTAACTAAAAAAGTTTTTGTTTCTCATCTTCTACCCATTCCAAAAAAAAAAAAAAAAAAAAAAAAAAAAAACCTTGCTTTATGGTTGTTACGCGTACAGGAGCAAAAATCATGGAAGAGGAAATTGCATCCCTCAAAACCAAACTTCAAGATCTGGATGACAAAATTCTGGGTCTTAACTTTCAGCAGTCAGCCATGAGCCGAAACCATTCAGGAGATACTGGGTCCTCTTCTGGCAATTTCCGTGGACCAAAGCTTGATTTTCCACGCTTCGATGGTTCTGATCCGACTGGATGGATCTATAGGGCAGAGCAGTATTTCAGCTTGCATAATACTTTGGATAACCACAAAGTCCCCCTTGCATCTTTTCATTTGGAACATGAAGCTCTTCAATGGTTCCGTTGGTACATCAAGGCTAATGTAGGCCCAACGTGGAGAGAATTGTGCACCCTCATTTTGGAGCGCTTTGGCCCTAGTTCCTTTGATGATTTCACAGGAGCACTCACTAAACTGCGTCAAACAGGCACTGTAAGAGAATACCAGACAGAGTTTGAAAAATTAGCTAATTACACAGAGGGCTTGTCTGATGAATTCTTCCGTAGTTGTTTTGTCAGTGGTCTGAAGGATGCACTTCGCTCAGAAGTCAAAATGTTTCGACCTACTACAATGATGGAAGCCCTTGGGTTGGCTAAGTTAGCAGAAGACAAGATTAGTGCTCTACAACGCTCCAGATCTAATTTTGTTCCATTCAGAAATACAGGTTCTCACAACCCTCCAGTCATACCAGCTCCCAGAACTACTCCGATCAAGCACTTGTCTGAAACAGAGATGCGAGTCAGGCGAGACAAAGGGCTTTGTTATAATTGTGATGAGAAATGGTCTCAGGGCCATAGATGTGTTCAGCAAAAGCTCTATCTCTTGGATGTGGATTCTCCACCGGAACTGGAAGAATATGTAGATGCTCAGGAAACAGTGGATGATGAGGTTGAGCCTCACCAGCCTGAACCTCCTTCACCAGAAGCTCCACCAGAGATATCTGTCCATGCTTTGGCAGGAGTCACTACTCCACAAACCATGCGGGTCCAGGGTTTCTTCAAGAAGATCCCTCTTACTATACTCATTGATTCTGGTAGCACTCATAACTTCATTGATCCACGAATAGCCAAACAGGCTAATTGCTTTATCCATCCCTGCTCTAGCTTTGAAGTCATGATTGCCAATGGGGGCACTTTACCTTGTAAAGGGAAATGTCGCAATGTGCGTCTCTCTATTGGAGATTATAACATGCGCTCTGACATGTTTGCCTTACCCTTAGGTGGCTGTGATGTGGTCTTGGGTGCCCAATGGTTACGCACTCTTGGCCCCATTCTCTGGGATTTTGCTAAACTTTGGATGCAATTTTCAGCCGAGGGGCACCAACACACTTTGAAAGGCTTACAACCAGGGTCTCTCAGCATCATCAGTTCATACCGTATGGAAAAACTTCTTAAGAAGAATTCACATGGTGTCATCGCTCAGCTCCATTCCATTCAGATGCAGCCATCAGCAGTCTCTAGCACTCCTGCCGATCTCCAACACATTTTGGACAAGTATTCTGGTGTATTTGCTGAACCTGTGGGATTACCTCCTTCTCGTCCAGAGGACCACCGTATTCAGCTCCTTCCTGGCAGTGTTCCGCCCAACATCAGGCCCTATCGCTACCCATTTCATCAGAAGACCGAAATCGAGATACTTGTCCGTGACTTACTGAAGCAAGGTATTATTCGCCCTAGTACCAGTTCCTTTTCTTCTCCAGTTCTGCTTGTTCGCAAAAAAGATGGGTCATGGCGACTCTGCATTGATTTCCGAGCACTTAATCATCTCACTATAAAGGACAAGTTTCCCATTCCAGTTGTTGATGAACTTCTTGATGAACTTCATGGGGCTCATTTTTTCTCCAAGTTAGATCTTCGTTCTGGGTATCATCAAATTCGGGTTAATGAGGAGGATATACCTAAAACTGCCTTCCGCACACATGATGGTCACTATGAATTTTTAGTCATGCCCTTTGGCCTCACGAATGCTCCTTCAACATTTCAGGCAGTGATGAATAACATATTTCGACCATACCTCCGAAAATTCATTCTGGTCTTCTTTGATGATATCCTCATATATAGCAAAACTTGGGCTGAGCATCTCCATCATCTGGAGCTTGTCTTGCAACTTCTCTCTGATCATCAACTCTGTGCAAAACTATCTAAATGTGTGTTTGGCCAGGAGGAAGTGGAGTATCTCGGGCATATTGTTGCACACCATGGAGTGCAGGTGGATCCTACAAAAATAGATGCCATGAAAACTTGGCCGCATCCTAAAACTCTCAAGAGCCTTCGGGGTTTTTTGGGGTTGACTGGCTACTACCGCAAGTTTGTCAAAGATTACGGGAAAATTGCAGCACCATTGACAACTCTGTTAAAAAAGGATGCCTTCTCTTGGACCCCTGTTGCTGAGACTGCATTTGAACAACTGAAACAGGCTATGTGCAGTACACCTGTTCTCGCGATGCCAAATTTTTCCAAACCCTTCACTATTGAGAGTGATGCTTGCGGCAATGGATTGGGTGCTGTTCTCCTGCAAGATGACCATCCTATTGCGTTCACTAGCAAAGCCCTCTCTGGTAAGAATCTAGCCCTCTCTACTTATGAAAAAGAAATGATGGCTATTTTGCATGCTGTACAGAAGTGGCGGCCATACCTCTTAGGGAGTCATTTTTGCATCAGAACCGATCACCAAAGTCTGAAATACTTCCTGGAACAACAAGTATCCTCTCCTACACAACAAAAATGGGTCAGCAAACTCATGGGGTATGATTATGAGATCACCTACAAGAAGGGTAAGGAGAATATTGTGGCAGATGCTCTTTCTCGCACATTTGATAATCAAGCTTCCCTTTCCGCTATTTCTATGCCCATTCCCAATTGGTTAGCGTCTGTTCAGCAGGGCTATGACAATGACTCTTCTTTATCTCAAATCATTCACCAGCTAGCCAATAATCCTTATGCTATACCACATTACTCTTGGGATGGTGCTTCTCTTCGATACAAGGGTCGGCTAGTGCTTCCTCAGAACCTAGCTCTACATTAGGCTATTTTTTATGAACTCCATGCTTCTCCTTCAGCAGGGCACTCAGGCTTCCTCAAAACTTATGAGCGAGCAAGGAGAAACTTCTTTTGGAAAGGGATGAAACAGATGATTCAACAGATGGTGGCTGAATGTGATACTTGCCAACGCCACAAGGGTGAAACAACCCTCCTTCCTGGCTTGCTCGAACCATTGCCCATCCCTACATGGATTTGGACTGATATTTTTATGGATTTCATTGAAGGGCTTCCTAAATCCGGTGGCAAGACAGTGATCTTGGTTGTGGTTGATCGTCTCTCGAAATATAGTCATTTTTGTGCCCTCAGCCACCCCTATACTGCCTCCTCTGTTGCACAAATCTTCATGGACCAGATATTTCGTCTTCATGGACTCCCTTCTTCCATTGTCTCTGATCGTGATGCAACTTTTACCAGTCATTTTTGGACTGAACTATTTCAGAAAACTGGCACCAAACTGAAGATGAGTTCGGGCTATCACCCATAAACTGATGGTCAAACTGAAATTGTCAATAAATGCTTGGAAACTTATCTTTGTTGCTTCACTTCCGAACAGCAACATCAGTGGGCCAAGTGGCTCCCTTTAGCTGAATGGTGGTACAATACCTCTTACCACACTGCCTCTAAAATGACTCCATATGAAGCAGTCTATGGTCAGGCACCTCCAGTGCTCCTTCCCTACACTCCCAACAGCTCACCAGTCCAGGCAGTTGACATAGTTCTCCGCAGCAGGGATCAGATTCTTCGTACCTTACAGGATAATCTTCACATGGCCCGTAATCGGATGAAACAGCAAGCAGATCAACACCGTTCTGAGCGCTCATTTCAAGTTGGGGATATGGTTTTTCTTCATCTACAGCCATACAAACAATCCTCCCTAAAGCTGAAAGGGCGTCATAAGCTGGCCCCAAAATTTTATGGGCCTTATAAGGTTCTGCAGAAGATTGGTTCAGTTGCTTATAAACTGGAACTTCCTCCTTCTTCCCGCATTCATCCAGTCTTTCATGTTTCTTGTCTAAAGAAAGTTCTAGGTACCACTGTCAGAGCACAAACTACTCTCCCTGAAATGGATACGGAAGGATCCATTATCCTGGAGCCGGTGGCAATCATTGACCAGCGCACTCGCCAGCTTCGCTCTCGCTCCATCTCTGAGGTCTTGATTTAGTGGCATGGCATGCAACCAGAGGATGCTACCTGGGAACCCCTTCTTCAGATTCAATAATTTTGTGGGTAAGTACTCTACAACTTTTGAAAGTCAAGAATCTAGTGTTACATAATTCTTAGGATTTTTTCAAGATGCCTACATGAAAGGAATTCTTAGGGAAAACTGATCATATTAAGAGGGCTATGCATGATGATTTCCTTGAACAATTCCCAATATTAGTAAATGAAATAACTAAGGGAAGAGAGCTCATCCCAAAGAACCCTAGGGTAGTTCTAGTAGAGGGTTTCTATGATAAGGCTAATTGGGTAAGAGATGCCCAAGTCTCTATGGGAGGATTAGAGTTGTTCAAGAAATGTTTTTTAGAACAAAAACTTGATACCCCTATGAGCAATGTCTGGGAGTTTGACATTGGGAAATTAATAGTTCCCACCATTTTCTTTGATAGTGATTTACTGATTGATTTGGCCAAGAAATATGATAATATTACGAGGTGGGTGAAGAACCATGTTGGAGTAAATATTTTTAAGGTTTTCCCCAAATTGATTAGTGAAGTTTTCAATTTAAACCCTAACCATGCTGTGCATGAAATCATTGATATGGATGACCTTAAAGCAAGGTATGATGCACAAAGGATATACTTAAGGATAGGACCATTGCAAGAACATGTTGCCAAGATTGGTACATTGTCTGTGATTACTGCCAGTACCCAAAATCCATTATTGAGGAGACATTTCAATCTTAGGGCTCAAGCATTATATTTCTCTCTCTGCAAGATTTTTGGGATCGATGAAGCAGAACAAATCCTAGGCTCAATTATCCTTATCATGGCTTAGACTCTACAATTCAAGATGAGCACTATTCTTGATTTTTCCACCTTCCTTGCACAAGAAATTCACAATGGTTTGATAGGGATATCCCAAGGGAAAGTAAATAAACCATTTTTTTGGTACTCATTTCTCATGCATGTATGTCTATTTAAAGGAGTCACTTATTTCTCTAAGGGCATGGAGCTATAAGTAACCAAAGATGGAGAAAATAATCTAGTCCAATTATGGAGTGTTGACATGACCTCAGAGGCTAGAGATGCCAATTTTCTGAGGTTTGATAGATATTTTGGATCCAAGCTTAGATTTCTCTTGAGAGGAGACAACCCTAGGATTCCATAATCACTACTAGAATTGGTCAGACCCAAACCATGCAAAAGGGATTTTGGTTAGTCATAATTGGGGGGATATAATCCCATACAACATTTCAATAGTGATTAGAGTATATGGCTTTTTGGGGAAGTCTCATGTGCTACCATTCCATGTACCTCTAAAGATAGGGATAGTAGAGTTGTTGTGACAAATTGGGACCATTGATGAAAGAGATTTTCCCAAGAAAGGTACCTTTTTCCCAGTTGTTACTATAGTACATGATTTTATTTTTGTGAGAAAGGGATGGAAACACATCAACTTATTTTAGGATAAGAATAACATGTTAGAGTCCCATGCATGATTTATTGATCTAGAAGGGTTTTATGATCTTTTAAGAGAAAGGACAAAAGCTACTTGCATGGTGCAACAGATATAATTTCTTGAAGACATTATCAAAAACATTTTCTCTCTATAGGAACAGGAATTAAGGAAAGAAAAATGGATATTGTTTAGTAAAACTTTAGAATTCATCAATGCTTTTGACTCTTCTTATGATCCCTTGAAAGATAAAAAGTACTGGGGAGCCAAAATACAAGCATTGATGAACAATTTTGATATAATAATACAAACAATGAATGAGAAAAAAGCTACATATGTTAAAACATATCCAGACAAGGTTGCAGAAATACAAAGAAGAATAAACAACAAAAACATAGTAGCTCCTAGCTAATATACTTTGCAAAAGAGGGCAGGATATGTGATGGTGCAACATGTACAACAAGCTCCTCCTCAAGAAAGACCAAGGCTAGATAGCCCATCTGCAGCTAGTGCCCCAAAGAGATAGAAGTTGGAGCAAGGATCTTCCTCCCATGTAGAATAATATTCCCCAAGCCAAAACCCAATTCAGATAGATGATGAAACATCTTTAAATGAGTAGCTGAGGAAAATTGGTGGAGAAGGGGATTTTATTGTTACTAACACAGATTTGTAGAGTGGAGTACTTCAAGAGCCTCCTGTACCCTCCTTGGACCTAATAGTTGCTGATTATCAAGGTAGAGAGATAGATCCAATAGTTGCCAAAGCTTCTGAGAAGTTTATAAATGATGAAAATTTTGTCAAATCTAGAGCTTTTCCACAATTTTTGTGGAAATTGAATTTAGGAAATTTTGAAAAAACCTGTGAGAAAATAATAGTAGAGCAACCTGAAAAACTAGACTTTGTTATCAAGGAGGAGGTAAAATCTAAGTTTTTGAATGATTTTTCCTAATTTACACCTGAGGCTAGGAGGTAATTAGTTAAGCAATCAGGGGTCCTCATTTTGCCAAAATGGGACATAGCAAATGCAATGATTTTTGATTCAATAAGAAAATAAAAAGATGTACAGTATAAAGCTAAAGAAGAAGTACTACAAGCCCACAGGGGAGTCAAATTCAGTGATGACCACCAGGCCTTGGTAATCTAGTCAATTGAAGAAAGAGACAAAACTAGAATGTAGGAAATGTCCACTGTAGAGCATACTGGTGCACTAATAGTATTTAGGGCTGGTGAGGTTGGCAGTAAACAAATTTTTGGAATGGCTTTAGAGATGATGAAATTTGGCACTGTGGTGTCTAGACAGGAAGATGATAGGTTTGCACAACTCAATGCTAGATTTGAGAAAGTTTTGAAAGCATATGAGGATGGGGGTAAGCAAATAAAATCACTGGAAAACCAAGTATCTCAAATGGAGAAGCAACTTGGGAAAAGAAAAGTAGGAGAATCAAGAAGAGCTAGGATTGTATACCCCAGGACACCTATTGAACCCTTTAAATCAACCCCAATCATTGAGATACCAGACACCCCTAAAAGGCTACAATTCTATACAGTAGAAGATTTTGAGGAAGAAAAGAATAAATTGTATGCATTGCATGTAGAATTGAATAATTAATATGAAGAGAAAATAAGGCAGGGTATACTATATTTGATAGACATAATTGAGTGGCCAACATTCTTTGATCAATTGGCAAGAATTGCAAAAATAAGAGATGAATTAAAAAGAGATGAGGTTAAATTCAGACCTCTTGTACATAAGTGGACAGAAAGAAATAATGATATCACTGCTATATGCATATCTATTATCCAATTGCCTTGCCATCAAATAGAGAAGATTTTTAATTTGTTGACTAAATTAGAAGGCTTTGATGACAAACATGATTCATTTCAAAAAAGAGTGACAATTTGTTTTTCCAAGTGTATAGTTGAAAATTTTGATTTATTTCCTAGTGCTCTAAAAACTGTTGATAAAATAATGGAAAAAGATGAGTGGAAAAAGGAGTTGGATGAGATTTTTTGTCATAGGATGAATAATGTTATAAACAAAACTGGGCACTTATTATGGGCTATGACAAATGAGGAGTTGGTTAAAATGCAGATATTTTATAGCACTATCAGAAAAGATTTTGTTCATATAGAGGTAGTTGGGAATTCTTTGATAACTATACAAAGAGAGGTCCTAAATTTTAATTGGCCTGATGATACTACCTACAATGAACGGAAAGAAAAATTCATGTCTATAGAATAGATGGCAGAAGGTAATGGGGCAAAAGATGATGCTGAAGTGATTGTTACCCTTATAGTCGATGATGAAGACAAAGAGAATCTCCAAGTTAAAGTGAATCTATAGGTAACTAAAGATGACTCATCACATTCAAGCCTGATAGCCACTTACTCTGAGGAATCAGAATGCTAAAAGAGTCAAATCATAGCATTTTTTTCATTCCAGAAGATGTAATAGAAAAGGGGCCTACCAAAAGAATCTTTGATGTATAAGTTTTCTATTACACACAATTTTGTCTTTTTGTAGGAGCAAAATGTAATTATCTTTGTGAGGGGACACTTGTCATTTTCTTTGAGCCTGAAGCTTGTTGTGTCTCACACTATATAAGTGAGATCCTAGGGCTAGAGAAAGGGTCTGAATTTTTGTATGTTTTCAATTTTCAAGAAAGTACAACTAGTCTAGTCATGTGTAGTTATTTTTGAGTTTATTTCTAATTATTTACTTTTTGATGATAAATAGAAATGATAGAATCAATATGAATTTATGGGTTTCTCATTGAGTTTCTATTGGTCATTATATTAGTTAGCAAAAAGGATAATGCAAAAGGGTATTTACATTAGATCTATGTCACCTTTTTCTGTCTCCATTTCATGAGTTTGTTAATTTTGAGATCATTTCAATAAGGTTAAATTGATTGAATGCAGTCTAGATGGGTTGTATATTGGTTATATTGTTGCTTTTAATTCAATGGATTATGTAAATTCTTCAGTAAATTAGTAGAATTCATGAGTTTATGAAAAGGATATCTAATAAGAATGGAAATAGGTGATTATAGTTGATAAATTCAATTACAAGTTAATTAAACAAGATCTCCTACCAATAGTTGACTCTTTGGTCTCATGCATAAGGCATTGGTGATATAAATCAGAGATAGTTGAGAGTAAATTATGCTTCTACATATCAAAACAATTATAAATTCAAAGTCATTTTAATTCCATTTTGTTCAAGGTTATAATGCTAGTCACCACTCATTTACATTTAGTTTCTAAGTCTTGGGTAGCTAATATTTCTAGAAATATTTGTAAACTCTAGGAGAATTATGACCAGATCTACTTATGAGGGATGCATATAAGCTTGAAAGCATTAAAGAAATTGGTAAACTATGTATGTGCCTAAGGATAAGAGACGAGAATTAGAATGAAACTAAGATAATTTTTATACAACAATTTGCATTAGAATCATCCTAGGTATACCCACCTTGGTTTTGCAGAGCCTAAAGAGTAGGAAACCATCCTTGGTTTTGTTGAAGTTAGGTCCAAATGGTTTACTTATGTAATTGTTAACAAGAATTGGCTAATCCTTAGGTTATATGAGTGTTATCATTTTGGTATTGAGCATTTTGTTCTTTAGTAGTTTCAAACACCAACACCTTCATCAATGTATATAAAGACTCTATAATCTTGAGGTTCCTTTTTACATTCAACTTAATTCTTTTCTACATATTCATCAACTTTCACATTTGCACTTTCCATGAATTTTATAGTCTTAGAGTTCAAACACTTTTTACATTCAACTTAATTCTTTTCTGCATATTCATCAACTTTCACATTTGCACTTTCCATGAATTTTATAGTCTTAGAGTTCAAAAAATTATATTATTTTCTCTTAGTGAAATAACCTAAGAATATACCTTCATCACTTTTACCATAAAGTTTTCCATTTCTATTGTGTTTCAATATATAAGATTTTGAAATACTTCACATTAGGTGCATGTCTATATAATAGCTCAAAAGGTGTAAGGTTTGTACCTTTCTTGACTTGTACTCTATTAAAGTATAACCAAATGTACCTATAAATTCTCTCCTATATTTTTGTGCAACATTATTCTTCATCATCAATTTCCTAACATAGTCCATGATTGATCTATTCCTTCTTTTAGTTATACCATTATGTGAAGGGGTCATAGGTGCAAAGATCCATCTTTTAATTCCTCTATCATTGTAGAATTTATTGAATTCGATAGATATGAATTCAACTCCTCTATCATATCTCAGACACTTTAAGCTTCTACTTATCTCTTCCTCAACTCTAGCCAAGTACCACTTAAAAATTTGAAATGCATCATATTTTTGTTTAAGAAACATCACACTCATCATTATAGAGTAGTCATCAGTAAGTAAGATAAAATATTTGTACCACAATAGCTTTACACATCAATAGGTCCACAAAGGTCAGTATCAACCAATTCTAAAATAAAATTAGAAGTATAGGTCTTGGTCTTGAAACTATACTTTGTCATATTTATCAACTAGCATTATTTACAGATCATATTAATAGGTTTCTTCAATTTTTGTAACCCTCTTACTTGATCTTACTAATAATTACCAAACCATCAAATTTCACATGATATAGCCTCTTATGCCATAACCATATACTTTCAAATTGTGTAAACAAAAAAATTTCATTAGATAGGTCTACATAGAAAAAAATACTTTTAGTTCAGTCTCCACTTCAAATCAATTCTCATAAACTATTGTAGAATTTGGCCTTCTTATTCTCAAATTCAACTTTGTAGTCTAAACTATTCAACTGTGCCACACTCAAAAATTTGTAGCTAAGTCCTTCAACCCAATAAGAATTTTCACATCTAATCTTATTAATTAATTTTATTGGTCCTTAACCTTTAACAAAATATGGTGCATCATTACCAAACTTAACACTACCTCCTTTATAACGTTCTAGGTTTTCAAACTTACTTTTATCACCTATCATGTGATTTGAGAAACCACTATCAATTATCCATCTATCACCTTTACTCACATAATAAATAAGTGAAATTTTCTCATCTTCATAGAAACATAAACAAATTCTTCATCATTACTACTAGCTTTATCATTAGTATCTTCTTCAACAATGTAACAATAATTCTTACCTTTACCTTTGTAATCCTTCTATCCTTTGTTGTCTTTTCCATCTCTTCTTCCTTTGAAATTTCTATATTTCCTTTTATCCTTGTCATCCCTATTAGGACACCTTGTAGCAATATGACCAACTTTATTTCATGAAAAATAAATTATAGGAAGTTTAGCTTTGTACTTTCCTCTACCTCTTGGAAGTCTCCTAGCCATCAATACTTCAAGATCCTTAAGATCTTCATAAGAGGATTCAATCTCACTAGCCTCATAATTTACTTTCTTCTTCTTAGAATTATGTGCAAAACCAATTGTGACTTGAAAGAAGATTCAATAGAAGGGGCATTAAAATTATCAAAAATTGACAATTCAAAAGTAGCAAGTCTACCAACTAGACTATCCAAGGTTAGGTAATTACTAGGAGTACATCGCAGTTCTTGTGTTGCAAAAAATATAATAGAATAAATATGAAGTAAGGTTCTCAGTACCTTACTTATCATAATCTCATCACTAATATTTCCATAAAATCCTTTGATAGCATTCACAACTTCTTTGATTCTTCCAATATATTGCGAAATATTCGCACGTACCATTCTCAACTCATCAAAATTCTCTCAAGATTTATGATTTGGATCTAAGTACATTATTTTCTCCCCCATGGATCTTTGACAACTTGTCCCACATCTTCTTTATAGTATCACATTCCTTGATATCATCAAACTTTGAATATCTAGGGAAGATGCAATCTCCAACATTTCTTGATTATGCTCTTGTTTCTCCTTTGCTTTTTGGGTTGTCAAAGGTGTAGGTATAGTTATGTATAATTATTCTCCAAATTAAATACTATTAAATCTCCAATTTCAAGAATGTGAAGCTTCATCAAAAATTTCTATGCAAGGAAGCTCTTCTTGTTCAACTTGGGTATCTCCTCTTTGTAGATCTTGATATTTATCTTTAAGTGACTTTCAAATGTTTCCTTCTACAAGTGCTAAGATTTGTAATACCAACTGCTAGAATGATTTAGAAAAAATGAGAGGAGGGAGGGATGGGAGGGCGAATCAATTATCCTTAGGTCTAGATGTACCAATTAAACTTTTAGACACTTCAACCAATTTAGATCTAAACATTAAATAGCTCCGTCTCTATAGAAAACTTATCAATAACATAAAACTTGTAGTCCACTATCCCCATAATAACAAACTTACATAATGTAAAATATTAATAGTAAAAAATCTCAAAGAACATCCAGACAGGTATGACACTAATATTTAACATGGAAATCTAATTTGGAAAAAACCACTAGGAATATACTACCATTTTTTCACTCTTATGAAGTGAGCTCTATGAGGAGCCAATCCTATTAAAGCTTACAATACACACTGTTAGGTGTGGCTATGCTCTATTAAATGATTTAATCACCTTGTTAGGAGTGGCACTTTTAAAGGACTTAATAAAATTCCATTATATTGTCACACTTATTATTTAAATATTTATAGATGACTATTAGGTTAACCTTGATTAAAGGATTTCAAATTGGTACAATGGTTAGAAAGTAATAGAAGGTTGATTTAACAGATACAACTCACTTCGCAAGTACATATTACAAATTTAGTTCAACAACTAAATCATTGATTGGCACTCATTATCATCTCTATCATTTATTTTCTTGGAAACTCTTTAAGAAATCGCTCATCACCTCAACTCTTCATTGTTTAGCCTCTGACTCAAATTTGCCAATTAGCAAAATCAACAATTGCTCCAACCTTATTAAGGCCTTCACCATCTCTACCATCATTTTTAGATGATCCCTTATACCTCCTTAAATAGGTTTCCTAATCTTTTTTCACTTATACCACTGTAGATCTTATGGTTTAGTCATATTCATTGAATCCTTCCATCTTTTTGTTTCCTCCTTCCTCTTCTAGAAACTTATCCAAACTTCTCCTTCAATTCATGCATAGAAACACTCAAACATGATTTAAAACTTGAATTAAATATTCTAGCTCATCAATTTTTATCTTCAACATGCTTTCCATATTTCAAGAATTCAACTATGTTGGCCAGGAATTGAGATTCCTTCACAAAATATAAAATGTTGTCACTTAGCCAACACTGTGTTCCTTGGCTCCAGTCATCACTAGATAACTCAATAATCACTATACTAACTTATTCTGTTTACACTATCTTTTCTTGGTTAATTTAGTGACACTCAATCCAACTTCTCTATCACTCCATCTTTTAGTGGCCCTCGATTGACACTAAATTTACTCAACTTCTACTATTTGCTCAGATGAAAGTAGCATTTATCAACTTTAACTATAAGCTCCTTAATTTTTTACTTGGAATCTCGGTTAAGACAAAGTATTCATTCATTATTGATCATCTCTTTGAGGCATTAACACAACACTCTTCTCTACTTAGTGTTATCATTAAACAACTCATTATCTTGTCAAGTTCAAACTGATCAAGTGCCCATTATGATTCCGCATAACTCAACCTTTCCACTAGATTCTCTTGTTATCTCTCTTTCTCAAATCCTCTTCATTAATCATCTTGATATGACACTCTACTCAAGTAGAAACTGTTGCACCAATAAGGTTTGACATTAATGATAAAATAACAATTATTTCAGTTATAATTCCAATGCCATTAGCTAAATAATTTTCTCTTTTGTTCCATTCTAGACGTAAGTCATGCATTCTAATTTCCTCAAACTTGTCTATGAGTGTAAGGGTATTTTCAAGCTTGGAACTAATTTTCTAGTTAGGGGTGTTACAATTTTAATCGCATTTAAGATTATTTGGTAGTCCCCTTCAATGATATTTTTTTAATACCCAAGTCTAAGCTTAGATTTAGACCCTCCATTAGAGATTATCGTTCTACTATACTATTGAAGATTATTCCTAAGGGCTTGCCTCAATTTGTAATTTACTCTCCTTCCTTCAAGAGGATGATACACCATATCCCTTCCTTACTAGGGTTTTCTTGAGATGCTCCATCAAAGTTCAATTTAGTCCATCCTACCAAGGGGGTTCCCATCTCCATTCTTCTCTTGGTTACTTATTTTTTTTCTAGGGTACACCATTGGTGGGTTTATTAGATTAATTCAATTCTTTCATGCATTTTTGTATTCCATTCCATAGAAGATCCTTCTTCTTTTACTATGTTTCTAAGCTTATTATTTATAACTTCTATAATACTAGCTTCTACTTTGTTGAGGAAGGGGATAATAGTCATTTATGAGTTATCAAATATTCTTCTATTTCTTTCCTTCCACATTTTCCACATAAGGATAGGAGTAATGTTCCATAGTTTATTATATAATTTCATGTTACCAAAATTGGGCCAACTATTTAGGTGGTTCTTGAGATTATCTTGTAAGGCTAAAATCTAGTTAAGTCTTTAACATAACCAATGCCAATTGTTTTCTCATAAAGGAGCATTGATATAACAAATTATCTATTATCTTCAAGTCATTTTTACAAAGAGAAAATCTTGATGGGTTCTCAAATTCCATCTTCATAAATCTATCTGATATTAGTATTCTCTTTTGTGTTGCTACCTATAAGAATATGTCTGCCTCAGGTAGGCACGTTGGGTCCCAATAGAAGTTAAGATGTATATTTATCTTTTCCTATCTTTTAGAGTTGATTATTAGATCTTATCCTTTCTTGGCACTATAATGCCTATCATTGGATGCTCCCTAGATTAGTTTGTCTTTTCTATTTTTTTGATTGCCTCTAACTAAAAAAATGTTTAAATGCCTATCTTTCCTACATTGGTAAGTTAATATCTTCTAGATATTTCCATATCTAGGTCTCTTTACTACCTTCTTTTATTACTTTAGGTTGTAGTTGTTGACATGCTTACCATAAAGGTTGACTAACATATTTTTGATATTTGTTGGGAGGTTATAGTTATCTGGGGTTGGGAGTCCATCCCATGAACATTCCCACAATAAGGCTGCATCACCTTGTCCTATTTCCCACGTTAAAGTATTATTGATAGTGGGATGACATTGTAATATAAAATTCTAGGATTTTGATCCTTTTAGTCGGTTTCATGTTCCTATGATAGATAGTGGCTTTGTACTATTTAGATACTTATGATAAATGATTTCTTCCCACTTTCTTTCTTTCTCTTGGTACATTCTCTAGATGAGTTTTTCTCCCAAAGATTCATTTTTCCAACTAAGATTTTTGATTCCTAAACCACCTAATTCTTTCAGTTTGTATATATTTTCCCATTTGATCATGGCTAGTTTATTCTTCTCTTTTATTCTTTTCCACAATAAATTTCTAAGTATACTATCCAATTTTGTTTTTATCCCTTTTGGCAGGGGGAGGTAGGGAATTTGATATGAAGGTATGGCCGATGGTACTACTTTAATAATTTGTTGCTTTGCTTGCTTCAATTAGCCATTTCCCTTTCCATCTTTCTATATGCTTATCCACTTTTTCTAGTTTAGGATTCCATATTTTAGAATCTCTAACACTTAAATTTCTAGCTAAATTCCTAGGTATTTACAAGGGAATGTGCCTTTCATGAAACCCACTATGTTACATTTCTTTCCATTTCTAGGGATGTATTAAAAAAGAAGATCCCTGACTTTTAACATTAACCATTTTCCCAGATGCCTCCATGTAAGTTTGTATTATTTATTAAAAATTTTGTGCTTCTTCTATTGTACTTTCTATGGGGAGAATCATATCATCTACCAATTGTTGGTGTGTTATTTTGGGGATGTCTTTTGTTACGCTTATCCCTTTAATTTTTCCTTCTTCTTATGACTTTTTAATTTCTCTCTCAAATGCTCCTACCATGATGATAAATAGAAAGGGTGAGATTGGATCTCCTTTTCTTATCCCTCTTGATATACTAAAGAAGCCGTCCAAAGAGCCATGGATGAGAAGTGATATTTTAAGGGTGGAAATACATGTAAAGATTAGGTTTATCCATTTTTATGAGAAATTGAATGCTTCTAAAGTTTTTCACATGAATATCCAATCCACCTTATCATATGTCTTTTGGATGTCTAGCTTCATTATCATACATGCTTATTATTTTGAGAAAAATGTATAGTTTCCTGAATTATGATGATCCCATCAAAGATAGATCTGCCTAGTACAAAACCTATTTGTTCTTCTAATATTAGTTTTGAAAGAACATTTTAAAGTCTATTTTCTAGTGCTATTGATAATATTTATATATTGTGTTACAAAGTGCTATTGGATGGAAATCACTAATTGCCTCATAATTTAATTTTTTTTGTATCAACATTAGAAAAGTATTATTGATCTCAATTAGGAGAGATCCTTCATTTCTAGTGGCTTCCATTGTTTTTGATAAGATAAACAGGTTTTAAGGGATCTTGAAACCCATAAGTTTTACAAAAACAAGGCTGATAATAAGCAAAAAAAAGCCCAGCCAAAATAGAGGTCCAACAGCTAAAAAAAAAGCTCGAAGGCCCAGCCCAAAACAAAGGCCCACAGAAAGGTTAAAAAATAAACAAACTAAAATAGACAACAGAAAGCCTGTCCAAAAGGCAAAAGCCAGGAAGACGAAAAGACAAAAGACAAGAAAATTAGTCTTCAGTTATCTTCTCCATTTCCTGCATAGTCTGAGCTGCCTCGACTATCTTTTGTTGCTCCTTTTCCATTTGATCTTGGACCTTCTCCATGCCCTGATCCATACTAGTGAATGTATTGATTGTGGCCTTGTCATCATCCAGCCTGGCCTTATCCCTATTCTGTCCTTCCTCCTCCACTAGCAAGCCCCTGTCCTTAAGTTTACTAGCAAGGGATTGGATGTTGTCATTCATCGAACTCAAGAGAGAAATCATCTGACTTGCCAGGTTGTGGTTGTAGTTTTCAAGATTTCTAAATCTCCTTTCATTTAAGCTTTCTCTGTTATCCTAGTCCTTCTAGCTATCATTACCTTTCTTATTCTTAGTACTTTCCATCTGGGATACCCTTTCTCTAACTTCCTCCAGCTCATGGAAGAGCCATTTGATTGATCTAAAGTTGTCAACCATACTACTGCGGGCATTATTCATAAGGTTCATTCCAGTCTCCCTTGCATTGTCTGAAATGGCCAGGATAGTAGGGTCTATGAGCTCATTGAGCCTAGGCTGCTCTAGGTTGTCCACTAGGATCTGAGGGTTCATAACTTCCCTAAAAATCCCCATAGTAGTAGTTATCACATTGAAAATTTTCCAGGCTTTTCTTCTATTTTTGACTTGCACTTCCCCCTCGTTCTCACCAGTGATGACATTCACTTTTTCCTTCAAAGGAGGCTGAGACTAGATAGGGGAGAGGGGAAAGGGAATAACATCCATCCTCTAATTTCTAGTCTCCTCAACTCTCACTACCTCCCTCTTCCATTTTTTCCCAGGTTTCTCCTCTTCCAACTCCTCCTCTAACACTTTGTCAAAATCTTTCGTATCCATTTCCTCCTCCTCCTCAGCATAACCCTCTTTTGCTTGAGCATGGCCATGATCCCTAGGGCTTTTCCTGCTGGGAGTTATAGCTATGGACTATTTCTTGTCCTGACCTGTTTTCTTCTTTCCTGAGGAAACATTCTCCTCCTCCGAGCTAATGCTTTCAATGTCATCAGAGTCTGAAGAAAAGCTGGAGCTGCCTTTGTCAACATCCTCAACTTGAGGAGGGTTATTGCATATAGACTGAGCTTTGAAATGCTCATGGATGAGGAGCAATAATCCCTCATGCAAAGCAGGGTTAACAGTGGCTTTTTTCTTGAAACTAGAGATTGCCTTGTTCATAGAATTGAGAAGGTAAAAGGGAATGTAAACTCTACTCTTATGGCAAAAATGATTTAAAATCATAAAATGGTGAGTTCTGACCCGATCAGACCTAGGGTCCAGGGTAACATAATCAATGAGGGCATATAAAACATACCTCCAGAACTTCTTTATAGTCTCCGTCACATAGAAAGACTCTTTCTTTACCAGCTTGTTCATCTCTGCAGAATTTTTCACGAACTCCTTGACTGCATTGGATGAAAGTTTCTTGTCCCTGTAGAATTTGAAACCCTCCATAGGCATACCAGTGACCTCCGCAACCACCTCATCTATGATTTGGAAAGAAACCCCATTCACCTTGACCTTGCCATTGTTCCACGAGTTCACCATGCTGTTGGTGACCTCAGGGTCAAAACCATGGAGTTTCTAGAAAAAATTTGCAATCCCGCCCTTTTCCAATTTTTTCCAAACTTTGCCCATATTCTTCCACTTCTCCACTTCACCCGCCGGCTCCTTTTTGCTTCATTCTCTAGTCATGACATCCATTTTTTCTTCAACTATTCTCATGAGCCCCAATCTCTGCAAATTTTTTCCAGCCAAGATTTTGGCTCTATTTCTATTATTGGGTTCATGATCATTCACCTCTCTGATACAATAGCAAGTGAAAATGATAATGATCCTCCAAACGTGTCTAAATGACAGAAAAAATCCCTTGAGATTACGAAAACCAAGAAACTTATTATGGCTCGTGCCAACATCCAATCTTTCTTTATTAAACATGATAACAGTTAGATTGACCTGTACTTCCATGGATTTTCTCTAGCTTGATTAGTGACTTAGCTTCCATCAAAAAATCTTTTTTCAAATGCTAGATCATCTCTTTGTTTGCTCCCACCCCTTTGTTAGCGAACCAGTCAGTAACTGGGTTTGCCTCTCTAAACGCATGAGTGACATGGACCTTCTCAAATTTTGTGAGGGCAGCATGTGTCTCATCCATTATATTTGCAATTGACCATGAGGGGGGGGGGGGGATTCCATTAATATTTTTAATTATGTTTTTGGAGTCCCCTTCAAGCCAACGTTTGGAAACACTAGCTTCAAAAGCTAGCTTTACCACACTGCACGTGGCTCTGGCTTCAGCCAAATGGTTGGTTTGGGTTCCAAGTGGGAGAGCAAAGGCCGCAATCCCCTCCCCAAAAATGTTTCTTATAATTCCACCACTTCCAGAGGGGCTAGGGCTGCCCTTAGAAGCACCATCGAATTTGGATTTTGACCATCCTTTTGTGGGTAGAATCCATCTAGCATCTTGTCTTTTGGGATTCCTATCTTTTTCTTTAACTGTCTTCCTATCCCCTATATCACCTTCCCCCTCCATCACTTGAAGGTTTTATTTTATGTTTTTCAATATCTTCCTTTCCAAAATTAATTTTCAGCTCCTCTCTATCCCTAAAAATTCTGTTGTTCCTTTCCTTCTAGATGCTCTAGCAGAAGTGAGGCAAAATCAAGGCATAATTATCCTGCCGGCCTGCAATTTTACAAAGGCTTTTCCATTGACTGAATAAGTCAATAAGGTTATCTAGCCAACACCAGAGAATCTCCATTTCCTAATTAAGAGAACTCCACACCTCCATAGCAAAGTCACATTGAATGAAGATATGATTTCCCAACTCAGACTGGTTTTAACAGAGCGGGCATCTGCTAGGCATAACATGGCCTCTCTTCATGATATTATCTTGTCTTAGGATTTTGTTCTAAAGGGCCAGCCAATAAAATATGTTGATCTTTGGAGTGAAGCCTGTGAGCCAGGAATCTGCCCAAGGGGGTTTCTCCTTTAAACCCCAGAGAGAGTTGTAGCCAGAAGCAAAAAAATAATTTCCATTGGGATTATCCCTCTAGACCAGCTCATCCTTATTATTACTAGGGATCAAAGAATTAAGCATAGTCATTATTGGTTTCAAATCCTCAAAAATGAGGGAAAGGTCTCTCCATTCCTGACCAACCCTATAATTGCTTACTTTGAACCCATATAGCTTCGTGCATTCTTGCACCCATCTCTCAAATACTGGGTTGTTAGAAAGTGGGCCTTGATATAACCACTTGTCAGACCAAAACTAAATATCCTCCCCATTGCCTAGTTTCCAAGAGACCCTTGCCTTAGCCAGGTCCCTGGCCTTTAGGATACCATTCCAAATAGTCAACCCTTTAGGGATGTCCTCATTGAATAAAATAAAATGAAGAGAGGGTCTTCTGAGGTATTTATTTTCTAGAATGTCTCTCCATTCACCAGTGTTATTGAAGATTTGCCAGATTTGTTTTGCAAGAAGCACCTTATTGAGATGGGTAAGCTTTCTAATGCCCAAACCACCATACCTCCTGGGGAGGCAGACCTTCTCCCAGGCAACAAGAGGGTACCTTTTCTTTGCTTAAAGTCCGGTCCATAGAAAGTGTCTTTGGATTTTCTCCATTTTCTCTGCAAATTTCACAGGAATACCAAACAGGCTCATAACATAAATGGGAAGGTTCTGAAGAGTGGATTTGACCAGTAAACATTTCCCAGCTTGGTTGAGAGACGCACCTTTCCATCCAACCATCTTCTTGTTGAATATGTCCAGAATACCATTTCAGAAAGAGTCAGGGGGAGAGGAGCCCAAGGGGAGCCCTAGATAGGATGAAGGGAGAGAGCCCACCCCACAACCAAGGATTCTGGCAATTTTTCTTTGTCTGACTGCAAGGGTGTTAACAAAGAAGGTTGAGCTTTTGTTACAGTTAATCAGTTCTCCAGTCCCTCTGGAGTAAGTATCAAGAACCTCTTTCAAAGTCTTAGCTTCTTTCACAGAGGCTTCCCCCCCCATTATAGTGTCATCCACAAATTTCTAGTGAGTGAAGTGGACATTTCTCGAAGAAGGATTAATCCCTTTAAGAATTCCTTTAGACTTTTTACGTTCAATAAGCCTCCCAATGCATTCAGCTAAAATAATGAAGAGGATAGGAGAGAGGGGGTCTCCCTGCCTGAGACCTCTAGAAGGTTTAAAGAAATCAGAGGGGGCTCCATTAATTAGAACATCAAGAGAGGTTGTAGACACCAATTAAGAAATGAGTTTACACACTTTATAGTCAAAACCAAAGGCCTGAAGGACCTTCCCAAGAAAGGATCAGTCCACCTGATCATAGGCTTTTGAAAGATCCAATTTGAGCAACATCCCTTCCCGCTTGGAAGCTTCTAAAGAATGAATAACCTCATGAACCATTAGCACCGAGTCCAAGATTTGTCTCCCAGGAACAAAGCCAGATTGTTGCTGCGATATGATTAGATGTAGGATTTTAAGCATTCTGGAAGAGAGAACTTTAGAGATGATCTTGTAGAAAGAGTTGTACAAGTTGATAGGCCTGAACTTGTTGAAAGAGTTAGCCCCTGGGGATTTAGGGATGAGAACCAAGAAGGTAGAATTTATCTCCTTAAGAATACTTCTAGCTCCGAAGAACTCCTGAACTACCTTAACCACATCCCCCATGACCACCGGCCAGTACATTTGGAAGAAAAAGGTGGGAAACCCATCCAGACCAAGTGATTTGTCACCAGGTAGCTAGAAAATGGCCTCTCTAACTTCCAAAACATTAGGAATAGCATAGAGAAGTTTATTTTGGTGGGGTTGAATAATCTGAGGAATACAAGAGATGATATCCTCTTGGTCCACCTTGGAAAGTAGGGGGTCCTCGGAGAGAAGAGAAGAGAAGAAGGAGACCACTTCAGCTGAGATATCTGGATCTTCAGACAACAACACCTACCCCTTCTTGATTCCAGAGATCCTGTTGGTAGCCCTATGTTTTAGGGTGGGGAGATGAAAGAACTTTGTGTTTCAATCTCCATCCTTAAGCCATGTGATTCAAGATTTTTGCCTCCAAAAATTTTCCTCCCTGTTGATGATGTTATGAAGATCTGACAGGATCAACAGCTCAGCCTCCCTGTTACTCTCATTATATCCTTCCTTCTGTATACTATCTTGGATAATAGATAGATTGTCTGACAACTCCTCCTTGTCATGGAAAATATGGCCAAAATCAGACTTGTTCCAAATTTTTACCATCCTCTTCACATTGCTAAGCTTTCTGGTGACTCTGAACATGGCTAAGCCATCAACACCAATCCCCCACCATCTTTTGACATTATCCAATAGGTCGGGGTGAGTAGTCCACATTTTCTCAAACCTAAAAGGGTAATTTCTCCTGGGCTCAAGAGGGGACATCGAAAGAGAAATGGGGGAGTCGTTAGAACCAACTCTAGGAAGCAGAGATAATCTACAGCTAAAAGAGTGCAACCAATCCAAGGAGATTAAAGCTCTGTCCAATCTAACCTGCATGCAATCTTGACCAGCTCTCTTGTTAGACCAGGTAAAGGTACCCCCTGAGAGGTCCAAATCCATTAGGGCCAAGTCATTGATGAAATTGGAAATATCTTGCTTACTTTCCCAATCCGGGGGCAATCCTCCCATCTTCTCCTTGTCCTCCAATGGAGAGTTGAAGTCTCCCAAGATTATGCCTTTCTTAATGTCACTGGCTTGCACCAACTTTCCAAATTTGACCCAGTAATTTTTTCTATCTCTCTTGTTATTGGGAGCATAAATGTTCACTAAAAACCAGCAATCATTAGTATGCAAATGATGAACTCTATAGAAGAGGATGTTATCCTCATCAAACTAGGGCACAATATTGAAATGTCTGTTATTGAATAATAGCAATAGCCCTCCAAACGCTCCTTTTGAGTTTTAGGCAATTCCATTCATGTTGCTGTTGAATCTAATATTTTCTAGATTTTCTTTCTTCATCTTCATTTCCTAAATAAGAAATATATTAGGCCTTTGATCCCTTATAATATTTCTTACAACTTCTTGCTTGTGGATTCCATTGAGTCCATGAATATTCCATGAGAGGATCTGTTAGATTGTGGTGACTGATCAGGAAAGTACTGTACATACTTCATAAATAGTGGGGTTCAGGGCATTGGCCCAAATTTTTTTTTTTGGGTAGTAGCCGACATGGTAGCCAACATATTATGGCTGACATATGGCCAACATGTTATAACCCTAAAGCGGTTTAATACTTGTATAAAAGGGCTTAGGGTTGGGTATTTTTCATAATGTTGTGATACGAAATTGGTTCTTGCGGCAGTATTGAGCTGTAAGGGATTACAGATTGTAATCAGGTTGTAATCACTGGATTGTAATAAGATCGAACTTGCTATTTGGTGGACGTAGCCCAGGAATTGGGTGAACCATGTTAAATCTTGGTGCCTTGTGTTCATTTCTGTGTGTTCTATTATTTTTTGTTATTGGTTATATTTGCATGTAGTTTTTATTTCTGTCAGTGGTTTATCCTAACAAGTGGTATCAGAGCAAGGTTGTCTTTCAGTTATCCTCTGTAGGAAAGTCTCATGGTTAAGTGGGAGTCTCACTGTTGAGTGGGAGCGATGGAAGATGAGGGCAAGTTGAGGGTTGATAGGTTTAATGGGCAGAACTTCCAATTATAGAAGATGCAAATGGAAGACTATTTATATCAGAAGGATTTATGGAAGTCGTTGGAAGGAAAAGCCAAGAATCAGAGAACTATGTCAGAGGCTGAATGGGATCTTTTGGACAGAAAGGCACTCGGAAGCATTCAGTTATGCTTGGAACCATCAGTGGCATTTAATATTACAAAAGCAAAGATGACAGAAGATTTGATGAAAACCCCAGGCAACACTGTATGAAAAGCCCTTCGCTTCAAATAAGGTATTTATCATGAAGTGTTTATTTAATATGAAAATGGCAGAAGGTGGATCTGTTGTAGATCATTTAAATGAGTTTAATACTATTACTAGTCAATTATCTTCTGTGGGTATCAATTTTGATGAAGAAATTAGGGCTCTCTTGATTTTGTGTTCTTTGCCTGAAAGTTGGAATGGCTTGGTAATGGCGGTGAGTAATTCTGTTCTTGGATCTAGTACCCTAAAATATGATGATGTTATCGGTGTTATTTTAAGTGAGGAAACTCGTAGAAAATCCTCAGGTGGATCTACATCAGGAAGTGCTTTAAATGCACAAAGCAGGGGTAGAACGGGGCAGAACGGCTGAAAGAGGAAGTAACTCTGGAAATTGTGGGAAATCAAGAGGAAAGTCAAAGGGGAGGAGGTCTCAATCGAGAGGACCAAATGATTGCTGGTACTATGGGAAACCAGGGCACAAAAAGAAAGATTGTTGGAATCAAAAGAAAAATGAAGGAGATAAATTAGATGGAGACAAGGAGGCAAATGTGGTAAGTAACAAATCCAAAGAGGATGCTTTGCTTCTGTCTTTAGAGAGTGTTGATGATTCATGGGTTTTAGATTCTGGTGCTTCATTTCATGCTACACCTCATAGAGGTTATTTCATTGATTATGTCCAAGGGGATTTTGGGCTTGTTTATTTGGGGGATAATGAACCCTGTCAGATTGTTGGAAAGGGAAAAATTAAGATTAAGTTGTAGAATGGGAATCATTGGCTACTACATGAGGTAAGACATGTTCCAAAACTAAGTAGAAATTTAATTTCAGCAGGGCAACTCGGTGATGAGGGTTGTGTAGTTACTTTTAATGATAAAAATTGGAAGGTTTCAAAAGGTTCCCTTGTAGTAGCAAAAGGTGTGAAAGTAGGCACCTTATTTCTTTGTACAAGTCATATTGTTCCTTCTACTTTGATTGTTTCAGAGAAAAATGAATATTCAGGAACAATTACTGCAGTTGAGCAGGGAGAACAAATAGCTATTGTAGATTCTGATACAACGTTGTGGCATAATAGACTTGGGCACATGAGTGAGAAAGGTATGAAAGTAATTCATTCAAGGAAAGTTTTACCAGGTCTAAAATGTGTGAATTCTGTGAAATTTGTGTGTATGGAAAACAAAAGAGAGTGAGTTTTGTAAAGACAGGGAAGGAAAACAAAAAGGAGAAATTAGAGCTTGTGCATACAGATGTATGGGGACCAGCCCAGGTATCTTCCCTTGGTGGCTCTCATTATTATGTTACATTTATTGATGATGCAACTAGAAAAGTATGGGTTTATTTCCTTAGACAGAAATCTGATGTATTTCAAACTTTTAAGAAATGGAAATGCTTGGTTGAAAATGAGACTGGTAAGAAATTAAAATGTCTCAGATCTGATAATGGTGGTGAGTATTGCAGTCATGAATTTGAAGATTATTGCTCCACTAATGGTATTCGTAGACAAAAAATTGTTCCAAGGACTCCACAGGAAAATGGAGTGGCTGAACGCATGAACATGACTATAATGGAGTGCGCAAGGAGCATGAGGTTGCATGCTGGGTTGCCCTTACACATGTGGGTAGAGGCTATCAATACTATAGTATATTTGACTAATAGAGGTCCCTCTACTCCTTTGGGCTGTGGTATTCTAGAGGAAGCATGGACTGGTAAGAAGGTGAGTTATTCTTTTCTCAAGACCTTCGGTTGTGAAGCTTTTGCTCATATAGACTCTGAAAATAGAACCAAGCTAGAAGCTAAATCAAAGAAATGTGTCTTTGTTGGATATGGAATTAATGAATTTGGTTATAGGCTTTGGGATTTTGAAAATCTTAAAATTATTAGAAGTCAAGATGTCATATTCAATGAGAAAGTGTTGTACAAAGATCTGTTGCAGCAACATGAGAAGAAAGAAGATGATTATGTACTGCTGGATGATACTCCAAAAGCTGATGTTCTAGCCATTCCTCATGATGTGCAACAACTGTAACAACAAATACCACACACACCAGTGAATGTTAGACGGTCAACAAGGAAAATTAGATATCCACAAAGGTTTTCTCCCTCTTTGTATTCTATTTTACTTACTGATGCTGGTGAACCTGAAAGTTATGATGAAGTTGTGCAGGTGGATACTAAGATTCAGTGGGAGTCTGCAATGAAAGATGAAATGGACTCTTTGCTGAAAAATAAGACATGGGATTTGTGCAAGTTGCCTGCAGGTAAAAAGGCTTTACAGAATAAATGGGTTTACAGGTTGAAAGAAGAGGAAGGAGGTAATAAAATATTTAAGGCCAGGTTAGTTGTAAAAGGATTTGCACAGAAAAAGGGAATTGATTTTGATGAGATATTTTCTCCTGTTGTTAAAATGACTTCTATTCATACTGTTTTAAGTCTTGTGGCTATTGAAGATTTGCATTTAGAGTAGATGGATGTTAAAACAACATTTCTTCATGGTGATTTGGATGAAGAAATATATATGGCTCAACCACAGGGTTTTGAGGTCAAAGGTAAGGAGAACTTAGTGTGCAAATTGAAGAAAAGTTTATATGGCTTGAAGCAAACACCTCGGCAATGGTATCTGAAATTTGACAGTTTTATGCATGAGCATGGATATAATAGGTGTCATTCAGATTACTGTGTTTATTTTAAGAGGTTGGATGATGATAGCTACATTATTTTATGTTTATATGTTGATGATATGCTTGTAGCTGGGTCTAACATGGATCATATTAAGGGGCTGAAACACCAATTAGCACATGCATTTGCTATGAAGGATTTGGGGGCAGCAAAACAAATCCTTGGTATGAAGATTTGCAGAGATAGGAAGAACAGAACATTGACGCCATCTCAAGATGATTATGTTGAGAAGGTGTTGCAACGTTTCTCTATGGAGAATGCTAAAGCTGTCAGCACACCTTTACCTGGTCATTTGAAATTGACTAAGGAGATGTGTCCCAAGACACATGAAGAGGAGGATAAGATGTCCAAGGTACCCTATGCTTCAACTATAGGAAGTTTGATGTATGCTATGGTATGCACTAGGCCAGATATTGCACATGCAGTGGGAGTCGTTAGCAGGTATATGAGTCATCCAGGATTTGAGCATTGGAATGCTGTCAAGTGGATTCTCAGATATTTGAGAGGAACATCCAATAAGTGTTTACAATTTGGGGGCTCTACTACTGATTTACAGGGCTATGTTGACTTAGATTTGGCAAGGGATATTGATACCAGGCAGAGTACTACAGGTTATGTCTTTACTGTTGGTGGGGTAGCCGTGAGCTAGGTTTCTAGGTTATAGAAGATTAATTCTTTATCCACTACAGAGGCAGAGTATGTTGCTGCTACAAAGGCACCCAAGGAGATGATATGGCTTCAGTTCTTCTTGGAAGAATTGGGACATCCTCAGAAGGATAATTATTTGTTTACGGATAGTCAAAGTGCCATTCATCTTGCTAAGAATTCAGCTATGCATTCTAAGACAAAACACATACAGTTGCGATACCATTTCATTCGGTCAATTTTGGAGGCTGGACAGTTAAAGCTAGAGAAGATACATACCAATGACAATCTAGCAGATATGTTGACAAAGGTTGTAACAAGGGAGAATCTAAACTCCTCTTCAGCTTCAGTTGGTCTTTTAGACTGAACATGAATAAAAGAACAGTAGATTCTAGGATGGTTTGATCTCATGGGAGCCCCATGTGGTAGTGGTATCGCTACAGGATCAGTCTCCAAGTGGGAGATTGTTGTTTAGTGTGGAGCCTGATCAGTCCACAAGTGGGAGATTGTTAGATTGTGGTGACTGATCAGGAAAGTACTGTATATACTTCATAAATAGTGGGCAATAGCCGACGTGGTAGCCGACATATTATGGCCGACATATGGCCGACATGTATAACCCTCTAGCGATTTAATAATTGTATAAAAGGGCTTAGGGTTGGGTATTTTTCATTATGTTGTGATGCAAAATTGGTTCTTGTGGCAGTATTGAGCTGTAAGAGATTACAGATTGTAATCAAGTTGTAATCACTAGATTGTAATAAGATCGGACTTGCTGTTTGGTGGATGTAGCCCAGGGATTGGGTGAACTACATTAAATCTTGGTGCCTTGTG
Organism: Cupressus sempervirens; assembly: GCA_028749045.1. Classification (NCBI taxonomy): domain Eukaryota; kingdom Viridiplantae; phylum Streptophyta; class Pinopsida; order Cupressales; family Cupressaceae; genus Cupressus; species Cupressus sempervirens. The sequence continues at coordinate 311,704,678 of CM053793.1, forward strand.
TTCATTTCTGTGTGTTCTATTATTTTTTATATTTGCATGTAGTTTTTATTTTTGTTCGTGGTTTATCCTAACATTCTATATGCAAAATACCTTCTATCAATTGTGAATAACTTTCACATGTCTTTAAATTTTTGTGCACACACTTGTCCATGTCATCAAGAAACATTGTAGAACATATACTCAATTTATCCTAACCTCATCTTCAAAACTCAGATTGTATGACCTCATTCTCTATCTATTATTTTGTGAGTCTTCATAGTAAGATGACATCAATAACAAACATATACATGAATGCAACACACAATCATGCTAACTCTCTTTCTCTTGATGCTAGAATACTCCCCCATGGAAATATCATCATCATTCATGCCAACAATATCCCCATTTGGCATTGATGACAACATAGATGGAAAATATCTAAGCTCCAAGAATACCAAATCTAGCTCTATTGTTGCTACTTCTCTGATGTTTTCAAATCCTCTTCATCAATCAAATCTAAAACTTTTAGGGACAAATGTTGCTTGCCTATTGATCTACTTCTCTTATTGATAAATTTCTTCCCCATTGACATCAATATAACTCTCCCTTGTTTGTAGGAGATTCTTTCACTTGCATTCACTCCTTCCCTATGTTTTTCATGTGCTAATTCTCCCCCATTATGTATGCTCATCTTTCAATATTTAGGATATGTTTTTCATGCACTCTCTCCCCAATTGACATCGATGATAAAGGCATTAAATATCTTCAACTAACTCAAGTTCCAAAGCTATCATTCAATACCAGCTACCAAGAGTCCTTCATCACTCTACTCAATCACAAATACTCCCCCATAGAGGAAGCATCAGTATTCAACCCAAATAAATAATAGTGTTATGGTATAACCCTAAAGCGGTTTAATACTTGTATAAAAGGGCTTAGGGTTGGGTATTTTTCATAATGTTGTGATACAAAATTGGTTCTTGCGGTGGTATTGAGCTGTAAGGGATTACGGATTGTAATCAGGTTGTAATCACTGGATTGTAATGAGATCGGACTTGCTGTTTGGTGGATGTAGCCCAGGGATTGGGTGAACCACGTTAAATCTTGGTGCCTTGTGTTCATTTCTATGTGTTCTATTATTTTTTGTTATTGGTTATATTTGCATGTAGTTTTTATTTCTATCAGTGGTTTATCCTAATAGGAACTTCATGCTTTAATTGATGAGCAGGCTTCCTGGATGGTGCGCTGCGTTCCATCCATGATTTTTCTTCTTGCTTCCTCCTTCTTGATTTCATTCTTGTTTTTCCTTCCCACCGGGTTGGTTTTATGACCAAGATTTGCCTTGGCCTTGCTTCTAGTTGAAGCAGGAGAGGCAAGAGAGGGGTCTTGACTATTCTTCTTCTTTCTTCTTCTTACTTCTATCCAGGGTGGCTCTTCTTCTTCTTTACATAAATTGAACAAAGCATCTAGCCTGGCCAGTTGTTCCGATGTTGAAGCAGACTGCCATTCTAAGATTCTATTCACTATAATAGGGGGTTCCTTACTAACCGGGTTTGTGGAGTTTTGAGACATTGGTTCCCCTTCCTTTTGTTCCTCCATAGAGTTCAGGATAGAGGAAAGGTTTGGATCAACCTCCTCAGAACTCTCAAGGATTTGAGACTCCATAATACTTGCCTCTTCGAGATTATCCTTGGTTTCCTTCATTTGGGAAGGGTTGGTTTTGTCCTCAGTTGTCTCTTTCCCTTCTTCCAATGCTTCCACTATAACCTAGAGATCCTGGGGTTCAGTTTGGAGATTAGGAACAGAATCATTAGCTTTTCCTTCAGCCTCTCCATTTTTCTTGACTTGCATTTCTTTCTTCTTCCAAATATTTTTGGGAACATGAGAAGCTTTCTTCCCACCTTGAGGGCAGGCCTTTCCCCCCATTCCCTTTCCCTTGAATAGTGGGCAGAATCCAGCCTTCTTGTCTACCTTCTTACAATGGAAGCATGCAAAAGGCACACTTTCATAGTCAATCTATTGGATTGTGCTTCCCAATCAAGATTGAAATTCTATAACTTGAGGCATATCCTGTCCTTTGATCACTCCTACACATATCCTTGCATAGGTAAGTCTCTTCTTAGTTGCCGTTACAGGATCAATGGAAAGAAGCTCTCCAAAAGACCTGGCAAAGCCATCAAAGATGTCCTTATGCAAATATTCCATGGGCAATTTTGGGAGTCTAATCCAAACTGGAGCCTGGGATAGGAAATCGTTATTCAAGTCCAGATTGGAAGACCATTTCTGCAAGATTAAAGTAGATCTCCCTAGAGACCAGTTCCCTGCGCACAGGATTCTAGAAAAGTCTTCTGAGCAAGAAAATTCAAAAGTCATGAAACCTTTAGCCATTGCTGTCACCTCTACATGCCCCTTTAAATCCCATTTGTTTCTAGTAAAAACCCTCACAACATCAATGTTGGGCCTTGGCCCTATATATTTTCCTACTAGAGTATTTGCCATACTGAGGATATTATGGTCTATAATTTCCCGAGGAACTTCCAGAGAAAAGATACCCTTCTCCTTGTCTGATTTATTAATGAATTTCAGAAGGAATGATGACTTACCTGATGGTTTGACTCCAAATAGGTTCGACCAACGCCCCCAGGCCCCAGGTAGCCCACCACCTGAGTGAAGGGGAGGAATCTTCTCACCTAGGTGAGGCAGCAACTTCTGTGGGTCCCCATCCTCTGAGGCGTCTACATCATTCACCTTTGATCCTTGCCCTGCAGCTGCAGATTGCCCCCCAACGCCCATGTTCTCCTGATTTCCACCTAACTGCTGATTCAAAATCCCATTCTCGCCTAGCTGTTGATTCAAAATCCCATTCTTGCTCGCTCCGCACACTCCACTCCCCATTAAGGTTTTTATATGTTACTCTTTCACTGCTAAAACAATTTTACAAGGACGAAGGAAATATTAGTGGCTTCTATTGTTGTCTAGAGGTCAAACCGTAATATATCCTAGCACTTTTGAACAAAGAGATCTTGGAAGTCATTTAGGCTATGTGATTTATCTGGATTAAGGATGAACAAATATTTTTTGATTTCCTCTAGATCATTAAGGGTTTATTTAATGATTTATTTTCCTTAACTGTGATTAATTTTGGGATAACGTTGTCCATTTTTTTTTTTTCTTTTAAGTTAGAGCTATCAAAGTTGTTTAGAATATTGTTGAAAATATTAACTAATACCTCAACTATTTTAGTTAGATCTTCCAAGTTTCCTTCATTTATTTTTGTAACTATATTAATATTAATATTATCAATTATGATATTATGGAATTTTTTTTTATTGTGACCCCCCTTAGAAAGCCAAGTCTCTTGAGATTTTTTCTTTCCAAAAAATTCTTCTTTTACTAATAAGTTTTCCTATTTTGCTAGTAATTCTTTTTCTTTGATATATTTTTTATTGTCCAATCTTTTTTTATTATTTCTTCATTGATTTTTTTAATTCTTCTTCATTATCTAATTTCTCTTTGAATATATAATTAAAATGGTCTTTGTTCCATTTTAGAATATTTTCTTTAAAATGTTTTAATTTGAAGACAAACCAGTACATTTTGGACCCCTAAAAGGTATTTTCTTGCCACCACTATTTAATATTTTTCATGAAGTTGTCATCCAAAGACCACATCTTTTCACATTTTAATGGATTTCTTGATGGACTTCAAGCTTCTTCAAATTCTATTATGATTGGAGGGTGTTTTGAACCAACATTTGGTATAATATGGGAGTGAATTGCTAAGTTCGTAGTGATTAGACCCACTTTGAATATGAATCTATTTAGCCTCTCTGCAATGTGACAAAACCTAGTCTTCTATTATTCCAAGTATATATTCCATTGTTTGGAGGGATATCCTTTAGGCCAATCCTTTCAAACTATTCTCTAAAGTTAGTTATGACCTGTGTTATAGTTTGAGATCCACCATGTTTTTGTTTGAGTTTTAGTCTAATTGCATTGAAATATCCTCTGATACAAAAGTTATCTAGTGCGATTAATTCCCATGAATTTTTTGATTTCATTCCAAATCTCTTTTTTTTTTTTTTTTTTTTTTATAGGCTCGTATATATTAATTAGACTCAATTGGCTGTTGCTTCTAAAGCTTTTGACTCCCCCATCCAATTATTGTTTGAGACTGGTTTAGTGAAGTCTATCTTTTGAGGGTTCTATATAATTACAATGCCTCTTGTTGCTCTATTAGATACTATTAATTCTGATTTATAGTTACCTAATTTCTTACCTATTTTGGCTCCTTCTTCTTTATTTAATTGGGTCACTTGAATTAAGATGATCGTAGAGTCAAATAGGGATAAGTTACACTTTAATAAGTACTTCTTTTTAGGGGCATTTGAACCCCTATCATTCCATGTTGTTATCCTCGTTTCTTTGTGGGAAGGAGCTTCCTCTTCCCTACATTTAGAATATTACTAATCTTTTTTTGATTCTCTACCTTTGCTCTAGAAGTTCTCAATTTAGCAAGAGTCTTTCTTCCTCCCTACTTCTTTCTCTTTTCATATCTTGAAGCTTCTAATCGATCTTGGTTGATGGAAATGCCTAATTTGTCAATGTGTTCATAAGCATTGTTGTAACGCCTTGCCAGGGAACCCAAAGAAATTAACCTAAAGTTTCACCAAGTTTGTCAAACTTTTTTTTTGAAAGATAATATAATAAACAACAACAGTTATAGAATAATGGTCCAAGCAATAACAACAAGAGATAAAATCATAGCATAAGCATTAACTCATTTACATAACACCCATCATAAATAGATTACAATTCTTAAGGGTCCCATGATGTTGGATCACATTTAAGTTTAATTAATACTAAAACCATTATATAACACAACCATATTAAAGAATAACTATAAGTACAAATTCTATTTAATTTTATACAATTATACCAAATGCCACTTGGAAATAAACAAAATGCACGATCATCTACTATATAGATCACAAGGTATGAGAGGTAGAAATAATATACGTCATGAAATAGATTACATCATCTCATAAGATCTATGAAAATAAAATCAAATACAATAGAGTACAACCATTCATCATAGAAATACAAGATCGAATAGAAAGGAACATTTGTACAAACATATTGTTGTGGTTTCACAATGCACACCCCCTTTTGCCTAGAAATGTGGACCCCCTACTTTATTTTTTGGCTTTTTGGATCCCTAGTTTGGGTTTGAGTCTTTTTAGGGTTTTCTCTAGTGACTTTGGTTAGATCTGGGTCTCGGTTCAAAAACCTAGATTCTAGAAATCATTATTTGAGGGGATAAGTTAGTTTTTGCAATGAAAATGACACTCCTACTGCACCTTCCTAGGTGCACTAGTGTGCCAAATATTTGAAGAAGGCACTTCCTCTTTAAAGTGCACACTAGCACACTACAAGGAGGTGTGCTGGGTCCTACGTCTATAAAACTCAGGGACCCCCCACCCCTTTTCACTTGTCTTTTTCTCCTCCAAGCTGAGTGACCCACAAAAATGCATATCAACAGGTGGAATGATGCGCCTCTTCTTCCTACATACACACAATTACAAACATGTTAAACATTAAAAGGTGTACAATTATCCACCTAGATAGGTGGACAATTGTGCATCATTTGTTGAGATAATGGGTGTTGCACACATTGCATAATATTGTTATAGTTTATTTTATTTTATTATGTAATGTTGTGCCTAGATGGACGTGCAACATGTAAAGATTCCCTTGGAATATTCTTGATGAGTTGTATTGTAACATTGTGATAATATTTTATATAATTATTTAATATTGGGAAAAATAATTAAATGCCCAATATTAAATGGGGGGCCAGTGGGTTAGGTAGCACATGGTTTTAGCACATGGTTTATGTAATACCACTTAGTGGTTTTGTGGGACTTGTTACTATATAAGCAGCCACAAAGGTAGTTGTTGTGAGTAAGAGAGAGTGACAAGGAGAAGACAAAAGGCAAGAGTCGAGTGGGACAAGGCTTGACAGGTTAGCCAAGGGAGCATTTGTGAAGGTTGAAAGCATGGCATGGGATGTGGGGATTCATGCTTGTTCACATAGTTTGCTCAGTTGTGGCTATGGCCATGAAGGTTTCCATGGTTGTATGGCAATGGTATTTTTTCTGAATAATACATGGTGATGGATGCTTTTGGAGGCTAGGTTTTTCCCTCAATGAGGGTTTCCCAGGGTATATCTTGTGTCACAATTTTGTGGGTATGTTGTCTATTCTCTTGCATGTGGATTTTAATTTTGTGTTTATTTTAGATCTATTATGGGTTATGTGGAAACGGTTATATTCTTTTTTGCCAAGTATACTTACAAGTGGTATCAGAGCTATGGTTTTATTATTTGTAACCCTAGATTGAATCTATGGGAATGCATGAGAGGATAAAAGAAAGGGCAAGATATATGAGTTTTTATTGCAGATCTCAGGGATTTGGGTTTGCTGTTATGATGGGATGTTAAAAGATTTGGGCATGTGAAATTGTTGGACAAAAAGATTTTTTTAGATGTTTCATTTAAAACGAGGGTTTTGGGGGGTAGCTTGCATAAATGACCTCCTAGGTAAAAAAAGACCTCACCATTGGATCCGGGTCGACATTTCCATAAATTTAGATATATAATATGCCCTAGTTTGGCCATGTTCAGAGGAAATGAAAGAGTTTTTTGGTTTCAGCCCATGATGGCTGTCAAATTTAATCCCGTCGAAATTTTCGTCACTGAAAAAAATTAAAAATGAAAAATCGTACTGAAAATGGTAAAAAGACTGTCTTAGTGAAATGACCATAACTTTCTCTCAGAATATTAGATTTCAGAGTTCTTATAGGCGTTGGAAAGCTGATTCAGAGCACTACAAGATGGTGTAAGTTTGGTTCTATAATTTTGAAATTTTGTTAGGTTTTGAGAGCCCTAAAGTCAGATGTTGTTTATTTTGAGCACAAATTGAACCATAACTTGAGCATACAGAGTCAGATTTTGGACTTCGAGTAGTCAACGAAAAGCTCTTGGAGAGCTCTACAAATTGGTTCAGATTTGGTGCATGTTTGGCATGATTTATTTGGTGCTATATTGATCTGAATAGTTTATTAATATATTTTGACTATGGTAACATTGTGAGTTTATGGCATTGGAGATTTAAGATTTGATGTCATTGTATACTTAGTTCATATTTTAGATTGGTCTCATGATGATATGGTTATTAGTGTTTGGTTTGGATATGCATGATGACTTGTTGGGTCTACAAGTTGTGCAGTGTTGTAAGCGATCTATACTTACAGGTTGCATTTATAGCTTGGTTATGGGTTGTCTTTGCCCATTGATCTTTCATTATTGATGCATATTCAGATTGGTGGCTTGGATTTGGGTTGTCTATGCCCTAAGTCACATGATTTACTGATTTCTTCATGTAGAAGGGATGAGAAGTTGTTACCAGGTACAGTCATGGTGGAGGATTGTGGTTGACTATGCTGACAGGTTGGACACTTTGAGAACTAGATGCTCGATTCATGGATGTGATCATGGTGCCATAGATTTTGGCATGACATGATTGGTTATACAGGTACATCCTTGATGTTCATTAGCTTGGATTTCTGATATAGTTATGGTGGTATATCTTCTTGGTTGAGGATCATGGTTATTTGGTTTCTTTTAAGGAGCTCATGATGTGCACTTTGAGTTCTTTGATGGTTTGATGCCTTGGATGATTCTCATAGTTAGAGGATGGGTTTTTTTCATCATGATGTCATGGATAGCTTGGATACACGGTTTAGTGGGAGCTTGTGACAGTGATGAGGTGACAGTGCAGGATTAGTTTCTGGTTTGATTTGGATCTTCATATAGGAGATAGATTTTATGATGCCATAGGTGACTTGGTACCACAGTTGAGTGAGATTTGTTGGCATTGATATATTTATTGAGTGTTTGCAGATGTTGGAGGTTTGTCTTAGATCTAGTTGTTGCAAAAGTGTCTTTGACATTTGCATGGTGCACTTGTTATCTTCATGGTGTTTGAAGATGTTTAGATCTTGAGGACTCATGGATTTCTTGGTTATCTTCATGGTGTGTGGAGATGGTTCTTCCTAGTATGTGGAGATGTTTTTCTTCATGGTGTATGGAGATGGTTGCATCTTGAGGACTCATAGGGTTCTTGGTAAAGGTGTGGTTTATGCTTTTATTTGGCATGTTATCCTTGGTATGAGGATGGTTTCATTATTATGTCATGGTATACTCTTGATACGCGTTTAGAGTTGTGACATGTTATGGTGTGTTCATATGGAGTATGTTATCTCTTTAGTTGAGATGGTAAGATCATGTTGTCATGTTTATGTTCCTGAGGCCATGGTTGGAAATTTGACATTGATCTTGGTTTAGTTTCTTGGTATTGAGTACACTGATCATAAGCTGGATACTTCATGATATTGTTATGTTGCATTTGGAGTTGGCATGTATTGATTGGTTACAGGTGCTCATGGATACTTAGAGACGGTGGTGACGCTGATTTCTCTTGGATTAGAGAAGTATTTGTTGGGACGGTTGATGGTTTCAGCAGGAAGTCCGAGGGGCAGTCACCTGATATGGACTTGAGAGGAGATTGTTCTTAGATGAGTCTTGGTTGGAGACTTGGGTATCTTGATGAGCATTCTCATTCCCCACTCTTGGTCTACTCGGCGGTTTGCTACTTGAGAGGTATAGCCCATTGTTTCTCTCAGTTGCATTATATTTATGCTTGTCTTTCATGGATATGGATCTTGAGCTATGGTACATGAGTTAGTTATGGAGGGTTCATTTGAGAGATGGTTTAGCATTGGTTATCTCCATGTGCATATGTTGTTATGTTGGTTAAATTTGGGAGATGGTTTTATATTGGGCATATTCCTTGGATTAGGAATGGTTATTCCTTGGTTTAGGAATGGTTTTATTGAGTTTGATCTTCTTGTGAGAGGCTTACATCCATGATGAGTTATATGTTATGGTTTGGGTGTTGTTGAGGCTTCTTGTTGGGGTTTAATGGAGGAGATCATACTTGCACAGTTTACATCTAGAGGTGTGTGTAGAAGGACATGATACAGGTTATGATTTGCATGGTTTCTCTAGTCTTGGTTATCTTCCTGGATGTTCAGTTTTGACTACATTGGATTTAAGATTGGTTAGAGATTGTGATCACTGGTTTGTGTTCATGTATGTCATGTGAGAGATGACATGGTTATTCATTTATCTCTTTCCTCTGTTGGTTGTGGAGAATTTGGGAGACTATTGGAGACTTTTTATGAGAGTTGTTCTTGCAGGATATCAGTTTATGTATTGTGGATGTCCTTGATACTACATGGATTCACTTATTTGAGATGTGTTGAGTGGATTGGTTATAGATTTGACATTATCTTTTGCAGTGGGAGCTTCTTGGTATATATGTGGTAGGTATTGCTCTTGAGGCTTGTGATTGCAGGTTGTAGATTGGATATGTCAATGATATGAGATTCACTTGCTATACCTTTGAGGTATGGATAGTTGGATGGGTTTGGCACTTGCTGTGGGTGCTATTTCAGCTATGGATATTTTGACAACTAGGGATACATGTGATTACCTTTGGATCAGGTTTTTTGTGCTTGAAATTTTAGTTGGTATAGGATTTTATGATCTTCTAATGCGACAGGTTGGGTGGTTTTCTCTTTGGATGGCTTCTATGTATGTCCAGTGGGAGTGGCATAATAGGAGGTGAGATCATTCATGTTTGAGATGCTGGATACTTTGATTTTTTTTGCGGGTACCAGGATGGAGTACTTGGCATTTTTGATCCATGATGGTGGATGTGCTGGGAGGGATTGTTCCCTTGTTCATTTATGTGGCTACGGATTGACCCTATGCAATGTATACAACAAGTGGGAGATTGTTGAGATAATGGGTGTTGCACACATTGCATAATATTGTTATAGTTTATTTTATTTTATTATGTAATGTTGTGCCTAGATGGACGTGCAACATGTAAAGATTCCCTTGGAATATTCTTGATGAGTTGTATTATAACATTGTGATAATATTTTATATAATTATTTAATATTGGGGAAAAGAATTAAATGCCCAATATTAAATGGGGGGTCAGTGGGTTAGGTAGCACATGGTTTATGTAATACCACTTAGTGGTTTTGTGGGACTTGCTACTATATAAGCAGCCACAAGGGTAGTTGTTGTGAGTAAGAGAGAGTGACAAGGAGAAGACAAAAGGCAAGAGTCAAGCGGGACAAGGCTTGACAGGTTAGCCAAGGGAGCATTTGTGAAGGTTGAAAGCATAGCATGGGATGTGTGGATTCATGCTTGTTCACATAGTTTGCTCAGTTGTGGCTATGGCCATGAAGGCTTCCATGGTTGTATGACAATGGTATTTTTGCTGAATAATACATGGTGATGGATGCTTTTGGAGGCTGGGTTTTTCCCTCAATGAGGGTTTTCCAGGGTATATCTTGTGTCACAATTTTGTGGGTATGTTGTCTATTCTCTTGCATGTGGATTTTAATTCTGTGTTTATTTTAGATCTATTATGGGTTATGTGGAAACGGTTATATTCTTTTTTGCCAAGTTTCCTTACATCATTTTCTTTGCAAAACTCAAAAGCATTTAAAAAACTTTAAAAAACTTAAACATAAAAAACCTATTAAAGGTGCACTACTGCACACCTTTAATAAGAACATCTGTCACAAAGGCAAAGGGTGCACATTTAGCACACCCCATGCGATGTGCTAAATGTGCACCCTTTGTGCATCTAGTATCAGTACAATCTTCAGAGTTGATTATGAAACTTGCTGAGAACTATGTTTTTGAAGAAAGGGTTGTGAAGAGTATATCTTGAGAGATCGTTCTAGATCTCTGACCTAAGAACATAAAGAAGCTGTTCCATCTTCCAAGGGTAGACTAGTTTAGTAGATTAACCTATCACCAAGCAAAAAGATGGTACAAGGAACATGTAGAGGAAGCATCCAAAATCATCTAGTCCTCATACCTCATTGAGAAGACTCCTCTAGGGTGTAGAGTAGGATAAGTGGACATGACAAGAGGCTACATGAAAGAAGATATTGGGTATTCTATAATACTCTTGAGTAGAGTCATGGGGTTTCTAGCCTCAGGACACTTGAATATATGGATGGTGCATTTTTTTAAGACCATCAAGATGATGAAGATGCTAATAGATTGGGCCTCCAGTCTTAGTGAGAACTTGGATGAGTAGCTAGTGACAGTTAAGAATAATTGTAAGTTCTACATGACATCATATTTGGTATACTTGTTAGCTACAAGGGCGATAGATTATCTAGGACTCTTCAAGAAGGTAAGCATGCAAGATGCAAATGCATGGCCTTATATAGTATATCCTCAGTTGGTAAAGAAAATTTTCCAGAACACAGTAAGGAATATAGGATAGTAAGTGATGCATTTATATTTGCAATTATTTGGTTCATTGAAGGGGATAACATGAAGAGAATGTCAAAGAAGGCAACAACAAAGGTTTTAGAAGTCAGAGCTTAATACATCCAGTATTAAACATTCACCTATTTAAGGGTAGTGGATGCCACTCTCAATCACAAGAAGCTCCCTAGATATCCAAGTGATAGACTTATATTGCTAGAGATCACTCAACAACTCTTGTCTGCTTACAACAGAGTAAGAGAGCAACATAAAATAGCATGGGTGTGGCCCATTACTATAGGACCATTTAGTGTGGTTTGGAGACAAGATATTCCATTTTTTGAGCTTGAATGGGATCAGTATCCCTTGGAAGAACATAACTCTCCTCACTCTTATTTTGATAACATTGGGAGAGTGCAATATCTGGTTGGTAAGACATTTCAATATGAAGATGCAATCGAGGATCACTAGATGAACACAATAGATTACTACAATATCCATATAAGGGATTATTGTAGGATGAATCTCTATCTAGAAGTTAGTGCTTTAAAGATAAATGTTCCTTTAAAGATAGTGCAACATGATATAGAGGATGTTCTTGATCCATTTTTCAATAGGGGCAAGATTGATGATTGACCTACTATGAATGTTAAGATTAATAAGGAAGAAAACTTAGACATTAATCACAGGGCTAGGCATGTCATCAAATTGAAAAAGAATTGGATCAAAAGACCTTTCAAATTGGATCCAATTCCTCAAGTGGTAGTTTTCCATGCTACAACTTGCCCAACAAGAGGCTGAGGAGCTAAGGTAAAATGCCTACTTTTATAGCTCAATCCCTGGTAAGGCTGAAAATCATGCACCAACTTGATAGAGAAGTTGGATATTATAGGGCTTAGAAAGGTAAAGGCAAGAGGAAGATAAATTATCCTCAACAAGTTGAGTTAGAAGAGGAAGAAACTCAAGCACCTCCATAGTTAGGGGTAGAAAGTGTACAAGGGTTAGAGAATGTGGAAGCTACACCAGCCTAGGATAATCATCAAGTGTCACCAATTGAACAAGGGTAGGGAGGAGCTAAAAAAAAAGTACAAGAAGTGTCTCTCCCTCCTCAACAAGAGGTAAAAGCCTCCCCATCCACTCCTAAGAGAAGAAAGATCAAGACTCCAGTCAATAGGAGACAAAAGGTGATTAGGAGAGTTATTCCTTTCCCATTAGTCCCAAAAGTTATCCTAGAAGGAGAAGAAGAAGAGGATGAAGAAGATAACCTTCCTTTGAAATGGAGGACTCATCTCACCAGAGCCACAGAGTTGTAATGGAGAAGAGGCTCCACAATTATGCCACCATCCATTCTTGAGCAAACTATTAAGTCTACTACATCAGAAGATGAGCTACAACAATGGATTGATGAGCAGGAGGGAAAATACACTGATGTCTTGCAAATGTTGAATTTTGATTTCATGCCAGTCAACATTGAATTAGCGGGAGACAAAATAAGGGATACTCCAACTAATCCACCATAATAGGAGGATTGGAATCAGTTGCCACATGAGCCACAAGGGCTTGAAGTAGCTCCACCATCACCCATTCAAGTTACATTTTGCATAGATAAAGGGTCAGCTACTCCTCTTCCTCCAAACAATGAAGAAGAACTAGTTCAAATAGAATAAGAGGAAGAGCCACAAAAATTATCCTCCAATGAAGTGTTAGAAGAAGGAAAAATAAGTGAGCAACCTCAGCAAACTTTCCAAGACACAAAGGTGAGAACTATGGACCCCACATTTATAGAGACTCCTAGTGTGGATCTCTCACAAAAGAATACTCCAAAGAGGAGTGATAAGTGGAAGAGGATATCAGAGAAAACTCCTTCATCTTAAAAAGGAAAATATCTGATGGAGCATATCTCAATATGGATAAGAAACAAAAGGTGACACTCCACTGAGGAGGAGGATATAAGAGAAATGATTGAAGTGCTCAGAAAACTTGAGTCACTACCAAAAGATGCATGGGCATTAGCCTTCATCATGAGTGATCAAAACCAAGATTTATTTGCTCACGTTTCTATCCCTCCTCCACATACAAATGTTGAAGAATTAAATTTGAAGGATTATCAAATCAGGGAGGTTATGCTTGGGAAACCCACGTTGGACACTGCTAAGTTGATGGTGACAATTGGGATTAAAGAAATGTTTAAACACTTAGAACATGATGATACAAAATTGATAACACTTTGCAAATAGAATGAGATCCTAAAAGGATGTCTGAACAAAGTTGTTGGTCCTTTGGATCCTAAAAATCCTGAGGAAACTTTGAATGTAGCACTGGAGAAAAGACATAGAGAGACAATGCAACTTGATCCTTTTTTGAAAGCTTGTCAACAATGGTGAGAAAGTTTTGAAGAGAAAGGTGTATGGATTATACAGGGAAATCTTAAGCTACTACACCATATGTAGGATAATGTGAAAAAGTTAGTGGCCATTTTGAATCAAGATTTTGGTTTGATGGACAAAGTACATACTTGGGGCAAGGACTTGCAAGCATTACAGTCGATTAAAGGACAATGATATGAGATGTTAATGGAGGTATATATAGCAGAAGAGTTAGATAAAATTAATGATTAGATAGAGAAGATTGTGGAAGGCAATAAAATAATGGAGACATTACATGTGGAGATTCATAAGCTCAAGGGCCAAGCCCAAGAGAAAATTTTGGAGGCAGATAAACATTATAGTGATGCGTGTTTAGATATTTTTAAAGATGATGCAAGGGATAAATTGATATTTGTAGAAGCAATTGTTGAATAGTTCCATAAATTTTTTGAAGAAGCTTCTAGTGATGATGATATTAGACAAGCATTCAGAATGGAAGAATTGTTATTAGATTTAGATGTTAAATTGGGAGATTTTGTGGAGACTCCCATTGAGGTGGGAAACTACAAGCAAAAAGTGAAGGACAAGTATGAAGCCTTAGATTTTCTAGGTGTAGCTCAAGTCACTAAGATTATTGAGAAATTCAAGGGCAAAATACCTAGACATAGCTCTTGTATAAAGGGGAACAAAACCCAAAAGCCAAAATTTCAATTTTGACACTTGATGAAATTTTCATTTTTGAAACTGCTTCTGAGGTGCACAGGTGAGCTAGTGCACAAGAGTGCTAATTTCGAGGTGTGCTTTTTAGAAGTGTGCCAAATTTTTTTGAAGAAGTTAGAGGTGCATTGATAGTTATCTGCTAGTTCTAAATATAGAGCTTTCCATGCATCAGAAACATATTTTGATGAAAGTTTAACTCCTATAGACACTTAGTGAACATGGACTTCTATTTTTGGCACTTCCAGAGACTCCTACATCATCTAAAGGATTTTTTCTTCTTATTTTCTCATGTTTTCTTTGTTTTAAGACATATAAAGACTCATGCATCCATTTAATGATATAAATATGGATGGAGTCCTACTAAGCACTAGCTAGATAGTTAGTTTGTACATAAATAGATTTGTTTTATTAGTTTAGAAGCATATGTTTGCATAAAGATATCTCTCACTCTCAACAAAAATTGAGAAGAATATTTCTTATAAATTTAGGAATGTAATATGTATTCTAGGCTACCATTATTTTGATGCAATAATATATGCTATTGGTGCTCGCATTTGGAGTGTAGTGATTCTTGCATAAGTGTGTTATATTTTGTGGATGTATGTTCATGGAATGTAATTGAGCCAATAGTTTTATTGCATTATTATGTTGTGCAATCTTTTAATTTTGGTGTTTGCTATGGTTTACAAATTTTTTTGATATACTTAGTTCAAGAAGAGATCACCATATTGTTCCTACATAGCTTTTTGTCTCACATAAGCGCGCTTTCTGTGGTCTTGTGATTTGATGAAAACTAAAACATCTTATAGTTATTGAATTTCCATCAATAATTGCATCAGTGAAATTAAGGAAGTGTTGCTCCTATTTTCATTTGTTACCCACCAATCCTTTTGAAGTCTTAACTTGCAGATGTGTTGTTTTTGTAGCTTATGTCCATTAGAATTTCTTTTCAAGTCGTTTGCTTAAACTTCTTGTTACCCTATCTTTATTATTTGGTTTACTAACTCTTGGTTAAATTATTAATTCATATTGTTGCATTGTTAGATTGCACTCATCATAAAAATAGAAAAATAGAAAAAATTATTTCTTTTTGTGTGTTTTATTCTTTTGACATAGCAAGCGGATTTTACATCTTATCCGAATTGTTTAAGAACCAGCAAAGGCCTCCTCGTGAAGACTCACATTTATCTTCAACTGAGCAGATTCTAGTAGATTGCAAGATCACCTAGAACCTTAGAGTTGATCCTAGATTAACTTTTCAAAAGAGGAGTTCGAAAGGATTCTTGGTGTTAAGCATCATGCAAAATGACAGCTCAACACATATCCAACAATGGCATCCAACAATCGAATCTCAATGGTATAAGAAAATGCACTATCACCCAATCTCGTGGAACCTAAATGGCCCACTCCCACCATGATGAAGAAATAAACTCAAGTCCCAAACATGATAACAAACTCAAAAATCAAAACCAATAGCTAGGTTCAAGGAATCACTTGAAAAAAAACTATCTCAAGGGTACTAGTCAAGAGACAAGTATCAACTAAACCTAGAGGCAACATAGAAACATAGGAAATCTATTATGCAAGTGGGCAAGTTTTATTACATGAGCCAACTCTAAGATTATACGGTCTAGTCTTTTAATACTCTAGACCCCCTAGTGACTCTATGTGGCATCAATATCCTTTTGTATAGACAAGGCATACTAACAAGTCAACTCTAAGGTTACTCTGGTAGTCTTTTAATACTCCAGACCCCCTAGTGACTTTTTGTGGTACCAATATCTTATTAATTTATTTTAAACCTATTTAATAAAATGTTATCACTTATTAAAATAATCTACAATTGGTTACCTTTCAGCATCTTTAGGGCCTCAACCTCCATTGCAAGCCACTTTCCAACATGACATACATATAACCTACCCTAAGCTCAACAAAAGAAAAAGATCCTAAATGATTATAACCCACACATCAGTTCTTAAACAAGCAACTAGAAAATACTGAAATATTACTGATCATAATCATAGATTCTACCAATATGATCATCCTAACTAGACTGATCCAAAATCAAGTACACATAAACCAAATCCATGTCATAACATCACATCATGCCAAAAAAAAATCGTTTAATCACCTCAGTCCTATACAAGCAACTAAGAAGAAATCAAGGATAATTGATTGAAGTCTCAAAGGTTATACCAAAAACACACATCATCCACCTTAGTTCTACAAAAGAACTAGAAAGCACATTAAAATATTTGATCAAACTCATCATAGCACACACATGACACATCACCATGGTTGGATATAAAAGATCATAATCAAAACATCATCATGACATCACAGAAAAAAAACTCCCAAGCCTCTCATAAACATCCTAACTGGTCAAAGCTAAGTCAACCCTGAAACCCAACATTAGTAAATCACACATCGCATAGAGTACATAGAAATGTAATCTACATAATTCCTTAGGTTTTGGAAAAACACACAAGTTTAATTTTCACATATAGGTTTTCAAGTTTTCACATTCATTTCCAAATATTATAGTTCATAATGTTTTTGATCTCAATCAGGGTTTCATGTTTTCATTTTCTTAAAGTATTATAGTTACCAAGGTTTTCAAATAATAAAATTTCCCTAGTATTACAAACCATTTCATATATCTAAACCATATAAACACATCCATGATTATAAAAGAAAACATTAATTCTCCTAATTAATATTTTTTGATTTTCAATTTACTTTAAACTTATATTTAAATAATAAAGTAATAAATCAAATTTTTAAAATTTAAAATTTAAAATTTCAATAATATTTATTAAAATTAATAATAATAATAATTATCAATTGTTACCAAAATAATTTTATATTTATTAAACTTTGGAAAAAACTTTCCTAAATAAAAACCTACTAAAAATGGAAACTCTTCCAAAATTGAAACTTGCTATAAATAGAAACTTCCCAAAAATAAAAAAACTTGCTAAAAATAGAAATGTTCCAAAAATAGAAACCTACTAAAAATGGAAACTTTTCAAAAATGAAAACCTGCTAAAAATTGAAACTTTCTAAAAATTGAAACTTAATAAAAATGGAAACTTTCTAAAAATGATAACTTTTCAAAAATAGAAACTTTCTTGAAACCTGCTAAAAATGAAAACTTACTAAATATATAAACTTACTAAAAAATGGAAACTTTCTTGAAATGGAAACATGCTAAAAACAAGAATTTACTAAAAATGAAAAATTTTTCGAAATGAAAACTTACTAAAAATGAAAACTTTCTCAAAATGGAAACAAGATAAAAATGAAAACTTACTTAAAATGGAAAGTTTTTTGAAGTGAAAACCTACTAAAAATAAAAACTTACTAAAAACATAAACTTACTAAAAATTGAAACTTACCAAGCCCTATCCAAAACACAATTTTCCAAATCGATTCAATCTAAGAAACACTAGATTAATCAAATGAGGGTTTCAAATTCAAATCAATTTACATATAGATGATCTCAAAATGAAGAACAATAATGTCACGAAAAAGGGTTTCAAATTCTATTCAATTTTGAAAATAGATTAGCAAACACGAAGAAGACAAAGAAATCAAGAACGAGCAACTACTGCACAAACCCACAAGATCCTTCCTGAATCTAATGCTAATCAATCGACTGCACAAAAATTACAAGCAATTTCTTTCCTTTTGAAAAACCCCTTTTTGGAAACTGGCTCCTCCAAACCTCTGTTATTGCAAAAATGAGCTCTAGATCTCTAATAAAGAGTTCTCCACTAAATTTAGGGTTCTAATTGTGCAATCACATGAGGGAACTCGCTGATCAATTTTTTATAATATTGATTATCTTTTACATTTTCATGCACACTTTTTGTTATTTAAAATATCTTTATTAAATTAATTCTCTCTCTCTCTCTCTCTCTCTCTCTCTCTCTCTCTCATTAATTTATTATATTTTAATTTCATGCATAAGCTTTATGTAATTTAATTAAAATAACTTTATTAAAATTATGTTTTCTCTCTCTTATTAAATTGTGAGACATTTTTAATATAATATTTATTAATTTAATTAATAATATTATTTAGATTCTATTATTAAAATAAAACTCCTAAATAATAATAATTAAATTAAATAAAGATAATTACACCAAAATCAGAACTTTAATAAAACCTTTAAATTTAATTCTTTTATTTAATTCATTTCTCAGTTAATTAAATATAATTAAATATTGAATTTCTTTTATAAAATTTCTATTAAATTAAATCATTAAATTATCATTTAATTTGATTTAATTATAATATAAAATCATCATAGACCCACAAAACCAAATATGAAAATTGATCATAAAGTATAGAATACCAAAACAAAATCTAGGTTCAAAATCATGAATTCAGGTCATTTGATGAATTTGAAAGGGCAAAACCAACTTAGATACTTGTCCTATTTTCTAGGACAATTGGCTTAGGTTAGGATTTGGACTCAAGAATTATCTCCCCACTTATACCATTGAAATACTGTGACAGGGTATGCTCATTCTGGCAAATTCAGGAAAGTCAATGCCTAGTACCTTCAATCTACATAAAATCCATGCATGTACAAACACAAATATTCTAAACTAAATAGGCAATGATAGGAAGTGGTACATTGTGTAGATCCCGACTAGCAGGTGACTATGACTCCCTTCTTTAACCACATCAGAAATGTCATACATAAAGCAAAATATACATGTACACCATACAAATGTAAGTATGGAGTAAGTAACCATATAACTACATATAAATCATTCCTCTAACTAACATCATGAAATAACTGAAATCACTATATGAGCATACATGTAACATAATCAAAATAATTCTGAACACATGAAATAACTAACTCATCACATAAATCAACTGAGTATGAAATGACATTTAATCAAATCTAGTAACCAAGTATCGATAATCATAAAACATAATAAAAAAACTAGCCTAACAAAATCTGACAATACAACAAAATAGTCAAGTAGCAGTAGGCATTACAATTGTTAACATTGGTAGCTACATATCATCCTCTATAGCTTCTTCATCTTCTCTCAATTCTTTTGATGTCTGGTCTCCTATATGTATCTCTTCATTCTCTATTTCCCTTTCTTTTTCAATTTGAGATTCAATTTTGTTTACCTTTTGATTCTCATTTTTTGGTTCTAAAACATCTAATACCCCAAACTTCTCCCATAATTGTCTTTCCTGTAGTTCATTCTCTTTGATTCTTTATTTTTCCTTGCTTCTTTCTATGTTTGTTGGACTTGTTGCCATAAGTATTGTCATAAAGATCTCTACCTTGATTAGTAAGAGTTTTCCCTTACTACTATCCAAGTTTCCATTATGATTGGTATTTTGAGCTCCATCAATCTCCTTTAATGGATCCTTCCATTCTGAGGGGATTTTCCAAAACTTATGGGATTTCCTTTTAACCTCTTTAGATATTTTTATAATACTGGTGTTTCCTCATTGTTCTAACAATACAAGAGGGATTGTAGAGGGCTAAAATTGAGTCACTTCCTATTGGGCCAATTCTATCTTTTCCTTTCTTGTTGGTTCATTTATTAGTGCTAATGTTCCAAAAAGTTTCTTTCCTTGCTTCGAATATTGCCCATTCATGCTATTTATTTCTTTACTTGAACGAGTCTTTAGGTAGTTACTTTTGCCATTTTTTTGATTGGGCCTTCTTGATCCTTGTCTCTTATTAATTTTTTTTCTTGTTGAAGTTCTTGTAGTTCTCTAACCTCCTCTAGATCCTATTGTTTATCATTTTTTGAAAATGTATTTTCCAAGGAGGAATTCCTATGGTGGTTTTTTAAATTCTTATGTTGTCACTATTATCTTGGTTTCCTTGCTATTTGGTGACCCTACTTTTTCTACCTCTCCTTTACTCTTTCTATTATCCTGCTTTGTTTCCTTTTTTGATATCCATAACAGATTGAGATTTCTATAGTGTTCTACATGGGCTTGTTCCCAAAAAGTCCTTTGATCATGTATATCATTTTGTGTTAACAATAGGTCACGAGTTAACGTATTATGAGTCTTAATGCTATTACTCACATCCTCACGTCCTCACATCCTTTAAGAATGAGTTGTCTTTTTGGCATTTATTGCATTATTTAAAACTATTTTTTTTTTGTTGCTAAATATCTCTATATAACCTTTCTTTTCTATGTTCTCCATTCTTACATGATCTTGTTCTTTGATCTTCTATCGATTATATGTTTGAGTTGTGGTCTTGTTCTCTATTTTTGATTCTCTAAACTCTCCTTCCTCTAGTGCTTCCTCACAGTCTCCCATCCTACTATTAATTCTTATATGATTTTAGTCAAATTTTATTATCACCTTGGATTTTACAAATGCAGAATTCTTTTCTTTTAAATGAATCATTTGAAAGGTATCCTTGAATTTTGAGGTTTTATTGATATGATTTAGGTTTCTAAAAGATTCTATTTTGACAATGTTTTTGATTTTCCCTTCATACCTAGAGAAGGATAGTTTGTAAGTAGATCAATTTGTTTTATATATATATATATATATATATATATATATATATATATATATATATTCAATTTGATTTCATTTTGACCTATTTCTAAATTTAGGAGAAATTTGATGTAATTATATGTGTTGATATTTGATTCGATGTCTATGAGATTACCTAAACCATTCTTAAATCTTTATATATATTTTCTGTTTGATTTCATTTTGACCTATTTCTAAATTTAGGAGAAATTTGATGTAATTATATGTGTTGATATTTGATTTGATGCCTATGAGATTACCTAAACCATTCCTAATTCTTTTCAAGATTTGAATTTGGTTAAGTTCTAGAGGCAGGACTTTGCATATAATCCAAGTGGGGAAGTAATATTTTTCCACCAATTTTCCATTGAAGTTTGGTTCCCATTTTAGGAATTTTAGAGAATAACCCTTGTATATAAAAAATAAGACAATGAAAGAAATTAATTACTAATTAGATTATTTTGGCAATAAAAGTAAATCAAATAATTAGAGAAGGTAGACATACTTATATGTTTCTTGCAAAACTATTGTAGCCAACTTACCACATTGGGGTTTTTAGATTTAGAGCCATTCCAATAGGAATGGAAAAACCAAACCTAATTCTTGACATATCATCCATTTGTTCTCACTGAATACATCACTTATAATTTGAATGTCTTCTTAATAGGAGTGTTGGTTTCTTGAGGTGTTGGAGTCTTCATTTTGATCTGCTAATCTAATTCCTCAAAAAATTCTACTCTTTTTCCTTTTGCCCTAGGGCCTGAAGGGAGAAGTCCATAGTTTGGGATGCCTTTGAATTTTTGGGTTCCAGAATCTAGCCTGTTTAGATAAGATGTCGAGATAGCATGTTTCCTGTGTAGTGGGATATAGGCATATGCACTTTTGTTCAAGAGGTTGAGCTTTATTGGCACATGGGGATACAGAGGGATATTACTAGAATTTTTTTTAGAAGATTATCTTGGTCATACTAGAATTTTGTTGGCTATTTTGAGGATTTTGAGGTGAGAGCTTGCCAGGGCTAGGGTTCCTACAAGGTTCTACAGGATTGGAATTTTCCTGGTGAGTTACCAGCTATTTTATTTACAATGAAGGTTTTCTTGCACTTGAACTAAAGATTGAAGATGGGTTGGTTGTCTACTTACTGCTTTATCCCTTGCATTTTGAGAATATTTTATTTGGGAGATGTGAGTTTCCTTCTCCTTCATATGGTCTTTTACCTGATCTTCTAAAGCTTTATGGAATTTGGTTTCTGTGAATTTAGGTTTTTTGGATGGGAATTGACCTTGAAGCGTAGCCCTAATCAGTTGATTAGATGCAACTTTTGGTTCTTTTAGTGCTTTTCCATTGCAAACAAACTGCCATCCTTCTTCTTTCCCTTTTGTTGTAGAGTACTTCCATGGGATTTTGTGAGAAGAATTTTCCTTGGATTCAACTCTATTTGGCTTTTTGACAATTTTTGGATGTAGCTTCCTGAACGATCGAAGGCATCCACGGTTTAGATTTTTTGTACCCAGTATTTTGAATAGAGGATCACTATTTGGAGAGTGCATGTGAGGAGGCCTGCTCTGCTATTCGCATGTGTTTCACTGATTTCACCATTTTAATTTTTTAAAAAATATTAAAAACAATTATATTAATAAATAAAATAAATAATAATAATTTTTGTACTTACAAAATTTATATCTTAATTAAATTTTTACTATATTTATTAAGTAAAAAATAAATAAACTTTTGGCAATATAATTACAAAAATGTTAACACCATTTATATTTTACTAATTACAGATAGGAGAATAACTACAAATAGAAGACTTGGTTTAAGAAAAATAAATTTGGTAAAAAAGCTAAATACTTAACATAAAGGGTCAATACTTCCCACATTTTTCAAATAGAAGGACCCAAAGATACAAATTAAATAAAGAACACTATTAGAAAGAGCCTTTTCTAGAATTAACATAACTTAACATTCATTGTTTACCATAGAATGCTTGATTTAATTAAATCAAATAAAAATGTAAAAACGAAAAAAGAAGAAAAGTTAGATTTAAAATTTCAACATTAATATGCATTAAATTAGTTTCTCATTAATTTTTAATTATATAATTACTTTTGCAAAGATAACTTAAATTAAATTAGAACTTTAATTTCAACACAAAATTGCCATAATATTGGATCTCACAATCTCTTTTGGATTTGTATTAGAGTTGGATTTCATTAATATAGTTTTTGAAATAAAATAAATTTAAAAGGAAATCTTAACTAACTTAAAATAAACTACAACACTAAATAAAATTTAACAACTCTAAACTAAAATCTAATTAAACATTTAAAAAATTAAACACCTAACATAAACTAAATCAAATCAAAATATATAGAAGTTTTTTTATTATAGATATTTTCTTAACGGATATTAAACCCTAATTGAACCCACCCCAAAACTTAATTAGCCTTTATAATCTAACATTAAATTTTTCTTCTTTTAATCCCAAGCTAAAGCATAAATCTATATCAAAGTGCAACACTCAAATAATGTCAAAGAGAGATATGATGTGATATTTAGATAGGGATATAATGAGGAATATAGGTAGAGATGGAGGGAGAGTGAGGAGGTGGAGATGGGAAGATGTATGTATATGTGTTTCAAAGAAATAAATAAATAGATATATAGAGAATATGGGGAAGACAACAAAATAGACCTCCCACATGAGAGGCTCACAAGTTACCATTAGAAGAGATGTAATGGATATTTTCTCCTTTTTTCTAGTTTTTATCTTTATTTTCATCTTTTTTTTAACAAGCTAATTTCTCTTTTTATTTTTATTCAATGTGTGTGAAATCCCAAGTCTGACATAATTTTCAAAATTTTCTTCTAAAACCAATTTTTGAGTGAAAAAATATTTTTTGAAGTACCAAAACTAAAATGCACTCTTGTAAACATAAAAAAAAATATAAATATAAATCTTTAATATATTAATTCCTAAAAGTAAATTGATTATTATTTGATTCTAATTGACACTTCTATACAACATTAAAAGAGAAACCAAAATCAAAATTATAATGCTAACTCTAAAAATAACTCAATACTAACCTAATTTAAATCATATTGTTGCCCCACTTTTCACCATACACAAATTTTGCAAAGTGGAAAGCGAACTAATGTCATGTTCTGTCAAGTCAGGTCAATAGGTTTTTCCTCTTTAGATGCTGAGTTTCTCCATCGGGTTTTCATCTTTTTCCTTCTCCCGTGTCACATATAGCCCGGGTGGGTATTTCTTGATTGTCGTGAGCCTTAAAGGGTAGTTTAGAACCATACTCGATGGGGATTCTCGAATTATGCTACATCATTTGATTTTCTTGCAGCTCATTTGATCTGGAAATAGAAATTGAGTTGGTGAAAAAATAGGTTCCGACTTCTTCTTAGCAGGGTTTTCACACCCCAAAGGTGAAATTCCGCAAAGATAGGCAAATGCTATTCGCGAGCTTTATTGAAGTAAGGTGAATCATGTTATGAAAAGATCATTCAAATGATGTCATGTTTTCACAACGAGAATCATTTTGAAGTTCAAAAAATGATTGGAATAATGATTGGCAAAAAATTAGGAAAGAGCTTCTCCGTGGCGGACTCCAAAGTCAGAAATCAATTTTTTGAAGAGGTGTATGCAAAGAAATTAAGAGAGCCATGGGTCCCACCTCTCACTTGCGAAGTCAATTTTGTGTTTTTCGAAGGCTTAAAATAAAGTGAATAGGGCAGAAGAAGTAAAACAATGGGCCTGGGCAAAAAACAAAGTTTCTTCTTCTCCATAGTGGGTTTTCACACACAGAAGGTGAAACTCTATAGCGATCCATAAATGCTATCTGTAAGCTGAAAATAAGAAAAGGTAAGCCATACTATGATCAAATCATTCAAAAATTATCAAGTTTCATAGTAGAAATTACTCAAAACTCATTAAGATGATCAAGATAAGCATCGTCGAAAAATTGAGAAGTAGCTTCTCCTCAGACAGACTTTGAACCAAGAGGTAAATTTTTTGCAAAGGTCTAAATAGAAAGGTAAAGTCACTAGCGGGCCCCATTTTTCACTTGCGAAGCCTCTTTTATGGTTTCTGAATGTTTCTATCAAAGTTCTTAGGGTAGAAAGGTAAAAGCGAAAGCTTAAGCAAAAAATCAGAGATTGGCTTCTCTGCTATGGGTTTTCTACCCTCGAAGGCCATTTTTTGCATTTCAAGAAAAATCATTCCTACAAGCATGGTAAGTATGTGAGTTGATTGTAGATTATTTTGGGCAAGTAAATAGAAGCAAATAAGTAAATTGTTAAGGTTTTTACAAGCAGAATTGAGTTAAGTGGATTTTTCCCAAGGAAGTACTCCGTTCTTAGTTTTCCAGAAGATAGGTGAAAACGAAAAGTAAACCAGTAATTAATGAAAGTTACCATTGAGCCAACGAAACTAGTGAATAGACAAAGATAAATTTGTTAGCACCAATACATTCACCAATCCAATGGATTTACTCTTAATTCTACTCGTGTGGTGTTGTTTATGAAATTCAACGGGCAAATCTAGGGTTCTTCTATAAAGAGGGATGTAACATATTTTCAAACTACTATTTTACTGTTACGCTGTTGTATTTAATAGCACTTTCAAGTAATTTTCAAATTTACAGGGGTTGCTTCTCATATAATTTGTAATTGTTTGAGTTTTTTTTATCATACATCAAATAAAATGGCAACAAGATTTGTGGGTTTCGATGGATTGGGTGTAATTAAGTCGACGTGGTCAACTATCATAGATACTTCACTCCATTTCTATGATATGCAGGATTTTCAAAAGAGATTAAGAGTAGAGCCAATTCATCCCATAATGGAGAAACTTCATGGAAGTGGATTAGTGGAAGCAACTGGTTTCCCTATAGCAGTACAAGCCCTAAAGTTGATTTTGGAATGCATCAATCATTATAACCTGGATACAAAGCAAATTCTATTGCCTGATCAAATGGTGTTGATTTCAATTGATCATCAAGTAGTAGTCAATTGCTTGCAGATTCTAGAACGGGAGGAGTTCTCTAATTTAACGATGAGTGGAGCCATGTCTGAGTTCTCTTTGAAGAAGATGGTTTGGAGGAAGGAGATCATGCAGTCTTGGTTTCAAAAGCCAAGGGGAGCTAAGAGTAAAGTCCCTAAAACTCTTTTTGGCACAGACCTCAAACCAAAAATTGTTGACATTTTGGTTTTGTTGCATTGACTCAAAGGTGAGGTAGAAGCTTTTAATTTTGTAGAGCAGTACTTCTTTTTGGTGCAAGTTATTTGCTCAGATACATAGTATATTGACTGGGCGTATGAGGTCAGTGAGCATCTTTCTAGGGCTCTCAGTGTAGCTAAGTTTTATAATTCATTTTATATGTCCTCTTTCTTGATATACATGTTGGCTTCTCTTCAATTGTGGCCGGGACTCCCTAGAATTGAGAATTTTCCTGATAATGTAAAAAGTTATGAGATTTATCCATGCTTACAATCATAGAATAGTTATGCAGAATACATTTAGGTAAATGATGCATTCACCATGAGGATTTGCAGAGAACTCCAAGGGTGTCCAAAGTGGAGATTCAGTCCAGAAGCGATGGCAACCATCAGCCAATTTGGCAGTTATTTCATTTAGTTCTCATCATTTTCTTATTTATGTCTTGTAGCATTCAATGGATTCCCACTGAAGCTACCTAGGTATCCAAATGATATGATCGTGCTCGTGGAGATCGTGAGGCAAGCAATACAAGCGAACGTGTTGAGCGCTAGCTTGAGGAAGAAAGGGTATGAATTACCTATAAAAGTCAGAGCATACAATTGTGAGACCAGATTAGATGCAAAGAATATACTCAAAGCATTTGAGAGTAAATACAAATTGGAAGAGTACGAGGTAGTAAGGCCCATGTTTGATCCAAATGGATATGCCAGAGACATGCTTCAAATTAGAAGCGTAATCAAACATGCGACAACCATGGAGGATTATTGGGTGGATTGTAAGAATGAACTAGAGAGTCAAGATTGTGCCTTTGCCAAATTTACAATTGATCAGGTAAAGACATATGGTATAAATTTAAATTTTGAAGGGTTGGAAGACGATGGTCAAAATATGTATAGTAATACATATTTGACTAAATTGAGGAACACTCTCATTAGCTCTGAGCCATATGTTGACATAGAAGAAGATTTTGATCTCATGATGGCAAGAATTATCAAAAGGACTGGAAAGTGGGTTGAGTGGATAGCTAAGAAAGGCTGGAGCAAGAGAAAAACCACTCAAGCTTCTCTACCAGTAGCTACTCCTACTTCATCTCAATGTGCCACACCTAGTGCTACTACCAAAACTGCTCAAGGACTAGCCCAATCTGCAAGTGGAGGTGATCAGCCCCTAGAGAAGAATGTTCCAATAGCCCCAACCTATCAAGGTGGATCACTACCAGTCATTGGAACTCAAGTTGAAGCTAAAAAAGGAACGAAAAGTAGAAAGATGGAGCTCCTACTCTAGTTTCATCTCCACATGCCACTCCACCCTCATCTCCTCAACCCTCTCCAACTCCATCTCTTCATGTTGCCCCTGTCTTATCCCCTCGTCATAGCCCTACTCCATCTTTAAGTGCTCCTGTTCTTAAGCCCTCTGGTTCCCCTATTCAAATAGTAGAGATTGGAGATGATAAAAGTAGTAGTAGTGAATCTATTGAGTCTGATGAAGTTATGAAAAGAACTCAAGAAGAAGAGAAAGCTTCAGGTTCATCTCAGCTTCTTTCTCAAGATCCGAAGAACCTCTTTTCTGCAGCTACAGTGAAAACGACTTCAATAAAGAGGAAAATGTTCAGCATTGAATCACTTGGAACAACCTCCAAAGTGATTAGTGTAGAGTCTTGGCTCGAGGATACTTTGGAAAAGAAGAGGAAGGGTGATCGCAAGAAGTTGGGTCGCAATTCCGTGGAAGTTAGATTCACAGAATTGTACTTCTCAGAAACGGGTACCCAATTTTTTAATAATCGGGTACACATTTCTAAAATTACGCTTCGGGCACCCGAGCCAAATTTTAAAAATTGGGTACCCAATATTCAAAACAGATAAGGTGCCGGAGCCACTTAAGTATTGGGCGCTTGCCTTTTTAAGAATCGGGTACCCGAGTTTTAAAAAATTGGGTACCTGATTGCTTAGAAATCGGGTACCCGATTTGTAAAAGTTTATATAAGTGCTTTTTTGGAATTTTTGAGTTCATTTTTCATGACCTCAAAAATAGGAGCCCGATTAGAGATGCATACGGGAGCCCATTTTTCAGCCCTACCGACTACCCCCTTGCTGCTAGTTTTCGATTCACAGGTATTTTAATATGTTTTATACTATTTTACTTTATTTTTTTCAATTTTCAATTTAATATGTATGTTAATTTATTTCTTTTTCACTTTTAAAATGTACGTAAAATTGTAAATTTACACTGTTAATGAACTTAAATGTTTAAATTTTTGTATTTGTTAATTAAAATATAGTTTCGTAAATGTTTATTTAAAAAATTATTATTTTAGATGTTTTGAAATGTATTTAATTTATGTATTTATTACAATGTTGAATGATTAGATTAGATGTAAATTTATTGTTTAAACATGTAATTTTACAAATAAATATAACCTCGACCTAAAACCATATAACCTCGACCTTGTTTTAACTATAACCTCGACCTAAATTCATTGTTTAAACTATAATCTTGACCTAACCATATAAATAAAACCTTAAACATATATAAAATACTTAATCACATAACAGCCCGCCAAGGGATCCAAACAAAAAACTTATAGTATTTAAAATGATTTTACTTAAATTGTATTGTACTTTGCTTCATGGATAAAAAATAGATGATGTAAAATATTTTATAAATGTATATTCTTTCAGCCTTTCATACCTTGTGACATGTACAGTGGATAATTGTGCATTCTGAATTAATTTGCCAAGTGGCATTCAGAACAAATGTATATAAATTATTTAAATGGATTGAATTGAAGTAGTTAATATGAACTTTCATGTGGATGTGTAATTTATTCTACTTTTAGTAGTTTATAATTATTTAAAAATGAAATGTAAATGTGCTCATTAAGGAATGCAATCTCTTATGTTTTTTATAAATGTAAATTATTGTATGTATGTTATTGCTTTCTTAGTAAAACTTTTGATTAGTTCTTTGGATCCCTTGGCTGGGCATCATTTAGGATTAGTTCTATAATGTCAATTTGTATTGAATTTAACTCTAATCGTAACCCTTACTATCATCTTAACCTTAATCTTAATTTGCTAAAACCTACACCAGGTAATATATAAATAATTAAATAACTTTCCTATCTTACCTTGAGTACTAATTTTATAAATGTCAAACCCTAAGATTGAAAGGTAACCCTGGCCCTTAACTAATTAATATTATACTTATAAAACAAATTGAATTAAACCATGATCATAAACCTAATTATATATCCCAACTTAAGAGTAGAAACCTTGAATTTAACCTTAAAAATCCTTTCCCCAACCATTAACCAAATTGAACCATTACCCTAGAAGATCGAACCAAGTTAAACGTTGACCTTAAGACTAAACCAAATCACCCTAAACTAGAACTCAATAATATATTGAACACTTTAAAACAAAATTCAAACCTAACTTTTTTGAATTAATGTTGGTTTTTAATCTAAAAGCTCTAACTATAATTCTATATCTAAAACCAAATTTAGCACTTTAAAACTTAATTCAATTTATTAACTCTTGTCCTAATTGAAACCTAAGCATGTAAACCTAATCAAACAGTACAAACCAAATTGAACCCTAATCCTAAAACTAATTAAACATTGATATCAAGGTCTCAAAATGATACATCATAAAAAAATTAGAAGAGACTTAAACGAATCAGGCATTAATTAAGTAACCCTCCCTGACCATCAAGAGGTGGAGGTGTCCACATCAGTGCGAGTAGGAGCCCAAAATAGACCCTTTGATGGGTAGCCTAAATGTTTATTAGCTTTGCAGAATGGAAGGCCACATAACAAAATATTGCCTTATTCTATAAAAAGAAATACCCACCCCCTAGTGATATATATATTAAGATCTTTTTCCTAATTTTACTATCAATTTTTTTGGTTAGAAGACGATGATAGTTCAAAATGATTTAGAAGATAGGTATAAAATGAGAACCATCATTCCTAGAATGAAGATGCATTATTCCAAGTGATAAACCCATTTCTATCATGAATCAACTCCTCCATCCAAAAAATTAGTAATGAGAAATCCCTACGTCAAGTAATCAATGGAGGGCTCATAAAATTGATCAAGTGATCAATAGAGGGATCATAAAATCCCTAGGTCAAGTAATCAATTGATCCCCAAGGGGAGATAAGAATCTCATTAAAAATTAGAGGTAGGACACTCCTAAATGCGTATCATACAAAATAATTATTGCCAAGGTCTTAGCCTCTAGACTAGAAGATATCCTACCCAAGATCATTAACCCTACACAAAAGTGTTTTGTTAAGGATATTTATGCATATTGGAGAACTTGATAACCTATTGGAAGAATTTGGTTTGAGAAACATTTCTAAGATAGAGTGTAGGCATGCTCAAGTAATTGATTATGAAAATGTCTACAAAAGGGTGGAATGGAGTTTCACTATGATGATGTTGCAAGACCTCCATCCAATATTAAATGTCAAATGGTGTCCTCTCTTATGATTGGTGTCAAGGTTTTAGTAAAGAAATTAATGGGGTCATCTATTATAATTTTTAGGACTCTCTAGATCAATTATGAAAGGGTGTCCTCTTGCATCCTCTTTATTTTTTATTGTTGAACATTGACTCATTACATTATCTCCTTAGAGATAACCAATTGTCTCTAAAAGTTAGAGGATCTACTCTCTAAATAATTAATAAGTATCTAATGTATATAGTTTGTTGATAATATATTTGTATTCTTTTTAAGCTAGAAGAGTGCAACACGAGTCATTTAATGATCAAATTGGACCTCTTTTCTTTGTATCAGGTAGTAAGATTTATGTCTCTACATCTATCTTATTGGGGCTAAATATTGAGTCCCCTATCTTGTGTAGTAAATATGGTATTGGATGGAGATTTCATAATTAAGTGGTTAGGTACCTAGGGATTCCATTTGTAGTAAACCCTAACATATAAATGTAATGTGTCTTTATATCAACAAGAAAATCTTTGGAAAACTCAACAACTAGAACTCTAATTATCTCATTTTGGTTGGTAGAATTCAAGTATGTTAAAAGATTCTCTCCTTGAATATTGGGTGTAAGTTTGTCTTCTTCCTGCTCATTTTATTTAAATCAATTTGGTCTTCTGTATAAATCTATTAGGACCATTTTGTGGATAGCCAAGGGATTACTTTGGCAATAAAATGGATAGCCAAAGCTTCATAAGGTAATGAATTATGGATTATGATTAGAATTAGGATTATTATATGGTTAGGGATAGGATTCACATGTAAATTAGTTCATTACTTGACATGATCTACACTTATAGTTTGCATTAAAAAGAAGATAATAGTTAGGATTCAAACTACAATCATAAATATTTTTTAATCAAATCATAATTCTATCTCTAAGCTTTCATTAGATAATTGTCACCTTAACTCTCGTCTTAGGACCATAATAAATATCCGATACACGTAAATATAATTTTAACTAAAACCATAATCCTAGGTAAGTTCCCTAACATTAAAGGATCACAATCATTATAATAATCTTAAGCTTAGCCATCATGAAAACTATTAACATAACAAAATTGTAAACCATAACCTTGTCATAATCTTAACTTTGTTTCATCTTGAGACATAAACATGTATAATCCATAATGAGTTCATACTTAAAAATTTAGTATTTAATGTTTAATTTGACTTAAGTGTTTAACTTTATTTATTTAATTGATATGATTTTAATAAAGATATGCGCATTTATATAGATCTAGTTGATAAATTTTAGATTTTAATTTTATTAAATAGTAATTTTGTCATGTATTATGTTGTGATGTATTTTTGATGTGTTCTATGTTTTATGTTGTTTAAATATATATGCAGATTATATTTGATGGACCCACCGCCACGCCCTCCCCCTCCCATACCCCCACCTCTGCCACCTCCATCTCCACCTCCACCTCCACCTCCACCTCCACCTCCACCCACACCTCCACCACCCACCGTGGATGAGCTTTGTGAGACCATGAGGCTTAACCTCAACGACCTCATGAGTGATATAGAGGCTATCTGATGTGAGAGGCACCCCCCCCTCACGTACTACGTCTTATAGATAGTAGGCAAGGTGTGGTTGACTCCATTCATCATTTTCATTTAGACATCGATTCATTTAGATCATGGAGGGAAAACATGCGTGCCTTCTACTCTGATGGCTCATCATACAGAGAGGTTTATAACCTACATATAGGTAAAGGAAAATTTCAACATTATTTTGTAAACCCTAAGATGGGTGAACCAATTAGTGAGAAGAAGCCTCACATTTCCATTAGGTGGTGTACACATCTATGTATAGCAGCACATTTTTGGGAGAGATGGTGGATGGTATTTGACCATCCACCACACGCTAACCATTAGGTGCCCATGTACTTCCTTAGAAATTTATGGGCTGAGTTTGAGTTTGGTTTGAAACCCAACTATTTTGATATGAAAGCATTTCAGGGGGTTGGTAGAGGGATGCCTCAGGATAGGCCTGGGGCAAAGCGGAGTGACAGAATGAGAAACCACAAGTGAGCTAAGCCCCTTGTACCTCTTCTTGTGCCTGTTGTGCCTACTCCTCACCATCATCATGCAATTTAATCTACTTTTACCCATTTGAGTGCCCTTTCAGGCAATTTAGTATAGCAGTGAATGCAGGCGGTACATGCTCCTCCACTTGGACATGTTTGTACTAGCTGTGGAGGCATATGCACAAGCCCCCAGAGCGATCTTGGTGTAGCACACAATGGAAATTATGATGAGGGTGTAGATTTTGATGATGATGTATACGCTGCCTGTGGTGATGGTAGTGACAAGATAGACGTGTCATCATTTGTTGACCTCATGCAACAGGGAGAGCTTGGAGAGAGTCAAGAGCAGCAGGTAAAATTTTAATTTCAATATAAATATAAAGTGCACATAATTATTTACTTTCTACATATATGTGTAATTGTATTAACTATATTAATTTGTAATTTTCAAATAACAGAGGATGGATGACACTGTTCCTCCTAGGAGGTAGTATAGTCTTTTTTAAAGACCTACAGATGTTGGCATCCCTTATATGGTATGCACTTTGAATTACACTATAAAAATGTACATTCAAATTTGAATTTAATAACATGTGCTCATATGTTCTTTTTATTTGATTTTGTAGGGATTGTCTGCATCTACACATACTGATGTTAGTACAAGTCCTACTCCAGTTACCACTGAGGCACAACCTCAAATACATGCGGTATGAACTTTTGACCAAAGACAAATAATTTGTATTATTTTTATGTATGTACATTATTATTAACTTATAATCTGAATTTTTTTGACTCAAATGTATATATATTTTATGTGTTTTGATTTTACGAACAAGAGCATGGATATCATACTCATCCATACAGGCCTCGGTATAGTCTATTTTCAACTCCATCTTATGATTATCATGCTAGCATACCTGTAGACACATCTGTGACATTGGCTACCACTCAGGTATGATATATACATTATATATACATGTTTAATTTATAGTGTATAAAAAATGTAGTGTAGAAATTATATACTTTGTAATTCTTCATGTATATTTAATTTTGACTAAACGTTTATGTATCCATAATTTTAGGACTACATCACCACGAGTGTTGCCGAGAGCATAGGACTTAGCCAGATGGAGATACCTACATCGTCATTTGAGGTCAGTATTGTGATTTATGTACATAATGTATAGTTCATTATGCTCTAAAATCAAATTAAAAAAATGTATGTATTGTAAATTACAGGACCTCACCATTGCTGCATTTGGTAGTTTTGACAGTGCACCTCCTCCCGTTACTGAGGGACACCCATCTCATGTGGTATAATTTATTTTATTATGTAGTGAATATTTAATTTATTTGCAAGCTAGATTTTGAGACCCATTTCAATTAAGCAAGTACATGATGAGACGTGCCTCATGTTACACATGGTGATACATCTACCTCACAGGGTGTCCGACATGACAAGACGACTCATATTACACATGATGATCCATCTGAGTCCTCTTCACGTGGAGCAAAGAGGACATTTGATCAGATAGATTAGGTCTTGTTGGCACCTATAGATTGTGTTTTTATGATGTATATATATTATTTATGATGTATGCACACTTTGTGTTAGGATAGTTAAAACTGTATGTTAGACCATGCATTTTTTCACTTCATAGATCATGTTATGATGTATGTTAGACCATGTACTATTTTTTTACGATTTCTTATCATGCTTGCATCTGTAGTACATATATTACTATGTTTCACCATGTTTTAAGTATATTCAAACCATTTTCTTTATTCTAACATATTTTATTCATGAACATATGACACATTTTGTAAGTATATATGCAAGATGAACAATAATTTTAACTATCTATAGAGCATTATTGGATAAATATCACATCAAATTTATGCATTGAGATTCATACAAATAAAATTGACCTACTCGATTAAAAAATGTATTGATAACGTACCTAACAATGTATCATAAGTGATCTTAATGTGTTATTTGGTAATGTAAGACTCATTATCACCTAATAAGACCTATTATGTGGTAGTAAACATATGACTACCTATCATAACCTATAGCAAACATAATGACTTATTAGGACTCCCATGTCCCCTTAAGACACACATGTATGGATAACGTACCTAACAATGTACATCATAAGTGATCTTAATGTGTTGTTTGGTAATGAAAGATATAATCAATACAATGAATACAATGAGTAATGATCTAACATATAATCAATACAATGAGTAATGATCTTTAAATTATCATGTGCAAGTGACTTGTTTTTAATATTACAATCAATAGTAATTTGAAACTTCAAACAAACATTAATTTAAACATGCTTGAATGTAAAAGTAATGGAACAAAATAAGAGGTCATTACTTAAATTGACAATTAATTTATAATAATTTATCAAGTGCACATACCTTTAACTTTCAAAGAGAAGTAAACTCTCATTTTTGAATTAGTTTGTACAACATATTTCACAATATATGTAAGACAATGTCAATGATATATTTATAGTTCACTGAACTCATTTGAAACATAAAATTGGTTGAACACATCTCTTCAAATGAGGTCTTGTAAAATAAAAATGTAAAACAAAAACACACATGTTAATAAACACATAAATTAATATTCAAGGTATCTGAACTATGTAAATATATATGTGTAATTTGTATGTACTTACTATGTGAAATTGCACAAGATGTTTATGTTCGATCCACTTTAACATTTAAATTTGCATAAATTGTAATTGAGACCTGAATAAGAGGTATATAAGTTCTCTAAATTGGTATTGACAACACAAACATACATGTAATTAAATTATATAAGTACATATATATAAAAATAATACAATAATGAAAAAACTTACACGTGTTTGATTTAAATGTAGTCATCCCACTGTACCATCTGTATCCTCTCTCTTTTGCAATGCATCTATGATTGTCTCGTGCGCGTCCATTGAAATTGTCCATAATACCTTATTGGCGGGTCTCCCTTTGTATCTTTCTAATTTGATATTTGTTGCCACAACCAAATGAGAATAGTGTAAAATCTTCTTTTTGGTTTGGTAGTCTTCAAATGCTAGCAAACCATTTCTTCTTGTTAGGTATCTACGTAGCCAGGTGCCAGCTACAACAACAGACTTGATTGGATACTCAAAACCATCATCGTCTACTTGATGACATGTCATTTTTTTCTTTGGTTCCACACATCTAGCTAGCCAATACTCGGTCTATTCATCATTATCACTAGGTGCAATAATAGCATAAACATGTCCTACAAGATAAGATAAAGTATAGAAAAACTTTAATCACTCGTGTACATATGCAAATTATATAAATTGAAGCATGAGATTGCAAAAAAATCTAATTAAATTGTGCATACCAAGTTCTATGAGGTCTGAAATATGATCATAGTCTTCTGATGCAAAAGTAACATTCTGGCCTTCATTTACTATATCATCTTCAAAATGCATGTCAGTAGGTGCTAATGATCTTTTTTGCCAATATTCAATCCATTCTGTATTCTCACAATCTTCCCATTCACCCGCAAGACACGATTAACAAAAACAAGCAAGCTCCCTAATCCATATAGTCCAAATGTTAGAATCTGAACTCCTAAATGAATGCCATTTAGCTGAACCACTAATTGTATCACAATCATATCTTGAAGGGATATTATTTTCTTCAACTAGGTAGAAGAAATGTTTGATTGTAGAGTTTTGACTTGATCCCGTGTATAAATATTTTTTACACCATTTGACAATCTCATGTGCATTTTTGAATTTAGCTTTTTTCTCAAATTTTAATTGCTCTTTACTAAGGGCTCTCTTCACACATGCACCAGCACCATCATGTTCTCCTTTACCATGTCTAGCCTCAAAAAAACTCCACACATGTTGGATGTTAGTTTGCTTATGTATCCTACTCAACCAATAGAACATTCTAGCATTCTTGAATTGTCATGTACAATTATCTGACCATATCCAATGTTGTGTCATTTGAATTTGTCTCTCTTTTAAATTATCATAAAAGACCTTGAAACAATATTGGACAAATTCAGATGAATGGAGTTTATTATCACTTAAATAAAAATGGTACTCTCAATATTTTTCGATCCTCCTCTGTACTATCAAGTGCATGCCTATAAAATATATGAACATAAATTGTTACTTGCACTAAATTGTAATATTGTGGTTGTACCTCTTCTTGTGGTGCAAGCATGTAGTTCTCTGCAAAGTCAACAACTGAAAGTATAGTACCAATTGAAAATGTATTCTTACATATGCAAAATTTTCCATCAAGCCATCTAGAATATTGAGAGTGTTTAACATATTTTGGTATGATCACACTCTTAAACTCATCCATAAATGCATGACAACTAACTTTATCTGAAACTAGATCACACCTTCTTCCAAACTTCCCATCCTTCAATGGATATTCAATAGTTTTGAATCTTTTTACCTCAACTAATTGTTGTCCAAAAGTAGTCAAAGCATTTTCATGCAAACATTCATTTAACAAAGAAAGATTGCCGCACATATCACATGTACTAGAAAGACATACATTGAAAAGAAAGTATTGATCATTAGGTGGCTTACAAAACAAACCTGATATGAAATCTTTTATAGTTTGAGGTGGTATTTTTATACCACATTCTTGCAACATTTCTTTACTATGCATGGTACCACGTATAGATTGAAATATATCATAATGGTAATGAAATTGAATATGAGTTTTACAACAACATGTGATTCTTTCCTTGTTAATCCTTACATACCATGGTTTACACTTTTCAAAAGATCTTTGACTAATGGTAATATTTAATACCTTACCATCTACAAATTTTTTAAACAATTCAGTTTGAGTCATGTCCAAAAGGTGTTTAGGATGTGGATCATGTATTTTTGACCCAATTCTCAATTTAAGAACATCTCTTGAATTAGGTGATACTCTTTTATTATCATGCCAAAAATTTTCAATCAAACTTTTGATTTCACTAGTAAGTTTCATATCACATCTCGAGAGTCTACCACTAGAAGTCCATAAAATATTTGCTGGATCACATTCAAAGTTAACCCTTCTCTTTATAACTCTTTCTAAAGTCTTACGATTCACATTAAGATATTCACTTATGTTGGTAATCAATCTTTTGTCAGATGTTGATTTGTTAACTAAAGCTGTTGTTATTGCTCGTCGTGCTGCATTCTTATCTTTAGACCGACTTCTCTTTCTGATAACATCAAAGGCACTAGCAACAATGAATACAACTTGTTTTAAAGACTCATTTTTATTCTTGGGTTTTGCATACATTCCCAACCTTCTCATTACTTTTCACATTTTAGACATTTTAATTAGTTGCAACATTAGCTGACATTGAAACCCAAATTTCTTATTATAAAAAAAATGGCTATACAATCTATTAGCATGTGTCCTAATTTGTCTCCATGAAACCAATCTCTCAAGATTATCTAACACATCATTAGGAATATGAAAATTATGTTCAGACAATTTACTATCATCTTGACATGTTTTTTCAGTAGTTGGTGTTTCTATGTCTACATTCATGCAACTTTTATTTTCAGACACTTTACTATTTTCACTGTTATTTGGGATTTGAATATCATTTTCAAATTTTCTTGGCATTTCTTTTGGGGCAGGCATTTCAATTGGAGTGTTTTGTGCACGATTGTTTGATAATTGCTTTTCATGAAGAAAATCTAAATCATTTAAATCGTAACCTGTTTCTAAAAAATACCAATTTCATCACGAGAGAAAATTCGAGGGTTTGGAGACACACCTGTATTGGACGCATGATTAGAATGTGCACCTGAATTTTCTTGTATTGGATTCTCTTCTTTGACTTCTTCATCCATCGTGGTATCCTCAATGTCTTTCTCCTTTGAAACATTTTTTCAATTCTCTAATTCTCTATCTTCTCTCTCGTTGACATTGTGCTTCATTCTCTTTATTTGCTGCAATCTGCTCATCTGTCAGAACTCTTGCTTTCTTCTTTCTTCATTGTTTTGATCCCATGTTTGCACCAATTTTGAATTTGAATTAGTACCCTTCAAATTGTATAAGAGGACAAGAAAATAGAATAAGCGTGACAAAATTTGGTGTTGCAGGTTGAAACTATTGTTCAATCATTGAAATTGGGTCAGTGGGGAAACTTTTGGGACCCAAAGGGTACATCAAAAATGGGTACCTGATTTCTTAAAAATTGGGCACCTGATTTCTTAAAAATTGGGCACCTGATTCTTTAAAAATCAGGTACCCGTTTATAAATCGGGTACCCAATTTTTAAAAGAATCAGGTACCCGATTTTCAAAAAGTCGGCATAACGGTTCAAAACAATCGGGCACCCGATTTGTGAATTACAAATTGGGTACTCGATTCGTGAGACATGAGCGGGAATTTGGTATGACTCCCAAATTTTGCATGGGGTTTTGCCTTGGGGAAAGGCATGGCATATGCTTGGTCTCACCAGGCCATGCCTTTGTGCTCCTTTTTTTTCTAAGGCATTTAATCGATAATTTTTGGTATTGTCGTAATTTTTTTATAGTCATTCCTATTGAATTTTTTGACGAGACAAAAACCCATTATAGGTCTTGCTGTTCTCATTTCAAAAATGTAAAATTTATAGTGTTTTTAGTTTATTTTCTATTTTTCCATTATTTATTAATCAAAACTATCTCCTAAACGTTAAAAAGTGACATTCACTAAAACTTTAATAACTTTTTTTTAAAAAATATTTTTTCTTAAATTAATTTATATGTCATCAATCTACATACAATTATTTTAATGTTAAATTTTTTTTTTGAAAAAAGTGAGATTTTGATCAAATTATGTGGTCCGTACATGAGAGGTTTTAAAATTTACCTTTATAGCCAATTAATAATTAATAAAAAAAAATTATTCAATGAAAAATTAAGAAAAAATATTGTCATCAATCTTAGGTGTATTAGGTAACTCCCTTTAAAAGGATTTGCAAAAATTCATTTATTTGTGTCAAATTATGGTGTCCGTACACGAGCATGGTATGGTCCTGAAATAGGCATTTTGAAAAAGTGGTTTTTAAAGATCCATACCAAAAAAATAATATATCATATGGGTGCACAAATAAATTACATATTCAAAAACTAGATTCCAAACACTAAAATTTTTATTTTTGGAGTTTTTAAATATTCAATCTCTAAATACCTCAAATTTTGACATCAATTGACAAAAAATTTGAAAAACAGGAAAAACACTTCCACTTTTTGGCCAAAAGTGAGACCCAAATTCTTGCACTGACCCAAAAAAGAAAAGATGAAAATGTTCCTTCAAAAGATGCTGTATCTCAAGCGGTTCACTTAGGATCTGCCATAGTGAAAGCTAAAAAGCAGAAGACCTTGTCAATTCTAGGACAAGATCCAAAAACAGGGCACTTAACTCTGGAGGTAGCAAAACCAAACAAGGCAGGGAGAATTGAAGATATGATGCCAGAGGATTTCACTCTACATTCAATTGATCTCAGGGAAGCTAGGCATGATACAAAAGTGGGCCTATGGAGACCAAGTAACGAGGTGATAGAAGAACAACTGGAGAACCTCAAATTGTCAAAAATCAGAATGAAAGTAGAGATTGAAGAATTGAAAAGATTTATCAGGCAACTAGTTGTTCCATTGGCAACCATTACTAGTGTACCTACTACTGAGAAACCTACTGCAAAAGAAGTGCAAGCCTTCATCTCACAGCTCCAAAAAGATAGACATTTTGGCCAGATCGAAAAAGAATGGATTGAGAAGCTCAGTACAGATGGAGCCGTTCTGATTGATCAAATTGGAAATGTTATGCTTCGGTTAGAAATTGAGAAGGATAATATCACTTCTAATCACAACACTTTGGCCGCAGAAAAGGAAAGGTGTGACGAATGCATTTCTCTCCTAAATATGGTCATCCAAATGAAGGCAAAAGAGGCAGTTGAAGCGAATATTTTGAAGAAGGGGACTAAGCCTTTGTTCGAATGGCTTCAAAACATGCAATTCAAGCAGGAGATGATTCAAGAGGCAAAGGAAGGACTCAAAGAAACAAAAGAAAAGGTGAAGAAGATCCAAGACAGAGCATTTGAACTCATGCGAGGATTACACATTGATCCACAAAACAATGGGCAAGGAAAGGCTCTTATTAGGGTGGAAGTAATGAAAAATAACTTCTCCACATACTTGAGTAATCTATTTGGGATGACTTCAAGCGGTCAAAACAGAGTGGTAGAGTTGCAGACACTTGGTGGATATGTACATGTGACATTTGAAGAGTTGACAAGTCAGCTAAATGCAGTAAAGGAGTTGGCTTGAGAGCATTCAAAGTGGCTCTTAAGATTCACCAATGTACATGTGCCTAGTCACGAAGAAATGATCCCAATTATAGTGGCTGCCAGAACATATAGGGCAAAAATTGAAAAGGGAAAGAAATCTAAGTGATTTATTTAACACTCCCTTTCTATTCCCTAATATAAATTTTGTAAATTTTGTAAATTTTTGTAATTTGACAAATTGGCATCTTGCCATTTGTCATATTCAGAAGATGAACCGATTGAAATTCCTATTGTAACGGTCATCTCTCAACCCTATATGTATGAAGTTGAATGATTAATGAAAGGTTAGCAAAATTTTGGTGTGAAGTACTATTTGTTGCAGAGACAATTGAATGGCACTTCGTTTCAATCATTTTCCATTCCAATAGGTATTGTGATTAGTTAGTATTTCCTTTCTGTGTTACAGAGAACCGAGGAAGAACAGAGTTTCATTTCCTCTGTTTTATAGAACACGAATGAATGTAATAAGTATTGTTACAATTCATTCAATGAAAGGATGCTGTTAGTTTCTCTTTTTCCAATTCATTAGTTGTAGTTTAGATTTGATTTTCAACTTATATTAGTTTTGTGCGAGTGGATTTATGAATT
The DNA here is from genome assembly GCA_028749045.1 of Cupressus sempervirens. NCBI lineage: Eukaryota > Viridiplantae > Streptophyta > Pinopsida > Cupressales > Cupressaceae > Cupressus > Cupressus sempervirens. The sequence continues at coordinate 311,746,444 of CM053793.1, forward strand.
CATAAGAAATGTGGATACGTGAATCCATTTTAGTATTGTGAAGTATTCTTGCCTAAATTAAGTTCTAGTTAGGCTTAATTTGGTTTGCCTCTTCTGCTCTCGGGTTAAGAGCACATCCCAATTAGATAAGTAGGAGCAAACATAATTCATTGAGTATCATTCATGTAGGGAGCTGTACCTACCAATTCAGAGAAAAGCCAGTAACTATAAAATGGTTTTTCAACTGTTGTGAATAGATATTGTTCATAATCCAGGCATTGAGAGTCATATTTTCACAAAAAATAAAAGAACAAATCTGTTTACCAACATTCTAAAACCAATTTTTGAGTGAAAAATAATTTTCTGAAGTACCAAAACTAAAATGCACTCTTCTAAACATAAAAAAAATATAACTATAAATCTTTAATATATTAATTCCTAAAAGTAAATTGATTATTATTTGATTCTAATTGACACTTCTATACAACATTAAAAGAGAAACCAAAATCAAAATTATAATGCTAACTCTAAAAATAACTCAATACTAACCTAATTTAAATCATACTATAGCCACAAATACACACCACTACTTGACATCATCTTATAACAATCCTATAATCAAACACTCCCTCTCTAACATTTTTGTAACTACCTATACTAAAAACATTTTTTACATATACATCCTTAACATTTTTGTAACTACCTACACTGAAAACATCTTTTACATATACATCCTTAATATCCATTGATCAATATTTCTCATTTTTATTTCAACTTTTTATAAACTAAATAACAATATAAAGACATGTACATCTTAAAACCCATTAATAATAAATATCTTTTTGCTAAAATATTAGTATCACATAGTATTGTTTGTTAGAGTCCCCACGTTAGTCTATTCTTTTTTCTCAAATACAATTCACGTCTGAAATCTTAATAAATATACGGTACTTGTGTGTTAATAATTAAATTAAATTTTGTATTTAAATTTAATAATTTTTTATTATATAATATTATAAGTAATAAATATATTAATTTTAAAATATTTAAAATATTAATAATCTTAATTTATTTTAATCTTAAACATTAATTATTATTTAAGTAATAATTTTTTAAAAAGAGTAAATATTTCAAAAAATTGAAATTTAGAAAACTTTTCAATTATTTATTTATTTAACATTCTTTATTTATAAATGAAAAATATGCATCTAAATTATGAAAAATATAAATTTTATAAGTGTTTAAAGATAATAGATTCTCACTGAAATAAATGAAAAATATTAATCACTCTTCAAAAGAACTTATTGTAATAATACTATTAAATATGTGACATGACAATATAAATTATAATGTATAAATTGAGGCGACAAATAAATCCTACACTTTGAGGGATCATTATGAGCAAAGTCTTTTTTTGCATATAAGACTGAAAAATACATTGAAGTTGAGTTAACAAGGATCTTTGACAATTAAATGGAAATGCCTATTTAATAAGAAGCGTAAAATCCAATAAACAAGAAGATTAATACAAGAACATAATCATAATAAATATCTCTGTTAAAAAGGGTTACAGTATAAAAACAAAATCTTAAATCAATTTCTTTATATTGACATTCAATATAGTCTGTGTTGTAGGTAGATCCTTTTATTATTATTATTGGTTTTTGATATAATTCAGATTATATCAAGAGCCATCTTGTCTTGTTCGTTTGGGTAGAAAAAGTTGAACATGTTGGCGATCTCTTGAGTGATATCATCAACATCTATCTCTTTAAAACGATGGAGGTCATCTTGGGTGTCGCATGCAGCAAGCAGGTCACATACAGTTTGCGATAACAAAGGATAAAGATGATGCACGCTCAGGTAATGACAAGCCTTGAGCACACAAAACAATGTTGGTATATCCCCTTTGAGTTCATCAATATATGACTCTTCCCATTTCTTCACTACCTCCTCACTTGTATTGTTGGATTTGGCAGTGGCACGATACTTGCAATAAGTTAAAACCTTCTCCAATATTCTGCCAGAGGTGTTCTCCAGTGGTATTACTATCGATGTTATCTTCCAAATTCTCTCGTCATTGTTGGGCTCTGGTATGAAGTCTTTTAGGTATTCAGATTGCACCATCACACTTTCGTCCACTTCGAATTCTTGTGAGTCCCATGTCTTCAGAGTCGCTCTTTTGCCTTCCATTGCTCTTGATCAACTTAATTATTCCACAGAGCTCTGCAACTTCGAGAATCTAAGTAACAAAAGCTCTCGTGGGAGTTCTTACAGGGATTGGTGGTTCATCTTATATAGGGATTGTGATTTGAGGAAGAAAATGAAACACTATGTAGTTTAGGTCCTGTTTGTTTGTTGGAATTAACTTGGAATAGGGAAACGGGAATAGGAAAATTGGAATAAATCTATTCCAATTTTGGCTCAAAATGAGAATAAATCGAATTCCAAAAAAAATTAGAATTCGATTTATTCTCATTTTGGGCCAAAATTGGAATAGATTTATTCCAATTTTCCTATTCCCGTTTCCCTATTCCAGGTTAATTCCAGCAAACAAACAGGTATGGCTCGATAACTGATCTATAAGGAATTATTCCATGTAATAGCTGGCAAACGAACTCTTCAACTAGGGTTGCTTGCACTGTATGGTTTTGGTAGTTATGATTGAATAGTTTAGTTTTTATCGCATTGCATGATCGGTTGCTTTTCCTATCATTTGATAGGGAAGAAGTGATGTTGCAGGATCTCAATGGATGAATGAAGAAATAAACAATTTAGGTTTATGGATCACCACTTAAAATGTATACTGAATATATGTAAAAATTGAAATAAATGGTAAGGTTTAATTGAGAATTTTAATATTATATTTTACATTACAAATTAAGTTGACTTATGTTTTATTATATCAATGATTAGTGATATTTTTTACAAATATCTGAGGATCTTGTTAAGTGAGAAGCATGTTCTCTTTGGTTGAGTCTTTGATTTGTGATAGAGGACTAACTATTTTCTATGGATTCTATAAGACTATTGGTTGTCTTGGTCATTGATAGGTCAATATTTTGGTGCAATGAAAACCACCACTCTAAAAAGTAGTTCCCGAGCTTGGTCACATGTTCAAATCTCCTTGGGTAACACTCAAGAAAAGATTGACAATGCTTCCCTCCTTGAAAAAATGGTCAACACTCCTCTCAGCTTGAAAGAAAAGTACTGGGAGTTGAATCAACACTCCAAAACAATTCCCCTAATCAAACTCTAACCATAAACTTGAATTGATATTCATTAACCTTTAACTTATTGTCATGTAAACTAGTTTATGTATTTGTTGAAATGTAAATCATTAAAGTAAATAATTATAATAAATCATGCACACACACTTAATTTCATGATTTATGGTCTCCCACAAACTCTTGGTTATAGGAAAAAACTAGGGTGGGGATGAAACCCATAAATCTTCAATGAATTAGACAAATTTTCCCTGTTAAGAGCTATATTTGTCACCTTCTAAGAGAGTGACTCACCCAATCTATTGATACATTGTTAGATATATCTAATAGTCCTATTAAAGACTAACCTATTAAATTATTTTATTCCACTCTTACGATGTTCATCATGCTAAGAGGTTTAGATATCAATAATTTCAAAGACTTTCAATCCTCTTAAGAACTACCATGTTCAAGGATTTTACAAACACTTATTGAAAATGCTAAGATTCAAATAATGTAGAAGTGACTTGTAAATATCTTCTCCAAAAGTTCCTCAAATCCTTTATATTCTATCTCTACTCATACCATCCTTCTATAGCTTCACTATAATAAGATCTATGACTACTCCTCTATTCTACATTAACTACTTGTTCATTCATTATACTCTCATCATCTGTTCTTCACATTTTTTCCCCTCCTTTTAATCTCTTTTTGCCTTCACTTGAAAAACCTAATTAGGGTTTTATAATCACCATTAGCTTCCTTGGTAATCCTTCTCTTTCTTGAACTTTACAAATTCTTCAACATGTTAAATATATCTAAGTCTTTCTATCATTCCCAAGGATGTAATACCTTTATTTTCATTTATTAAAACATTACTTGAAATATTCACCATTTTCATTCAAATTTCTCTATAAACCATTTTGTTAGGCACATTATACTATGTAGATCATTTTATCTTTCATCAAGATTCAATAAATCTCGTTACATCATTTTTGTGCATCCAATTAATCTAAATTATTCATATTTTCATGTATTTCCCTAATTAACTAGTTACCTTTTATCATGGTTATTGATAACCTCCAGTTTATCCATAGTAAACCATATTGGCTTTGTATCAATGGGTATTTACTTTCTTAGGTACTAGTAACACTTCTTTTACAATATGTTGGACATATTTATTGATTATGCACAATTTACCTATTTACTTGATTTCATCCATAAGGTATATCTATTAACCTATTGTATATACTTGTTTGCCTATTGGTATAACTTGATAGTAGTGACATTTCCTATGCAATGGTTTTCTAGAAATGACAACATGGCATATAAAATTATCATTAATAGCCTTGATAAGATTTTCCAATCAACATTCTTTTCCTTTGACATAGAGGGCACAAAATTTAATTTTTTTATTATCACTATCTCCTTCCTTTACTCCACTAATTTATTGTACATGATACTTAATAAAATTAAAACTCCCCCTTTGTCATTACTCCTTTAACTTATTGTTCTCCTCCTTTGTAATTAGTCAACTAGTTAACTATACACACTACTCATTCTTTTCCATTCTCCCACTCCCTCATTTTCTCAACATACAAATCTCTCAATTTTTGGGAATAACACTAAATAATATAGAAAAAGTATATGTACAAGGATACTTACCTCGTTATAGTTTTCAAAAAATGAATTTATACTTGCTAGTTGCACTATCCAATAATTGTTCCCATGTGTAATGACCTGCTAGGGAACCCAAAATGATAAGTATAAATGCTATCAAGTTTGGTGAATAATTTTATTTTTTAAAACTTATTTTACTTGCTAAGTTCACTTTACCATAGATGTAAAAGTTCTAATAGGTTCCTTAATTACTTAATTTCCAAATTTAGAAGTTATCTTTTGTGATCCAATCAACTCGATGAGTATTCCTTATTCAATACTTAATTTAATTCCTAACATTTCATCCTTACTACTTAAGTTAATCCATCTATTAATTTTACATATGCTTATATTTTGAGACATTATCTATCTTAATATATTGATCTCCAAATTAGGAACTAATAAAGGTACATGAAATAAATTTAAAACATCAACCATACATATCATCTTCTATTCACTAGTTACTTAGATGGTTCATTTGATAACATTATGAAGAGTGCATGGTTCTTTTATTCATCATGCATAAATCTAAATACAAGGAAATATGCAATATTATTGTATAATCATAACTTCATTCATGTTGAGAAATTATAATACAATTTCTTTACATATCCCTTTGTTTCTCCTGGAGATACCCTTTACCCTTTTACGTAGCTTTTCAATTCATGATACCTATATATATGAATTTTTATTTCAATTTATTTTTTCTTTTTGATCAGTAAAAGGCTAATTCCAAGTTTGATTAATATTAAAGATATTTACATAATTGTTACCTCGTTCAAAGTACGGGCACTAGGGACAAAAAAATGGGGAAGAAAACCCCTAGTCTAGTCCAGGATTGAAGTATCATATAGAGAAGGAGGAGAAAGTTACTCCAATAAAAAAAGAAAGGGAATACCCTCTCTTTGTAATTGAAAAAAAAATATGGAAAAGGTGGCATACACCCCTTTAGAAGTGTTTCCAAGTGAGGGCTTGGAGGTGACATACCAAACCTTACAAAAAGGTTTGGAGAGGTTGAATGAAAAATTGCACAAGGAATACTTTGAGAGTAATAGATGGAGGGTTCTTGTCTAAAGGATTATTACCTTTGTATCCCTACAAAACAAAAACTAGAGAAACTAAATACTACCATGGTGGAGGGGAGGGTTAGAGGACTCCTCTACATACTAGTTCTAAAATACTCTATCAATTCATAAAGAAAAATATGGCATAGAATAAGATACCAAAAAAGGATATAGAGAAGAATATCTGATATACCATCTCACATAAAGGGAAAAACTAGCATGCCCTCAATATTGAGTGAATATTTCACATAAATGTAGGTCCTTAATTCATCATTCAAGATCATAAAATAGAACTAAAAATCCAATTACTATTGCATCATATAAGTCCAGTAAAAAAACATTTTTGGAAAAAGGATCCTATACCATGGGAGAAAGAGAGAAAAGATAAATGCATGCCACTGAGTTTTCTATTTATTGGGCTTTACAAGTAGAGAAATCACCTTTGACTACTCATCAATTTGGGTACAACCCAATTGAAAGTAACATAGACAAGGATAAAACCCCCAACATAGCCTACCACATTACTAAAAAATATATCCATAATCATTATCAAGAGGGAATAAGTAATCTCAATAAAAATGAGAAGGTTGAATTTCATTATATTAAAGTGAGATTGTGATCACAACCCCAAATAGTCATAAATGAACCTAGTTGTATAGAATGACCATAGCCCTTTGTGAAATCAATGAGAATAAGGCATGATTAGAAGCTAAATTACTACCCATTAGGTAGTGTATTGAAAGTGATAGAAATACCGAGAGGGTTTGTGATTCATGCATAAGGGCTTGACTAGGGAATGGAGAAATCCCCATAGTTAAATATGGATAGAGTGCAATTCTCAAGGGATTCAAGAAACCTCCAAGGTTGAAAGATCCTAGAGTCATTTGGTCTTCAACCATGATATAGAAAAAGAGAGCATTCTTCCTTTAAACATAATTCAATAGAGAATTCATTAATTAACTAGGTCTAGTATTTTAATTAATGAGGAGGCTACTGGGTGGGGGAAGAGGACATATGTATCAATATTAAGTTAATAACTTTGAAGAAAGGAACTACATTTTCTCAAAAAAATATTTAAGTTCTCATAATACTAAATATAAAGATTCATAGCGAGCCTCATATTCCCTCATCAATGATGAGGAGATCTATAAGAAACATATTCAATGCTTAACAAAAGAAAGGAGAAAAGACATATATTTATTCATCATATTTGTCAACAAAATATCCATAAAATAAAGCAGTCTAATCCAAGATTAAGCATTAACACCATAGATGAAAAATTAAGGCTCCATAAAATGAGGATCAATGAAGAAATTTATACTACCAAAACCAAATTTATTACCCAGAGCAATTGTCCTAGCCAATACAAAGTGGTGGAGGAAGAAGATAATAATTAGCTCTCTAGTAAATAACCTAACCAAAGAAAAACCCAAATAGGTGATAGAGATTAAGGAAAAAGATAAAAGATACCACAAAATCTTCCTTCCCAAGACTAACCAAAAATAGGGGAGAGGAAACACAATGCACCATATAAGAGAAATGAAGTACTGACATAGTATCATGAAAGGAAAACAAAATTGAGACTGATGAGTATGAAGCCATTCAATGCTAGAAGCTTGGAACAAACACCATTTATCCTCAAAAAAAAAAATCCAAAACAACTTAGCATAATAGGGGAGTTTAATATAAGCTTAAAATGAAATGAACATAAAATGTTTGGGTATGAATATTAGCATATAAACTATCATCTAGTCACCAAAAGGAGTTCTTGAGATAGTTTTGTAACACAATATTATCTAACAAAAATTATAGAGTTTTTGACATGTAAATCAAAATTTTTTTAAACTATCTTCAAGGTCCTTTTACTCATCACTTGAAGATTATTCAATGCCCACTTCATTATTATCCACATGGTCAGTGACGAGAAAACAAGAAATTCCATACCACTCAAGAGGGTTGTAGATGTTCATAACATCCAAGAGAAACCATCCGCTTAAGCGAATGGATGGTATTCTTGAGTTAAATTCCATGTCATTCTTGATAATGAGGATGGAAGTTTGATTTTGACTATCATTTTTACCACCCCAAATTTTCTCTAGTTCAAAATGAAAAGGTTGGCATTGATGTTATTTAAAATTACATCCAATTTGACCACTAGGTGAGCCTTGAAAAATCTATTGTAGAGCTCCAAAATTCCCCTTTTATCTCAATAGACATGGAGAATGGTGGAGATCAAAATTGCAACAATTTCCAAGTTGGATTTGGGCCTTTCATCTAATAGGGAAAAATTATTTCCCACTATTTTCCTCACAATTCTCATAATTAAACTATGAGCAGAATAACCATACAACATCAACCTAAGTCTCCTCTTCGAAAGTCTTCCATAGAATTGCAAGAGTCTCTTGCTCGTTCATCCTTATGTTAGTGTCCATTTTTAGAGGCAAGTGTAATGAGTATGAGAAGGGCTATATAAAGAATTTTTCCCTACAAAGTATGTGAATGGCCATGAAATCATCTCAAAAGCCAAGGGATATGACATCTTTGAAATGAAAAAATAATGATGACAATGTCGTTGAAGAGAGGGATCACACCAATCTTCATACTAACTAGAAAGAGGAAAACAAATTATAATTCCCAAAAGTAATGAGAGCCTCTCACATAAATAATTAAGAGTAATAATATAAAGGGATGGGGGAGGATAAGACTAAGGGGAAAAGTATAGGGCTCGCAAAAAAAAAAAAACTTTAGAGGCTTATTTTTTTAGGGAAATTCAAATAGATGTGTGCCATTTCCCCTAGATTGGCTAGGAAGTCCACTAGAGAATTACCTTCGTGATAGATATGGAAAATTTTACAACTTTTGAGGTGTAAAGAAATCAATGCTCTAGCTAATCTAGAGTTAAGTGACCAGTTAGGAGTAGGCCATTTCCAAATGACATTTAAGATTATTTGAGAGTCACCTTGTATAATTAAATTTTCAATATTTAGGACCCTAAAAAATTTAAATCCTTCTGCAAAAGCCTCTCTTTTAGCCACATTGTTGGTAGAGGGAGATATAGGTTTGGCCTATGAGAAAAAAACTTTACCATTCCAATCATAGACAATAAAGCCAATTCTAGTAGTCCCAAGGTTACCTTTGGATGCTCCATTAAAATTAAGTTTAAATCATGAAGGGGTAGGAGGGGTCTAGATACAGTTCAATTTGTCATCTTTTGAGGAGGATTTTCCCTTTCCCACACAAATTAAGTTGATGAGGATAAACCATTCTTTCTTCATAAGAACATCCCAATTCGTAAAATCACCTTCATAAATGGAAATAGAGAAAAGTATTTTGTTTATGTACTTCACAATGCTAGCCTTAATCTTGTTACAAAGAGAGGAAATGCTTATGGTAAAATCTTGAAATATTTTATGGTTATGTCCCTTCCATAATTCTCATGATAAGATTAACGGTGTCAATTTGCAAAGAGCTCCATAAGTGTTGTTGTTGAAATTGGTGGGCCAAGCTTTGAGATGGCTTAAGAAATTTACTATTACAAAACCAAGCCCAAGACTAATGGGTAAAGAGGCAATAAATTAGTAAGTAATCTATAGATTCTTCATCATTTTTATAAAGGACACAATAGGAGGGCCCTTCAAAATTAATTTTCCCAAACCAATCTACTATAAAGATTCTATTTTGTGCCATAGCCCAAATAAGCATTGCAACCTTTAGGAGGCATTCTTTGTTCCAAAAAAGGTCTGGGGGAAGATCAATTGGAGTCCAAGGCATTGGAGAAAATATGGCTTTATATCTGTCTTTTTCACACCATTTTCCATTTTTAGAAACTAACCAAATTAGTGAATCCTCTAAGGCTCTAGGGAAGTCTTATCCATATTTAAGAGTACAGATAAGTAGGGCTCTTACTTTTGGGGAGATGGCTGCATTATCCCATGGTTTTCAGCTCCAATAAAAAAATTGATCATTCCATGTTGCTCTCATGGAATTGACAATATTGGTAGGTATAACTAATTTAAGGGGAGGGTTGTCTTTCCAAGAATCTTCCCATAACAAAGTTGATTAGCCATTCCCAATATCCTAGGTGAGATGCTGGCTAATAATGGTTCTATTATCTAGCATAAAATTAAAAACTCTAGATCCTTTAGGAGGGGAGGTTATTTAGAAAATGCTAAGGGGATCTTGAGGGAAAAGGCATTTATGATAGATATTTTGAGCCCATTTCCTATTGGATCCTTTAAATAGTCTCCATACTAATTTAGTACCAAAGGCTTTCCTTTTCCATAGTATCTTTTTGCTTTCAAGGCTCCCACAAAATCTAGGTTTGCAAATGCTATCCCACTTTATAAGGGCCAACTTATTTTGTTGGGAGACCCCATGCCAAAATACTATTCTAGTCTTCTTTCCCAATTATGCACTAGATTTGGAGGTCAATCAGAGGCATGTCATTTGGTAAGGAAAAAGGACCAAGAGAATCTAATTAATCATAGTTAGACAAGCTACGCTTGATAAACATCTTGATTTCCAACTATCCATCTTATTATCCATATTTGAGATGATGTCAGACCATGCCTTATTTGACTTAGTGCTCTTGTCCAAGGGAATTCCAAGATATTTACAAGAGAATTCCCCTCTTTTGAAACCTAGGATATTGCAAATCCTATTTTCAAGATAGGGGTCAAAGTTATTGAAGAAGTCTTAAGATTTATCCACATTAATGATCTATCCTGAGGCTCTCATATATAAATCAAGAATGTTTTTGAAATATGTAGCTTCATCAATAGAGAATTGAGAAGGAATAATAGTATCATTGACAAATTGTTGAAAGGTAATATTTGAGATACCATAATTAACCTTGATTCTATGTAAGGTGTCATGGGCATGAGAAATACTGACATGAGGCTGCCAAAATTCTTTGCCATAATCACAAAAAAAGGGAAAAATAGGGTCTCCTTTGTTAAGGCCTCTAGATACATCAAAGAAACCTTTGAGTGACCAATTAATTATGATAGAGATCACAAGGAGGTAACATGTACAACTAAATATTATGTGAATCTAATGCCTTGAAAAACCAAAGGCCTCAATAAATTTACATAGAAATTTCTAGTCCACCTTGTCATAAGCTTTTTAAATATCCAATTTTATTTACATACAAGGTTTTTTATTATCTTGAACTGAGTGAATGAGTTTCTAATTGATGATAAATCCATCTAGAATGGATCTACCATGGATAAATGTAGTTTTCTCTTCTCATATTATGAGTGGGAGAATGGACTTGATTCTATTGGCCAATGATTTGGTAAGAATCTTATAGATTATGTTACACAAGGCTATAGACATAAAATATCCAAAGTGTAGTGTCTCATTCTTTTTTAGAACAAGGTTAAGGAATGTATGTTTGATTTCTTTAACAAGATTGCCAAAAAAAATTGTACCCTCAATGGCTTACCAGAGTTAATCCCCTAAGAAATGCCAACACTTTTGCAAGAAGCCATCCTAGAATCCATTAGTGCCAAGGAATTTATCTGGATGCATTTGAAAATGAGCCAATCTAAGTTATTATTTGATAAACTTCTTATTAAGAGAAATATTGTGTTCATTTTTCATTAAGTGAGGAATGTTGTCCAGGAAGGTTATTTGGGTTGGGAGGTCAGAGAAATTCCAATTATTGAGAAGCTTTGAGAAGCTTCTCAATGTAGTGAATGGATTTAGCAAAAATACCTTCATGTTCTTCCAACACAATACCTTGTGAGTTACTAATTTCAATGATTTTATTTACCAAATATCTCATTTCAGAGTAGTTAAGGAAAAACTTGGCATTTCTATCCCTTGCAGAGTGCCATGATTCTTTCGATTTCTACTTCTTGAATATTTATTCCTTTAAAAAGAGATCAAATTTCTTGTGCAAGAGTTCTTTCTCACAAAAATAAAGGTCATTATCCATAGCTTTTCTTAGAACTTCCTCATTTAATTCCATAAAGTCTATGTCTACTATATTAAGTTATTCAAAGATGTTGGTTGAGTGTTTGTTCCACTCTTTAATTTTTAATTTTGTGTTTTGGTTTGAAAAAAAAATAGAACTTCTTGGAGCCCTAGAAGGAGACGTCATTGTAGTAGATTTCTAGGAAGGAGAGGAAGTTCTTATCTTGAAACTACATGTTTTCACACTTGGAGAGGTTTTCACTTGGTATGGCAGCTTTAGAGATAACAATCATGACAGGGAAGTGATCTAAGAAATATATAGGCAAAATCTCTACTAAAAACTAGAAATTAAATTAGGCGAGGTCCTTAGAGAATAGAGATCTATCCAACCTTTCTATAATAAGCTCTAAGCTAGATCTCTTGTTGTTCCAAGCACAAACTCCATTGGTTGTGTGGATATCCATGAGATTTCAAGAAAAGATCCATTGATTGAAATCTTTAGATGCTTGGTTCAAGGACCTAACACCTTGTAATATCCCTCTTTCCAGTCTTCTAATATTCACCACTTTATTTCATAAACAATTGATAATCCATCTCCCTGTGTTCGTATTCATTTATATATTTTATTGTAAGAAAGGGTGTGTCCATTCAAATTAGTTTTGTTATAATTATCATTTATTTATATTAATATTTTAATAATAAAATATTATTATATATGTGAATCATATTATATATGATTAATTTCTCTACTTAAATATTACTAATATTATATGATAATGATTTGTATATTATTTATTTATTTACTTATTTTTATGTGTCTCTTTTTTATGTAGATATTTTATTTGATACTATGACATATTAAATTTATGATCATATATAATATGCATATGTACAATTATCATAAATATTTAAAAATAAATAATATAGTATTATTATTTCATTTAACATTTTTATATTTATCTCGACTTCTATGTCTGGCTTCGACTCCCATGTCTAGCTCCAACACTGGCTTCAGATTTGGTATCCGTCTTCTGCTTCTAGTTTCTATTCCTACGTCTAGCTTTATGATGGCCGCTTTGGCTTTTTCTTTTCAGGCTAGGGCTTCTCTAGCTACTAGTGGGATTATTGTTGTGGTGGTTTGGCCATTTCCTATGCTGATGTGGCTGCCTATGAGGTCAATAGTGGTGGCTAGTGTATGCATTTGGGGTTTTGTGATATCGTGCATTCAGGGGTGTCGATTGTGGTATGTAATCCAACAAAAATAGATTTAAAAACTACTACTATTGATGTGATCTCCAACTATATAGCTAATTTCTCGGCCAAAGCTACTATCTTTCATTTTAATGGTTTTTGGCCTTCTTTGTCAGATTTGCATGCATGGATTACCTGTGTTTGGGAGCCCATCATTTCAAAGACTGCCCATATTTACCCTATGGCTAGGGGTTTTTTCATTGTGAAATTTTTATTTTTTGAAGATAGAAATGCCATCCTCTACCAAAGTTTCTCTTGGGGAGAGAAGTTTCCCTTGATGGCTAAGCCTTGGCATAAAGATTTTAACCCATTGATGGAATCTTTTCATAAGTTCCCTCTGTGGGTTAGGTTGTTGAATCTCCCCCTTCACCTTTAGGTAGATCCTGTCCTGGAGGAGGTGGGGGATGCCCTTGGAGACTTTCTTGTGGTTGATAATGATTCATACAATGTGTATCGAATGACATATGCTTGCATTTTGGTAGAAATTGACATTTCTAAGGGACTCATAGAAATGATTTATTTGGCTTCTCCTCTTGGATCTTGGAATCTTTTTCTTGACTATGAGGGTATCCCCTTCCACTATAGGAAATTCCATATGACTGGCCACCTGGCTGCAAGTTTCTTTTCTACTAAATTTAGACTAAAAATGCCCCCTTCTTGGTGGAAGGGGGTCTCAGAAGATCACTACATGGTCTACAAGGTCCCCTCTATGGAGGATGGCTAGAAGGTCCCTTTTGTAGGGAGTGGTGTTTCTCCACAAGATACTTTGGTGGTGGATTCTGCTACTATCTTTGATAGACCCTCTTCTCTAGGCATCTTGATGAAGGATCCTCTTATGGCTCCTTCTATGGTGGTAGTTGGTCTATCCTTGGATTCTGATATTCTAGTTTTTGGTGTGGATTCTACTGTAGTTTCTATTTGTCCATCTCCTCCTCTAGCTCCTTCTATGATGGCAACTGGTCCATCTCTAGATTTTGCTACCCCAGTTTCTAGTATGGACTCTTTTGCTATTTCTATATGTCCGTCCACTCCAGGCATTTTGATGGTGGATTCGTTGTTGGCTCCTTTTGTGGTGGTAGCTAGTCCATCTCTAGATTCTACTGTCCCATTTTCTAGTGTTTCCAAGGCAATTTCTCTTCTGGTTCCTTTTCTGGGTGCTACTATTTCATCTTAGGCTTTTGTTGTCACTTCCTTTTCTATGGCCTTTTCCCTGGCTTCAGGAGTTTTAGGCACTGGCTGTGATGGTGCTGATTTTCAGCAGTAGAAGGCTACTAGTTTGGTGGAGGATGGATGGACCACAGTAAAAGGAAAAAAGGTCAAGCCATCCAAACCCTCTTTTGATATGGCATTATGGTCTAAAAACAAGGATTCAAAAGGGAAAGTCTGATGTGGCTATCCTTTTTTTGGCACTCCTTACTTTTGGCTTATTGTTCTCTATATTGTCCCCTAGCTCTTTTGGCCTATAGTTCTTTGTAGTGTGTCTCTTCATGGGGTTTTAGGAGCCCGATCAAAACCTACTTTTGTGGCTATATTATTCTATTTTATTATGTGTTGCTACCTTGGTCACCTTTTGTTTGGTGACATGTTTCATCTTGAGTTTTTATTTCGGATAAGGTTTCAGGCACCCTTCAAAACCTATTTGTGTGGCTCATGAGTATTGTGCTATTTGCAATGCCACCCTAGTCACTATATCTTGTTGGGTGACCTGTATTACCTTAGGATTGTTGTTTGGTTTGGGCTTCTTTGAAAATTTCTTGATATGTAAAGGGTTTTAGACTCCCTTCAAGACCTATTTTTCTTATCAAAAACATTGTTATAGTTATCTAAGTAACACATTATTATTATGCCAAAAATATATTATTTTTAATTTTTTAATTTTTGTCATAACTATTTTATTTTACTATCATGATTAGGGGACATGACACACCTCCAATATTTTCATCTAAGTTAGAAAAGGAACTGAAGTCTCCCCCAAGAATGACATTATAGTCCTTGTGTTGCAAGATAAATTTGGTTAATTCCTGCCAAAGCTTGAGCTTCACAAAGGATGTTATGGGGCCATAAATGTTGTGAAAGATAAAGGACAAGGGGGATGATAAAGTCTTAACCCATCCACTCATCCAGTTTTGGAAAATTTTAATAAGAATGAAGTTAATTAATTTGGAACTCCATAAACACACAATGCCTCAAGAGGCTAAGAGAAAAAATGACCCCATACCTTCAAAATGCCATTTTCCTCTCAAGTCCTGTAAATTCTCCTACTTGAAATTTGGTTTCTTGGATAAGGATAATATCCAAGGCTGGAGTAATAAGGAAACATAATAAAGCATTTCTTGTAAGGGGAATTTTATCCCCTAGTATTCAAGGATAGATAGGAGGTCCTTCCCCTTACCATCTTGAAAATGCAAGGTGAGTTTGGGTTAATTCCCTGCCTCACTATCTTGTTTTCTTAAACCTAACCTAGATGTTACACCTCTTTTCTTAGAAGTTTTCCCATAGTTAGGACATTTCCCCCTTGAATGTTGTTAATAGCTATACCCTAGCAATGAAGAGGGCATAGAGCATCTAAATTCATATACTCCAATCCCAAATATGAGCTAGATGGAAAATCTACTTTTGGGTGGTAAAAATTGGGGATGAGGTTTGGCTGAGGGGAGCATTAAATTGTTGAATACTTAGCCATCTAATTAATGTCAAGAATATTATAGATTGATTCTAGTCTCATTAGGATTTTTTCATTAACATTTTTATTTAGAGAGGATGGGACAAATGCAAACTAAGGAATAGCCATGTGAGGTTTGAGGTCCTGCCATCTAAGAAGCTCCTATTAAATTTCGTTGTCCTATTCTTCAATCCCACCTTCCCCAAGCCTTTCTCCTTCTTTGTTATCATAGAATTACCAAGTTAATGTTTCAAAAATAATTTTTAGTCATGTTTTGGTCCAAGTCACTTCTCATCAGGTTCTCTTTACTGCTTTGTGCCAATTTTTAGGATTTTAGTGCTTCAACTTCTTCCCTACTTCTTACTATGAAAAATGCCCGAGTTGTGTGAGTTTAGGAAACCTTTGGTAAGATTAGGCATTATTCTCCTTAGAAGAGTCATAGGATTCCCCCTCCTCCCTACGAGAAGTGGAGTCTAAGTCTTACATTATTACTTCATTAAGTTGAGTTTGTGATCTCCCCTCTCCTACTTTTTTAAGTAAGAGGAGAAGCTATTCCAGTGTCACCCCAAATTGTTTATTCTTATATGTTTTATATGTCTAACATGAAGTCTTTTGATAACTAGTAGATCTTGGAACTCTTAAATGAAGTTAAATTTTGTACCTTATGTCCTACTCGTTTGATTTTAGAGTTCAATAAGGTAAAATTCAAGTAAGTTTTATGAGTTGGTTTTGTTGAGTATTGTCTCCCAGTATTCTTTGGAAATGGAACTTGAATGTTGAACCAATTAATTCATGGTTAAATTTTTTTAATTTTATAAGCTCATAGTTGGCTGCCCATAAACACATGGCATTACATAAATACACAATTTGTTTCAAAAGAGTAGAAATGCCATGTATTGAATAATTATTGAAAAAGGTGATGGCAGAATGAGATTTAGCATGTGGGAAGGTAAATATACTCATTAAAAATTATGAAACCCTATCAAATCAATGCTTCCACATATCATTCAATAAGCATGTTGCCCAAACCTAAGCTATAATCATTACCTTTTATGCTAATGTCATCATTATTGTATGAATGAGGTAAGCTAAATGTATCTTCTTAGAGCCAAAAAGAAGAATATAAATAGTGTTTGCATCAAGATATTTTTGTCAATTCCAATGTTGTGAGTCCATATCTCTTACACAAATTCTTTTTTTTCTTTCTCTTTTAATAGTTAGAAGTTCATCTATTTTATTTTCATGTACCATTTTCATTGACACAAATTTAAATTCCACAATCCTCCATGGACACCTCCCATCCCAAACCACCCAAGGAAAAGAAACTTGGGTCCTTGATTTGGATCCTACCATAATTAGGGGATATTGAACTAGTTGATAAAGAAATTGAGAAGGTAGTGTCTAGGTTTAAGAAAATTCACCTTGATTCCATAGCTAAAAAAGGTATTTGCAATTGGGTTAGTACAAGCTAGTGGGTTTCTTGAAGTTATTCTCTATCCTTAATTGGTTCTAGAAAGTAGGGATAAATATCATGTCATTGAGAGATGTATTAGGACTCATTATGATGAGGTTTTGGTTTATGTGAATTTTGTCACTGTCATGGGAGCCTTAAGAACTTTTCTCAAAGAAATGTATGGATATTGGAAAATAAGCCTAATGATTCCTAGTTTACTACAAACACAAAGGACTTCAATAGTACCATTGCGAAGAATTGGTTGATGAAACCATAAAAGGGTGGTTCTTGCCTTCCATGACCGTTAACCAGAGAGCACATGATTCAAAAATTAGGAATGTAATCATTTTGTTGAATAGGATAAAGGGAAACCAACATGCTTTTACGTGGGAGATCTAGATGTACTTCTTCATTTAGGCTATTATGGACAAAGGTAAGTTTATTGACTTGGGGATATTATTATGGAAAAACTCTATTAAGAGCTTTCACAAGTATATGGAGTCATGAACTTCTATATGTCATCTTATTTATTTTAGATACTAGCCTATTGCAGAGAGTGAGATGGATTTCCTTACCAAGTTTAGGATAATAATATGACCATCAATTATTACCATCCACTTCTACTAAAGAAAATAAACCTTGAATATTTTTGGAGGGTACAAGACACCTTTTTAGTTACGCTAGTTTTCAAATTGTAGGGGAAGGAGAACACAAGGTTTCCTAAGCAAGCTTCTTAGTTAATTAGAATTCATGGTAGTTTCTTTATGTAGCTTCCTAAATTCATGTATTTTAGGGTTGGCATGTTTTAGGGGAAACCATTGAAGCCACCCAAGTATTGTTTAGAAAAATATGTGTTGATTGAGATATGTTCATATGTTGCTAATGTGGACAAGAATTAAAAGGTTAGGAAAGTTTTTGGATGTGTATTTACTATTAAATTGGGTCATTGTCATTGTAAGTTCGTTTAAGATACCTTTAAGCTAGATTCTAAATTGAAAACTATGAACTTTAAGCCCTACTCTACCCAACCTAAATTTGATAGTAAATGCCTCGCCTTGTAAAAATTTGAACTAGACCCCTCATTCATCCATAAACCTTAAGATGGAAGATTATTAGGTAGATTGGGATGATGAATTTGAAGTTAGGAAGAGGTAGTGGTCTATATCTACTTTGAAAAAATAATATAGTTCAAGCTACCAATGGAGATTTCGAAGACTAAAGAGATTGAAGATGAAGAAATAGTTGATCCAAATTTTGTAGAATAGGTTGAAGCCATCGCCATATCCGAATTGGATTGATACAAAATAAAAGAAGATGATAGGTCCATGCAAGGACCGTTTCAATCATTAGCAAAACAAATGAATGGATTAAAGAGAAAAGTAGGCTAAAATTGAAGGAAGAAAAATAAATACCCTAGATATATTCAACTAGTTCTAGTTCCACATTTCCTCACTTATATACTAGTAAAATTGTACCATTTCCTTCTATAGGCAATCATGAACTTGAACCCAAAGTTGAACTGGCTATGCAAAAATCAATTCAAATTCAACCTTTATAGTGGATTACCCCTTTCTTAGAGCAAAAAGAAAAAGGTGGAAGAAAAAAATTATGGTGGACTTGAATAAGGAGCAAGGAAAAGGAAAACCGACAATAGGATACACTACGAGAAACCCTATAGGAACCATGTATGAGGGGAACAAGCAAATAATAGAGGACATTAATACTCTAATCTCGTTGGCAATTGGAAATCCATGTGGGTTCTAAACACCTTATACTAAGGGTAGTTCCACCACACTTAATCGGTTCAAACTTTCTATTAGCAAAGTAAGGGGAATAGTACCTATGACTATTCTAGTAGAAGACAGGGTCAACAAATGTCTAGGTAAGACACCCTAAAGAAAAACACCCAAAGTTGAACCTACAATTGGATTGGATGAGAAGATCGAGAATTGGATGGTTGATGTGTGCAAGGTAACTAACTAACGGCAATAAAATGGATAAAATGTTGTGAAAAGACCATATAATTGAAATAACTCAACTTGGGTTTACAACTAGACGAGAAGACATGCAAATTTTCAATGCTAGCAATCAGCAGATTGAGAGTGGGATTTGGAAAGACTAGAAAGATAAGGACCTAAATCAATCTCTACAATTGGTGGCTGGATATATCCATTCCATTCAAAATCCTAATGCATTGGCCCTACGAAATGCTCCTTCAGCAGTAGACATCACATCCCTTGCCAATCAATTTTTTTAGATCAAATGAAGACAAATAGGATTTTTCTAAGGTGTTCAACAATTGGATAGACTCATTAATGGGCAATTGAGCTAACTATATATACAATTTCATCAAAACTAAGGCATAGATAGAAAAACATATTTACCTAGACTCATTAATATGATTGCTGAACTAGAGTCTTAACTCAAAGACTAGGAGATAGAGAAGGTCAAATTAGATGAATATATCATATAGATCAATAAGATTCAAGTCTTCAGTGTGGCCAAATTCTTGGTGGAGGAACCCAATGCTGATATTAGTACTAATTTTCAATTTGTAGCTAGGGCCAATTTGGAATGGAGGAATGTAGTTATTGAATAGGGTTTAGATAAATCATCAAACCTCTTAAAATAAATAGAGTGTGTCAAGAAGATCCTAGATAAAGAAATAAAATGCATTGATGTCAGGATAATGGAGAATGAGAATCAACTTGACAAAGGAACTAAGGAAATATTGACCAATTTCCAAGACAAGATGAAAATAATAAAAGAAATCAAAGAAATTTTAGTGAAAGATTTCACTACCATTGCTCAAGCTGACTCCATGATAATCATTTGCAAAGACCACCTGGAGGCACATGAAAGGAAAATGCGTCACATTCATATGTAAATGACATATGGAAGCTAAGACAAGATCACCTAGGAGTACTACATAAAATTAATTGATAAGGTTCATGGTTGCATACAAGGAGTGAAAAGAAGTAGGTGGAGGTCTTCCTATAAACCAAGATCAAAAGGATAATCCTCCTGCCATAGCTAGTGGTCTAGATAAATATTTAAGGGCTAATGGAAAATAGAGTGCTACTTTTCTTTTGATAGTAATTTTAGAAAGTTGTACTAAAACTATGGTAGTTTAGCAACTCCTAGAGGATTCACTTATCAAAACTAATTTTGAAGCCCTGCGTGACTATTTTAATATGTATCTAATACATTGAGAGGGTTGTCTCTTTGTTTAAACATAAAAACTTATACATTTTATATTCTACTTTTGATATATTTGAAATTTTATATGATGTAATAGATATACTAGATCTTATGGTTTTATAGATCTGAATTAGTTGAACAACAAATCTTATGGTTTATGAATACATGACTATTTGTTTTCTAATGGGAGTGAATAAAATGTGATGTTGGTTGTTATTTCATCATGTGATATTTTCTCATCTAAATTAGTAGAGAGAAGTCATTTAAGTTAGCTAATCTTGGTGATTTCATTGTGGCAATTGGTCATGCCGCTCATTATTATAGTGAATTTTGAATGATTTTTAAATTTGCACATTCTTTTTATGGGTTGTTCATATTTTTGCCTTATACTTTCTCACTAAAAGTATCTTTTTCAATTATTCTTTCGTAATAAGAGTTGATTGCATATATCTTGTAAGAGAGTTGGATATTGTAGATGGAGAATTTGCTAGTAAAGAAACTCAATTGTTTTTTTTCTTAATATTGGAAATAGACTCATCATTGATTGAAATTGTGAAAGAGAATAATTGAACACTAACAAAACCTTACCTTTTATCAGTAATTGCTAATAGGCTAAGTACTATTGTATCTCTTTTTGAACTATATTTTAACTCATACTCCATCATTATCACCAATATTCTTGAATAGTATGTCTTGCTCCTAATTATAAGAAAGCAATCCATAATGAAATTATAAACTAAATAATAAAATTTAAAATTTAAAATTCTACTCTTTACCACTTCAACTCTCCCATGTAATGTCATTCATGGCCCATATCCATTTAAAGTCTGATAGGTGAAATATGTTAAAACAAGATAATTAATAAACACTAGATAATAAGATGCATTTTTAAAAAACCATAGGAAAAAAATAAAAATTTAAAATTCATAGAACTAAATTCTAGATTGAAAAAAATGTAGACTAAAATTATTGTAAATTCAAATTTGAAATAGCTAAATTAAATATTAAAAAAAAAACATGGAAGAGAAATATATAGACAATTCTGAAATTTTTTTTGGCCATGGCACAACTTCGACAAAATCTTGTGTAGGATTTCAGATTTGATGATTAAGTACTTAGAAAATTAGTATAAATTTAAAATTGAAATAGTTAAATTTTAAATTTTGAAAAAACATGGAACATAAATATATAGAGACAATTTGAAAAACATTTGGCCATGAGACAACTTCAACGAAATCATGTTTAAGCTCATTCTTACTTTAAATCGTTTATAAGAAAAAATTACTTTCTTATCTTAAAAATACATTAAAATTCTGAAAAATATTTGACCATGACACAATCAACAAAGTCATGTTTAAACTCATTCTTACTTCAAACCATTTATAAGAAAAAATTACTTTCTTAACTAAAAAATACATTAAAACTAATTATTAAAAATGTAACAAAGAAAAGTTAATTAATGTAATACATAACAACTGCTGATTTCTGCACTCATCTATTGAGATTCTGCACCATCACTTCTTCACTTATGCACTGATATCCTTCATCATCAAACTCCGACTATAGTGATAGGAATTGTACCCAATCATGCAATGCAATAAAAACAAAGACTACTCAATCATAACTACCAAAACCATACATTTGAAGAAACCCTAGTTGAGGAGTTCGTTTGCCAGTTACTAAATGGATTAATTCCCCAAAGATCAGTTATCGAATCATACCCTAACCGACATAGTGTTTCATCATCTTCTTCCAATCACAATTCCTATATAAGATGAACCGCCTATCCTCGTAAGAACACCCACGAGAGCTTTTGTTTCTTAGATTGTCCAAGTTGCAGAGCTCTGTGGCAGAATCAAATAGTTGATCAAGAGCAATGGAAGGCAAAAGAGCGACTCTGAAGACATGGGACTCCCAAGAATTCGAAGTGGACGAAAGTGTGATGATGCAATCTGAATATCTAAAAGACTTCATCCCAGAGCCCAACAATGACGAGAGAATTTGGAAGGCAACGTCAATAGTAATACCATTGGAGAACACCTCTGGCAGAATATTGGAGAAGGTTCTAAGTTATTGCAAGTATCGTGCCACTGCCAAATCCAACAATACGAGCGAGGAGGAAGTGAAGAAATGGGAAGCATCATATATTGATGAACTCAAAGGGGATATACCAACATTGTTTTGTGTTCTCAAGGCTTGTCATTACCTGAATGTGCATCATCTTTATACTTTGTTAGCGCAAACTGTATGTGACCTGCTTGTTGCATGTGACACACAAGATGACGTCCATCGATTTCAATGTATAGATGTTGATGATATCACTCAAGAGATCGCCAACATGTTCAACTTTGTCCCACCCCATCACGAGCAAGACAAGATGGCTCTTGATTAACAATTTTGATTTGCATTTCATGTTAGTGTTTTATAGTTGTCTTCTTTTCTGCAAATGCTCACTTCAGTTGTGGGCTTTAACCGATTTACATCTTCTGAAATGAACTCAAGATTTTTAGTGTTGCTTGAACTAGGTTGATTCTGATATGATTAAAAGTTCTGCCTATTTCTGTTTTGCTTCTGTTGTTTACATAGAATGTAAACCATACCTTTACTTTATCTCTCATTAATATACAAGATTTTTTATGGCAATATCTAGTAGATGATAGATGAAGAATTGTGGAATAAATATGTCCAGTATGGATTTATACAGCTGTGTAAACAAAATCATCTAATTAGTTGATAAGTAGGAGATAATTTCCACAGCTAGTCAAATTGTGATATGAATATCAGGATTTACATGTGTGATTTTGAGTCAAACTCGATGACCCATGTTTCAAGCTTGCAAATGGGGTTGCAAGCTTTGAGTTTAACTATGGAGGAAACTCTGTAGTTAAGCGCGCTCAGGTTGGAGTAGTACTGGGATGGGTGACCTCCCGGGAAGTCCCGGTGCTTCACCCCTATGAGCATCACCTAGATCCAATGAGTGCTAAGTGTTTCATTTATTCTCATGAGAGATGGATTCATGTTGACTCACTACTCATGAAACATGGGTTATCGCTTCTAAGCTAGATTAACTTAAAGCATATGTTAGATTAACTTAAAGCATACGTTAACCGAATGAAGATTTAGTTGTACAAAAAGTGGGCATTAATTTTAGAAAAAATGTATTTTTGATCAAGATTGAAAAACAGAGAGAACTGATTTTGTTGAAATTTTAATATTTATTCTTTATCATCATTTGAACATTCTGTCTAGAAAATAACCTAGGCCTTAATTTTAAATCATAAATGGAGGTTTATTTCTAAGTAAGATTAGTTAGAAAAACTGAATGATAAAAATCCAAAATATTGGTATATGCTATTGAGCTGAATGAAACTCTAACGTTTGGCATGTTTTTGTGCTGTCCGTTAGAGGGGATGTGCATAACAATACTCTGGGGGATGTGCATAACAATACTCTGCTTTTTTCTTATTTCTTGTAATAATCGTGATGATCCCCCTCCTTCGGCTGCTTGGTCATAGGGTGATCTTATATCCCGATCCCCTTTTTTCTATATATATTAATAGAAAGGAATTATTCATTAAAAAAAACTCACACTCAATAATTTTTTTTTTTTTTTGGCTTCCACTTCTCATCCATAAATAAAAATAAATATGAAACAATTATATTTTTATTGTCACCTTATGAATAAAATTAAAAAATTGAGTGTATACTATCTAATGACAATTTTCAGAAATATTTAAACTGAAATAATCTAAAAGAATACATAGATATTGGCCTTCTATGCACCTACTACTAAAATCTCTACTTAATGCTCAACACATATATTCCTTAGATGATATAGATTGGGACATGCTAATAGCAACTTTTTTTCCAAAGGGCTGGGGTAACAAGATCACCCCGATCATCTATTTATTCTTAAAAAATATATACACATTAAGATTTTAGTTTAAAATTTCTTTGTCATCATTTATTTATAGTTTAAAAATTATTTATTTATAAAGATTTTAGAGTTATAAAATTAAATATTGATATTTATCATTTATATATACTCATTCCATCACAGAGGATAGACAATATCAACTTAATAACTTCTCAATTATATATTCATTTTATCTAGAAAAAGTCAAGTGTCTTCAGAATTTTTCTTCCCTGCATATTTATGTCTCCTTTCAATTTTCTCCCTAAAAAATTATGAGCATAAATTTTTATAGATAAAAAATAGTTCTCTATTAAAATTTAATCAAATTTGTGTTGCAACTTCCTAGAAAGGAAAATAACAACAATTTCTGAATTAGAATGTATTTTTATTTGAAAGAGAGTGAGTTGGGTAAATAGGGTATAGAGGGTGAGGGTCTGTTTAGGATTGGTGAGAGGGGGAGAAGGGATGGTGAGTGGATGATAGTGGGTGAGTTGGTTGTTTAGCGTTAACAAGTGAGTTGGTTCTTTAGTGTTGAGTTGTTTGTTTAGCGTTAATGGGTGAGTTGGTTGGTTGTTTAGCGTTAATAGGTGAGTTGTTAATGGGTGAGTTGGTTGTTGAGCGTTAATAGATGATGATAGTGGGTGGTGAGTGGATGATGATAGTGGGTGAGAGGGTGAGTTGGCGTGAGAGGTGTTGGCAATACATGACACATTCAACATCATTTGCATAACAAAAGCATTCATTTGCAGGCTGACACATTTGACATCATTTGCATAACAAAAGTATTCATTTGCAGGCCCAAATCGAATCCCATTTCAAATTACTTTTCTTTACAAAGAAAGTGTTGGATTGAAATGTGATAGATACCATTCATCACATTTTTGTGTAAATGTATCCACAAGATGTCCAAAATTAACCTATACATTTTAGTGCATATGACAAGAAGGTGATGAAAGGGCAAAATTAAATCTTCTAGTCCTAAAAAGTGTAGGACATCTTTTTCCAAATCATTGTAGAAAATATCAATGCTTATACTCTTTTCTTCAAGAGTGTCTACTTAATTCCCAAGTCCACTTTAGGGGTTATAAGTGTGTTTTCACTTGACACTTTCATTTTCAAAGAATTTCATGGACCTCATTAGGCATTGATGCCATGTTATCTTGGTATTTACTAGGTATAAATCTCAAAATTTAAGTCAAATGAGAAGAGAATTAAAATCACAATGTTTCACTCTCTCTTCCCAAACTAGCATTTACTCTCTCTCCCCAAACACTTTTTGGGAAAAGTTAAGGTTAGAAAGTTGGAGTTGGGAGATTAGAGTTAATGGTCAACATTATTACTCTCTCCTTGAACCTATATACACTCTTTCTCACCAAACCTTATCTTTCTAACAAGTTGGAGCTTGAATTTGAATTTTGGCCAAAACTTTTGCCCTAATCCTAACCCAGACTTTGAAGAGTCCCAACCCAAAATCACATATTAGAATACTACATCTTGAAACTTTTAGGAAACTATATTTCCAGATATAGCCAAACCATGACCTCTCATGTGTGTCAAATGAAGAATCTCACTGCAAAGAAATATAATTTGAAAATAGCATTCAAGAAGATACATGGGAAGTTCATGAAATTGCTTGTAATAATGGAAAATCAGGACAATGTGCAAGAGAATAATAATTGTTTAATAGTCTCCAAAGCTTGAAAAGAATGAAAAATACATATGGCTCACGTGAAGATAAACTCCTTAGCTTTTCCTAACATGGACCAGGCATAGTAAATGTTTAGCAAAATGCTTTAGGAAAGATATCACCTCTTGTAATGGGATGAACGAATGCAGGGAATGGAGAGGAGTATAAAGGCAATTTGATTGAGATTGATCAGTAGAAAATTACCCCCATCACCAACTTCCTTATAGATCCCGACTCTTCATGAAGCCTATACATATTGTTTGTTTGGAGTCTATTGTAAATCAGCAATATTTTTAACAAGATGAAGAGATCTCATCTCATAGAGTGGATTTAGAGTTTCGGCATCACTTGAGAGACATCTATCTTAATGAAACCTCATCTAAGCAGTGGAGTGAATCTTAAGATTTGTTAGAGAGGGAGCATCTATAAAATAGTTTCAAAATTTGTAAGTGGTGAGGATATTACACAGAGAAATGACTGGAGATATACACGCATGTACAGCCAGGGAGCATAGACCGAGCACATGAACTTCTTGGCTGAATTCCACAAGAGCATTTCTCTTCTAGCTCAATTCAATGACGAAGCTCATAGACTTTGGGTTCACATTCAACTTGGGAGAATCATAGAATGGGTTTGATAAGTCTTGGAGAGGTGACACATGATGGAATTGATCCCCAAATTTGGGAAATCGATGCATGTGATTAGTCTTGGCTGTAGTATTTCAAATGTGCATTAATCTTACCAAGCTTAAATGATGTGAGTCTGCCAGAAGCATTGGAAGAAATTAATTGGGATGATGACGTCTTTGAATTGGAGTATGGACAACACATATGAGCAATTTAATATAATGCTTAATATATGGGCAATGGAATCACAGTTGGAATAATTATCCGCATTCACCCCTATCTGTACATAAAACATATCTTGAGATGCCAATTGTGTCCCGGTTGCTACCTTGGGATCATCTTACATGATATTCTTCTGATGCCAATTAGACTTATTATCGATACTACTGAGTAATAGAATGGAATGTTAGTGAAGAAGAAATTCCAATTTCATCAAAGATGCCTACACATAGTAGGAAATGCATGGAAATGCTATTGGTGATCAAGACTTGATAGGCACAATGGACTAGAACTCACTATTCAAAAGTGTGAGCATGAATAAAAGTGTATGGGTGTGGAAGACTATAGTGGCAAAGTTGGTAATTTGCCCTTTCTTGTTGTAGGATCTCTATTACCTTGTGGAGGCTTACTATAACTCATGAGTTAGAATGGTTAATAAAATGCTTTTCAAATGTCTAAATACTAACTTTTTAGGTAGTTACAAATCTAAGGGGTAATTGTTAGGTAGTTACATTCTAAAGCCTATAAATATAAGGATTTGTTAATGTAATAGCGGGGGAGACATTTTTGCAAAAGGGAAACTATGGATTAATTTCTTTACAAACTTTTGGATTTTTATCATATATAAAGTGTTTTAGAATTTGTACATCTTCAAAGATATAATAAAGAATGCATTTAATTGTATGTCTGAATTGTGTTCATGATTTGATATTACAAAGTTTTTGAATGTCAATTTCGTAATCTCTTTATGTGTTGTTGGAATCCATTAGTCTTTCTCATTTATTTAATTGGTTCGAAAATATGCATTCCTTTCTTGGTATCTAGACAAGAATGTCTTGAAATAACTTATATTTTCATACATCAAGATTTGTTGTTCTTATTTTGTCATCGTTGTATTTGTACCTAAACCCCTTCATAATCATTATCATTTGTGAATCCCAACTAGTATTTGTATGTCTACTTTTGAGGTTCATGTTAACCATTTTCCCTAGTTCTATTATATATCTTTTATACATACTTTTAGGTGAAAAGTACACATTAATACAAATACATCCATCATGCAAGAGAGTTACCCCTCTCAAAAGAAGAGGAAGATTGCAAATTGATAGTGATCGGTTGTAATCTCTCCAACTTTTGGTAGAGTTGTCACTTCTCATAGGGTGAATAGGGTTAGTTTTAGAGGTAGTTTCACAGTGAAATATATTTACCAACATGCCCATAGTATGTAAATAATTATATGCTTCCAATGTCAATTTTTTTTCATATTATCATCCTTTTATTTAGAGATTATTTTTCAAATTACTTCAAGTAGTTCATGTAAGGGCAGTCATATAGATTATTGTCTTCTTGGGATCTACCATATCTTGTGCCTTATTACACATGCATTTATCTACTTAAGTTCTATGTGTATATGAGAAATATGTTAGCAAGTAATACTAATCTATTAAAAAACAAAAGCATTAACTAGCATATAAACCATAACATAAATGAGAGACTAAAGAGAAAACACCAATTCGAAATGTGAGCCAAATGAATGGACTCTCCCAATGGGGTTTAGCTCCTTGCTTGGTAGATGGGTCTAAATATTGGGATGTATGCTCAAGGTTCCCAAAAACTAGCTTCAATGGAGATGAAAAATGGCAAATTGGTAGCTTTGTGAGCTCTCAATTTGGCATCATAAGGGTATGGTTGATGGTTTTTGGCTCTCAAAAGGGCATTATAACTTTAGCTCCAAGATTGTCATTGAAATGGCTTGGGAGGGGATCCAATTTATAGGCTAAGGGCTTGAGGGATGGAGGGCTAAGATGCAAGGAGAGATGAAGGCTTAAGGAGGGCTAGGATGCACTCAAAGGAGAGCACATAGATTGTGCTTGTTTAGCACCAATGGGAAGGTGACACTTGTCACAAGGAGGATGAGTGTGAGAGGGTAGGGTAAAGGGTTGGTTAAAGGCATGATGAGTGGGGTTGAGTATGTAAGAGAGATGTAAGAGGAATGAGTGTGGAAGAGGGAAGAGTGTGGAAGATGGGTGTAAGAGTCATGAGTGGGCTTGTAAGAGTCTTTTATGGTTTGTAAGAGCACTCATGACTTGGTGGTTGGGATTTTTGAGGGGAGACTTTGGTTTGGATTAGGAAAGTCTTAAACTTGTTTAAGGAATGTGACAACATTAGGGGGTGGATTAGGCTTGGGTTTAGGATTAGATTAGGGATGTTAGAGATGTGCAAGTGGATGGCATTAATGAGTGTGGGTGAGTTAGTGGCTAATCTAGGTTAGTATGGGTGGATGGGGTGGATTAGGCTAAATGGAGGATTAGGGATAGGTTAGGGGTTTTTGGATTTGAGGATTTTATTTATCAAATAGATTTATTTAATAAATGGGGATTTTTGGAATTAGATAGAAGAATAGGATTTAATTGATAAATGATAGGTTATTTGATTTATCAATTAGGACTATAGATGATTAATTAAATTAATCAGCTAGGGGATGGCAAATGATTAATTAAATAAGAATTTAATTAATGATGCCTTTAGAGATAACTAAATAGGATTACTAAAGCAGTGTAATCAAATTTAAGTGTCTACACTATGGACAAGGGGCATTGATGTTTGTCTTTATTTTACATCTACCTCATGATTTGTCTAGAGATTGGTCACCTTACAAAACTATTATATACTATATGTGCTTCTTGATCTTGGTTCTTTGACATGCCGTCCTTGATGGTCATATTTTTAAGTTTCCTATCACCTCACCTTTTTTCCATTAGGAAGGTTCTCCTATTGGTTATTATTCTTCCTTGATTTGATGGAGTAACCTATGTATACAATATTTTTTCCTATTTACTAGGTAGATGTAGTATTTTTCTATGATTGCATTTGGGTTAGATGGATCATTTACCATATGAAGACTTTTCTTTTCATTCTTATTTTAGATGCTACCTTCCATGTTCGATTGGTTAACTCATCTAACTTTTTTTTTTATTCTATATATATATATATATATATATATATATATATATATATATATATATATATATATATATATATATGTTTGAGCTTAGTTGTTTCTCTCTTATTTTTATCTTATGATTCAAGTAGTGTCATTTGAGGGCACTCATGAAGATTATAGTCTTCTTTACCCCATGATTGATTTATCATCTCTTTAGGCTTTCGATATCTTTGAGTTCAGTTGTTTGTCTTTGTTTACCCCCTAATTCAAGAAGTGTCATCTAAGGGATCTCTTTCTGATTATAGTCTTCTCTACCTAGTCACATTATATTACACTGGAGGTTCTTCAAATCAATAGTAACATTTTGACAAAATCATTACATTTTGTTCATGCTTCAATGGTGTTCTTTATGATGATTCTTTTGTTCCCATTTTTTGAGACATTATCTACTTTGGTAGTTTTTGTAGTCCTTCACTAGTTCTTTCAAGGATTTTTCTATCTCTTCTTGGAGTAGAATTTTTCTAATGAAGTTATTCTTATTTCTCTAATTTACAAAGATTTGATTGTGATTTGATGCCTCATTAGGCCATGTGAATCTTTCTTCATTGTATTTTCCTTTTCTTTTAGTGCATTTTTCATAGCTACATTATGAATCTTAAGGGGGTGTTAGAATAAAGTAATAATTTTTTTATTATGTCATCTTAACTTGATCATTAAGTTACCTTTACTTCTCTCTTAAGATAACAGTTTATGAAATAGTGATATTTAATAATCATAATAATGATTAAATGATTAGTTTTTAGGGTTTCCTATTTTAGGTTATCACATCCCCTTTATAAGGATTGATCATAATAAAAAAAAATTCATTTGTTTGATCTAATAATATAATCTTTCATATTTTGAGGCCGAAAACCTTTCTTTTCTATTCTATTCTTCCCAGTGATAGGATATCTTTACATGTAAGTGATCTTGGCCTCATAAAGTTGGACCAATAACTTGTATATTTATTCAATAAAAACATGAGAGTTCTATCTAAACATATATCTAGTTGATAATCATTTTACTACTCCTAATCACATCATAGGACTTTATAGCTAACATTAGGTACTCTCATTGATGTAAAAGGTAATCAATTAGACAAAGGATTACTATAGGATATTATAACACTATGTAGTATTGAAGACCCTAGTATATTTGAACATAATCTTATTGTATAAGAATTACTTAGTCTTATAGGCATATTTATGTAAATCTCATTATTAAGATGATTCATAGAGCATAATAATTAGGAAAAAATAATTAGAAGAAAACCTAGTCTCAATAATCCTAGTATGCTAACTACAATTCCTAGTACCATCAATTATCTTTCAAGGTTAGAGGGGAATTACAAAGGACGTTGTTGTTGATATAAATAAGTAGTTCATTTCTACTCTATAGATGGCTGAAGAGGGCACACGAAATGACATGAAAAACACTTAAATAAAGATGGTTTGACTGAAGAGTGGCTATTGAAACTAAAGAGGAGAAAATTAATATCTAAATGAGCACGGTTTCAACAATAACTAATATAGGTAAAGTAATGTGAAGATCATAAAATTATATGCCAAAGAAGATTAATTTTCTAATAGTTATTAGCATAAATATATAAAATAAATAAGTTATATGAAACTGCTTATGAAAAATGTGCATTTTCAAACTATAATAACATTTAACTATTTGAAATTGCATCTTTTTGTATTAATTTGGTGACATAAATTAGGCTTGTGTGGTAAATTTGCTAGACGTTAATTATTTCTGTTTGCACTAATGTACATTGTTACTAGAATAGTATCATTATTTTTGTGATTAAACTTATAATGTACTTTTAGAGAGTAGACCTTTCATTCTATTTTTAGCACATTTCTTATTAACTTTTTAAAATTTTGCAGCATAGGTGATAAATTTTGTAGCATAGGTGATGTATATAGATTAAACAAAAAAAGTGTAAGATATTAGTAGAATGTCTTTTAGTGATACACCAAATAGAATTACAAGTTTGATGTAATGTTGAGGTTTTAACAAACATAATAAAGAGATGCAAGAAAGAATCATCGTGAGTTTCTCATTGTATAGATGATGAGGTGGAAGATGAAATATATATGGAGCTTTATGCAATATGTTCTAAACACCCAAAATTACTCCTCAATTCATATTTTTCAAACTCTCAATGGAAAGGGAAGGTCATTGGTGAATGATATATCAAACAACATTCTTGGCACTTATGGAATCATTATATCTTTGAAGTTAAATGCGATGACCATTAATTTTGTATTATGTTTAGGTTGTCATATGAATTATTTCAATTTTTATATAAATCATTATATGAAGATCTTAAACAAGGTGAAGACCTCTATTTGTAGAAACATATATCAAGAGTGGGGTGCCTCCTTTCTATTTAATATTTTCATATTTCTAGTTGGAATGTTTATGTTAAGATGAGTGAACATTTTTTGGTGTTGAAAGTCAATAATTGCAAGAATTGTTATAAAGTTTATTAATGCTATGTACAATAATCTTTGAAACTATATATAATGACCAAATAAACATTCAACACTCAAAATTGCAAAGATTTTTATTACCAAAAATAGATATTTCCAAATTGTTGTGGGGTTGTAGAGGTAACTCATGTTTATTTTGAGCTTCTAGCCAATTCATGTCCATTCCATTGGTATGATCATGACCACAAATATAATATGTCCTTATAAATAATTATTGACAATAATATGCATTTTATGGATGTTTTTATAAGTTTTCCTAGATCTATCAATGATGGTAGATTCCCAAGAAATTCTTCAATCTATAGGCTATGTGAAGGTGGAGAGAGGCTAAATGGAATTTCAATTTATATTGTTCCATCAAATATAAGAGAATACATTATTGGAGATAGTGGATATCCATTATTACCATGGTTGATCACACCCTTCAATGGACCTACAATAGATGATAAAAAGTTATTCAACTTTAACCATCTTCAACTTGTCTTGTTGTTGAACATGCATTTGGAAAACTAAAAGATATTTGGAAAAATTGAATTTAAAAATCTCTACCAATGTTTCAAAGATTATTTTTGTGTGTTTTATTTTCCATAATATTATATTGACATATGAAAAAATGATGGCGAGGCTAGTGACTTTGATGACCATGATCTCTTTTCCTGGATCATCTTGAATGACCTCAATCAAATTCATTTTGTAATAAAAATATTTTTCATCACAAAAACTAATTTTTTTTTTTTGCTGAAGACTTTTGAGATCTTATAATTTGTTTTGGAGTGTGGATTTATTTATTTTTGTGTCATATATTTAAGATCTAGTCATTTCTGGTATTCTACATCTATATTAGATTCACGTTATAGTAAAACACTATTTTTTTCATAATTGGATTCACTTTCTAATTAGAAGATAAATTCTAAAAACTCTTAATTTCCATTATATTATTTGGTATACTTTTATATTTGATTATATAATTATTTTTCTTCCAATGTCTCTATAACTAATGGGAAAAGATGAAAGCTTTCAGAATATTAGAATGGAGTGTGATGTGTGATGTTTGTATGAGAAATTTTAATTTTTTTCCCTAATGCCTATAAACTTTTGAAGAGTTAGAATAGGAAAATAATTTCAATTATAATCGGTTTCTATAAAAAAGAAAATAAATGATGCAACATAACAACTATGTTTATACAAAAGTTTCTAAAATTAAAAAGAAAATTTTAAGAATAAAATTAAATTGAAGTTAACTTAAAAAAAAGAGCTGAATCCACCTACTCCATAAAATGTTCTTTAAAATATAGAGCAACAATTGGTAGAAAAATTAAGCTTAGTTGTCTCAAAAAGATCTCCTCTTGATCACTTATTTGTACTTCTTGAAATAGTATTCAAATAATTAAAATTATATAAAATAGCCTCAAAATCACAAACTACAACTTTATTACAGGGACTCACTCTCTTCGTAATCTAGGAAATCTTGGTGATAGGGGAAGTATTCATTTTGTATGATGGAAAATATAACAAAAAAAAAAATAATGTGATGTTTCATAAATATAATTCTATTAATATTTTCAAAAATATTGTATTTTATTCTGAAACTTAAATAAGCATGATAGATATTCACAAATAATTATGGAGACATACATATATTTATATTATAAATATATAAGATATTATTAATTAGTTTAAATATTATATAGATATGATAAATGTTTATTAATAGATATTAAGATATATATGTAATAAATGTTATAAATATTGGTAGTTACACATTTTCTATTAAGACTAGAAATTGCACCTTTGTGTGCAATGGATACGCCAAAAAGTTATGGAACACCAAGAAAATAATGTTTTGATGTATTTATTACATACATTTATATAGTGCATGATGTCAAATTCTAGGTCATTAATAAAATGATATATAATGTCTATGTAATAGATGTCTCAATCAAGAATTAGCATCTACAAATCTACTATTCATTTGTCTAGTTAGATATGGATAGACATGAAATGAGACTCAAAGAGAGAGTAACATACATACTGGAGAAGGACAACCAATAGTTTGCTTTACTTTTGGTTTTGTTCTTTGTTTTGGTTTCTAGCCTTTGCCTCGTAGCCTCGGGCCTTTTGTCAGTTTTTGGCTTTTAGCAGCAGTCTCATGTTAGCTGGACTTTTTATTTTCCTTTTTGTTATGCTGTAAACTTTTGGGTTTAAAGATCCCTGTAAAACCTATTTTACTTAATCAAAAACATACATATGAGGTGATAGTGAATAGAGGGAGACATAGGTAGAGATTGTGTGTGTGTGTGTGTGTGTGTGAGAGAGAGAGAGAGAGAGAGAGAGAGAGAGAGAGAGAGAGAGAGAGAGAGAGAGATTATCTTATTCATGTCTAAGATTTTTAGAAATGGTTTCTGTTGGTGTTTTAAAACATTATAGGCTTTAAATTACCTCGATGAGAATATGACACATCTAGGGGCAACTAACTCCCATCTTTAAGACATCATTTCAGACATCGGGCCAACTATAAGGCTAGACCCTTCTTCTACTTTAGGCTCTGCAAAACCTAGGCGGGTAGACCTCAGATTCAATCAATATGGTACCAGTGCAAAGACATACTCCTGAATCTATTATAGCATATTTAACCCTTATATCTCCTAATGAATCATGTAATAACACAGATCTATAGTAGCTAAATGCAAATCTATGACATTCATAAGTTGAGTGAGGGCATTCTATTTAGGTTCTTCAACATGAAAGGGAAAAATTGTTTGATTAATGATGTTGATTCAACAAAACTTCAAATATGCAACAGTATAACAAGTGATCCTATAACTGATTAGTGCTTAATCCATTGGACAATTCCATGAATTTAATACATACATCTATGATATCAGGACATATTCCATATACCCAAACATCAGATCTATCTAATCACCTTGTGATTCAGACATCAATGTTCATTTAGACCTCATTCTCATGAAATATCCTTCTCAAAATAACCAGAAACTCTATCAAACATATCAAGTATTTTACTTGGCCCTTTGTTCCAATAGTAACATACATCAGACATACAACCTAAAGGGGATCCAAATGGATCTCAGATCTTTGTTCCAAGACCACATAAGACTTACAGATTACTGAGACATGAGACAAGAACCAGAATGAAACTAATGAAATTCTTGCTCATTTCCTTGAAACAATACAATCAAATGCATGAAATTAAAACATGAAACAACCTAATAGATCTGAATTATTTGTATTATCTCTACAACTGCTATTCACATGAGAGAATTATGCTGAAGAATGGTGTCACAGTATTGGGAATACATCAAGACTGGAACCAAAACTTGGTATCACAGCAATGAGCAAATTTTATCCAAAAAATTGGAACCTATACAAAACATGAGAAAGAGAATGATATAGGATAAAGGAATTCCCAGATTTGTTGTGAAGATGACATGTGTCCACTTGAAAAACCTTTCCTGGCAGTGCAAAGACTCTCTCTAATCTCTCTCTCCATTTGATCTGATTTTAGTTTTCATCATTTCTATTACTAATATGAAAATATCTCTTTCTAAATGATGAAAACCTTTTAAGTCACTAAAAATTTGAAAGCCTATTGAAATGCTGGTAAAAATTTGAGTTTTTACTGATTAAATTTGATCAAAATTGACCCCAACTACATTTTTACCATATGTTACTGATCCTACAATTGCATTTTCAATTTTAGCTCATTTCATTGAGAAGGCCCCAAATTTCACGTTTCTAGCTATAACTCAAACCCATGAATTCCTATGTAGAAATGAACTCCATAAACGGAAAGCTCATCTTCTCATGATTCCGACGATATATAATATTGCTATGTTAGCTTCTCAAAAATTTCTTAAAAGTCAGTTTGAAAAATGTCCCTCTAGTAAAAACTTTGGCTGCAACTTCAAATTTTAAATTTTCAAAAAAATTAAAAGTTCTAAAGTCTAACTTCAGAAAATAAATGCCCTTTTGAAATTAAAAAAAGCTTTGACGTGCATTCATTTGAGAAAATAATAAAATATTATTTTTTATTATTTCCAAACTTTCTCCTATCCTCTAAATTTGGGGTCAAACCTTCGTTGACTGAGTGCCACATGTTGCTTCCTGATTTGTCGACCTTGCCATCGAGCGCCATGTGTTGCTTGTTGATTGGCCCGCCTGTTGCACTTGCCACATCACCATCTGAGCAGCGCCCGTCGACACGTGTTAGTCTCCCACAATCCCACATTCCTTAACAATCTTACATGTTCATTTTGTGGGATTGCACAGATTGTCAGATGAGGACACGTGTCACAATCTTGCGCTTCACCTCTGCTCCTGCTCCTGATTGCCACATCACCATGCCCATGACCCGCTGCCATGTGGCATGATCCTGCATACTTTAACTAGTGCTTTAACTAGTGCGCATCTTGATCTTGTGGGCTTGTGCCCACTACATGATGTGAACACATGGCAAAATTTGGATGCATTCCCATTCTTGGCATCATGTCAACTTGCATGCATCTTTGTCTAAAATTTATGACATTATTGCCACCACATGATGTGAACACATGGCAAAATTTGGATGCATTCCCATTCTTGGCATCATGTCAACTTGCATGCATCTTCGTCTAAAATTTATGACATTATTGCCTCCAACTGTCACGTTCAAGTTGACTACAGGTCCCATTCAACACATCATGGCCTTCACAAAAGGCGCATGTCAGAAGACATTATGTTTTCTATAAGGAGTTGTATTTAAATACTTGAAACTCCTATTCCCCAGCCAATGTGGGATAATGGGAATATAAATGTTTCCACTGACCTGCATGGACTTCCTTCTATTTTGGTGATTTCCTTTGAATCCCTTGCCTCCACTGCCCCAATTTGCCATGCGCAATCTTTTTGAGAATTTCTTATCAACACTACAACTACAACAAAATGCTTCGAAAGCAACTTCTTTTGCTTCTCCTTCTCCTTATGAACCAACTCATCTACCCTGGGCAAAATATGAGATGCTTGGAAAGAAGACTATAACATTCAAGCACAGGTTTCAACTCCTTTACTATATCTTTTAGAGAAGCATCAACTACCTTCTAAGAAGCCTTGCAAGCTTGAACATCTCTGATCCTTGCAAGATCAGATAAAGATGTCTCAAGCTTTTTACTAACAGCTAAGCGCTAATTCATGCTATTTTGTAAATGCCAAATCGCATCTTGCACCTCTTCTCACTACAGCTTGGAAGAAGTTCTTACTAAGTTTATGTCAAAAAATTTGTAAATTTCTAAGATTGTGTAGATAGGTACAACATTTGTTCCGTCGAAAAAAATGCTTCTCAGAAGAGAATTGTGATGGCGACTATAAGCTAGAAGTATACATGTAGATTGTGGTGAAAATTGGATTGTTGTAAGACAATGAGCAACTCTAATAACTCTTGATGCAGGCACCTCTCCAAATGTTGCCTCTATGAATGGCTCCCTCTAATCGACTTTGACTACATTTTTTCCTTTTACTTGTGCAGACTTCTTTTCAAACCTATGGCTTATGTCTTTTGTCTAGTCGTAGACATCTCTGCCTTATTTGCACAGAGTTTCTATTCTCACATGGGCTTCTCCTTTATGCGTGCACATTCTCCTTTATTGTGTAATACATGCCGCCTTGTTTTCTTTTTCTTTGTGTGGATTTCCCATTAACGCTAGCAACTCTTCTTTTATGGTGACTTTGACTCCTATTTGAAAGGCGTGGATTCCTCTTTCTGAAATTGACTCCTCTGCTCCAATCATGGGCTATTACTTGCAGGTCTCTATTGTGGGTCATTCAAAATTCTTTTCAATCTTGAGGGCTTCTTTTGTTGGCGGCTATTGCTAGCCGGCTCCCTTCCAGCGGCTCATTATGAAAGATGCCTTCTCCATCCTTTTCATGTTACTGCAATCTCTTACCTTATGTGTTACCCTACTCATGTGGCTCTTTTGATTGCTTGGGTGGGTCTCTTCTTTAACATGCCACGACTTCTTGTGTTGATGCTGCCTGTCTAGCTAATGAAGGTACTCTTTCATATGCTGCCAGCCTACTTGAGCTTATGCCCTTCAACACTCCTTATCGGGGTTGGCACCCCACATGACAAAGATTACGTATTCCAAGTGTCTTTAATTTCGACTTGAGAAGCTTTAATTGTAACTATTCTGACTTTATTGTTCTTCCTTGCTTAAAGTTTACTTTAGCTCTTTCAAGTAATTTCCTTGAAATGACGCTTCTAGAGTTGAAGACATGATCTCTTTAATCTCTCTTTGTTGGATTCAAATTGTTGGTCACACTCAACTAAGTTTGCCAATGATCTCTTTTTATGTCTCTCACTTGTTGGATTGGAGTCTTTTACAATGTATTCTCTATTACAATGTGCCCAAGGTAGATATTCAGACCTCCTGCTAATGCCTCCATTACATTGTTATAACCTCCTCAATTTCGCTTGCTTTTACTCTAACTTGTACACTAGATTGATTTTCCATTTGTATAATATTGTATTTTTGTTGTTCCAACCAAGAGCCATATTTTCCCTTTCCTACTCCCCTTAATTTCATCAGGTACCATGTTCTAGTTGATTGATATATTCAAATAGCAAGCCTTCATAACACTCTTTAATTGATTTTAGGAACATGAAGAAGGTTTGACTTTCTTTATTATCCACCTGACTCTGCATGACAATATGCATTCATCAAGACCTTATAAAGTCAATGCCATTATAATCATTTGTTTTGAAACATCCTTAATCCTCTCAAGTGTCATAAATATGATAAAATTAGTTGGGCCCCAAAGTGGGTTCGACTAATTTTTTGTTTTGTTTTCGAGCACTTGAATCCTCAAATTGATCTATTGAGATCTGCAAAATTAATGGAATCAAAATTGAGCATTGAATTATTCTTAAAAACACATTTTTTGCCCTTTACTGCCAACTGCCATTTTAGTACCAAAAGGTCCTTTGATTGGCCTTAAAAACTAATCTGAACCTTTGATCGGGCTCTGAAATCTGACCCACTGATTCTTTGTTCCACATACTTTTACCATGTCAAATCTTGTCTCATGAAAAATTCGAGGTCAAAAGATATTCGATGTCAAAGTTGACCTCTCAGAACTGACTGCAAGTAAACATGTCAGAAAACAATAAATTGCATTCAGAATCAGCTTTGAAAATTGTGTAAACGAACATTTGGGAAGACAAAAATTGGGACGTTGGTTTACTGTCATGAGGTGAATACAAATCTGTGATTTGGGCTCATGAAAAATAATTGGACGCATTTGGCAAGCAATCAAAGTGGGCTACTCAAATTTGAAGACTGAAGCAATGTCAGAAAAGCATTTTTTGCAAATGGAATGGACCTGGGAAAGTGTGCAGAGGATTTGTCAAGATATGAAAATTGGCACACTTAAAGTATTTTTCGAGTACAACACAATGGCATAATCCATTTGATCTCACCTATCACAGATTTTGAGATATAACATCATGAACAAGGGCACTGACAAATCTGCAAATGCTGACACCAATAACAAGCTAGAAATCTCAATTGGAATCACGTTTGAAAACTAATCAAACAGATTCGTCATAAGCTCAAATTTGAAACATAGAAAGTCCTTGACCTCTAACATGCAACACAAGAGGAAGTTTATCATTTTGGTCAACTAGTCAAAAGTTATAATTTGTCAAACAGGGCTTCCCAGAATTCAGAACAAATTGCATTAGCATGAGAACATTAAAAGACCAACTTTGAGGGATTCAAAACATAGACAAATGAAATCAAAAAAACTCAAAATTTGAAACATAGGTCCTCCGGTATGGACACTAAATGCTCTCAAAGTGGTGAGTCATGAAACATTTTTAGGTACGAGATATTCACTTGCAAACATAGCCTCCTATCACTATTTGACCCTTAGGTGAAAATGCAGATTTGATAAATGCTCAAAATGGGACCTCACAAAATTATTCAAAATGGAAATTTAACTTCATCAAACACATGGATGCATTAAATAAAAGGTGCTAGAAGCATTAAACACCTCATGGGGCTCAAAAGGACAGCTGGGTGAAGATGCATGAAAAGCATTTATAGGGGGCTCAAAGTGATTCAAAATTTGAAATAGATGCTCAAAATGGGAACACAATTTTGAGTGCCAACAGTTTTAATGACAACAAAGTGTATAATTATCAATCATATACTCTAAATATCATTGAACAATAATCCAAATAAAGTCTAATGTAAACTCCAAACCTATCTCCAAAATGAAATTTCACAAAACATGTATCCTTCAAAAAGTTTAGCTTTAGAAATAAAAACAATATAGAAAATGAAAAACTCCTAAAATGAATCTCATGTAGAGAACCTTCTCAATGTGAGAAGATGACTTGAGATCATGCAAGTTCCTCTATCCTCTAATACCACCAACTTTTAGAAATGAAGGTTTAAAGCACAAAAATATATTTAATAAGAGAATTATTAATGATAAA
Organism: Cupressus sempervirens; assembly: GCA_028749045.1. Taxonomy (NCBI): domain Eukaryota; kingdom Viridiplantae; phylum Streptophyta; class Pinopsida; order Cupressales; family Cupressaceae; genus Cupressus; species Cupressus sempervirens. The sequence goes on from CM053793.1 coordinate 311,787,261, forward strand.
TCCATCATTTCATGTTTCCTCATCTTCAATGTGAACAACATTTCCTTCTTTAGATTTTTTTAAATCTTTCCTTTAAAAACATCAAATTGATCATAAGTGATTAGATTAATGAAAGGGAGGGGGATTAATCATTAATCAATAAATATTGAAAAAAAATCACCTTTTAAACCACTAATAAGTAATCAATCTTAAATCCTCAAATGAAACATCCATCACATGAAATCACTCAAACATTTGATATAGATATTTTGGTTACATAGAAATTCAACTTGAATCAAATTTGTGGTTGCGATTAGCACCCACAAATAATTTGTACTCTTTTAAAGTATGTCTTGTTAGAAGCTTAACCTTTTTAAGAGTTTATAAAGAAATGGTTAAGTACCACCCTACTAGGAAATTTACTCCTATCCCTATTAGGATCTTTTCCCTATTAGGAGTAGCCTTGTTAAATAACTTTAGACACTAGTTAAAGTGATACCATATTAAAGTATTTACAATAAGGACTAGTTAGGATCCACTCAGCTAAGGGAATTTACATATTGTAACTATTAGGGAACACCATTCTTGTTATGTGGACCCTGATTCGACTCAAAGGTTAGTTTTTCCCCCACTTTTTTTGGGGATAGTTTTCCCCCTAGATTTTTCTATAGGGGTCTCCAGGGGGGTATTACCCTAATATTGGGGTAGTACCCCTTGCAAGGTCCTTGGGAAGAACCCTAGGTGCACCCCTATCATGATTGAAGGTGGGGTCAAGAGGTAGCATATCACAAGGTTAAAAATGATCTTATTATTACAAAAGATGTTGGTAGTTATTTTTGTATTCAATAACATATTCTATCCCTAATTTTGTTACTTTGGAGAGTCTTGTATACAATGGCTTGGGGTTAGGGATTTTATTATATATGATGATTTAGTAGCTTCTTATAGTGGTATTGATTTATAAGAGATTCAAATTGTAATTAGGTCAAATCATTAGATAATGATATTAGACCCACTTCTTGTTGGATGTATCCCATATATTGGGTGAACCATGTTAAATATTTGTGTCTTTTGTTCCTTTATGTAATCTTTATTTCTTTTTAAATTGGATATGTATTTGTATGTAAATGTTATATATCTTTCTATGTAGTCCTAACACAAAAAAATATTAATCTATAAAATAAAAGTACCTCTTCTTGTTTAGATCTTCTTAAGCTCTCTTACTCTTATCAACCCACTTCCCTACTCTCTAGATGACTACACCTTCCACTTCTTGACATATCAATTGGATCACAATCAACAACATCAACCATGAAATCCTTTCACATGCTATAATATTTTACGTCACTTCCACTAACTTAGGTAGACCCTAAATATATTACAAGTGATAAATTAAAATATGCCATTTAAATTCAATTGTGATAAGATTTTATCTTTTCTTACAAGTCTTTTTTATGGCCATGCTAGATAATTAATAATATTTTGTGCCACCCACAGCTAATTTGTACTCTTTTAAAGTATTTCTTGTTAGAAGCTTAACCTTTTTAGGAGTTTATAAAGAAATGGTTAAGTTCCACCCTACTAGGAAATTTACCCCTATCCCTATTAGGATCTTTTCCCTATTAGGAGTAGCCTTGTTAAATAACTTTAGACACTAGTTAAAGTGATACCATATTAAAACATTTACAATAAAGACTAGTTAGGATGCACTTAGGTAAGGGAATTTACATATTGTAACTATTAGGGAACACCATTATTGTTATGTGGAGCCTAATCAGACTCAAAGGTTAGTTTTTCCCCCACTTTTTTTGGGGATAGTTTTCCCCCTAGATTTTTCTATAGGGGTCTAGAGGTAGTACCCCAATGATGGGTAAAGGGGTAGTGCCCCTTCCGGGGTCCTTGGGAAGAGTCATAGGTGCACCCCAATCATGATAGAAGGTGGGGTCAATAGGTAGCATGTCACAAGGTTAAAAATGATCTTATTATTACAAAAGGTATTAGTAGTTATTTTTGTGTTCGATAACATATTCTATCCCTAATTTTGTAACTTTGGAGAGTCTTGTATACAATGGCTCAGGGTTAGGGATTTTATGATATATGATGATTTAGTAGCTTCTTACAGTGGTATTGATTTATAAGAGATTAAAATTGTAATTAGGCCAAATCATTAGATAATGATATTAGACCCACTTCTTGGTGGATGTATCCCATGTATTGGGTGAACCATGTTAAATATTTGTGTCTTTTGTTCCTTTATGTAATCTTTATTCCTTTTTAAATTGGATATGTATTTGTATGCAAATGCTATATATCTTTCTACGTAGTCCTAACACAACGAAAATATTAATCTATAAAATAAAAGTACCTCTTCTTGTTTAGATCTTCTTAAGCTCTCTTACTCTTATCAACTCACTTCCCTACTCTCTAGATGGCTACACCTTCCACTTTTTGACATATCAACTGGATCACAATCAACAACATCAAACGTGCCATTCTTTCACATGCTATAATATTTTATGTCACTTCCACTAACTTAAGTAGACCCTAAATATATTACAAGTGATAAGTGAAAATATACCATTTAGATTCAATTGTGATAAGATTTTATCTTTTCTTTCAAGTCTTTTTTATGGCCATGCCAGATAATTAATAATATTTTGTGCCATAGGTCAAATAAGTTTTGACGTGTCATGAACTTCCTCTAGAATCTTCTTCACAAATTCAATCTTGATCCTTGTGATACTTGAGAATATCACCATTACATGTGTCTATGTTATTAGATTATAACTGACTCATCCCAAGTCATTGGAACCTTGACACATATCATTGATTCTAATTAATCAATCATTACTCAAGATATAATTCTTTGTTAGCTTATTTATCTCTTCTTTAACCTATCTATTATAGCTTCACCGATGACTTGTCTACCCTAAACCTATCGCACCTATCACCAATTCCATTCTATAAATAATTTACGTATCTTGATAATGATTTTCTATCACAACTAAATCAACTTCACTATCTAGTGAACATCATTCTATGACCACTTCATTCATCACGAATTTCATAAAACATTCAAATCACCTATTGATTATCAATAAATACTCATAGTAGTTTCAATGTTACCTCACCAATCATCTCATTCTTCTCTTCATTGGCTACATCATATACCTTATTCTCTTTACAACACTCAATTATATACTAATATAAGCACTATGTCAATAGTTAACATCAATACCAATACAATAACTGATCATCATGCAATTAGATCACTACTCCTTAGTGTCATTGCAAAATCTACTATACTAATAATGTCATTATTTATGCCAACAATCTCACCCTCTGGCATTGATGACAAAACATGTTTTACTTGGCTTGGCATCTTATATATATATAAACAAATTAGCAGAAATTATGAGAGTCTAAATATTTCAACTTCCATCTTAACCATAACTTGTCTAGTCCTCTATGAATTCTACCCTTTTCACTAAACTTCCTATACAAATCATTCTTTATTCTCTCCTTTACTTTCATTAGGCGAAAGAAATTTTTAAATTTCTTTATGTCTTCTCTATCTCTCTCTTTCTTATTCAACTTTATTCTTTTCCCATAGATTCATCTTCTCAATCTCTCTCCCTTTGACAAGAATGCCAAATATTTTAGTGCATACCTATTATTTATTCTACAACCTCTACTTATTGAGTGTGCATCTCTTCAACTTGAAATTTCTCCCCCTAAGGAGTTGCATCAATAATCAATTCAAATCATAAAAATATTTAGTAACTTCACTTGAATCAACATAAAAATATCTTCTTGTAGTTCAACTAAGTTAAGGGAATTACCCTTTCATAGTTACTTAAACATATCCTTGGGTAGTATATTTTTAAATATGTTTGATACCTTTTCCTTGGTTGGTAGATGTGTGTGTGTGTGTGTGTGTGAGAGAGAGAGAGAGAGAGAGAGAGAGAGAGAGAGAGAGAGAGAGAGAGAGAGAGAGAGAGAGAGAGAGAGAGATGTAAAAAGTATGAAAATTACTACCACAATCACTGATTATTAATATACTACATTATAAAAAATAATTTAACTACCAAAAATCAATTACATCTAATATTGGAAAATAACACAACTGCAATTTCACCAACAAAAAGATGGACATAAATATGTAACACAATGAACACAATATTTTCAAACACATTATCCTTAGAAAACCCCTAAGAGAAAGCTAGTTCTATAGATGATAAATTATATTAAACTTTTGAAAATCAAGATATACTAAATTCCTTGTCTCTTTTTGGATGAACTTTGACAATCTCTCAATTTTCCAAGTACTAATATGATGCCATTACTATCCCTAATGTTATCACTACACCCTTGCTAATACTGCAAGACTATTTTCTATCACTTCAAACTCATTTTATATCACTACAAATGATTGTCAAACTTGTGTTCACCAAATTTCTTTGGCCTCCTTTTGAACTACTCATGTTGGAAAACCAACAATTAACATTGATTCTAAATCAACAACTAAGATGAAAAATAACTTAACAACCAATAACAAAATTGGTTGCAAGGTGTGACTAAGGGAATCAAATAATTCATTAAATAATTGTCCCTACCTTAAAAAAATTTATTGTAGAAATGATTATTTACTATTTGTTAGAAAATGGATAAACAAGTATCTAAGATAACCAACCAACACTCCCTCTTAGCAAAGAAGTTGTTTTGCAATACACCCGACTTTACTCTAAAGAAGATAAGTTCTTCCATCCCCAATACCTTAGTTTAAATTTCAACTACCTCCTCATCTATAGGTATGTAATAGAGTTGATTAATCTCCCATTGTACATAATCAATGTGAAGTGATATCTAATATCTATATGTTTATACCTATCATGAAAAACTAAATTCTTAGAAAACCTGATGCAACTCTGATTGTTGCAATGCATCATAGTAGTATTAACCCTCTGATCAAATAAAGATACAAGTAACTTCTAAAGCTATATATCTTTACATGTCATTGAGCTATCTACTATGTATTCTTCTTCTATTGAAATCAAAGCCATATAATTCTACTTCCTACTAAATCAAGAGACAACTCCTAATCCCAAACTGAAACACCATCCTGAAGTGTTTATTTTGTCCACTGTACTACTTGCCAAATTTACATCAATATAGCCTATCAACTTGATTCCTTCACATCAAACATATCTAATCCCATACTCAATTTGACCATGAAAGCAAAACAACATATTACTAGCCACTATCCAATGCACTCTCTTTGGTTCAATCATGAACTGATTAAGAGAGTTTATTACAAATGCTATGTTTGGCCTGGTGTTTACCAAATATTTGAGAAAACCAATAACTTTCCTATATAAGGTGGGATCTACATCCTTCTGTTTGGATGTATTTACCTTCCTCTGATTCATGATCATAGGTGTAGACATGGATTTTTAATTCTCCTTCTTGAATCTCTTTAGGAGTTCAATACAATATTTCCCTTGATAAAGAAAATTTTCTCCATTTTTCTACCATATCACTATTTGTAGAAAGTAGTGCATAAGTACCAAATCCTTCATATTGAACTCCGTAAGGTTCCTCTTGAAATCTTATATGAGCCTTAGTAACCTTATAAGAAATAAGTTATCCATACATAGAAAAAGAATGAGAACTTCACTCTCAACCACAAAGTAGTAGAGGTTAACATCTATCTCACTCTTCACAAAGACCATTTCCTACAAGTATGTATCAATGCACTCATACCATGCTCTAGGAGCTTGCTTGATTACATATAATTCTATCTTCAATCTTCACACGTGGGCCTTTTTGTTGTATGATATAAAGCCTTCTAGTTTTTCTATGTATAGCTCCTTCAATTCTCTATTAACAAATGTTGTCTTGACATTCATTTAATGGATCTACCATCTCATTTGTGCTCCAAATAAGATCACAACTCTTATAGAAATATACATGGGAATTAGAGAAAATGTCTCCTCATAATATATTCCCTCTTATGAGAAATATTTAAATAAAAGGAAATAATCCAAGAGAGTTTTGTAAGAAAATGCTTACTGTAAATCTATAAGCAATACCATAAATCCATAAGCTTGAAAGTGATTACAAATATAAATACAAGAGGAGATGCTATATTTTTGAAGGGGAAAAAAGAAAAAGCCCCATGTGAATTATATTTATGAGGAAATTTCTAAAGAATGTGTGTGTGTGTGTGTGTGAGAGAGAGAGAGAGAGAGAGAGAGAGAGAGAGAGAGAGAGAGAGAGAGAGAGAGAGAGAGAGAGAGAGAGAGAGAGGAGTCATGCACTCATTACAAGCACCTACATGGTGAGTGTGTAGTGTAGAGAATGAGAGAGGAGAATCTCTTATATAAAGATGAGAAGACAAGTTATTTAGTAAATCCCATGTGAATGATTACTGCATTCATATGTGCGTGTGTGTGTGTGTACCAAGTGTCATGATCCTCTTAAGGAGGAATAAAAAAACTTCCATAATAAAGGAATTATAAAAATAACATGTCCTCATGCATGTAAAAGAGGACAAACAAGTGACATGTCCTCAAAATTGGGGAAAGATTACTAATTCTAACATCTCCCTTTAATCTTTACCCATGGATATTACAACAAGGGGTATAAAACACAATTTACAAAAAATTCAACTTGATGTTTTAAATGTCTTCAATTGTGAAAGAGGTTTCTTGTCAGCATTGGTACATCTTTGTATAGCCAAGAGAAGTAGATAGGACCTATGAATGTATTACATATTCAAGTAGATTCATGATGCATAAGATATGTACAAAAAAAATGATGTCTTGTATATGCCTTACTGGATTATCTAAAAAAATAAAAACAAGAAACAAGGCAACTATCCACAAGGAGATTTCCATCTTATATTTAATTTAGCATAGTCTTCGTAGAGTAATAGAGATAGAGAGATAAGTGTAACCTGCCACCACAAAGATGGAATTAACTTGATATCAAGATAAATCATATGCTCAAATAATAATTTACATGTAAAAAATCATTTATCAATGCTCTCATGAAAGGGATATACTAAGGCATAAATGACCACTGACAAGGCTCACTATTGAAATCTACATCAATAATATGGATATAAATAGTCCACTAATGAGTCATGTCACTACATGTTAATGGGTAGCTAATCCATAACCTCCATGGCTCATGATCTAAGCAATGAAGCATATAGAGAATTATCACACTAGTATATTAAATAAATATATATATGAGACATATTTATCACAATAAAATTATCATATTTATTGGCATTATGACATTAACAATTTCTGATACATTTTTTTGCAAGATACCAAAGGGAAGGAGTATGAGTATTAACAGCATACTACCTTCAAATAAGAGCATATTTCCTTCAAGATAGGTCAAATCAACTGAAAATGGAGGGAAACTCTAGGGTATGTGAAGGGTCATGGTCAAACAAACTATGCACTTAAGTGGTAGTGAAAAATTAGAAAAACTAGGTTATGTCAACTTGATAGGCAATTTTGAACTTGCTATGAAATTTCCATAAAAAAAGTTGAAAAAAAGGAATTTGTAGGAAATTGAATTTAGTTTCTAAAAAATTAGGCCTTATCTAAAAACAGAAAATTTGATTGGTCAAAAATCTAGATTTTAATGCAATAGTACAAAAACTTCAAGACAAAAATAACAAGTAGGTCTATGCCTAACCACCATAATCAAAATAAAATGATAATATTTTTTAATAATATTCTAGATATAAGAAGTAGCTCATTCTTAGATGTGATGCCTATTTTTGGGTATTTTTATTCAAAATAAATAGTTAATTATGAATTTTCTACTATAACAATTTTGGAATAAAAGACATCATGTCTGACCACCTTAACTAATTAAAAAAATTTCAAAATTATTTTTTTTCTCTCTTTTTTTTCTTATAGTAGAAGAAGCATAAAATGTGACACATCTTTGGGATTTCAATAATGTTATATTGTTTGAAAGCTACTTTTTTTTTTTCAATTAGTGTGCCAATCAACACTTTATAGGTAACTCCATTAGAATATAAGTGATAATTTCTTATTGAACTCATAATTTGATAAAAAAATTACACTGATGGAAATACGATAATTTCATTAAGAAACCCTTTTTGTTTCATTAAATTTGTGTGAAAAAAGTCATCAGATACAAGCATGAAGTCAGAAACACACAATAATGGGCCAAAAACATGATTTTGAGACATTTCTTACATTGACTATGGTTGGTATCCAAAGAAACACTAGACCTTATTAAGGTATTATTTTTTGATTTGGCATTAGGATGGGTGGGAAAAAAGTTAGAACAAATTTTGAAATGTTTTTAGGCATTTCAGAACAAACTACATATTTATCATATTGCTACTTTTTGGCACACCATGATCCTGAACATACCCTCCATAAATAAAATCCTCTTCACAAGGAACAAATGGATCAAAATGGATGAAAAATCCATATAAATATTATCTTTTAAAGTAGAGAAAACAAAACCAAATGGATAGAAACTCCATATAAATATCATCTTTTTAATGTAGAACAAATAGTTTAAAATAGAGGGAAACTCCATATGAATATCATCTTTCGGAGTAGAACAAACATAACCAAATGGATAGAAACTCCATATCAATTTTTGGAAATAATTCTTCAATTATATGTTTCCATTGATGTTGCACAAATGTTAGAATTAACTGAGTGGTTGAGCAATAAAGAACTTGAAGGATATCTATATTAACCAAGTAGTCAGGCAATAAAGGATATCTGTATTAATTGAGTAGTTGGGCAATGAAGGTCTGTTAGTGTTAACCAAGTACTTCTAGTTTCAATTGAGTGGTCGGGCATCAAAGGACTTCCAATGTTAACTGAGTGATCACTTCTAGTACTGACCGAGTGTCTGCAGAATACACTTGTCTATGAATTAACTAATTAAGGCCAACTATTTGAATATTGAATGGTTATTTGAAAGGGTGTTCGAGCCTACTTGACTTGAAGCTTATGATATATAAGAAAGGTCAAAAAGAGAAGATGTGAAAGTGGAATACATGAAATAAGATGGATATGTAATCGAAGAAAAAGGAAGAGAAGGAAAGTGTGGAAGTTAAGTTGGAAAGATTATTTAGATTAGTGAGGATCTAGAGGTCAAGCTAAAACAAAGATATGAATCCTCAAAAGATTTTTCTTAATAAATTAGGCCGAATTACTATTACCTTCTAACCATTTTAGTAGTGAAGAAATCTCTTAACAAATTTGACTTAACAGTAAGATTGTAAATCCTTTAGCAAGGTGACATTTGAAGATTGAAGTGTTTGAAGACCTCTAACTAGGTCACTCCTAATAGGGTGATCTAAATCCTCTAACAAGGTCATACTTAACATTATGTATTGTAACCTTGAACAGGGTTGGCTCCTAATAGGGCCCACTTCAAAAGACTGAAAAATATTGTAGCTAGTTACGTGGTGGATTTTCCAAATAGGGTTTCCATGTCAAATCTTGGTGTTATCTATGTTCATGTTATTTTCTTTATTTTTTACATTTCTAAGTTACTAAAGGTTAAAATAAGCTAATATTCATAAGATTTATTTATTAATCAAGTTACAACAAGAACTTAGTTTTAACCAAGTTGGATAAATTATTGCATTATCAGTAAAAAGTTTGATTTGACATCTAGGGATAGGGGATTGTTTTTGTGGTAATTGATTCACCCCTCCCCTCTTAGGTACCCTCTTTATTTCTAATAATAAATATCATTATTTAAAAGTGGAACAAATTGATCAAAATGGAGGGAAAGTCCATATAAAACAAGTGCACACCATTATAGGGTAGGGAGAAACTCCATAGGTTAGATAAGGAAACTATGTGTTGGTTATACTAAGGGGTCCTTAATGATATGAGTCAGGTATAATTGAGAGGTCCTCTATAGTTAACCTTGAGAAATTGGCTCCCTATGCAACTTACACAAAATTCAATAAAATTCACATCAACCAATGGTATAAACCACAAAGTGCCAACATGGGCATAAATTTTTTTTATGAAAGCACAAAATTGTACCTATGCACAAATCAATAGAACATAGTAAAATTGAAGGTAATTGTGTATGATAAAAACAATCTCAAATAATCTAAGGTAAATACATAGTGATATTTCAAAGATCAATGAGAAATATAAACATATGCATATCAAGGAGAACTCCATTAAGGGTGAACATGAGTATTTTACATATTTATTTTACACAAGAATATACCCACATAATTTACTAATCATCATAGTATTTAGTCATACATGTGTACCTAGATATACTCAAATAATTATACCTAAAATATAATAGTGTGAAATTACACAATTAAATCATAACTTCATGTTAGAAAAATGATTACACCTTTTGTTTAAGAGAAATGTTCTCCTTTGTGCGACATACTGTAAAGCTTGATAAAAAGATATAATCTCAAAAAAGTAAAAACATGGACTAAGGAGCTAGAAAAGATTCTCCCCAATTTTTCCACATGCCTTTTTCTTCATTAGAGTTTCTAGAAATTGAATAAATAGATCCCATTTCTTAGGGACAAAAGGGTATTTATAAAATGTTTTAGTGAGAGAATAAAATGAGATAAATCTTTCAAGTATAGTACAAACAGATTGTTTGGAATTATAATAATAAGTATTTGAAGAATGTTAATGACTAAGATGAAACTAATTTCTTTTATATTGTATATGATATTTTATTTCACTAACAAAGGTGAATTGTAAAAATTGTATAACACAAGGGAATATTGGATTTAAGTGAAAGATCTCATTTTCATAACCTTACAAGGTGACATATATAAGAAAACATATAACAAACTTATCTAATTATACTAAATCAAATTATAACATTATAAAAATTTATTGTAGAATTTATTAAAAGAATTTTTATCTAAAACTATAAAATATGTTCTAAATGTTAAATGAAAAACTTAATTGTTTAAAAACATAACATTCCTCTTAATTTTTAGAATAGAGGAGAGTTGATTTTTAAAATTAACAAGAAATAAAAGGACCAATACAAAAATTTGTAGGAAGCTTCATAAAATGGTGAATCGAGTAGGAGCTAGTGCAAGACCAAAAGCTAGATGTTGAGGGTTTGTAGGGACATGTATAGATCTGGGGGTTGGTGCAAGACCTAACACATGAATTTATGGATTGTAGGGACATGTACAGATATAGAATCTATTTCCATTGCAGGTTTTGGTGTAGGATCTAAAATACGGTCATCAAGATATAGAAACATCCATAGTTCTAAGTTACAGCAATACCCTAGTGGGAAAAAATATTCTCTGACATCTTTTCTTCTATGCCCAATGTACAACCTACTATAAGGCTTTGTTTTGATCTAGGCTTCCAATGATACCCTTTTTAGGAAAAGAATAGTGGATGCTTTGATCATAAGGGCGTGAAGTTGATCTTTCATGGCAAAACAATTGTTCAACCAACCAAATCCTTTTTCATAAATCCACAATTTCATATTCATCACAACCTTGGACCACATTCAAGGCTCTAGCCTAATGATTCTAGTAATATATCAAATGATAAAAAAATTCCTCTTATTTCTCTTTAGGACATGACACATATTCCTGCTATTGGGGGTACGGGTGTTCATGATTTATCAAATAGGAATGTTGCATTTGGTGGTAAATTAGCTTGGAAAATGTATACCAAGTCTCACACTACTTGGTGCCAAATTATGAAAAAAAGGTATTTGGATAATAATGATCTATCAAGAATTTTCTCAATGTCTGATCCTCCAAAGGGGTTTGTGGTTTGGGAATTTTTGGTTTCCTTAAGAGACATTGTTCTTAAGTATATTACTTGGGAAGTGAATAGTGGAGACAAAGTTAACTTTTGGAGAGACTCTTGGAATGGTCAACTTCCCTTGATCACTTTGCTCAATAAAAAAGATCTTAGTTTAATTTTATAATCTATTTGGGGAACACAAGTTCATCACTATATTTCAGCAATTTGCCTCTTTTCTAAGAAAGTCTTTTGGAAGGATCCAAACCTTCTTCCTCTTCCTAATCAAGATTGAGAGCATTTTCACACCATTTTAGATCAGAATCATGCCTTCTTATCAAATTCTAAAGACAAATTGTTGTGGGCACTTATTAAGGATGGTAACTATTCTATTAAAGAGGGATATAAGATTATTCAAAGGATTGCCTCTGAAAAAAGTCCTTCTAGAGCATACTTGTTTTGTTGGAACAATGCAGTTCTTCTGGAAGTAGATGGCTTGTTATTAAGCATAGGATTCTTACAAGTGATAGACTTGTAAGACTAAATATTTCTTCAACTTTCAAATGTGTGTTATGTAACGAAGATTTTGAAACAAGTGATCAATTTTTTGTTAGATTTTCATTTGCCTATTAGTGTTGGACCTTTGTTCTACACAAATTAAGCTTCTTTACCCCTCTTCAAAATAACACATGGGATATATTCCAAGCATGGTCAATCATCCATCCTTGTGCCTTGTTTGCAGGGTTATGGAAGTGCTCCTTGGCATTAGTCATATGAGCTATTTGGTGGGGAAGAAATAAGTGAATATTTAGAAAAGACTTTTCTACTATTGATAAGGTGCTTGAAGGTATCAAAAAGTCAATTGTGGAATTAACAAATGTGAGGCTTAGCAGATGAAAGTTCAATCCTATCATTACTCATTGGGACGTCAACATTTTGCATGAATGGAAAACACTTTTTATTCTTATGGGTGGGGAATTAACTAGTAAACCACAACCTAAAGTAGACCATTTTGATGCACACTAGTATCCTCCCAATTTAGGGTATGTGAAGATCTATTTTGATTGTGCTTCTAGAGGAAATCTAGGTAAATTAAGGTTAGGAGCATGTATTCGTGATTGTAATGGGAAAATGTTAGAATTTACAACTACCCCCTTACCAAAGGGTACCAACAATCTTGCAGAAGCTCAAGCCTTGTTTGCTAGTTTGGTTCTTGCCAAAAAAGGTAATTTTCAACATCTACATATTGAAGGTAACTCTTAGGTAATCATTAATGCTTGCATTAAAATGCAGTCATTCTCCTAGCAACTTGAGTACATTCTCTTTCATATATGGAATTTGTTAGATCAGTATCAAGATATATGTATTTTGCATACTCTACCAGAGGGAAATCAAGTTGCTGATCATCTTTCAAATCTAGGTTGTGATGGCATCATGATCTCCACTTTTTAGTCATCCTCTCTTCTTGATCAATACAAAGAGTTGTAATTTTTTATTATCTCAGATATTGTTAAATGCCAATCTTGATTACATTTTATCAGGTTCATGTGTCATGATGACTCTGATTCTCTCACAATCAAGATTTTCAAACATAACCATCAACTTCTTGTCATATAGTCACCATAATTGTACCTTGCTTACCTTGGATGGATGCATGGCTACATTGGGCTTATGGTTACTTTGTCATCCGATGTTGTTTCATGTCATAGGGATATCTGTCCTTCATATCCCTAGAGCATGTTGGTTTTTGATGGAATTTAATTCACACAAGAGTTGCAATTTTCCTTGGTCATATGCCTTATTTATTTCCATCAAGTCTTTAGTTTTAGCATTATTTCATTGTTGGTAGCTTAGAATTGTTCTTTAACATGGAGGCATGTATCAAGTGTGACTCTTGCTCTCAGTTTCATAGATCAATTCTACCTAAAAACTATCAAATTTGGCTCCAACCAAACATGGAGGAAAGTGTTTTCCCTTTGCTCACTGTCAATTTTGATATGGATTCCATTTTCTCTATTCATTCACCTTCTATTCAGCAGTTGATTAGACTTGTTATTGGGGATGATATTCTCTCCCCTTCCTCCAAGCATTTCCTATTTGTGTCCAACATGATCTGTCGATCTTTTTATCAAATGCAATGGATTTATTAGAGTTTGTCCCTCTTCTAGAGATCCTTTTTGCTAAGGTAGTTCATTATACATTTTGGGGAGATCATAAATTGAAGGTTGCAATACAACATTACGACTTGTGGGTGGGTAATGCTCTAGTGGGTGGTCTATTCTTGTGATCCCACGTCATGCAAAAGTATGATTTTATGGAAACTTATGAGGCTTTCCAAATTTTTTTTGAAAAATAGAGCCCCCATTTCATGAAGAATACTTTGCAAGTTACTGCAAGGGCATTGGGATTCGAACTGGCTGAGTGGGTTAAGCATATAGGGCATGCTATCTTGGACCTGTTGGAGCTTCCAAAAATAGTTGTCTCACCATCTCCCAATCTATGGATTCTATCTCAACTAACCCTTGCTTCTCAGCATTGGTTTGAGGTGTTGTAGGATTCTCACTTTTTTGACCTATAGGATATGCATTTGGCTTCGGGTGTGTTGAGGGGTTATCCCTCCAGTGATCTTCCTTGCTCAAACCAACTTCTTTCTACTCAAGATGTCCTGGTATCTTTGGCCTCTTGGGGCTCAACTCATGGATCAAGTTGGGAACCCTCTCCTCAGTCCTTACCCTAAGCTGGCTAGGGATGTAAGATCCATGATGCGACTACTTTGGCCCCATTTGATAAGTTTGCATATGCTGCAATGGAGGAGTGAGAGTTAGTTCCTTTCTACTTGTCAACTTTTTGAAATTTTGATAATTTCTCAATTATTGTTTGCTTTTGTTTTTGGAGGAAGTATCAACTCCAAATTGTAATAAGGAAACTTATATTCCATTGATATAGTATTTTGTATTTATCGATGTTTCTAATCTTTTGTATTCAACAAGGATTTTGAGTTTTCTTACTGATTCTTTCTCAGTTGAGCTTTTGAATCAGTTTCATTTTTCAATATATATATTTAGTAGCTTGTCCACTTTTGCCAAAAAAGAGAGAAAAGAAATAAAAGGACTTTTATTTGAAAATAATAATTTAAAAAATGAATAAATATGACTCAAGAGTATAAAATATTTTAATCCAAACTCTTATAAGAAAGTGACATGTTTATTATTATTTTATTTTACTTTTAAAATCAATGATCTTAATAAAAAGCAATTTTTTAATAATTGTACTAAATAATCATAATGATAAAAAAATTTGAAAGTATTTCAAAAATCTCATATATTTTATAGAAAAAATAAAGAAATTGTGAAAATGAATGCATTTTAAAAGTTTATAACTTGAACTTTTCAAATGCCAATCAAATTTAAAATGCTGCAAATTTTAAAATAGTTTCTTTTAAAAAAAAAAAAACTTTAAATAAAAATGATTTTGATAAAAACTAAATATTTAAATTTCTTTTAATCAAGAAAAAGTTGCTTTGTTTAAATAGTTTGAAGTTGTAAGGCAAAAGCCTACAACACAATGGTAACTTTTGGACCTCTCATGTGGGACGTCTTGTGTTCAAATTTGCTTAACACATAAAACTAATTAATTACAATAAATAATAACAATTAACCTTGGTAAAAGGTGATAGAATTCATTGTAGAAAATAAAATAAGTGATACTACCACTATTCTCTCTACATACTAAATCTGTCTCTCTCTATGTACTAAAACCTTTAGAAAGAACTTCACATATATTAGATATGGTTATTACCCCTTCTTTAATAGGCTTAGATTCATGTCCTTTATATATACCACTACAACATTACCCAAATTGAAGCTTCAAAAATATCATTGGAAGGAGCATTCATGAATTGGACAACCTTTGATAAATTCCTTTTTTAACCTACCTGTACAAGAGCCTTAAGATCGATACCACACAAATCTATATCAAATTGTGATCATATAGGTGTTGAGCCCAATTTTAGAAATATTTCCCAAATAAATGCACTATGTGAAGGATTGAGTAGTCACTAAATTTGTGAAGAAATGCAAATTGAGTAAATGACACTATTAAAGATACTAACTTCATAATCTACCAACAGATTTGTTATCTCGTGATTCTCTACAAAGCCACCAGGCTAATAGTTTAAATAGAGGGGAAGATGAGGTTGTTAAATTCAAATACTTGAACATAAATTCATCTATGTGTTCTACCTATCACCTCAAAACTAGATTGTCTCATTTAACTAGGCCAAATCTCTTCCATTTCGAGAATGAGTGGCTTAACTGACACACTCGAACCGTTGACTAATAGTGGCTAAGAGTGGCCTAGCCACTCTTATCCAATAGCTTAAGCCCAATGCATAACAATGACCCCAAGTTATTGGATAAGAGTGGCTAGGCCCATTCTTACCCATTATTAGTCAATGATTCAAGTGTTTTGGTTAAGCCTAGCCTTTGGAGAATGATAAAGAGAAAGTTGAACTAGGTCATTCATGAAAAGTATGAATGCAACTTATGAAGGTAAGGTACTAGATTCCAACTAAATCCAATGTTGCATCGGGTTACAGAGCATCACAAACATGCATATGAACTATTTGACAAAATATCAAACTATGAAAACTGCCATCAATCATGAAATAGGGACATGGTATTGAGAAAATTTAAATTGTAAAATGTTTCTTCCTAGTAGAAAAGCTTTGAATGTTGTAGTCAAAGATCAAGAGTAGAACGTCATCTCAATATCTC
Source organism: Cupressus sempervirens (assembly GCA_028749045.1). Taxonomy (NCBI): domain Eukaryota; kingdom Viridiplantae; phylum Streptophyta; class Pinopsida; order Cupressales; family Cupressaceae; genus Cupressus; species Cupressus sempervirens. Next base: position 311,803,810 of record CM053793.1, read on the forward strand.
TACAAGCTGCTAGTTCATTCACATAATGCATTTAGAATGAGACCAAGGCTATGCGCTTGAATTGTTTGAAAGAACAACTCTAAGAATTGTCCAATGGAATGATGTGAAAGATTAAATACAAATTTTTCCAAATAAGGCTTGTAAACTATTTGATATGGATAGTCTTCCATTCTATACATGAAGGTGATGCTTGAGGTCCCCATAAAGACCATCAAGCATGTTGAAAGCTCCCCAAATTTTGCAGTGATATGTGATGAATTGTCAATAGTAAAAGAATTGTCCCATATGGAGACATCAAATTTCACTGAAATTCCCAAATTATATAATCAAATCAAGATAGAGATATTAAGTGAAAGGCTTTGAGTGACATTGGATAGAAAATTATGATGAGATGAAATAAAGTTGAGAAAAATGAAATGTAGTTGTTACATTCCCTAAATTCAAATCAAAGGAGTGCATTGTGATGTTTGATAAAACTCATTACCTTGAGCAAAGCTGGTAAAATAATTACTATAGATCAACATTCACTGAGATTAAAATATATCTTTTCTATATCATGACAGTGATAAGAAGAATTTTGATACTTTAAATCAGTTATATTGGGATCATCTTATGAGGAGAAGTTGTAAGTAAAGGATGCGGTTAGACTTTCTTTAGATATCCATTAAATTAATTGAAACATAAAGATCAAGGTTTTAAGGCAACATTTCAACATTTGTTACACTTAGAACTTTAGGAAAATTCATTAATAAGAATCAAGACAATTTTTCCTTGAAAATGAATGTTGTACACGATACAATGAAAAACAAGTTCTAAGGTGAAGAGCCTCCCACCATATTAATAAGCATGCTTCCTAAGATATTAGATACCAAAATGAGATATATTGATATTGCAGATTTTTGGTAGGCAATGAGAAAAGAGGATAGATCACATTTTGCACAACAAACATGAGATAATTGTTTGGCTCATGTAGGAGGACACCCTCTTGCAGTTCAATGTACCAAACTAGTTTTGGAATGTATCAAGGCATTTGATCAGAGTTCTATAGATATTAAGATCTCAGGAGGTAATGTTATAGCAAGATTAGATTAGATATCAATCTCCATTTCATTCAGATTTCTAGTAAGGGACAATTTCATGGAAATCTCTAAAGAAGGTTATCAAGGGTATTTTCATTAGAATACAAAGAAGTGTTTTAATGTTATTGCTAAAAGTTGGCTAGATCAACATAGGAGAGGACAATTACAATTACCCAGAGCTCCACAAAGAATAAATTTTCATGAAGACATTTCAGTTATGATCATCCTTCTCAGTAGAATAGTGGGGAATTAGACAATTGAGTGCTTATATTTTTGTACATCAATACCATTACCACTAGAAAAAAATCATCAATTAGGGAGAAATGATTAGTGATGCTCTTCATCATCAGTTGACTGAATTCAATATAAATAAGGGATTCTACATGTCCTTGTACCTTACATATGCAATTGCTAGTATCATGTCATGGCTTGGTCTTAATTCATGTAGGGAATACATTGTGGCTACACAAATATATAATTACTACCCCTAGTTTCAATTAAAACAAAGCAATGTGCACTTTTGCAAGGTAAATGATGCTTTTTCTATGCTCACAGCCAGGGAGCTACAAGAAGATATAGGACTCCAAATTTCTCCTAAAGTAGTCGGACTCATCAGTACTTATGATAGTTTCTTCATACAATATCCATGATTCACCTACATTTTCATTGTAGGATTTCAAGATTGTCCTCTTATGTTTCCTTATTTTGTAGATGATAAATTTGTTCTTTAAGAAGTTTGCAAGTAGATTGTTTAGGTAAACAAGAAGTGTAGGAACAAAAGATCTATTCCTTTCCCAATCGGTATTGGGCACTATAGTTGTCTTTCTTTCTCAGATGCTAAAAATATTGAAAGATATATAGTGAAGATAAATTTGAACTCTTTTCAAAGTCGTATCCCATTTGATAGAAGTGAGTACGTTAAAAAAAACTTGACACTAGGACATGGCTATCTTCATTTTTCTATGATGGAAGTTTATTGGGTGAACTATGAGAATAAATTTGAGGTGAGGAAAAGAGATTGGATGAGATTTATAGTGCAAAAAATTATTGATTATAATATGGGGTGGGATGTGATAGGCATAAAGGAAGATGGATCAAATCTAATTGATAATTTCTTCTTTGAACAAATACAATTGTTGGAATTACCATATATTGATTGGTCTCTACTAGAATTGAAAGATCTCAAGGAGAAGACTTTCTTTATAATTTAATGATCAAAAAATTGGTTAAGAAGTAAAACTAAAGAAGCTACAACCACCAGGTCAAAAGAGAAAAATAGTGCAAAGAAAAATAATAGCTCACAAGAAGGTATGCCCAATTTAGTCATTCCATTTTCTCTGCCTACTACTTTCAGTTATTTACATGAAACACAAGTGGAGATGATGGTGAAGATCTAGAAAAAAGAATTGTTCTAGCTGTAGAATGTGAGCTCAACAAAGTCATCAGGAAGAAAGTTTAAAACTCAAAGAGAAAACCTTAAATCCAATCTAGAAAATGATAGATGAAGCCCTCGAGATGAATTCTTTACCATCATCATTTGTAGATGAAATGATTCAATCGATCGCATCTCCCATATGCTCTTCATCTCCTGAAAGTGTGGAAGGGACTCAAGAGCTACTAGTTGCATAGAATACAAATAACCATGACTTCTCATCTACAATGCTAAAAATTCCTTTAGTGATTGATAAATCTACCGCTATTCCAACATCTTGGTTACAACAAAGTTGGAGAGAAAGAAGGAAAAAGTGATCCAACTAGAAGCACCAAACTTGGATGTCATGGCTGATCTAGTGCATAAAGATACAAAAGTAAAAAAAGCTAGAATAGATTCTAGACTAGTAGTAAATGCTACCTTAGGAAGCCTATTTGTTGAGAGAGCACAACTAGTCATATAGAAGAACATAGATGAGGTAGATGAAGCTGATTTTAACATAACTCAAGTAGATTTGGGCCGAACTACTTATGAGGGTAGAGAGAACAATGTTTAGGTATTAGCTGCAATCCTAATCAAATAGTAAAAAAGAGATAAGAAAATTAAAAATTAGCTTAAGCATCAAGTTTGAGCCCTTTCTTCATGCATACAAGCAATGGTAGGTGATTCATTCCCAAATCCTAGTGCTTCTACAAAAATTATGGAAGATTCCAAGAAGATGTTTGATGAAGATGTCATTCAACACATAGGAGAATTCCAGGCATATGGAAAGATGGTAAAAGAATGGATGAAACATATGAAGGAACAAGCCTTAAGCATATTTTAGGAGGTAAAGGTCACATTTGCTAAGGAAGATTACATACAACAAAAAATTTAGAAAGTGTTAGCAACTCTTAAGGGGAAAAAAAAAACATTTTGGAGAGAAATTGATGGTAATCTCGTAGAGATTAAAGGAATGGACAGTGACATAGTCAAATCTTTGAAATTAGTCACCAATTGAGAAGAAGAGAAATTTGACGTATGGATGGAGAACATCAAATGGGAGTATGATAGCATGAATCAACAATTGTCTAAAGAAGATAAGTTCTTAAATCCTTGTAAACAATTGAAAAGAAAAACCTTGGGGATTATACCAACAATTGTGGAAGGTATTCCTATGAGTAAACATACTCAGGATCCAAACATATATTCCATTTTAGAATGCGTTGAATTAAAAATCAGCACTAAGCTTGGCAGTAAACAATGTTTGGATGTAGGTCTCTCTTAATGACACTAGACTTTTGTTTTCAAAACTTGCTAGGTTACACGCAAGAGCTAGATGAAATTAGAAAGATCATGATCTAAGAAAGATGAAAATGCAGAGTGTGGTCATCATAAAAAATAAAGCTTTGGTATAGGAAATCAAATCATTTAGATCATACAAGCCAAATTTGACTTAGCTACTCACAACACCTCCAGATCAAAGGGCAATCACAAGAGTTATTACTGATTACAATTGAAGGTTAAAATAGGAGTGTCAAAATTGTCTTAAGTGTTTTGTTTGTATATTTTGTAAAGAGATCAACTTAAGAATCAATTTTAGTTTTTGTCAATGACTTAACTTTTTCCTAGCTATAGTTAAGAATTGAAAGCTAGAGTTGTAAAAGTTAGAGTTGGTTATGAACCATCTTCAGAGTAGTCCAAACTCTAACTTTTTGAGTAGTTATGAACCCAAAAGGATGGTTATGCTAGAATAGATTATAAATTCATGAATATAAGATGTAATAGCAAAATTTTAGGATTTAGAAATAAGGGGACACTTATGTTGAAGTTTGATAGAAAATAAATTTTTGGAAAGTCCATACAATTCTTGCTCTTCCAATCAAAAAATTTTCTTATGTTCATGGTGCAAAGAAATAAAAGGAAATACACTTTGTGTTCTCTCTTCTACAAAATATGAACTATTTGGGTGTTGATTCTTATTGTAATTAATGTTTCTATGGTATGGTACAAATGTTAAGTGAATTGTTGAATCACCACTAAGCTAATGGTAGCCCTTAAGCATAATTCTAGATCATTCTTGTTAGTAATTGAAGCTAATTTCAAGAGGCTTGAAAGTCATTTGGTGCATTCATTTTCAATAACTTTCTTCATATCTTTCTTTGAATACATCTTTATTTTAAAATCCAAATTACGTCTTATGAGGGAGCTACCCCTCTAAATGCAGAGGAAGTCCATATACCAAGGGCCTATCCAACTATTGTAGAAATTAATTTGCCACACATTCCATTGGGCTAAATCATGTACTTTCTATGTGACAAATTTTTTTACCAACTTAATTTCGGCAACTCTACTGGTGATACTCAACAAGAAATATTAACAATCACTTATTATGAAGCAACATGGTGCTGCCACATGAGAGCTTGTTTCTAGTTCTCCAATCCAATCTTGTCTTCCAAGACACTAAGGAAGACATTATTTCAGATTTTAACATGCTTTCCTGGAGGTGTAGAAGAAGTGTTCAACAATATCAGCAAATGATCTAAGTCTTAGAGCAAGAAGAAGAGTTTGGAGAATTCTTGAGAGGAATACCCATTGGACAACAAGTGGCCATTATTGAAATAATTGCACAAGTCCCAAGAAGGAACAAACCAAATCCTATTCTAGCACAACATCAGGTGAACAATAACTAATAAGCTAGCTGAAAAGCCATACACCAAGGTGGATATACATAAAGATATGCTAGACAAAGATTTTGAAGCTCTTAAAAAGTTAGATTTTAAGCTGGTTACTCCTAAGAGGATGAGATAGACTAAGTTAGTAGACTATCTTCACCATCAAAGGCTACTATTTTTCTTGTGGATTTTTAGACTTTGATCCTACTAGGGATTCTTGTTCCCACAACCATCAACTTATGACCTTTGAGTATCATTCTCCCATCCATGAAACATCAAGCACCATAATCACTGGCTCCATGGGGAGCCACTATTGGTCCTTTAGCTTTTGGAAATCAATTACATGATATTCCTACTAGATCTTAGAAAATTCTTCCTAAGTTTTTTAAGGATGAAAAAGTCACTACTGATTAGCAAATTAGCATAATCTTTATAGCAACTAGAGTCCTAAGGGTTCAATATGAAAATGTCTTATTTTTCCTCTTCATGTAAAAATTTACTAATGCCAAAGGTAAGTGGTTTGGTCAACTACTAGTTGGATCAATCACTACCTGGGAAACTTTGATGCAAGCTTTTGAGAGAAGACTCAAGACTATCAAACACAAACATTTTCTTCTCTCCCAATTAACTCAAATTGAGAAAGAGATCCATGAGCCAATGTGAGAATTGATTTCTCACGTTAAAAAGATAGTGAATATGATACTTGTTAATAAAAGACCAATTAAAGAGAATTAGATGACTTTCTTTATCAGTGCTCAACCTTCTTATGCAAGTTTCCAAATACGAAGAGAAAGAGTTCTTAATTTAGCATCTACACAAACTTTAGCTATTAAAGTGGAGGATGAATTACTTTTCTTAGGTAAATGGAGCTGTGATTTGCAGAAAGGAAAAGGTCAACAAGCTCCCATCACTACCAAAGATCCTTTATATAAAAAATTGGCTAATGATGTGTTACAAATCGAGAAGTAGTTTCCCCAAAAACCTTCACCTCTATATCAAGATATCCCAAGGAAAAATTACATTCCCTATCAATAGAACAAGAAATATAAATGGCTACCTCCACCAGCACTAATATTGGCCATTGAGCATCCCACATCATCCAGTAATCAAGCTGTTGTGTGCAATTTCCACCTAAAAATTGATCATGATGGTGCAAGATGTCCTAAGATGGCTAAATTTATGAAAATTAATTTAACGCAAGAGAAAATTGAAGAGTATGTGGCCCTTGAAGATACGATTGATCCAATCTTTAGAACCTCTTCAATAAAATTTCTAGAGTATGAATTAGATGGTGAAAAGGCTGAAGATATTAACAATCATTCTTACAATGCATCTACATTGAATTGGAGGCAGAGACTAGAAGAGAAGTGGGGTAAAGAAGAAAAAGATAAAACCACCAATGGAACTTTTAAGTATATCTTGTCCCGTAAACACACTCTAGAAGAGTGTTTACAAGAGAAGGAGATAGATAAAGCCAAGTCTTCCCCCTTTGTTGAATATTCTTTCAATTTTATTGATCATTGGAAAAATACCAAAGTGTAGATTTCTTAGTTGGGGAACTTAAAAGCTAATCCACATCAGTTAGAAATGATAGTTTAATGTGTTGGAAAAGGAAAAGGCATACCTAAAATTAATATCAACCATGAATTAGGGACTACTCTAGAAGAAGAAAATTTAGAAGGTTTTATTATTGAAGAAGATCTTTTGCTACAACCTCTTTGTTAGATAAACCTGATTCATTATATGTATCTCTCTCTCTCTATAGATGGTTGCAAGCTAAGCAATGTATTATTGATTCTAGTGCATCCAATAATGTTATTCCTTCAAGGGTGGTCCATACCCTAGGTCTCTCTCATAAAAAAACATCAAGAAGAGTGTATTATATGGAGGAAAAACAAGTTCCATTGGTTGGTTAATTAAAAGAGACTCAAGTAGCTCTTGCAACACATCCAGAAAAGAAACTAAAATTGAATATCTTGGTTGCTAATATTCTAGCTAGTTAGGGGATGATATTGAGTAGATTTTTTTGCAAAGATCTCAGAGGTGAAATCAAGATGGACACATCTCATGAATTGATCCCAATAGGGGATAAAATATTGTATATTGATACTGGACATGGAACATATATGATGATGTCTACTAAATAGGATGTATTTGTACCTCTCATGCCTGACATAACTAATGAATTGTGGTTAATGAAATTTGATGAAAGTTCTTCTTCTTCTGGTTCAGGTGTTGGGATAGTTTTGGTGTCACCTAAAGGAGAAAAGTTCCCAAAAGCTTATAAGTTGGCTTTTGAAACCATCAATAATATTGTAGGGAATGAAGCTCTTCTTCTTGCCCTCGAATATGCTAGAGAAAAAGGGATAAAGAAACTCAAAGTATCAAGAGATGGAAAACTAGTTGTCAATTAGATCTAAAGGTGAAATCAAATAAAGAATACAAGATTGAAGGCTTATAAAAATAGGGTGTGGGATGAGATTGAACACTTTGAAAATTTTTCTATATCAGTTATTCCTTATGAATAGAATTCCAAAGAAGATTCTCTTGCAGTCTTTGCTTTTCTCCTTATTCCTCACCTTGAGTTCAATAGAGATACTTATATGGTGGAAATGATTTATAGACCTAGTGTGTCAGGTAATGACCAACATTGGCATGTCTTTGATGATGATGGAAAAATTATTGCACTTCTTGAGGGACAAGTTCCATTTTCTGATTTGAATTTTGAAGAATTAGATAAGGTTGAAATAAAGAACCAAGATAAAGGAAAAGGAGATAATCCTAGAATTATTCAGCTAAAGGGAAATGTTATTCCAAGGGTATTAGCCACTTTTGAAAGTCTTTTTGATAGAGAAGGTAAAAGGAAGAAGAAAATCAAAGATGCTAAACTTTCAAATTCCTTGGGTAATGAGAAGGTAAACATTGGTTTAGAGCAAATCAGAAAGATGGTCTTGACTAGGAAAGATTTATCATCAGAGGAAAAAAATTCATGGATTTGTTGAAGGTTTATCAAGATGTTCTTGCTTGGGGTTATGAAAATTTAAAAGAAATCATGAATGAAAAATTCAAACATTAGATTCCTTTGAAACCTGGTTCAACTCCTTTCTAAAAAAAATAGAGGCAATTCAATCCAAAGATCATTGATGCTATATTAAATAAAGTTGATAAAATTCTTAAAGAGAATATTATCTACCCTATACATCATTCCACATAGGTAGCTAATATTGTCCCAGTCAAGAAAAATAATGGTGAGATATAGATATGTGTTGAATTTTGAATTTTCAATCAAGCATCACTCAAGGATAATTATGGGCTCCCTATAATGGATCATATCTTGTAATTGATATCTGGTTTTGATCTCATGTCAATGTTAGATGGCTTCTCTAGTTATAACCAAATTAGTGATTCTCCAAAGGATCAACATAAAATGGAATTTACTATTCCATGGGGTAGATTTGCCCACAATCCTATGCTTTTTAGTTTGATAAATGTCAGAGACACCTTTCAATAAGAAATGCATCATTAATTTGTAGACCTTAAGAATAAGATCATCATCATGTACCTTGATAATCTTACAATATTTTCTAAACAAAGAAGAGATCATGTGCATCATCTTGAATCCATCTTTCATTAATGTTGAACTCAGGGGATCTCACTAAATCCTAAGAAATCTATTTTTGGAGTTACAAAAGGGAAAATGCTAGGACACATCATCTTAAAAGAGGGTAGTCATATAGATCTTGGGAGGGTGAAAGCTATCCAATAGTTATCTCTCCCAATGAGAAAACTAGGGGTTAGGGGTTTCTTTGGACAAATCGATTTCATTAGGGGATTATGCTAGATTTTTTTAGAAATTATGAGGTCAATCATGGATATGATGAAAGGGAACATAATATTGAAATGGACAAAAGAAGGTAAGGCTTCTTTTGAACAAATTAGAGTTATGATTACTAATGCTCCTACCTTTTCTTATCTAGATTTTTCCAAAAAAATCATTTGTATTGTTATTCATCTAAAAATATTTTATTTGCTATACTAACTCAACTTGATGAAAATAATGGTGAAGCCCCAATAGAATTAATGAGTTTCCCTCTTAAAAACCATGAATTGAAATATTTTTTGATAAAAAAAATGCCTATGTTGTGGTCAGAGTAGTGAAACAATTTAGGTTTTACATTCAAAACTCTCATTCCATGGTATTTATTCCTAATTCAATAGTGAAAACTATCCTAACAAAATAAGATATCGGTGTGAAAAAAAGAGCTTTTTGGATAGCTAAAGTACAAGAATATGATCTCAATATCAAACCTACAAATCTCATTAGAGGAAGAGGTTTGTGTAAAGCTATCACAGAAGGATCTCTCGAACATGAAGAAGATGGAGATAATGAAACACCATTGGTTTTATTGTCAGTAATGTCAATAATTGGTTTTCGAACATTGCTTATATTCTAACATATGGAGAATTCCCACCTCATCTATCACTTAAAGAATAGAGGACCCTGGAATTGAAATCTACAAAGCACATTATCTAGGGTGATGTGTTGTACAATAAGGGAATAGATGACATCTTTATGAGATGTGTGGATTCTAATTGAAGAAAGGAGCTACTTTAGTTGTTCCATATTAATGAAGCATGTGGAGGACACTAATCAACATCAGTGACCACTTATAAAATTTTAAGTAATTATTTCTACTAGCCTAGAATGTTTAAAGATGTAGAGGAATGGGTCAAGAAATGTGAATCCTATCAACACTTCAAAGGATGAGTTCAATTTGTGACACTACCATTAAAACCAGTTATGATTGAAGAACCCTTTCAACAATGGGGCCTGGACTTTATTGGTCCTATTCATCCTCAATCCAGTGTTGAACTATTCACATACTAATGGTGACTGATTATTTCACCAAGTGGATGGAGACCATTCTAATTAAGAAAAAAAATTCAAAAGTGGTGTAGTTTCATCAAGAAAGAAATCTTGGTTGGATTTGGGGTCCCTAACAAGATTGTTAATGATAATGCTACAAAATTCTCAAACTGAGATGTCAGTATTATGTTATCAATATGGAATCATATTGTTTCATTCCTAAGATTATTATACACAAGAAAATGGTCAAGTAGAATCAAGAAATAAAAACATTATATCCACTGTATGAAAGTTGATAGACATTAATAAGAGGTCTTGGCACAAGCATTTGTATGATGCATTATGGGTGGATCACACCACTAAGAAGAGGGCTGCAGGATTATCCCCTTTTGAGATTGTTTATGGTACTAAAGAAAGTTTTCCTCTCCCTCTCAAATTGTCCACTTTGAAGTTAGAGGATGCTATTGAAAATCATGAATTCAAAGATGCTCTTGGAAAGATAATACTAATATTGAAGAAGAAAGAGAAGTGGTGATTGATAGAATATGGGAACATCAATCCTAAGTGAAGAAATTATTTGATAAGAAGACAAAGAAAAGGGTGTTTCGAGAAGGTGATCTTGTATTTCTTTGGGGCAAACATAGAGAGCTAAAGGGTTTACATGGAAAGTTTGACTCCTTGTAAAGAGGCCCATTTCAAGTTAAAGAAGTATGCAAATAAAAGTCCTTTATCTTATCATACTTGAGCGGTACACAATTATCTTTTCCTTAAAATGGGCAACATTTGAATAATTATCATCACTAAGGTGTGCAACTTACCACCCTCCAGATATATTTGTTAGGTGTTTTTGTTGTGTCTTTCTTTCCCTTTTGTTTGGTTTGCATTCCCAATTTTGGTGTGCCTAGTCCCTTTCATGTATTTATCTCCTTTTCAAGTGACTGCTCCTGCTAAAGTCTAAGTTTGTTCAACATATTGCATAGTCCTTGTCCCCAAATAGAGCTAGCTATTACCATGATAATACCTTGAGGAGTTGAAAGAAAGTTTAATTTTGAAATGGGAGAAAAATTGAAATCTTAACACATTCTCTCACTAAGAACCTTTCTCTTACCACATACTAGAAGTTTCTCTCTCTATGTATTAGCATTGTTCTCTCTATACATACAAAAGCTCTCTCTCTCTACATACTAAAACTGTCTCTCTCTATATACTAAAATATTTAGAAGGAAGTTTAGGGTTTGGTTTTGTATTTGCTCAAAATATGTATGTTAGAGATGGTTATTAACCCCTACTTCATTGAAACGCAATGAGAAAAGTGTGAAGCTCAAATTCATGTCCTTTATCTCTATCACTACAACATGTACTAAATTGAAGATTCAAGAATGTTATTGGAAAGAGCATTCATGAATTGAACAACTCTTGATGAATTCCTTCATTGACCTTCCTACACGAGAGCATTTAGATTGATACCACAAATTAATCCATGTCAAATTGTGATCATATAGGTGTCAAGCCAAATTTAAGAAATAATTTTCAAATAAATGCATTGTGTGAAGGATTGAGTAGTCACTAAACCCATGGAGGAATGTAAATTAGGTAAATGATGCTATTAAACATACTAACTTCAGAATATACCAACATATTTGTTAGCTCATGATTCTCCACAAAGGCACCAAGTTGATAGTTTAAAAGATGGGAAGGTGTAGTTGTTACATTCAAATAATTGAACATAAATTCATCTATGAATTCTACTTATCGCCTCAAAACTAAATTGTCTCATTTAATTGGGCCAAATCTCTTGCATTTGGAAAATGATAAAGATAAAGTTTGACTAGGTCATTCATTACAAGTATGAATAACACATATAAATGTAAAGTACTAAGTGCCAACTAAATCCAATGTTCCATCAAGTTATAGAACATCACATATGTGCATATGAACTATTTGACAAAATGTCAAACTATGAAAACTTCCATCAATCATAAAATACGGACATGGTATTTTGTAGAGGAAACTAAAATGGTAACATGTTTCTTTCTACTAGAAGAGCTTTAAAAGTTGCAATCAAAGATCAAGACTAGACCGTCATCTCAATATCCCCATAGGCTACTAGTTCCTTCACACAATTTGTTTTTAATGATCTTAAGGCTACGCACTCGAATGGTTTGAAAGAATGACTCCAAGAATGGTCCATTGGAATGATGTGAATGATTGAATGAAAAAATTTCCAAAGAAGACATGTAAACTATTTGATAGAAGTGTGGTTGCTTAATTAATTTCAGCCCAAAGTAAAGCACACCAAGTACGTGAATTATTTGATTGAATGCCTATAATGAATATGGACACTTTCCATTCTATGCATGAAGGTGATGTTGGAGGTCCCCATGAAGACAATCAACTTGTTAGAATTCTTTAGAATAACTGAGAGGGTGGGGGGGGGGGGGAGGGGGATGGGGGGGTGAATCAGTTATTCAAGGTCCAAATGCCCTAATAATACTTTTTCACTACTTATAATGAGCCCATAAACTTTTCATCCATCCAAGCTTAAATCAATCATATTAGCAAGTTACAGCAAATCAACATGCAGGAATAAAACATGCAGGATCAACACATGACACAGTGATTTACGTGGAAACCCAATTTGGGAAAAACCATCAGTAACATGCTACTTGATTTTCACTCTTCTAAAGTGATGCCCTGTTAAAAGCCTGCCCTGTTAAAGGCTTACAATGCACTATTAAATGTGACCTTGTTAGAGAATTTCACCATATTGTTAGGAATGGGCCTGATCAAAGGACTTTAGAACATTCACTTGGAATGTCACCCTGTTAAAGGATTTACAACATGGCTATTAAACCAACCTAAGTCCATAGGATTTAAACGATCTGTTACAATTGCTAGAGAGTAACAATAATGAATTGTTGATCTAATACAACTCACAACATACTTTGCAGATTTTAGATTACTCTTCAGTTCAGTCCTTTTGCTTGGCTTTTAATCACTTCAGTTCTTACAGCTTGACATCTCAAGCTTCGTCTCCTTGAGTCTTTTTACTCATCATACCAATGCATCCATATCTGTGGTCATCTGTTGAATCAGGGTAAATGTGCTTTCTTTTGCTTTAGCACCTCCTTCAGCAATTATGCTTTCATTCTTGACCTCCTCTCTCTCTATTGCTTCGTGACCTTATGACTCCTTAAATAGAAATTTGGTTTGCCTTTTTCACTCAATTCTCCCTCTCCAATTTTAGGGTTTCAAATGGATTAGGTAAGATACAATGTATCTACCCCATATCTTGCTCTTATCTAGAAACTTCATCTAGAGTCCAGTTGTAATCTCCAAAAATGTTCTCGATGGTGTTCTATGCCACCAGCTCATCATTCTTATCATCTATTTAATTCACAGAATTCAAGATAACAACCTTGTCAGCTTAGATATGGCAAATCTTCAATTTTTTAAATAATGCAGCAACTCAACACTATTGATTTACTGATGCTCGACACCTCTGTGTTACTTGACACTTGTATTTGCTTGGCACTTGATTCTGCTCGGCACTTGATTTTACTCAGCACTTGATTTTAATCGACACTTAATTTTACTTGGCACTTGTATCTGCTCGGCATCTGAAGTTCACTCAGCACTTGAAGTTGAACTTTCTTGGCTTCAACTAGGAATCTGTTCGGCACTAAATAGCTTGCTCAGCTTCCTCTTTACTTAATTAGACTTTACAAATGTCTTAGCTAAAACCTTACATCTTTGATATGGTTCAGTGTGCCCATTTTCTGTGTCTTAGAGTATGTCATCAATACACTTATTTCGTCAATGGCCTAGCTGATCCTTGTACTTCATTACAACATCATAACTTCAACCTTTCTCTAGGTGTTCTAGTCACATCTTTATTGATTGCCTCCTCCTTGTCAATCAACCAATTGATAGTATTTGGATTACTAAAGCAATTTTCATTCCTACAAGTAGCAAGTTTGACATCAATGAAAAAACAATGATTGAAAACATTCTTTACTAGTTCCATATGATCATTTCTAACAATCTCCCTTATGATCTTTTCAATCATTTCCAACACAACCATGTCAAAAGCTCCCTAAATTTTTTACTGATATGATGAAAGGTCAATAATCCATGAATTATCCAATATGGAGATATCAAATTTCACTGAAATTCCCAAACTATATAATAAAAGCAAGACATAGATAATAAGCAAAAGGATTTGACTGACATTAGATAGAAAATTGTGACAAGATAAAATGAAGTTGAACAAATGAAATACAATTGTTACCTTCCCTAAATTCAAATCAACAGGAGTGCACCACAAATTTTGATAAAACTCATTACCTTGTTCCAAGATGGTAAAATAATTACTATAGATTAACATTTGCTGAGATTCAACTATATCTTTTTAGTATCATGGCAGTGGTAGGAAAAAAATTGATGCTTTAAATCAGTTAGATTGGGATCATCTTATGGGGAGAATTTGTAAATATAGGATGCAATTAGACATTCTTTAGATATCCATTAAAGAAATTGAAACATAAAGATCAGAGTTATTAGACAACATTTCAACAATTGTTACATTCACAACTTTGGGAAAATTCATTAATAAGAAACAAGACCAATTTTCTAGGATAAGGAATGTTGTACACAATATAATGAAGTACAAGTTCTAAGGTAAAGAGCCTCCCACCATATTACCAAGCACACTTCTCAAGATATTAGATACTAAAATGGGACACATTGACATTTCAATTTTTTGGTAGGCAATGAGCATAGAGGATAGATCATTTTTTGTACAATGAACATTAGACAATGGGTTGGATCATGCAAGAGGACATCCTATTGCAGTTCAATGTATCAAGCTAGGTTCAGAATGTATCAAGACATATGATCAGAGTTCTAGAGACATTAAGACCTCAAGGGGTAATTTCATCATGAGGTTAGATCTGATATCTATCTCCATTTCATTCAGATTGCCAGTAAGGAAACAAATCAAACAAATATCAAAAGAAGGTTCTCAAGGGGAAGTGTTTGGATATTATTGCTAAAAGTTGGCTGGATCAACCTTGGAGAGGACAATCACAATTACTAAGATCTCTGTAAAGAATACTTTTTAATGAAGACATTTTAGATATGATCATCCTTCTCAGTAGAATAGTGGGGAATGACATAGTTGAGGACTTCTAGGATTGAATTTTTTTATACATCAATACCATCACCACTGGAAAATAATTCATCAATTAGGGAGAAATGATTAGTGATGCCCTTCATCATTAGTTGACTAAATTCAATATGAATCAAGGATTTTACTTGTCCTTGTATCTTATGTATGCAATTTGTAAGAATTTTCCTTAGGGAAAAATTCACCCAAGATCAAGGAACTCAAGCACAAGCACAATAGTAGACTAAAAAGAGTATGATCAAAATATCGATATGTATTCAATTTAATATGAAAGTACACTTGGAGTTCTTGTATATAAAGGCCTCTAAAATACTTCTAGAATGCATAGGAATCAGCAATATGATAAGTCATAAAACCACACACATATGCACTAGAAGTGGATTATCCTCCATTAAGCACATGAGTAAGTGCAATGATGAGAGGATAAGCCTACAATGGTGTAACACACAAAATTATGTTGTAGGCACCATGTGCTAAAATAGGAGTGTGAATAACTGTGTTGTCTACATGACAACTTAGTTAATTATGCAAACTCTAGTGTTGTAGAGACCATGTGCTTAATTAGAGTTTCTTATTCTAGTATTGTCAACATGACAACTCATAAGACTATGCAAACTCTTAAATGTCTCACCTAAGAAATAATAAAATAATGCATAATAATAAATAATGCATTAACCTAAGTAAACTTAAGTAGAGTGTAAATAGTGAATATGTATTTACACCAACACCCCCCCTTAAGTGCAACTTAGGGAAATGCACTTAAGCTTATGAAAACTAGGATAAAATGCATAATGGTTCTTGACTACTAGGCCATGTTAGGTATCCATGTACATATTGAAATGCAATCTCTCAGAAAGTAGAGAAAGAGGGAAAACCTCATGGGAAAAAACCTCCCTCAAAAAAGAGAGATGAAATAACCAGATGCATGGATTGATGGAGTAATCAAGACTCCCCCATTACAACATACATCAAGTATATACAAAAGAGAAGTATGAGAAGAACAAAACCCCATAAGAGGAAAAAGTCCCCCCCCAATAAGAGAGAAGAAGAAGAGAGACAAGGTAGTCCCCCCCCCCCCAAATGTAAAGTGTCAATCAGTGATAGCTACTCCAAGGTAGAAGCTAGTCCATGAGTGTTGAATAATGTTTCTCCTCTTTGGAAGAAATAGTATCATAGGTACAACTGAAATGTTCCCCAATGTGTGAAAATAATCTTGATGTCTGAGACCTACTCAACTATCCTTGTGTCGATACTGATGATTGTCCCTTCCAACACTATTGAAAAGAACAAATGCAGATCTAGCAAGGATGGATGTAGAACCTATTCCAAAGAACTAAGTATCTCCTTGAATGATAAAGAAACCTCCTACAACTGTTGTACATAAGGATCCACAATCATATCAACTGATGAAGACTGATCATGTAGAGAATGGACAAGAGGGTTAGAGTGGGCCCTCACAAAAATTGAAGAAGGATCATCATAATCAAAGAGAAGATGTATATCATCAATGATGTCTCCCAAATTTTCTATGTATGACTCCACAAAAAAACTTGAATTATTTGATATGTAGTCATCCCCTGTTGCTAGAGTTGCAAGACAAGGCATACCTTGCTATGTTGGACCTATCACTATGGCAATGTGTGTATGCGAAAAGTACTAATGCCATGACCTCTCTTTGCATCTGTCAATAAGATCCTACAAATCTGAGTTTGTTGAATCACTATCACTAGTGTCACTATCAGTTTCCAAAATGTATGAAGTGCGGAGAGGATTAGAGGATAAGCTGGGTGAACTTTCCTCAAAGTGAAAATTCATCTTGATAAAGATCTGATGAGTCTTAGGATCCATAAGTCTATATGCCTTAACACCATCTTCATATCCTATGAAAGTACGAGGCCTAGGTGGTGGTTCCTTGCATCCCCTGGAAGATATGTCTACCCATGCTAGACAACCGAAGACTCTAAAGTGTTTCACAACTAGTTTTTTGCCACACCATGCCTCAAAAATAGTCTTCCCATCTAAGGCATTACTAGGAGACTTGTTAAGTATGTGATTGGCATTGTTGATAGCTTCAACTGCAAGTGTTGGATTAAGAGACTTGGCTTGTATCATGCAACTTGCCATGGATTTAAGAGTTCTAATCCTCATAGCTATAACATCTATCTTGTGTAGACTAAATGTTGGTGAATTATGAAGATCAATATCCACAAGTTTGAAAAAGTCTTTAAGTCTTGTGTTCACATATCTACTTTCATTATCCATCCTAAGAACCTTGATGGCTTTCCTTGATTGCTATTTAGCATGAATCTTGAATGGTTAAAGCTTATCAACCACTTCATTCTTATGATGAAGAAAGTAGACCCATGTGTAGTATGAAAAGTCATCAATGAAAGTAATGATGTAGCGAAATTGGCTAACTAATGTCACTATAAAAGGACCTACTAGTACCATGTGAACTAATTGAAGAACAATTGGTACTCTTGAAGACTTCCCTTTATCATTCTTCTACTTGAGATGCATATCCACTGAACATGTTGAACGTTCACCCTTAGAAAAGTTGATTATAGGTAGACCTTTGACCATGTTTTTTGAGGAAAGTTATTGAAGATAGTGGAAGGCAAGATGACCATACCACTTATGCCATAATTTGATTTCTGGATGAGATTGAGTCAAAAAGGCATGTGAAGGAGACTTAGGCCAAATGTGGGAGAAGGAATAAAGTCTCTTGTCATGATTGACTTTCTCCACTGCAACCAATGAATCATCTTTGAGACTATGCACCATTACTAAATCAGGAAGGAACTCAACTTTGTTGCCATCTCCAAGGTGAGTGATTTGGTAAATTGAGAGGAGATTAGAGCTGAGGTTTGGAACATAGAGAACATCTTTGAATTCCCCATTTTCCATCTCCACATGTCATTTTTCTTCAACTACCATTTTTGTATCATCTCCTACAAAGATGTGTAGTACCTTTGACTATTTCAATGAAGAAATGTCTCCTTTTGAAGAACCCATGTGATATGAGGCACCTAAGTCAAGAATCCATTTTGATGAAGAACTTGAACTAGCCATAAGTGCTTTCCCTTTTCAATTTGAAGTGGTGGGAGTTGAATCCTTGGAAGTACTTGGCACATTGATTTTGTTCTTCTTGAGTAGGTTTTCCAACTCATCAATTCTCTTAGTTTTGTAATGATGCTCATTATGATTCAGTTTCTTGCAATATGCACAAAAAAGTTTATCCTTCTTTTCGTTGTTTCCCTTCTTGTTGGAAGAAGAACTGCCTTTTTGTGAGGAGGATTATTGTGTCTCAGATTGTGATTTTTACTTCCACTACTTTTTCTTGCTGTTGTTAGAACTTTTTTCACTTTGACTTGATTGGTTCTCATCACTAGCCACCAATGCTTTGGTCTTTGATGACGTGAGAAGTCCCATATCTATCAACTTGGTTTGTTCAAAAATCAACATTTCTGTGAATGCATCAAATGTAGGCTTTTGGAAAGCACTTCCCATGGTCAACCTATGAGTGTTGTAACTCAAAACAAAGGAATCATACTCTAAAGATAGCCTCTTCAAGATGTGATGAATCAACCTATCATCCTTCATGGGATTACCACAATCTTTAAGTAGTGCTCTAAACTCATTGGCTTTGTTGATATAATCTTGAATTGTGTCAAAATTCTTTGGATCTAATAGAAGTAGATCATCCTCAATCTGGAATCCTTTTTCCTCATCCACCTTACTATACAATGATTCAAGTTTGTACTAAGAAAGTTTGGCTTCCTTGAAACTAGAAATGTGGAAGAAGAGATCTCTATGTACACAACTCCTGATAATTCCTAAAGCCCATTGGTCTTTAATTTTCCAATCAAAGAGTGTTGTAGGATTATTGGGTTTGGGAATTGTACCATCAACATAAAGATTTAGACCTTTTTCCATTAGTCTACACCATACAATATCTTTACATGTAGAATAATTGTGTGAAGTTAGAAGTGGACCTTTAGGTGAACCCATGATGTAGAAAAGTAAAAGAACACAAAAAGAGAGAGACAAGAACACAATACACATCCCCCTATTCACTTAATCAAAGAACCCCCCCAAAAAGATGCTTTTGGCGCTTTATATGTAGTGTGTGTACAATAGGCCACTTGTCAAAATGTACAAAGTGGACTTCTGATTTTTCTATTTACAACTACCTTTTGAGGCTCAAATCTATCACTAAGCACTATAGCTTAGATGTACAACAATTTTGAAAAGTAATCAAAGCAATACAATACAGAAAAGGACCTAAGTTTGAAAGTGATATTTTTGTCCACACAACCCTATAATCTAATTGTAGTTATGGAAAGTAGACAAAAAATTAAACACTTTTAAAAAAAATAGAACCTACTTTCAAGTCTAGATGAGCCCATATGGAGTGTTTCAAGTTGCAAAATGCAGAATTGGATATGTACAGTCACCAAAAAACACAATTTTTGACAAATCCATGCACCAAAACTAGAAAAGAACAACACCATTGAAAAATTTAGGAAATTCTACCCAAAATAAAAATAAATATTACTCTTGATTTGGAGTCTAGATGACTAAGTTATGGCCTCCCAAAGTCAGACTATCAAATCAAAATTACATCTAGAGAGGGGTCTAGGTAGAAAACTATATGGTTAAATTTGACTATCAAATGGCCATTAGAGCAGTTGAAAAATGCCTAGAAATGATGGTTAGATGACTGTCAAATTTAATGCTATGAAATGCTAATGCCAACAAAAAAGGTCCCCTCTGCTAATGCGGTAGTACAAATTACTGACTGTGCATATGGATGACACATGTCTATATAGATATGTTAACTCAGCATATAACAAGGTACATATCCTCATGGGTAGTTGACGTGTATTGACATGTGGACTCTTGCATGTCATTATTGACGTGGTAAAACAAGGGTTGAAGGCTACAAACATGGCCTATCCTTCGTAGGGTGACTGTTGAACATGTGTCTAATGAATGTGCCACATGTTAGAAGATGGGTTGTGTACATGGTAGTCTATATGGACGTTTGTTGACTCAGATGCTGCATTGTCATTGTAGATGATGACTATTGGAGCTATAGTTTCTATGGATATCAGAAAGCTCAATTGTGCTAAAATTTTTAAATTTTTGCTAGAAAATAAAATAGGGGGCTGGAAAAACTTTTCAGATGCTGGAATGTATCGCAGTGAGCTAGAAGATACTTGCCATGCCAGGAAATAGAAAAAACATTTTCGAGAGGGAGTAACATCTGCCAAGAATGAGGTGTGACTATCGAAGAGGACAATGTAGTTAGCATCAGGACTAGAGGACTATATAGTGGGTGGAAAGTCTGCAAAATGTCACCGAAGACTATGAAGCACCAAGCTAGGAAGGACTTAGGACGTTGGCAGTGAAAATAAAAGGGGCTAGTAGGGAATTTTAGTCCCTCATCGAGTAGGCACAAGAATAGTGGACAATTTATAAAGAAAGGCCTGTAGTGTTGAAATAAACAAGCCACCATGGGTTGAGTGGCCGGTCATTGATGTAGTACTATTGAAAATTTGTTGAAGCCCATCGGTTAGTGGGTGCCCTTGCTAGAATTTCAAAATATACCTATAAGTCAAAATGCTTAGCCAGACTATTATAAAACTGTCGTAAATTGAAGATGCCGATGGAATATTTGATTTGTAGGGGCTAGGGTGTCACTGCCCAGTTCCTACAAAAACATTTCTCTGTAGGCCCAATTGGGCAGGAATTTTTTTAAAACATTTGCACAAATATTTTGACAGAAATACAGAGAAAATAAATATTGATTTGAAAATGAATTTGTAGATCTAAAGAATGATCATACCTAAGTTGCAAATTGGGCCTTTGGGTGCTAGTTTACAAATTTTTTTGCCTCAAAATTGACTTTGCTCCAGCATAGGCGGATTTATAGTCAATTTTCACCAAATTGACATTTTAGACGTAATGGCAAGGTTTGTTCTAGCTCTAGATGCTCCTAATGACTGTGATACTCTGGATCTAGGTTGAGGTGCTAAAGTAACAAGATGGTCTCAAATGGCTATGTGAAGAGAAATTCTCCAAGCTTTGA
This sequence comes from Cupressus sempervirens, assembly GCA_028749045.1. NCBI lineage: Eukaryota > Viridiplantae > Streptophyta > Pinopsida > Cupressales > Cupressaceae > Cupressus > Cupressus sempervirens. The sequence continues at coordinate 311,825,124 of CM053793.1, forward strand.
TACCCTGTAAGAATTTGGCTTAGGGAAAAATTCACTCGAGATCAAGGAGCTCAAGCACAAGCACAATAGTAGACCAAAAAGAGTATGATTAGAATATCGATATGTATTCAATTTAATATGAAAGTACACTATGAGTGCCTATATATAAAGCCCTTTGGAATGCTTCTAGAATGCATAAGAATCAACATGATAAGTCATACAACCAGGCACATGTCCACAAGAAGAGTATTATCCTCCATTAAACATAGAAGTAAGTGAAATGATGAGAGGATAAGCCTAGAAAGGTTTAGCACACAAAATTATGTTGTAGACACCATGTGCTAAAATAAGAGTGTGAATAACTATGTTGTCTACATGACAACTCAGTTAATTATGCAAACTCTAGTGTTGGAGACACCATGTGCTGAATTAGAGTTTCTTACTTCAATGTTGTCAACATGACAACTCATAAGAGTACACAAACTCCAAAGTGTCTCACATAAGAAATAATAAAATAATGCATAATAATAAAATAGTGCATTAACCTAAGTAAACTCAAGTAAAGTGTAAATAGTAAATATGTATTTACACCAACAAAATTGCTAGTAAGATGATTTCTCTCTTGAGTTTGATGAATGACAACATCCAATCCCTAGCTGGTAAACTTAAGGACAGGGGCTTCCTGGTGGAGGAGGGAGGACAGAACAGGGAGAAGGCCAGGCTGGATGATGACAAGGCCACAATCAGTACGTTCTCCAGTATGGATCAGGGCATGGAGAAGGTCTAGGATCAAATGGAAAAGGAGCAACAAAAGATAGTCAAGGCAGCTCAGACTATGCAGGAAATTAAGAAGATTAATAAAGACTAGTTTTCTTGTCTTTTGTATTTTTGTCTTTCTGGCTTTTGGCTTTTGGACAGGCTTTCTGTAGTCTATTTTAGTTTGTTTGTTTTCTGGCCTTTCTGTGGGACTTTGTTTTGGGCTGGGCCTTCGGGCTTTTTTCAGCTGTTGGACGTCTATTTTGGCTGGCTTATTTTGCTTATTATCAGCCTTGTTTTTTGTAAAACTTATGGGTTTTAGGATCCCTTAAAACCAGTTTATCTTATCAAAAACACAATTGCTAGTATGAAATCATGACCTAGTCTCAATCCATATGGGGAATACAATGTGGCTATGCTAATCTATAATTGCTACCCCTAGATGCAATTAAAACAAAGAAATGTGCACTTCCATAGGGTAAATGGTGCTTTTTCTATGCTCATAGCTAGAGAGATATAGGGAGATATAGGACTCCAAATTTCTTTTGAAGTAGCTAGACTCATTAGTACTTATGGTAGCTTCTTCATAAAATATCTTTAGTTGACCTATAATTGCATTGGAGGATTTCAAGATTTCTCTCTTACGATGCCTCATTTTGTAGATGATAAGTTGGTACTTTCAAAAGTTTCCAAGTAGATTGGTTAGGCAAACAATAAGCACAGGAACAAAAGATCCATTCTATTCCCAATTAGTATTGGGCACTATAGTTATCTTTCTACCTCAAATGCCCAAAATATTGAAAGATCTATGGTGAAGATAACTTTGAACTATTTTCAAAGTCATTTCCCATTCAATGGTAGTAGGTACCTTAAAATAACCTAATACTAGGACCTTGTTATCTTCATTTTCCAATGATGGAAGTGTTAGCAAAAATGCTGATGGTATTCCTTTGGGGGAGTATCCTAAGCATTGGAAATTATTTGAAATTATTAACATGTTGCATTCATGACTGTGTTTTTCATTGATGTCAACATAGCAACAATTCTGTAAAGACTGCAGAGGAACAAATAGAGATCATAATTGTATAAATAGAGTTTTGATTTTCAAAAGAAGCATGGTCAAGGACATGTTCCTCAAAGTCTCCTAATAGTGAGGTTAAGTACACATAGTTTGAGTCAAAGATCTAAAAACGTTTTAAGTGATTTATAGAGAGTAGTACAGAGATAGAGTGGTTGTAAATCAGTTTTTGATGATTCTATTATATCTTCTAACATATATATAATCTGGAGATCCATAGTTAGATAGTAATAAAGAACAATTTGATGATGACTTCAATGACTAAAAAGGTCCTAAAGTTGCACATGTGGGAATTTGTATAGACTGTGAGATGAAAGTACTATTGTAATTACAAATTAATAATTATATTTTTTAATTAACTAGGAAAGCCTCAAGGCTGATTCAACAAATTATTTTGAAGATACAGTATAAAGGAGATATGTTTTCCTTATTTATAAAGTATGCAGTATGTGATGTGATCAAGGAAGTGTGAATAAGAGTAGAGTGTTTGGTAAATATGAGTAAGTGATCCAAGGGATTATTGGATGCAAAGTTCAAGATCTTGTATCAAGATCAGAAGGAGCAAAGTTATGGTTGACAAGACAAAGAAAGAGAAAGGAATAGTACACTACAATTCTATTATTCTTCAAGGAATAATACAAAGATCATTTGGATAGTAGGTTCATTGATCTTTCTCCTAAAGCTATTTGGATAGTGGGTCCATCTGCTTTCTACAACTCCTAACAAAGTTGACACAACTCCTAATAGGGTTGGAATCTCCTAATAGGGATTCAAAGTCTCCTAATAGGGACAGATATGTACTAAATGTATTTCACAAAATCCTAATAGGGTCTATCCTCTAAAAAGGAATATTTATACTACTACACAATCTTGTGGGTACCATCTTCACTAAGGTTTTCCCTTTGAGCAAGAGTTTCCCTAGTTAATGTATATGCTGTTATTGTTTCATGAGTATCTTGTTATGGTTTTTGATTATAATGATCATATGGTTAATATTTAATAAGGTTAATAATTGTGATAGTAGTTTGATGACTGATTCACTTCCCCCCCCTCTCAATTATATTGGTGGACTATATATTCTAACAATTGGTATTAGAGCTTGAGGTCCTTGAAGGGAAAGTTTAACAACTTTGGGAGATAAATGACGAGTAATTTCAGAGAGGATAGTCCTAAGTCAATTAATGAACTTTTATGACACTCAAAAGATGGAGCTTGTTGGTGAGATTTTAGAGTTGTGTAAAGAACAAAGCATCGAGTTTCTTGATCCATAATCCTTCTATTGCATTCAAAAGAATAGAGGAACAAGTAAAGACAAATCTAGATCTAAATAGGACAAGAAGATCAAATAAGGTATTAATCTACCTATGAAAAGGGGGATAGAAGATATGATTTTTTTTTTGTTGGACATATAAAGAATTTGGTCATTTTTCATCTAGATTTCCTAAGAGAGTAAAAAAAAATAGAAAGGGTTCACTTTCTGATGATGATGAAAAATTCAACAAAAGCATGGAAAGATTCTTGAATGACTGTGATGATAAGGATAATGTGCTTGAATTGGTTAAGAAAGAGGAATTATTAGAAGAGATAGCTTTGGTAATTATTATTGATGATTGTGAAGAGGAAGAAAATGATGGAATTGTTAGAGAGAATATAGAAGTTTTCTTTGAGACTAACAATGATCTGCAAAATGATGTGAAAATTTTTGAGCAAAGAGGAGAAAATAGATTTGAACCAAGAGAAGAGAAAAGAGTTGAGTTAGCAATTTCTACCTCTAAAAGGAACTTGACAAAGAATCAACCACCTGATCAGATAATTGGAAGAAAAGAAAAAGGAGTGATGAAAAGAAATAGAGTTAATGAGGAATTATGCTTGATTTCTCAAGTTGAACATAAGAGTATAGATGAAGCATGCAAAGATGATCAATGGATTCAAGAAATGAAGAAAGAATTAGACCAGATTGTGAGGAATGACACATGGGAATTAGTTCCTAGACCTAATAACAAGAATTTTATAGGAACCAATTGGGTATTCAAAAACAAGATGAATGAGCATAGTGAAGTTGTAAGAGACAAGACTAGACTTGTATACAAATGTTATTCACAACAAGAAGGAATAGATTATGAGGAGACATATACCTTTATAAACAAAATAAAAGAAGTAAGAATGTTCTTGGCTTATGTAGAAAATAAGAAATTCAAAGTATATCAAATGGATGTTAAATCAGCCTTCCTAAATGGAGAACTTGAAGAAAAGGTATACATGGAGTAGCCTGAAGGTTTCCCATTGACAAAAGAAAAAGATATGGTATGTAGATTGAAGAAAGCTCTATACGGTGTAAATAAAGTACCTAGAACCTGGTATGCAAGGTTGGACAAGTATTTGCAAAAACTTGGATTTGCTAAAGGTATGATAGATAGTAACTTGTATTTGAAAGAAATTGAGAATGGTTATCTGATAATAGTAATATTCATTGATGACATAATAGTTGGAGGAAATGATGAAGAAAGTAATACATTTTTGAAGAAATGAAGAATGAGTTTGAAATGAGTATGATATGAGAAATGAGGTTCTACTTAGGTTTGTATATTGTGAAAAATAGTAATGGAATCTTCATTTTAAAAGCTAAGTATATGGAGGATTTGTTAAAAATATTTGGTGTGGAAAGTTGTAAGCCTATTGGTATACCAATGATAACTAGTCACAAGTCATCTAGCAAAGATGAACCACCTATAGTTGAGAAGAAGAAGTATAGATGCATGATTGGAGGTTTGCAATATCCAACTCACACTAGACTAGATATAAAAAATATAGTTGGGATTGTAACTAGATTTTTTATTTGATCCTAAGGAGTATCATTATGAAACAACAAAGGGGATATTTAGATATTTGAAAGGAACATCTAACTATGGGATTATATAATAGATCATATGATTTTACTTTGTGTGCTTATACTAACACAGATTAGAGAGGTAGTATGGATGACATAAAAAGTACTAGTGATGGAGAATTCTTTCATGGATGAAGAATGGTTTCTTGTCTGAGAAAAAAATAAGATTTTATTTCTTAGAGTGCAGTTGAGGTAGAGTATGTAGCAGCAATAAATAATTGCAATCAAATCATATGGAAGAAGTAGATGCTGAAGGATATTAGAATGGAATTCTCAAAACCTATTGTCATATATTGTGATCACACAAGCACAATAAGTATGTATAAGAATCTTGTATTACATTCTAAGACTAAGCATATATCTATTATCATGTTTTGAGAGAGAAAGTAGCAGAAAAGGAAAATAGATTGGAGTATGTCAACACTAAAGAATATATTGCTTATATCTTTACAAAGCCATTACCTAAAGATACATTTGATTACTTCAAAGATATTCTTGGGGTTATGCCCTTTCTTATGTCTAGGTAGATGATACAAGGATTGCATTAGTCCAGTGGTATAGAGTACTATTATTTGATAAGACTAAATGCTAATGCTTCCTATATGGGGGCGTATCTATGATGGGCAGAGACATTAATGACTCTTGGTAATTGGTCTTGAACTTTGTCTTTGAACACTTGAGCTGGTTGAAGACTTGGAGTAGTAAATTGACATAATGAAGCCTTTTTCATTGATATCAATGGGGGAGATATGTACATGAAAAACATCCTCTAGGTAAATGGGGAGAGATAGTTAAATAGGGAGATTTAGAAAGATTCATGTAAGAAAGTAGAAGGAATATATCTATGGGGGAGACATGAAACATGAAGAGTTTTGATGTATGGGAGAGAAACTAAGAGTTGTTTAGTGTAAAAAATTGATGTCGATCCTAAAGAAGATACAGAACAGAGCACTAGTCTAGAGCATTTTCAAATTTGATTGATGAAGAGGATTTAAAAAGATGAGAATAGTAGCAACAACACTAGAAAATTGTTAGGTATTCTTGGAACCTAGATGATTTTCATCTAGGTTGCCATCAATTCCAAAGGGGGGATTATTATCATGAATTATGATGGTATTCCTTTGGAGGAGTATCCTAAGAATTGGAAATAATATTGTAGTATTGACATATTTCATTCATGTGACTATGTTTGTCATTAATGTCAACATAGCAGTAATTCTGTAAGGATTGGTAAAGTGAAAAATAGGGATCATAATTGTATGCAAAGATTTTTGATTGTCAAAATATTCATGGTCAAGGACATGTTCCTCATAGTGTCCTAATAGTGAGGTTAAGTGCACACAGTCTAAGTCAAAGATGTATGAAAGTTGTAAGTGATTTACATAGAGAAGTATGGAGACATAGTGTCTATAAAGTGGTTTATGATGATCCTATTATATCTTGTCATAGAAATATAATCTAGAGATGTATAGTTAGACAATGATAGAGGAGAGTTTGATTATGATGTCAACGAGTGTGAAAGTCCTAAAGTCACATGTGTGGGAAGTTGTATAGATTGTGAGTTGTCAATGCTATTGGAATTACAAATTAATTAATTATTTTATTATAATTAATTGGGAAAGCCTTAAGGCCAACTCAAGGAATTATTTTGAAGATACAATGTAAAGGAAAGATGTTTTCCTTGTTTGTAAAGCATGGAATATGTGAAGTGATAAAGGAAGTTGAATAAGAGCAGAGTATTTGGTAAATGTGAGTAAGTGATCCAAGAGATTATTGGATGTGAAGTTCATGATCTGGAATCAAGATTAGATGGAGAAAGAGTTTCGTTGACAAGGAAAAGGAAGAGGAAAGAACATTGTATTGTACAATTCTATTATTTTACAAGGAATAATAAATAGATCATTTGGACAGTGGGTTCATTAGTCTTGCCCCTGAAGCTATTTTGACAGTGGGTCCATCTTCCTTCTACAACTCCTAATAGGTTTGGAATCTCATAATAGGGATTAAAAGTCTCCTAATAGGTATTGATATGTAGTGAATGTATTTCATAGACTCCTAATAGGGTCTATCCTCTAAAAAGGAATATTTATAGTACTACATCATCTTTTGGGTACCATCCCCACTAGGGTTTTCCCTCTAATCAAGGATTTCCCTAGTTAACATATTTGGTGTTATTGTACATGAGTATCTTGTTGTGGTTTTTGAATATATTTATCATATGGCTAAGATGTAATAAGGTTGATAATCATGATAATAGTTAGATAACTAGTTCACCACCCCCCCCCCCCCCCCCCCCCCCCCCCCCCCCCCCCCCCCCCCCCCTCATTTATGTTGGTGGAACATGTATTCTAATTGAAAGATTATTGGGAAAACTATAAGAACAAATTTGAGGAGAGGAATAGATATTGGATGAGATTTAAAATGCAAAAAAATATTGATTATAAGATGGGATGGGATGTGAAAGGCATAGAGGAAGATGGATCAAATCTAATTGATCATTTCTTCTTTGAATGAATATGATTGTTGGAATTACCATATATTGATTGGTCTCTACTAGAATTAAAATATCTCAAGGAGAGGACCTTCTTTTTGATTTAGTGAATAGAGAATTTGTTAAGAAAAATAAATAAAGAACCCACAACCACCAAGTCTAAAGGGAAGAATAGTGCAAAGAAAAATAATAGCTCACAAGAAGGTATGTCTCGTTCAGTCATTGTATTTTCTCTACCTACTACTTTTGGTTCTTTATATGGAATACAAGGTGGAGATGATGGTGAAGATCTAGGTAGAAGAATTTATCTAGTTTCAATATGTGAGCTCAACAAAGTCACAAGGAATAAATTGTCAAAAACAAAAGAGAAAACCTTAAATTTGATCTAGAAAATGATAGATGAAGGCCTTGAGATGAATGCTTTATCATCATCATTCATAGATAAAATGATTCAATCCACAGAATCTCCTACATGCTCTTCATCTCCTAAAAGTGTGGAAGGGACTCAACAGGTGCTAGTTGCAAAGAATACAAATAACTAAGATTTTTCACCTACAGTCTTATGAGCTCCTTTAGTGATTAATTCATCTACCACTATTTCAGCATCTTGGTTACAACAAATTTTGGAGAGAAATAATAATAAAGTGATTCAATTAGAAGCACCAAACCTATATGTCATGGCTGATTTAGTACATAAAGGTATGAAAGTTATAAAAACTAGAATAGATCCTATTGTGGTAGTGAATCCTACCTCAAGAAACCTATTTAGTGAGATAACACAACTAGTCATAGAGAAGAATATACATGTGGTAGATGAAGTTGATTTTAACATATAACTCAAGTAGATTTGTGTTAGACTACTCATGATGTTTGATGAAGATGTCATTCAAAACATAGGAGAGTGCTAGACATATGAAAAAATGGTAAAAGCATGGATGAAACACATGAAGGAACAAGCCTCAAGCTTATTTCAGGAAATCAAAAACAAGAAAGCATTAAAAAAGAGTTAGCAACTCTCAAGGAACAAGAAGTGCATTGGAGAGAAATTGATGGAAATTTAGTAGAGATCAAAGGAATGGATAGAGACATAGTCAAATATTTGAAAGTAGTCACTAGTGGAGAAGAAGAGAAAATTGACATATGGCTAGAGAACATCAAATGGGAATAGGATATAATGAATTGACAATTAGCTAAAGAAGATAAGCTATTAAATTCTTGCAAAAAATTAAAAAGAAAAACCTAGGGGAGTATACCAATAATTGTGGAAGGTATTCCTATCACTAAACATACTTAGGATCCATACATATCTTCCATTTTGGAATGCATTGAATTAGACATTAGCATTGAGTTTTCCACTAAAAAATGATTGAATGTAGACATCACAATGCAATTGAGCTCTTTCTCTCTCAGTGGCACTAGACTTTTGTATTCAAAAGTTGCTAGATTACACCCTAGAGTTCGATGAAATTAGAAAGAGTCATGATCTAAGGAAGATGAAAATGCAAAGTGTAGTCATCATAAAAAAATAAATCTTTAGCACAAGTAATCAAATCATTCAGATCATACAAGGTGAATATGACACAACTACTCATGATGCCTCTAGATCAAAGGACAAGCAAGGAAGTTATTAGTGATCACAATTGAAGGAAGGTTTAAATAGGAGCATCAAAGTTGTCTGAAGTGTTTTGTTTGTATATTTTGTAAAGAGATCAACTTTAGAATTATTTTTCATTTTGGTCAATGCCTTAAATTTTTCCTAGCTGTAGTTAAGCAGAGAAACCTAGAGTGTAAAAGTTAGAGTTGGTTACGAACAATGTTTGGAGTAGTCCAAAATCTAACTTTTTGAGTATTTATGAACCTAAAAGTGTGGTTATGCTAAAATATACTATAAATTTATGAATAGAACATGAAATATGGGACTTCTTAGATTTATAAATAAGGGAACATTTATGTTGATGTTTGATAGAAAATAAATTTTTGGATAGTGCATACGATTCTTGCTCTTGTAATCTACAAATTTTATTATGTTCTTGGTGTAAAGAAATACATTTTGTGTTCTCTCTTCCACAAAATTTGAATTGGTTGGGTGTTGATTCTTGTTGTAATTAATGCTTCCATGGTATGGTTTAAATGTTAAGTGAATCATCAAATCATCACTGAGCTAATGGTAGCCTTCAAGTGTAGTTCTTATTAGCAATTGAAGTTGATTTTAGGAGGATTGAAAGTCATTTGGTGTATATTCATTTTCAATAGATTTGTTCATATATTTCTTTGAATACATCTTTATTTTAAAATCCAAATTACATCTTATGAGGGAGTTGCCCCTCTAAACATGGAGGAAGGTTGTATACCAAGGGTATATCCAACTATTGGAGAAATTGATTTTCCACATATTCCATTGGGCCAAATCACATACTTTCTAAGTGACATATATATTTACCAACAATACTAAATTAGAAATGCACGAATTCTCAAAATAAAAAAGCTATGAAATTAAATTGAAAATTACTAAGATTTTGTAAGCTTCAAGGATTTGTAACAAAGGATTAAATATTTATAAACCTAAAGAAGGATTGTAATTTTAAAGAAAAATTAATGTAAAAAATGAATAGTTTCTTTCTTGAGTAAAATAAAATAAAAATGTGAATGAGTACTATTACTCAAAAAAAAAAACATATAATTAATGATAAACTTTGACATATGAAATAAAACTTGTAAAATAAATGGAATGGACATAGAATGATACAAAATATAAACACTAAGTTCGTAATTTAAAAAAAGTTGATTGAAATCTGCCAAAAATAATTGAAAGAATGTTTCGTGCTAGTAAAATAAATTTATCACTAAATTCATAATGAAAATTAACTATTATAGTTAGGTAATAATGTAGTTACCATAAGCTATAAACATTAGAAGATCTTTCCAAGATAAACACAAAATAGGTTAGAAATGAAGCTCAAGCTTCTCTACATCTCTCATCAACATAAATATCCCTGAAAAGTCGTAACCTTCAAAACACACCCAAACAAAGATAAATCCATAAGCTTGAAAGTGATTGTAAAGATCAACACATGTGTAGACAAGATATTTTTGAAGTAAAAAATCAAGGAAAAACCCCATGTGAATTATATGCATGATGCAAATGCCTAAAGAATGTGTGTGCGTGTGTGTGTGTGTGTGTGTGTGTGTGAGAGAGAGAGAGAGAGAGAGAGAGAGAGAGAGAGAGAGAGTCATAACCTCATTACAAGTACTACATAGTGAGTATGTAGAGAATGAGAGACAAACATCTCTTATATAGGGATGAGAAGGTTATTTATTTAGTGACACCCAAGTGAATTATTCCCATATTCATAAGTGTGTGTTTTGACCAAGCATCATGATCCTCTTAAGGATGAATAAACAATTTACCTTAATAAAGGAATTAGAAAAATGACATGTCCTTAACATGTGCAAGAGGAAAAACAAGTGACATGTCCTCACACTTGTACTAGAGAACAAAAATCACATAAGAAATACCTTGGTTTATCTCAATTAATAAATACAACCAAGGAAACATTAAAAATTCTAACACTTCCTTCTGAGAGAACCCCTTTTCACAAAACTTGTCTTGTATTTCTCAATGTAACCATTTGCATCATACTTTATCTTATAGATCTAACATGATCCAACTACATCATTTTGAATTATTGAGGTATAATCCTCAACCATAACAACTTGTGATACCTAATTTTGTCTAGCCTTTTGATAGTTGGAAGGCTTACAATCTACCAACTAACTAAATAATGCCACATGATCATTAAACTTGGCTAGTTTTCTTCTATCTTGTACTCTTCCTATGATCTCCCATAGACTCTTGAGTATCCCTTTATGTCTCTTTATCCTCATGGTTCCTACTACCAACCATAGAGGATGAAACATTGACCTCTATGTCTTCTTGATGCAATTCATACTACAGTGGTTGCTCCATATTCTACAAATATTCAACACCTAAGCCTACACTTTTACTAGTAATGGTAAAACATATTTTTTATCCTTAACTTCATTGAATTATCTTTGGAACTTTTATTGGCTAGTCACTCTAATTATCTAATCGAAACTATGTGGACCTTCTAAATGGTTTTTTCTCAATGAACTTTACATCAATTCTGGTCACAATTCTTCTAGTCCCTTGAATAAAAATCTTATATGCATTTTGTAAATATTTATAGATCGTTATTGGTGGAGAATAGCTAAAATGAATTTTTAGAATAATATAATGATTAGATCAATGTTCAACTCTATTTCTAATTTATTTCATTTCTATATCTCTCTTGTACTAATGAACAATAACTCTATTCTGATGTGTGAAGATTTTATTGTGAACTAGGCTGAAAGAGTATAGTAGATTGGAACTTATCACTCACACACACACACCAACACACACACACACACACACACACACACACACACACACACACACACACACACACACACACACACACACACACACACACACACATGGTAGAACATATTTATTGGTTGAGACTTATATTGATGCTTTTAGTGATATTGATCTATAGTCACAAACATGAAATATATATACTTTGAAACATATCCATGTAGGGTTATGACCCTATGTGGCTCATTCCATGTAAAGTAATGACCCTACATGGTCATGTGCGAAGAAATATCATTCCAAAGTGGAATAGTCGATCAATATCCTTAATCGACATTTGGTCTTTAACACAATCGATGCATATTTAAGAATTGATCAATATTAGCATTTAATGATACTATATGAAACAAAAGTTGATGATAATATATGTGTATGTGTATTGGTATGTTTATATATATATAAACACACACACGCATACATATATTTTTATATTGTGTGTGTGTGTGCGTGTGTGAACATATCAAACTTCCATTATTAGATTCTCATCAATATTAACATATATTATATACTCATAGAATTTGCTTCAATTTACTATAATGCTAACATTCTCAGCACCTTTGAGGCTTTCATTGTATCCAACAAGGTACCACATCTCTATAGTTTGATCTAACTATAGGGACTAAACATTGCATGCTTCATTTTTAGTCACATCTCAAAAATTTTGAAAAAATCAAGCCCTTAAACACTTTTAAAATGCATATGTGCCTGATTGTACCCGGCTATCCATTTGAGACCCCTAAGGTGTTTAATGCTTCTAGCACCTTTCATTCAGCATGCCTAAGTGTTTTGTGAAGTTAAATTGAGTTTTTGAGTCATTTGGAAAAGTTATTTTTTGAGCTAGTATCAATTTTGCATTTTCACCTTAGTGTCAAACAGCGACAGGAAGCTGTGTTTTCCATTGAGTATCTCGCACCCAGAAAGGTTTTGTGACTTTTCTCTTTGAGAGTGTCTAGTGTCCATACCCGAGAACCTATGTTTCAGATTTCAAGTCTTTTCGAGTCCATTTAACTAGGTTTTGAATCCCTCAAAGTTGGCAGTTAAATATTTTCATGTTGATGCACTTTGCACACATTTCTGGGAAGCCCTGTTTGACGTGATATAATTTTGATCCAATTGACCAAATTGCTAAAATTCCTTTTGTGTTGCCTCATAAACATCAGAGACTTGTCATGTTTCAAGTTTCAGCTCTTGACGAATCCGTTTGATCAAATTTAAAACGTGATTCCAAATGGAATTTCTAAAGTTTTACTGGTGTTAGTATTTGCAGATTGTTTGGTAGCCCTATTCGTGATGTCATAACTTGAACCCTGTGATTGGCTAGATTAAATGGTTTGTTCCCCTATATTGTACACTGAAAATACTAAAAGTATGCAAATTTTTAGAACTTGACGAATCCATCTTCACACTTTACCAGGGTCATTCCATCTGCAAAAAATGTTTTCTATCAGTGATTTTAATCTGCAAATTCTGAGTAGCTCACTTTGACTGCTTGCCAAATGCGTCCTGTTATTCATCGTGAGCCCAAATCCTAGATTCATAATGTCCTCATGATAGAGAACCAGTGACCCAATTTTTGTTTCCCCATGTGCTGATTTGCCTAGTTTTTCGAGCCAATTTCAAACCCAGTTTGTTGTTTTCTGACATGTCTCCTTGCAGGTAATTTTGAGAAGGCAACTTTGACAGTCAATATCTTTTGACTGGGAATTCGTCATGAGACGAGATTCGACAGGGTAAGAGTTTGTAGAATAGAGATTCAATGTGCCAAATTTTAGAGTCTGATTGTCTGTTTGGATCAGTTTTCAAAGGCAGTCAAGGGACCCTTTAGCACTGAATTCACAGGTTGCAAAAAGGCCAAACCCATTTTGGGCCCGACTAAGCTTCATCAGATTGATAGGGCATTGTGGGATTTTCAAGATGATTAAAGACAAATATTCTTGAACAAAGAAATTTTCTTGGAGTTAGATTGATAGAATAGGATATGGGAATCCTAATTTCAAGAGCAACATACAAGGATCAGTTTAAAGGGTGACTTAAATCTATGTTGAAGGAGATAAAAGAATCCTGAGGAAAAATAACTATTTTTATTGATGAATTTCTTTTGGTTCATGTTACTTGACAGTGTGAGCGTTCAATGATTGCTGCTATTTCATTCAAACTAATGCTTTATCATGGCCAGCTAGAGTGTATGGGTGCTCCTCAATGGGAAGGTTTGATGTCTTATAAACAATAACACCAAAAGTGGTAAAATTGGCAATCATCACAATAGTACTCATAACTTTGTTTTTTTGTCCACGAGTGCCTCTAGTGCCTGGGAGTATGAGAGATACTCAACTAAAAGAGGCAGTGACAGGTTACAAAATGAAGACCCTACACAAGCAAGCACCAAACAAAAGGATGCCCATGCCAAGTTGGGCAATCAATGAGAGTCAAGGAAGCCGTAGGGGCTAAAACATTTAGAACCCACAGTGATTAGAAGAGGCAATGCATAATAAAAGAGAAGCCACCAAATGATAGAAGTCTAGCTCCAAACTCACGCAAAGCACATTAAGGAGAATAGTCGAATGCAATCAAATGTAGGCTAGACTGTAAAATGGCTTACACCACATGTTCTATATTAAAGTTCTCTCCAGTGATGGAAATTTTCATGTCATGTTGACATGAGACACTGATGGGATTTGTAATTTTCAAGCTTCATAGCTCCATTTTATTGAAATATCCACCCGTGCTTAATCCATGACTGGAAGCATGAAGATATGTTAATCCAAGCTAAAGAGCAAACTGAGGAGAAGATGCAACTTAAAAAGAAACACTCCACTCCATGAAAAGGTTAAGTGAGACATTTTAAGGCAGATAGATTTGCCAGTCAAATGAGGATGGCATCAATGAGGTAAGCTGCATAACAAATGGGATCAACATTAATAGAAAAGAGATCCATAAAAAATCAAAGCCACACAAAAGAGGAAGCAAAGTAGTCATGAGAAATAGTTGGCATATAGAAAGGAGGAGAATGGTTGGTTGTAGCAGTAGGCTACATTTTATTTCAAAGAACTCGTAGTAGAAGTCCCATGCCAGTGAACAAAGAAGCTCATGGGAAGTGCACGGGAGGTTAAAATCCCATGCAGATCCACATATTGGCAGAAGACGTCTTAGCCAAAACCAAGAAGATAACACACAGAAAGAAAATTAAATTTACTATTAGTGAAAAGGCGTCAACCAAAGAGACCATATCACGCATCCAAGTTGCCAGTTAGTGCCAGTAAAAGCCATTACAGTTTGGGCAAATTAGAAAGAAACGACAATAATTTAAAACAAGGGTGTCATCAGTCAAAGAAGCCCACAAAGAATCCCGCAAGAGCATATTAAAAGGTTAACCCGCAATCAAAAAAAAAAAAAGCCTCCCTTGCGGTAAATTAAAAAAAATTGAACCCGTTGATGGAAGCTGCCAAGTATCCAGTGATGGAGAAGCTCAGCAATAAAAAAGAGTAGTCGCAGGTGCATAAAAATAAGCATTCATACATTAAAAGAGATTCTAGATTCATTGAGCAGTCCCAGATTTACACCATGAAATTAGAGACAGGGGGCAGAGGTTGTATTGAGTAGAGAAAGGGTTATAAAAGTTTTGTCCCACATGTACTATGGTGGGGAATGTTCAGTTGTTCAAATACTCCGACGCCTCCTTTTTAACTTGTCTTGAGACAAAAGACCTTTTGTGAAGGTAACTGCATGCCGTTGACCCCCAATCTGACCCAAAGGGTAGTGACGTCAGCTAGATTCAAATAAAGCACAATTTTGAAGGCAAACACAATTAAAACTGATGACGTCAGCACAATCAAAAAATCTAAGAATCCAGCGCCTTGCTACTTCGCCAGCCAAAAAATCTTGGCAACTCCGGCTAGCAACATAGCGAGGTTGCCAAATTTTTTTGAAAATCTGGGAAGATTCAGAATGCAATGTGGGTCCCACATGCAATGCCATCAACAAATCGATTGGTGACAAGTGGCAGCAACAGAATGATTAGATAATGATGTGGTGGGAAAAGCTCATAGTTCACCATATGTTGACATGTGGATGATTTGACCATTCTCGCTAACTCGCCAAGCGGAAGATGCACGACAATTAACATAGCGAGTTAGCAAGAAGACGACACATGACAGATGGTGCAAATCAGGCAGGCCAATCAGCAAGTGACACATGGCACTTGGTCAACAGTAGTTGACCACGGATTAAAAGGGTCAGGGAAATATTGAAAAGTTAAAAATAATAATATTTTATTATTATTTTTTTTGAAAATGCCCACGTCAAGTTTTTAAATCAAATGGGACATTTTATAAAGTTTATACTTTAGAATTTTTTAAATTTTATAAAAAAGATCAAAGTTGCAAGCCTGAACCTTCTAGCAGGAGACAAATTTTTGAAATAAGATTCTGGAGGTTTTCGAGAGGCCAGGTAGGCGATGTTATATATCGCCGAAATTGGGAGAAGACAAACTTTCTGATTCTGGAGTTGGTTTTTGCACAAGTATCAGTCAGTTTGAGTTACATGAGGTTTTCTATCAGGTATTTGAGTTGCAACTATATTCAGACCAGGAAGTTCAGTTTTGTTTTTTTTTTTGTCAAGATAATGACCTGAATATCAGTAGAAGGCAATGGAAATGCAGTTAGGGTCGAATTTGTTCAAATTTACTAAGTAAAAAACTCATTTTCACTGGCATTTTCATGGGGCAATAAGATATTTTGGTGACTCGGCAAGTCTTCATCATTTAGAAACAGGCATTTGCAAATCAGTTGCAAGAAATGATGAAACAGAAATCAGATCAATGGTAGAAAGAAGAAAGAGGTTACTCAGTTGCACAGGATTGAATTTCAAGTGGACACTTGTCATGTTTAGAACAGATCCAAAACTTCTTTCTCTTCTATATCTTTCTTTCTTTCTTCCATTGAAGAGGTTCCAGTTTTTGCACTGAGAGACCATTCTTCAACATTTCTTCTTGTATTGAACAACATTTTGAGTTTTATGCAAATAGTTCATGTCTGTTAGGTGATTTATGAAGTATTCTATACATCTCTCATGTATTTGATTTCAAAGAAAGCAAATAAAGAGCGGCAATGGTTTCAAATTCAGCCTGAATCTTGTCTCCTGTTTGTGGATCTGTAATCTTCTCTAGTTTATGATCAAAGACCATATATTAGGTTGCATCTCATTTAGTGATGTATGTGATTGAAATACCTTGCTTATGGAACCAAGAGCCATATAACCGCTTGGTGTTTATCACAGGGTTTACTGATTTCATGATGGGATATTCTGAGTATGAGATTCATTTTGATGCAGATGTTAGTTCACAAAGTGAAGGATAGATCATGGATCTTGATGTAGGGATATGTCTGAGATTTCTAGGAGATGTATGGTTATAATTCATTTAATTGCCCAATAGATAAGGCACTGATCACATATAGGATCATTAAATTTTGTTGCTCATACCTGGGTCTTGCTGTTATCAATCTATTAAATCAATTTTCCCTTTTATGTTGAAAGGTATTCAAAGTATAACCCACACTTAGCTTTCCAGTTTCATGAGTCATGTCCTTAGCTATTTCATGCTTGTGATCTCCTGGTTAAGCATAGAAGAATTAGGGGTTTCATCTGCTTTTATAGATCCTGAATATGGTTATTGCACTGGTCACATAATCAGATCTAAAGAGGTTCACCCGCCTAGGTTTTGTAGAGCCTAAAGAAGAAGAAGGGTCATGCCTTACAATTGACCTGGTGTCTAAATGGATGTGTTGATAATGGGAGTTAGCTACCCCTAGATATGTTTTTTTCTCATCAAGGTAATTGGAAATGGGTAACATTTTGAAACACCAACAAAATGGCGACTCTTCTGGGGAGTCTATGAAGAAATTCATTGTTAGAATTACTAGAATCTCTGGTATAAATAACAAGGTGATGAAGTAGTTTCCAGTTCTTTGCTGAAGATTCATGTCCCCCAGTGTTCTTATTCATTGACAGCAGAAGTTTAATTGAATTGAATAATTTACCATATCAAAGTCCCTTGACGTTTTGATAAGTTGCTGTCAAAATTCAGAGTTAATGTCATGTTCTTTTAGTTTGTCAAGAATGTAAAATTCCCTTGTTGAATACAATTTGAAAATACCAGTTGTAAGTTCTGGACCATCTTGTTTTGTTTGCAAGTTGGTTAATCTTTTCTCACTAAGTGAGTGGCGACTCAAAGTAAAATCTCTGCACCAGTGCTTCAAAATGTGAAGGCATTATGAAGGAAACAACAGTGGGAAGGTAGTTTTGAAGAATTCATTTCAAGTTCTTGACACTGGGTAAAAGAATCAAATGAGATGCAATGCAAGTGTTAATAAATCTGGATAAGATTTGAATCTGCTGTTATTTGTAGCATTGAAGTAGTTGCATGCATCCATATTGAGAGGTATTTTCCATTCTCATGTGATTTTATTTACATGAAAGTAAAGATTCACAAAATTTTCTCCATCAAATGGTTTATAGCATTAAATAGGAGATTGCTTCAGTATAGTTCAACATGCTTTGTGGAAAGTAAATTCAGCAAAAGTGTTTCATATGTCAAAGTGTGTTTGAAGTTTGAATTGGTAGAAAGAACTCCAGATCTGCTGCAATTAATAAATTTTGGAAGTGTCTAATGGTGAATGAGTCTTGAGTTTGAAGAATTTCAAGTTTCATCTCATCTAGTATGTAGCCTATTAGTAAGAGTTTTAGATTTGTTTCTACCAGGAGGTATATGCCATTGAATTTTAATGGTATCCATGGTTTCCCAAATACTATGCCTTGTAACCTCAAAAAGTATTTTCCTAAGTTTGGTGGAAACCATGAAAATTTAGCCAGTCATCATGTTCAGTTGTTTAGTGACTTGGTTGGTGATTTTGAAATTGCTCATGAAGACATTCAGATGAAATTGTTTGTTCAAAATTTAGAGGATGATGCTAGGGACTGGTTTTCATTCCTACCAGCATGTTCAATTTCATCCTGTGATGAGTTAATGTCAGCCTCCATGATGCAGTTTGGGGAAAGAGTAAGCATCTCTGATTATTTTGATAAGTTTTTGAAAATTCAAATCAGGAACGGTGAGTTAGTTCCTGAATTTAATATCAGATTTGCAAAGATTTTAAACAAAATTCTTGAAAGCTACAAGCTGGATGATCAGATGTGTTTAGTGGTTTATCTCGGTGCATTTGACAAGAAGATGAGCTATCTATTAAGAGATAAATAACCTAACACGTTGCATCAAGCATTCATGATAGTGATAGACATTGAGAATAACATAAAATATGGATTAACCAAGAATCACTTCTCTAGAAATATTTGCCAACAAGATGAGGTGCAAAGCATAGGTCAATGTCATAAGGAGTGTTTGATTTTAGATCAGAAAATAGGCACCCCTGCTGTTGTAAATAGTTTTGGTGAAAACTCAGAAATAAAAACATGTGAGCATGAAATCTCTTTGTTGCAAATAAGAAATGATTCCATTCGTGCTGAATTGAATGCACATGCTTATGGTGTTACAACAGTAAATGATAGAATTGATTCACTTGATGAGTTATCCATGCAAGATATAAATCCAGTCATTCATTTTCCCATTGATGATTTGCATTGTGTTGAAAACATAATAAATCAAGAAGAGGAAAGGTATTTATCTTAGTATGAGGATGAAGAACCTGGAAGTGATGTATCAAGTGATAAAGGTGAAGTTGCTAATCTGACATATTGTGAAGAAGCATCATGTGAAGAGAATGGCGAGACTTGTTGCTCAAGTCAAGAAGAGGATTGTGATAGTACATATGCATCTTCATTTGAATCAGATGCTGATTGGGAAGAAGAGAGTAATGATGAAAGTGAGTGCTCGTATGACAGTAAAGGTATGAATTCTTTTCTTAAATCTGAAAGTGAGTTTCCATTTCAGAATTGTGTAAATCAGTTTGAGATTGAAAGTTATGAAGAAAATGTGTCTACACAATATGAAGACAAAGAGGTTATCCATAGAGATGTATTACCTAATTGTGTAGAAGAGTGTCTTGAGGATGAGTGCAGTGATGATTAGTACATGATTGATCCTGAGATTAATGCATCAGCACCTATTAGTAAGATAAATGATGATTTGCTTGCAAAAAATTGTAATCACCTATATGGAGACAATGAAAGCAACTTTGATTTGTATTCTAGATGCTTCGTTCACGGAGTCAATGTTAAGTCTTCATATGATTCTGATTTTTCTTCTTCATATGCTGAAAATGTCCATGACAACGATGTTAGAAATGGTTTTAAAGTTTTCACTAATCCGTTATATGGTGAGGAGTTTGACGTTGATCAACACATCACTTGTCTTAAAGTCTACAAAGGCGCTTTGCATGGAATTATCAATCCTCTTTTTGAAGAACACATGGGCAATTCAAATTTAGTTGAAAGAGAGTTTGATGATGATACCTTTTCTTACTGCTATAAGAGATCAGAATGTTCTTCTTTCGAGTTTGATAGTGAGACTAATGATTATGTTGCATCTGAGGAGGTAAATGACAAGGTGTTTGATGAGACGGTTATTGAAAATCTACCTATACCTTGCTATGATTTTTATGATGAACTCTCTGATGTAAAGACTAATCTGTTCGCTGATTGTGAAGAACCATTTGAAGGTTGTGGATTAGCTTCAGATTCTGACATTGATGATATATGTGAGTACAAGTCAGAATGTTCATTTGAATATCATCCGGTTATGCATAAGGAAACATAGTTTGAAGGTATGAGTGGTTTTTTTCCCCATGTTGAATATGATACATTCATATTCAAAATTGATAGCATGCACGATTCATTTTTTAGAGAAGGTTTTTAGTTTCACTTTGACATTTTTGAGTGTGTTGAACAGAACTTTCATAATAAGCAAGTGGTTAAAGATGAACATAGTTTTTATTTGCATTGTGAAAGTCAAGGTTTAGATTTAGTTTTGCTAAATGAGTTGATTCAGAATGATAATCTGATTGGTGAGACTGATAGGAGCAGAATTTTCAGTTTACCTCATGAAAGTTCAGATGAGAATCGTGTTTATGATAGAGGTAAACAATTCTGCTGAAGTTTGGTGGCTTGGGGCCATCGTGTGTACATAGTCTTGGTAGTTGTAGTTGTTTCCTTGCTTTCAATAAGCTGTTCGAGAAGAGTTTTGAAGTTTTTGGGAATGGTCTGCTTCCTTCAGAGATCTGAATCCTTGCCATGCCTGCAAGGGACATGCATCCCCAGATAGAGCCACTATTGGGACTAAAATTTGCATGCTTCATTTTTAGTCACAACTCGAAAATTTTGAAAAAATCAAGCCCTTAAACGCTTTTAAAATGCATATGTGCATGATTGTATCCGGCTGTCCATTTGAGACCCCTAAGGTGTTTAATGCTTCTAGCACCTTTCATTCAGCATGCCTAAGCATTTCGTGAAGTTAAATTGAGTTTCTGAGTCATTTGGCAAAGTTCTGTTTTGAGCTAGTATCAATTTTGCATTTTCACCTTAGTGTCAAATAGGGATAGGAAGCTGTGTTTGCCATTGATTATTTTGCACCCAGAAAGGTTTTGTGACTTTTTGCTCTGAGAGTGTCTAGTGTCCATACCCGAGAACCTATGTTTCAGATTTCAAGTCTTTTCGAGTCCATTTAACTAGGTTTCGAATCCCTCAAAGTTGGCAGTTTAATATTTTCATGTTGATGCACTTTGCACACATTTCTGGGAAGCCCTGTTTGATGTGATATAATTTTGACCCAATTGACCAAATTGCTAAAATTCCTTTTGCGTTGCATCATAGATGTTAGAGACTTGTCATGTTTCAAATTTCAGCTCTTGACGAATCCGTTTGATCAGTTTTAAAATGTGATTCCAAATGAAATTTCTAAAGTTTTACTAGTGTTAGTATTTGCAGATTGTTTGGTAGCCCTGTTCGTGATGTCATAACTTGAAACTCGTGATTGGCTAGATTGAATGGTTTGTTCCCTTATATTGTACACTGAAAATAGTACAAGTGTACCAATTTTTAGAACTTGACAAATCCATCTTCACACTTTACCAGGGTCATTCCATCCACAAAAAATGTTTTCTATCAGTGATTTTAATCTGCAAATTCTGAGTAGCCCACTTTGACTGCTTGCCAAATGCGTCCTATTATTTTTCATGAGCCCAAATCCTAGATTCATAATGTCCTCATGACAGAGAACCAGTGACCCAGTTTTCATTTCTCGATGTGCTCATTTGCCTAGTTTTCTGAGCCAATTCCGAACCTAGTTTGTTGTTTTTTGATGTGTCTCCTTGCAGGTGATTTTGAGAAGGCAACTTTGACAGTCAATATCTTTTGACTGGGAATTCGTCATGAGACGAGATTCGACAGGGTAAGAGTTTGTAGAATAGAGATTCAATGTGCCAAATTTTAGAGTCTGATTGTCTATTTGGATCAGTTTGCAAAGGCAGTCAAGGGACTCTCTAGCACTGAATTCACAGGTTGCAAAAAGGCCAAACCCATTTTGGGCTTGGCTAAGCTTCATCAGATTGATAGGGTATTGTGGGATTTTCAAGATGATTAAAGAAAAATATTCTTGAACAAAGAAATTTTCTTGGAGTTAGATTGACAGAATAGGATATGGGAATCCTAATTTCAAGAGCAACATACAAGGATCAGTTTAAAGGGTGACTTAAATCTATGTTGAAGGAGATAAAAGAATCTTGAGGAAAAATAACTATTTTTATTGATGAATTACTTTTGGTTCATGTTGCTTGACAGTGTGAGCATTCAATGATTGCTGCTATTTCATTCAAACTAATGCTTTATCATGGCCAGCTAGAGTGTATGGGTGCTCCTCAATGGGAAGGGTTGATGTCTTATAAACAATAACACCAAAAGTGGTAACATTGGCATTCATCACAGCAGTACTCATAACATTTTTGTTTTGTCCACGAGTGCCTCTAGTGCCTGGAAGTATGAGAGATAGTCAACTAAAAGAGGCACTGACAGGTTACAAAATGAAGACCCTACACAAGCAAGCACCAAACAAAAGGATGCCCACTTCAAGCTGGGAAATCAATGAGAGTCGAGGAAGCCGTAGGGGCTAAGACATTTAGAACCCACAGTGGTTAGAAGAGGCAATGCATAATAAAAGAGAAGCCACCAAATGATAGAAGTCCAGCTCCAAACTCACACAAAGCACATTAAGGAGAATAGTCGAATGCAATCAAACGCAGGCTAGACTGTAACATGGCTTACACCACATGTTCTATATCAAAGTTCTCCCAAGTGATGTTGATTTTTCGTGTCATGCTGACATGAGACACTGATGGGATTTGTAATTTTCAAGCTTCATAGGTCCATTTTATTGAAATATCCACTCGTGCTTGATCCACGACTGGAAGCATGAAGATATGTTAATTTAAGCTAAAGAGCAAACTGAGGAGAAGATGCAAATTAAAAAGAAACAGTCTACTCCATGGCAAGGTTAAGCGAGACATTTTAAGGAAGATAGATTTGCTAGTCAAATGAGGACATCATCAATGAGGTAAGCTGCATAACAAATGGGATCAACATTAAGAGAAAAGAGATCCATAAAAAATCAAAGCCACACAAAAGAGGAAGCAAAGTAGTCATGAGAAATAGTCGGCATATAGAAAGGAGGAGAATGGTTGGTTGTAGCAGCAGGCTACATTTTATTTCAAAGAACTTGTAGTAGAAGTCCAATGCCAGTGAACAGAGAAGCTCATGGGAAGTGCACGGGAGGTTAAAATCCAATGCAGATCCACGTATTGGCAGAAGACGTCTCAACCAAAACCAAGAAGATAGCACATAGAAAGAAAATCAAATCTATTGTTAGTGAAAAGGCGTCAACCAAAGAGACCATATCATGCATCCAAGCTACCAGTTAGTGCCAGTAAAAGCCATTACAGTTTTGGCAAATTAGAAAGAAATGACAATAATTTAAAACAAGGGCATCATCAGTCAAAGAAGCCCGCAAAGAATCCCGCAAGAGCATATTAAAAGGTTACCCTGCAGTCAAAAAAAAAAAGAGCCTCCCCTGCGGTAAATTAAAAAAAATTGAACCCGCTGATGGAAGCCGCCAAGTATCCAATGATGGAGAAGCTCGGCAATAAAAAAGAGTAGTCGCAGGTGCATAAAAATAAGCATTCATACATTAAAAGAGATTCTAGATTCATTGAGCAGTCCCAGATTTACACCATGAAATTAGAGACAGGGGGCAGAGGTTGTATTGAGCAGAGAAAGGGTTATAAAAGTTTTGTCCCACATGTACTATGGTGGGGAATGTTCAGTTGTTCAAATACTCCGACGCCTCCTTTTTAACTTGTCTTGAGACAAAAGGCCTTTTGTGAAGGTAACTACATGCCGTTGACCCCCAATCTGACCCAAAGGGTGCTGACGTTAGCTAGATTCAAACAAAGCACAATTTTGAAGGCAAACACAATTAAAACCGATGATGTCAGCACAATCAGAAAATCTAAGAATCCGGTGCCTCACTACATCGTCAACCGAAAAATCTTGGCAACTCCGGCTAGTGACATAGCGAGGTTTCTGAAAAATTTCAAAAATTTGGCAAGAGTCTAAAAATCTAGCAAGAGTCAGAATGCAATGTGGGTCCTGCGTGCAATGCCATCAACGAATCAGGTGATGACAAGTGGCAACGATAGAATGATTAGATAATGATGTGGTGGGAAAAGCTCATAGTTCACCAGATGTTGACAGGTGGATGATCTGACGGCTCTCGCTAACTCGACAAGTAGAAGATGCACAAAAATTAACATAGCGAGTTAGTGAGAGGATGACACATGGTAGATGGTGCAAATTAGGCAGGCCAATCAGCAAGTGACATGTGGCACTTGGTCAACAGCAGTTGACCATAGATTAAAAGGGTCAGGGAAATATTGAAAAGTTAAAAATAATAATATTTTATTATTATTTTTGTTGAAAATGCCCACGTCAAGTTTTAAAATCAAATGGGACATTTTCTAAAGTTTATACTTTAGAATTTTTTAAATTTTATAAAAAAGATCAAAGTTGCAAGCCTGAACCTTCTAGCAGGAGACGAATATTTGAAATAAGATTCTGGAGGTTTTTGAGAGGCCAGATAGGCGATGTTATATATCGCCAAAATCAAGAGAAGATGAACTTTTCAATTTTGGAGTTGGTTTTTGCACAGGTATCATTCAGTTTGAGTTACACGAGGTTTTCTATCAGGTATCTGAGTTGCAACGATATTCAGACCAGGAAGTTCAATTTTATTTTTTTTTGTCAAGATAATGACCTGAATATCTGTAGAAGGCAATGGAAATGTAGTTAGGATCGAATTTTTTCAGATTTACTCAGTAAAAAACTCATTTTCACTGGCATTTTCATGGGGCAATCAGGTATTATGGTGACTCAGCAAGTTTTCATCATTTAGAAATAGGCATTTGCAAATCAGTTGCAAGAAATGATGAAACAAAAATCAGATCAATGGTAGAAAGAAGAAAGAGGTTACTCAATTGCACAAGATTGAATTTCAAGTGGACACTTGTTGTCTTTATAACAGATCTGAAAATTCTTTCTCTTCTATATCTTTCTTTCTTTCTTCCATTGAAGAGGTTCCAGTTTTGTCACTGAGAGACCATTCTTCAGCATTTCTTCTTGTATTGAACAACATTTTGAGTTTTATGCAAATAGTTCATGTCTGTTAGTTGATTTATGAAGTATTCTATACATCTCTCATGTATTTGATTTCAAAGAAAGCAAATAAAGAGTGGCAATGGTTTCAAATTCATCTTGAATCCCCTCTCCTGTTTGTGGATTTGTAATCTTTTCTAGTTTATGATCAAAGACCATAGATTAGGTTGCATCTCATTTAGTGATGTATGTGATTGAAATACCTTGCTTATGGAACCAAGAGCCATATAACCGCTTGGTGTTTATCACAGGGTTTACTGATTTCATGATGGGATATTCTGAGTATGAGATTCATTTTGATGCAGATGTCAGTTTACAAAGTGAAGGATAGATCAGGGATCTTGATGTAGAGATATGTCTGAGATTTCCAAGAGATGTATGGTTATAATTCATTTAATTGCCCAATAGATAAGGCACTGATCATAGATAGGATCATTAAATTTTGTTGCTCATACCTGGGTCTTACTGTTATCAATCTATTCAATGAATTTTCCCTTTTATGTTGAAAGGTATTCAAAGTATAACCCACACTTAGCTTTCCAGTTTCCTGATTCATGTCCTTAGCTATTTCATGCTTGCGATCTCCTAGTTAAGCATAGAAGAATTAGGGGTTTCATCTGCTTTTATAGATCCTGAATATGGTTATTGCACTGGTCACATAGTCAGATCTAAAGAGGTTCACCCGCCTAGGTTTTGCAGAGCCTAAAGAAGAAGAAGGGTCATGCCTTACAGTTGGCCTGGTGTCTGAATGGATGTGTTGATAATGGGAGTTAGCTACCCCTAGATATGTTTTGTTCTCATCAGGGTAACTGGAAATGGGTAACATTTTCAAACACCAACACTAACTTTGTACATGTATCAATTGGAATATGACAATATGCCTAAACTTTAAAATATCTTGAAGTGACTAGCATATGGCTTATTCCTCATAAAATCTTCCTCTAATGTTATCTTCCCTAGTACCTTGTGTGAAACCCTATTCTAAATATTAATTGTTGCACTATATGTCTCTGTCCATAAAGTAGAGAGGCACGCCCTAGTCATGTAGCATAGCCCTTGTTACCTCTAATATTGAAAAATTCTTCCATTCAATACCTTCTAGTTAACTCTATTTTATTGAAAATTATAAGGAACATTCAACTCTCTCTTGATTCATTCCCAAGTATAAAAATATTGAAAGTCATTTCCTCTATACTTAGTTCTATGTTCTAACTAGAGAACATTTACTTTCCTTCTTGTTGAGCTCACAAAAATATCCTTGAGCTCTTGGAAGTGAGTAAAAAATTCATCCCTAGTCTTCAAGATGTATATTAAGGTCATCTTGGAGAAATCATCAATAAAATTAACATAGCACTCATATCCTCTAAGTGAGTTCATCAAAATTGGTCCACAAACATTTGAATATACTAGGCAAAGAATCCCCTCAGATCTAGTGTCAATTGTTGGAAAAGATGGTTTCACAAAATTCTGTAATAGACATCCCTTGCATACATCATCATGCCTTGTGTTCACTTCTACAATGCTTGTCAATGTCTCATGAGGTGATTGAAGTTATCCATGATGAATATGGGCTATCCTCTTATGCCATAGCTCTCCAAGATCTTTAGGATTACTATTTCTCTTGAGTTTCTTAGGCATATTAGATTACAACCTATAAAGGTGACCACTCCTAAATCCAATAGCTATGGGTGATTTCCAATCCTTATGCTTGATCAAAAAATGTGCCCCTCTAAAGGGTACATTGTACCATTTACCCTAAAGGACAAATATAAAAATTAGGTTCATACATAATCTTGACACATGCAAAACATCAAGAAGTGTAATTATCTTTTAATTCTCCCTCTAAAACTTAACATTCTCTTTCCCAACTAGGTTGAGATTACACAAGTTCCCCATAGAATTCTAGATATTGTTCTCATCCCTCTTATAAGTAGACAAGTACTCTCTAACTCTTATCATATGAAATGACACCCCACTATCTATAAACCAAAGACACTAAGAGGTTGAGCTAACCATATAGGTTATGAGTGAAAATTCATCTTCCATTCTACTAGAGAGTACTTCTGTACTTGTTGAAGCTACCACTTGTATCTTACCCTTCTTCCTTTGTAGGAAATCACTGAAAAATATGGTTAAAATTGTGATAACCAAATAACTCAAGATATTGGACAAGTCCTTCTTCTTTTCACTTTTTGAATTTTATCCTTTGCTAGAGGCCTTATTTTCTTTCCCTCTCCTTTCTAAGGAAATGCCTTCCTATTTCACCTCACTTTTTTTACTCTTGTTGGCCCCAATGACAAGATTTAGTCTAAACTCTTCTTGAGTAAAATTGGTCCATAGTTGATCCTAACTTGGTAAGGTGTTGAGCATCCACTAACAACTTGAATAACATCATTTCACTTATTATTCAATCCACTTAGGGTTATTTGTATTAGGTCATCAACACTAGGGCTATCTCCAACATCTATTAATTCATCCTTGACAATACTAAATCTAGTGAGGTAACTTGTAACCTCTTCTTTATTATTCATCCTATTATTGTTCATGTTTTCTCTAAGAATTAACTTCCTATTGGTGGTAGCATTCTAGTACATTTAGAATGGAATCCCATATTTTGTTTGTTGTATCTAGCTCCGTGATGTGTGGAACAATATGGTCCTTTATCCCATCAAGGATTACCCTCCTCACCTTAGCATTGTTGATCTTGTATGTTGAAAGTTGTGTTTCATTGGTAGATACAACTACAACACTAGTAACCTAATCCTTGATAACATTCTCTTCCAATAATACATAAATCTAGGCCTTCCATACTCTAAAATTTGAGGCACATCCAATGTATCTTGATCTCTCAACTAGTTGAAGCCTCCTTAAGGGATAAAAACAATAATAGTTTTAAAGAGGTCTCACTAGGTTATATAAACTCTCAATTTTATTTCCTAGGGAAAATATTTTCTATCCTTAGCATAAATTTGATAAAATGAAAAAATTACTATTGCATTCAATGATTATTAGTCTCCTATCTTATAAAGATTATTTTTTTCTAAAAATTAATTCACAACTAATATTAAAAAAACACAACTACAACTTCACTAATAAAAAACAAAAAGAAATATGTAACAAAATGAAAAAAATACTTGAAAACAATTTATCCTTGGAAAAATCCCTAATAGAAAACTAGTTCTATAGAAGAAATTATATTAAAACTTAGCAAATCGAGAGATGCAAAATTCCTTGTCTCTTACTGGTAGAAAGTGACAATCTCCTAACAAACTTATTTTCTATCATTGGAAATACTTCTCAAACTTTTATCCTCCAAATGCCCCCTGACTCCCTTCTATACTACTTCTTTTGGAAAACCAATGGTTCATATTGATTCTTAATCAATGGTTGAGGATTAAAACAACTTAACAAGCAATAACAAAATGGATTGCAAGACATCGCTAGAAAAATTATTCAATTCATTAAATAATTATCTCCACTATAAATAGAAGAAATTATTTACTATTGTTTACCAAATGTACAAATAGTTGTCCAAAATAACCAACTAACAAAGAGAAAGAGAT
The DNA here is from genome assembly GCA_028749045.1 of Cupressus sempervirens. NCBI lineage: Eukaryota > Viridiplantae > Streptophyta > Pinopsida > Cupressales > Cupressaceae > Cupressus > Cupressus sempervirens. The sequence goes on from CM053793.1 coordinate 311,854,020, forward strand.
AAATGTTTATATATTTATCTCCTCCTCCCATTTCCATGTGTTAAAATGGATACAAATTGGTTACAATGACTAGAGCCTTAGAAGAACCTAGATCTCATTTGGACACTTTATATCTATATTCTTTTGTAAATTTTTACTTTAGACATAAGCTCACTATTATTTTTAAAAATTTAATTAGTGTAAATTAAATTTTATTAAATTTATTGATTAGGAGGGATGAGGTGTTTTTAATAATGCTTTCCCTCTCCTTTCATAGGAAATGCCTTCCTATGTCACAATGTGGAGCCACATAGCTCACTTTTTGAAAGCTATTGAGGATCAAACACCTATGGCAGAGTTACAAAATAAAGTGAAGTTGATTTTAGACATAAAAAAAAAGAAAGAAAACATAACATAAACCATTCCCCATTTTTTTTGATTATGGAGAGTTACATGTGAAAGAGGGTGGATAGCTCTGAACATTGGTTAAGATTTCATTTTCGTACCCATGTGACCACTGAATTTCATTGTTGTGCCCTTATGATCTTTGCATTTCATTTTTGTGCCCTTGGTGGAGATTAGTGGAGATCTAGGATTTTATTATTATGCCCTCATGATTTTTGCATTTCATTGTCATGCCCTTGCGATATCCATGCCCTTGATCTATGATTTTGTTTTTGTGTCATACCCTTGTGATCTTTGTGCCCTTTGTAGCCATATCACTACAACATTTGGGGTCAAATTATGAAAACAATTTGTGGCAATGGTGTAATTTGTGGTGTATTCAGGCCCAAATGTAGTAGTGCTTTCTTTGTGATTTTCTCCAAGGAGAGAAGAGGTACCTATGTAAAGGTTCTTTTATTTTCCTTCTAAATATGTATCTCTTTATATTCCCCTAGAAGGTGATTAGAGAAGCTTCTCTTTATGTCTATGTATGTGTATATATATGCATACATAGATACACATATGTGTGTCTATGTATGTATGTATATATACATAAATCTCTCTATTTATGTACATACATACATATGCACATAGACACACACATGTGTGTGTATGTATGTATATATACACATATACACACATATACATATGTATATACATACATAAAAACATACATATATAGAGATCACAAGGGGAGGGAAAAGAGATGCATAGATACATATGTACATGCATACATATATGTACATACATATTCACATACATACATACATACATACATACATACATACATCTGCATATGCAATTTTATCACCTTGGAAAACTACATTTGATTTTTCCTCAATCACCAAGAGATAATATAAAAGTATAAATTTTTGCATACTTAGTTTGATATGAATAGTTTTGATTGAATTCACCCTAGGAGAGCGAGTCTAATCATGTTGACAATGGCTCCATGTATTGGATCTTTAGAGGAGAGAGACTTACGAAAGATTAGATGTTATTTATGGATATGGGATGATTTGTTTGTGATGCCAATATATCCTCCTCCATATTGAATTTCTATATCATCAAATTTCTAGATATAAATCACTGGACTTGGTCTTCTGAAATGGTATGACTAAGATATAAACCTCAAACAAGGGTTGCATGCTATGGTGGGGTAGGAGGAAGATAGTTGTGTGAATGGTTGATCAGGCAAGTTGCAAAAAATCAAGGTGTCAATTGTAAGTAGTTTCATTAATTTGATAAGGGAATCAACTTTGAAAGCGAGATGATCAAAATTGGGATGTCCATCCTTATGATAGATGTCTCTATCTTAGAGTAGAAAATTACCTCAAACAACAAGTGACAAACTATTGAATATATGGAAAATCAGAAGAACATTCACCTATACTATTTTTGAAGGACAAAAATATGGTGGAAAAAGCCATGAGCTATGTGGCTCCACATTGTGACTATTCCACTATCTAGTAGTGTAAACTCTCCATGTTAAATATGAAGATCTTGAAATTAAAAAAGATAACTACCAGAGATCTATATTTGAGTTTTAGTGATATGAACATCATATTGAAAAAATAAATAAAAGTTTATCTCTAGATTTTGATATCCCTTCTATCCCTTCATAGTCCCAAGTCCTTATGTTTTCATTAAATCCATGATAGTCTTATCTTTGAAGAGTTATTGGTGATTTAGTGGGGCTTCCAACTTCATATAAACAAGAGTAATAGCTGTAGATGTATAATTCTGGTAATATCAATTATGTTAAACAAACTGTTCAATAAAACAAGTATGAAGTAACATAAATAGATCATCTACTCAATCCTATTCTGATTTAATATGAATGCATTCGATCATTACCTAGATGATATTATGCACAAGATCTTTACTCAATCACCAAGAGATAATATAATCTATAAGTACATATTTCTACATACTTAGTTTGGTATGAATAAATTTTATTGAATGCAAGGATAATTGCTTGTGTAAATTCATGACATGAATGATTAATTTAATTTAGCACAAGTACTATGCAAGTGTGTATGTATGCATGTAAAGAGTTCACATAGTGAACTGATTTACATAAATACATGCACATATGCATATAATCATCATAATTAGTTACCCTTGAATCTAACCAAAGCTACTATATATGAATAAGAGATACATGTTTAGAAGGAAAATAAAAGAACATTTACATAGGTACCTCTTCTCCCTTTGAAGAAAATTGTAGAGCTAGGGCATAGAAATCACAAGGAAAACACGACAATGAAATGCAATGATCACAAGGGAATGCCAAAAAAATCCTAGATCTCTACTAATCTTTACCAATATTTAGAGCTCTCCACCCTTGTTTGAAGATTTCGATCCTCTTTCATGTGTAACTCTCCACAATCAAACAAAACAAATGGCAAATGATTAATGTCATGTTTTGTTTTCTTTTTTGTTTATAATCCATAATCCATAATCCACAAGATCTCTTTGTATATATATAGACACACACACATACATACATACATACATACATACATACATACATATATACATATACATACATACATACATACATACATAGATACATATATACATACATACACAAAAACAACAATGCACTTTCTAAGAGTTTATAATTGTTCAACAAAATTCATGTTTTACAAGAAGATGCACCTAAAGAACTATTAGCTCAAAAGCAAGAACATGGTGTTGAAACAATATAGAAAGTTCTTGACATGAGAGGTCCACAAGTGAGGGTGTTGACAAATCTTGAAAACTTGAATGCTGAAATAAAAGCTATTGATGATCAAACACCTATGCCAGAGTTACAACACAATGTGAAGTTTATTTTAGATAAGGTATAGAAATATATTCAAAACTTTGATAATCAAAATTTAAGGCACAAGAGTGAAGGGTAAGGAGAGGCTTTAGAAAAAGAAGGACAAGGAGTGGCTTTAGAAAGAGACTACATGACAGAAACAACAACTAGATAACATAGAGGATATTATAGGAGCCATTGGATAGAATCCAAGAAAGTGTTGGGGTAGGTAGTATGAAATTGGAATCACTTTCAAATATATTTGAGAATTTATAGTCCAAATATCAAATGCTTATAAGCGTGTTTCAAGTATTGACATAGTCTCCCGTGATGATCCCAAGTATCAAATTCCTATAAGACTGTTTCAAGGTTGGGAACCACTTCAACATCCTTTGCATGGTTTATAGGTAATTTCATTGTGGTAGAGGCTTCTATAAGGGAATGAGCCTTGTGATTATGGTATTTACATAGAATCAAAGCTTGCTACTTCAACTCCTTATACTCAACTCTTCATTGAAGTTATTCTTCAATTCATTGCATATGCAATTTTATCACCTTGGAAAACTATATTTGATCTTCCTAGCTAGGAACAACTGATTGTTCATTTTATTGTACATAATCTAATAAAAGTTCTATAGGAATTTGTAATCAACCCAGTTAATCAACAACTAGATCCATTTAACTAGTTATGGCTAGTTTCTTTCTTAAAATATCTGCTATGATATGTTTTTGTAAAATTTCTTGCAAACTTTGCCCATTTTTCATGGTCTACATTATTATTGTGGATGATCTTGAGGTAAGTCACTTAGCATGGGTTGAGTAAGTTTATTTTTATTTTTTATTTGGATTTTGGAATATGTATGCAACCAATCAATTTGTAACAAGCACCTTAAAAAGATCTCTAAATATACATGTTTAGAAGGATATATAAGGAGATACTTGTTTAGAAGGAAAATAAACCAACATTTACATATCCCTTGAAGAAAATTGTAGAGCTAGGGTATGACAAAAAAGTCATAGAGAAAAGGCACACTAAAAAAATGTAGAGATGACAAGGGCATGGCAACCATATCATAGAGAAATATCGTAGAGCAAGGGCACACCAAAAAAATGTAGAGATCACTAGTGCACAACAATCAAATCATAGAGCAAAGGCACAACAATGAAATGTAGAGATCACAACAATTAAATCACAAAGCAAGTGCATGTCAACAAAATGAAGAGATACCATAGGAACAAAATGCACCAAACATAAGGGAATGAAAATGTTCATATCTCTCCACCCTCATTCAAAGCTCTCCACCTTCTTTTGTGCACAACTCTCCAGAATCAAAATAAATGGGAAATGAATTATGTCATTTTTTTTGGTTTATACTTATGTAGGTATTGCAATTAAGATGCTTATATTAGTATTGTGACAATGTAAGGTAAAATTACAAAAAAAATAAATATGAAAATCAATACAAATTAGACCACCATCACAAATTGCCATCACTATTTGACCCCAAATGTTGTAGTGGTGAGATGAGCATGAGTATGTAGGGTGGATGTGTGGAGTGGCTTCTCTCATATACCCTGGTTGTGTTTTGAAAAGGTAGTGTGAAGAAGTTCTAACAAGTGATAAAGAAATTAATAAATGGGTAGTAAAATTTAATATCAGATGAGTGAACAATTGTATGGTTATTCTAAGGGCATGGTGTGATGGTTTCTTGAGGGATTCATTCCACACCGATGTGATGGTTTCTTGAGGGATTCATTCCACACTCAATATAGTTTGGGAGTTCTGATGCCAAGTGAATTACACTCCACTAGAGTCACTACATAGTTATCCATAAAGGATCTGACCAGTAACCTGATTTATTGCATTGTCTTCTTGATCATATAGATGTTGGTATCATGTTATTGTTTGGTGTGTGTGTTAGACATGGGTGATTGTCTTATCTAATTATGGCCAAGTCATAATCTTCATGAGCATGATGAGAGTGGGCCTATGGGTACCACATGGCTCTGAGGCATAGCTACCTATACCACTATTGGGGATCGATGTACATAGATGTTTTACTTCTAGTTTGAGGTTGGTGCTAGATATTCACTTGGTACTTTGGTATATTCAGAGTATGTCCACTTGTGATTTATGTTCTAATTTGGATGCATTGATATCATGTTTTATATGATGTTTAGTATGTTTACTTGATGCATTCCTTTATCATGATGTTGCATCATAATTCTAGATGAGTTTTCTTACCACTACTTTGGATTAGTAATGCTATTGGTAGATTAGCATGTTGGATGTATTTGTTCTTATGATTTTAATTATGGGTTATTGGAAAGAATGATCCCATGATACAACTCCAACTACCTTGTTGGAAATGTGAGATTCATGTTCAGGGGATGGCTAGGGCCTTTGAGGTGGCATGATGCCATTATGGATGGGAGGAAATGAGCATGAGTGATTTTAGTTCAGTGGCTCTTTGCTTGTGTTTTCCATTTATTGAGATAGTTGATTTATGTGTATGTATGTTCATTGTGATGTTTCTTTCCACATGTTTATATTAGATGTTATAGTTAGATGTTAGAATTTTGATCTTCTTATTCTTTCGATTGTTTACTCCTTGACATTTGTGGATTCGGTACTTCTCAGTGGGGAGAAATTATTCTACTTTTCCTTTTTTTTGATGTTGAACCTCACATCAAAGAGGGGATTCCTCACATGAGAATGCATTATCTCATGCAAGAAATCCCTTCTCTATCATAGAGCATAGTGAATGCTTGTACAAGATTTTACTCTCTTGCATAAGGCTAGGTATTCTCTCATGCGAGCAATGGTCTCAATTATAGAGAATTCACTAGATAGTTTTGTTGGTCCCTCGCATAGGAAGTGCATTCTCTTGCATGAGAAAGAAGTTTCTCACATGAAATAAGGTACTTCTTTGTGTGAAGAGGTTTTCCCTTGTGCGAACCTATAGGGTTGCATTTCCTCACATGAAAAATAGTGGGTACTTTCACTTGTTTTCAAGAAATGTGTTTAGGTGTTTTGAGTACTCTTTAGGGTTGTACACCTTGCTAATCTTCAACAGATATGAGATTCTAGGTTTCATAGTTGCTTAAATTTTCTCTTAGTCAGTTTGAACATGTTGCTAAGTAGTGATGCTTGGAGATTGTTGGATGTTTGGATTGGTTGGTTAAATCTTCTATTGAGATCTTTTGATTTATTGCACGTGATGTTGCTTGATTCCATGCTTGTTATTATAAAAAAAAAAGTGTTGGATTTTATTTATCCTTGTTCCAAGGATCTTTGGGTGGGGCATTATCAGATCCTAGTTTCAACATTGGGATCTCTATGTTATGCTCCTCCATGATAGTGGATATTGAATTACTTATGAGTTGATAGTACACTTAATGGTATTTGATTTGATATTCTTATATGTTTTTTTTTAGTATATGATTCTTGTCATGTTCTCCCTAAAGGATGCCTCCTGCACATAGGCTAGTTAGTTAGAGGAATATCCAATAGAATAATTGTGGAATGTTAGGAAGAAAGGGAATGTCAACAAAACATTTTAGGTGGAATTGAGGTATTCGTGCCTTTGCTACAAAATCCTATAACTTAGTTGGGATCTCGGGTTGAGGGTTCTCAAAAATGTGGTGAACACGAAGAGGGGTTTTAAGGTATAAACTCCCATATGTTAGAGTACGAGAATAGGGAGGAGTGTGAGTGTTCCTGCACACCACCTGGTGGAAGAGGTTACCATAGGAGAGGTTGATACTGTGATAATGAGGGTTTCATCTAGATTGAAATGATGAAATCCCTTCATTAGTCTAAACCACCTTACTTTGATGGTAAAGAAGGTGGCCTCAAGGTTGAGACTTGGTTACCTAATATGGGTTGTTTCTTTTCAATGCATCCTTATGCAAGCAATCTAAGAGCCTATTGTGTTATCATGTAGCTAAGGGATCACACATCTATTTTGTGGAACATTGAGCAACATAAGCTCTAAATTAGTATAGAAGATCTCACTTGGGAGATCTTTGTGGAGAGGTTCCTATCCCCTCAATTTAGGGAGGCTTAGATTGATGACTTCCATGAGATTAAACAAGGGAACATGTTAGTGGATCAGTATGGTATGAGATTCTTTGAGCTTAGGTAGTACTCATGATGAGATAATCCTTATTCAACATTTTATCTGAGGTCTTAAAGACTACATAATTGGAGATGTTTGTATTCATCAGCTGAGAACACATCCCTTTGTTATTGAGAAGGTCAGGATTGCTGAGAGCAACATGGTGAGAGGGTTCAGTAGTAGGGTAAAAGCATAGATCTGTGTCACCATTTGTGATACAAAAACCTGTTTTGGTCAAATCTCATTTCTCTATCAAAACTCAATTTAAAAAAAAAACTAAAAATACCCTTTTATAGATTTCAAATTCAATATCATCATTATATAAATTTTTTAGTGTTTTGATTAGTTATAATATGCTATAATCTAAAAATATTATAAGTCGATATTTCAACATTTTAGAAGATGCTCTCTCAAAAAATGAAAAAAAATAGTAAATCATATCAAAAAAATAAAAAATAAATATTTATCACTAGAGGAGAGAATCCTCTTCATGAATATGTAATTTTTTTTCAAGAAGGTATAAATTTGATAGGGAAGTTTTGATGGGTGAAAAAAATTGTTGGATTCTGACAAGGTCAAACTTGAGTACTTTTAACAAAGAAAATATACATCAAAAATAATTATTTCTTTTTTTGTGCACTAGCTATACATGTCATCTATAAAATATTTTCAAATCATAACAAAAAAAGATGATTTGGACATACTTGTTTGACGGGAACTACATCCTATATTTTTTACAGTTAAAAAAGGGAATTCAAAATAAAATAAAATGAATAAATTCTTAGTCAAAAAAATAATAAAAATTATAGGCATAAAATTCATACAATTCTACATATTTCATTAGTTTACATCATCTTCATATTTTAAACACAAATACCATTTTTTTTGTCATTAATGTTGAACTGTCACATTCTGATATCACTTTCCTTTATAAAAGGTGACACAAGTTTGTGCTTTTACCTAGTAGTGTGGTTTCATATGGTTAGAGTACATGGACTATAGGGTCATGTGCACCCTTAACTCAGACCCAGTCAATACCTTTGGAAGGCAGGGGCTATGGTTCAATAAGAATAACCACTTTTAGTAGGAGTTCTAGAGTGACAAGTAGGGTGGTCAAGGCTCAGGTACTATGAGAAAGGATTAGGAGGATCATCCTCAAGATGGTTAAACATAATAAAATTACCCAACTCAATATGGATAAGTATATTCTAGAAAAGGGAGTGTTCAATAATCTAGTACACCTCAAGGAGGGCACACTTATGGTTATAGTTATGGTAGCGGTACATGCTTCTCTTTTGGTCAACTTGGTTAAAAGATAACAAGATGTCCTTAGAAGACATTATTAGGATAGAGTAGAGTTGTTTCAAGGTCAAAGCCCATAGTAGGGGATGTAGGTAGATCTCATAATATTTTTTTAATAGTTGGCGACCATCAGGTAGACCCTCAATGTTTGCGACATAGAGTTGGTAATGGTCCCATGGGACTCGAGTGATAAGACTTTTCCTATTTAGGAGAATGTTGCACGATTGAGAAAGATGTACTCCTATCTTTTGTAGGCTTCCAAGACTAAGCCCACACCTAGTGGGGGAGGATGTAGGGCCTCCCATGTTTGCATTTTGTAGCTAGATCTATTTTGATTTGAGAGATACTTTGATACTCATGTTGGATGACATTCAATATGACCTAATGGTGATATACTATATTTTGATTTTCTAGTATCATAGATGTTAGATGCTATGTTGTTCAATTTGATCATATTTGCATGATGATGCTTATTGATGTGACATGATGCTTTATGATGATATCTAGTTATTTTGTATTTATACATATACTTTATTATGATTATATGACGAACTTATTGGATTTTGGATACTTTGATTTGATGCTATAGTTATTTACTTCTTTTTTATTTTGAGATATTTTATGATTTAGTGAGTGATGTGAATAGATTATATTAATGTAATTAAATAAATGGTTAATTATGTGATTTAATTCATTTATTGCTTCAACTATATTATTATATGAAATTGCACTTGATCGTGTTGTTTAGTATGTAGGATTTATATCCCTAGTAGTGGCACATGGAGTTAGTGATTCGACTATTCATCCCTAGCCAATGTCAACCACGTATGGTTGATGTATCCTAATTAATTTATTAGTTAAACCCTCTGGTGATTTACTAAATCTAGACTCATTTGCATTATGTGATTAGACTCGCGAGTGTGTCTGTGTATTTAGAGGTTTGCAATTGTCGCAAAAGTTATTAAAGAATTTTGTGATTTAATAGCTTAAGGGAAATTTATATTTTATTTAATTATTTTAATTCTCGATAGCTTTTCCATAGTTGAATTCCATTCAGTTGGAATTACCCAATTCTGTCTAGGTTGAAAAGGGGTTGTTTTAGCGAGTAGGTTAATTTCCTAATATTATAGTCCACTTTTAAAAGTGAATATATATCCCAAAAGGAATTAATTCCTCCTCACTTACAAAATAAGAATTTGGAGAGCAAAATTCAAAATCCTCTTTGAAGGATTTACTATTTTGTGCACTGTAGGACCTATGGGCATGGAATCATTGTGAGGTTGAGTTCGTTGGATCTAGCTTAGGGAGACCTTCATTTGTCAAGATTTTTGGCAGTGATCATGGGGCAATTATTTTATTGCATGCATTCCTATTTTATCCCTTTTGGTAGTGAGGTAAGGCTCTCCCTTTTATTTGTTTTTGCTCTATTTTGGGATCTTCTTTTGGTAGTAAAATGTTTGGAGGCTGAGAACAAGTGTTCCTCTCTATTTCCACATGCTATCTCTACCTAGTTGGGTGGGTACGAGCATTTTTTCCTTTTTGGACTTGAGGGTTTGGGGTTTCATGTTATAATGATAGCCATTTTTGCATATGGACACTAAACTTTTATACCTTTTTGTGGTTTGAAACTATCAAACAATAAAATATTCAATACTAGAGTGATATTACTCATGCAATCTAAGGAGTAGCTATTTCCTATTGACAATTACATGTGCAAATCACTTTGACCCAACTTCAACAAAATCAAGGATGATTTTCTACTCTTTAGGTTCTACTAAACCAAGGTGAGTATACCTAGGGGATGATTTACTAAGATAATTGCTGTATGAAACTTAATTTAGTTTCATTTTGAATCTTATCTTCTATCCTTATCACATATACAATTTATCCATTTGTTGATATTCTTTGATTCACATACATCCCTCTTAAGTAGATTTGGTCACATACATCCCTCTTTGATAATGTATAAATGAGTGCTGACCAACAATACAACCTTGACTGAAAATGATTTTGAATTTAAAATTGATTTGGCATGTAGAATTAAAGTTTACTCTTAACCATCATTGATTTATGTGACCAATGCCTTATCCATTGGGTAGAAATTTACTATTAGTGGGAGATCAAATTTAGACAATGTGTGAATGAACTTATCAACAACAATCACCCATTCCCATTCTTATAAAATATCCTTTTCATGAAATCATAAATTCTACTGATCTACTGAAGCATTTAAATAATTTATTGAATTAAGAGCAACAATAGAACCAATACACAACCCACCCAAGCTACATTCAATCACATGAACCTTATTCAAATGACCTCAAAATAGACAAGTTCATAAAATGGAGACAAGAAGTGATGACACAAAAAAAAGTGTAAATACCCCTTTGTATTATCCTTTTTACATGACTAATATAGTAACCAATAGAGTTTCAACAAAAGCCTAGAAAAATTCAACTGGTTATGTCATATCTCTATATCAGAAAGTACACTTGAAAGTATCTTTACTACTACATAAAACAAGATTGACTGTACTATTTCTTGACAATTCCAAAAAATACATTAGAATTTAGACCATCACATTGCCTTGAAAAATCATTTATATAGGCATGAGTTGCAACAAGCAAAGGGAAAATGTGATTGATAGGTTTCCTTTACAAAAAAAATATTTACACACACCTATCACAAAAAGAGAAGACTGTGAGTAATAGAAAGATTTATACACCAAACTTTCTTTTGTGGGTCCCTTTCTGTTACATTGTTTGGAAAGACAAGAGTACCATGATTTGATTCTTTTATGATTTTGAATCCTTGGAGTAAGTGGCTATCAAGCTTGAAAGTGATGAATCATCTTCAGTTACCTACAAACTTACTTTCACCTGAGGATTCTCCTTTCTTTCATCATCAACTATAAGGGTGACAGTTACCTCAACATCATCTTCTACCTCATCACCTTCTACCATCTGTTCTATAGACATGAATTTATCCTTCCATTCATTATAGGTAGTGTCATCAGGCCAATCAAAATTTAGGACCTCCCTATGTATAGTTATTAAAGAATTTGCAACTACATTTATATCAAAAAGATCTTTTATGATGGCATTATAGAATAACTGTACATTTACCAGCTCCTCATTAGTCATTGCCCATAACAAGTGGCCAGTTTCATTTATGATTTTATTCATCCTCTCACAAAATATCCCATCCAACTCCCTTTTCCATTCTTCCTTTTCCTTCACTTTATCAATAGTCTTTAAAGCACAAGGAAATAAATCAAACTTTTGAGCAATATACTTAGAAAAAAAAATTGTTAACCTCCTCTAAAAAGAATCCTATTTGTCATCAAAACCTTGCAATTTATTTAACAAATCAAAAATCCTTTCAATTTGATGATAAGATAGCTGGATGATAGATATACACATTATAGTGATATCATTATTCCTTTTTGTCTATGTTTTCACAAGGGGTCTAAATTTAACTTCACATCTCTTTAATTCATCCTTGATGGCTACAACCCTTCCAACAGGTCAAAAAATGATGGCCATTCAATTTTTTCCACTAAATGCATTACACCCTACCTCAACTTTTCTTCATATTTATTATTTAATTCTACATGCAGTGCATACAAATTATTCTTCTCCTCTTCAAAATCCTCTACAGTGTAGAAATGAGGCCTTTTCAGGGTGTCTAGTACCTCAATAATAGGGGTTGACTTAAAAGGTTCAATGGGTGGCAGTGGGGAGTGCAATTCTAGATCACTGGACTCTCCCACTTTTCTTTTCTCAAGTATCTTCTCCATTTGAGCTACTTGGTTTTCTAATGATTGTATCTGCATACCCTTGTCCTCATATGCTTTCAAAACTTCTTCAAATCTAGCATTGAGTTGTGCAAATTTATCCTCTTCCTGGCTAGACACCACAATACCAAATTTTAGCATTTCTGAAGCAATTCCAATTATTTGCTTGCTGTCAACTTCACCAACCCTGAATATTATTAATGTACCAGTATGCTCTATAGTATAAATTTCCTACATTTTGGTCTTATCCCTTTTCTCTATTGACCAAATGACTAGGGCTTGGTGGTCATCACTGAATTTGACTCCTCTATGAGCCTGTAATACCTCTTCTTTAGTCTTAAACTAAACATCCTTTTCTTTCCTTATTGAATAAAAAACCATGACATTAACTATATCCCATTCTAGTAAAACAAGGACTCCTAACTATTTAATTATTTGCCTTTTGGCCTCAGGTGTAAATTGAGAAAAATCATTCAAAAACTTAGATTTTATTTCTTTGATAATAGAGTCTGGTTTATAAAGTTGCTCTGCCTTTGTCTTTTCACATGTCCTTTCAAAATTTCCTATGTTTAATCTCCTCAAAAATTGTGCAAAGGCTCTAGACTTCACAAAATTTTCATCATTACTAAACCTTTCAGAAGCTTGGGCAACTATAGGATCTATCTCCTTACCTTGGTAATTAGCAAGAGTGAGATCCAAGGAGGGTGCAGGAGGTTCTTGTGGTTCCCCAATATCCAAATCTATGGTAGTAACAATTACATCCCCTTCTCCACCAATTTGTCTAAGCTTCTCCCTCAAAGATGCTTCATCATCTATTCGGATAAGGGTCTAGCTTGGGGAGTATTTCTCTACATGAGAGGAAGACCCTTGCTCCAACTTCTACCTCTTTGGGGCACTAGTTGCAAATGGACTTTTTGGTCTTAGTATTTGCTAAAGGGGAGCCTATTGTACACTACACTATCACATAACCTGCCCTTTTCTGCAAAGTATACTATCTAGGAGCTACTATTTTTTTTCTATTTATCCTCCTCTATACCTCTACAACCCTGTCTAGATAGGTCTTAACATATGTATCCTTCTTCTCATTCATGGGTTGTATTATCACAACAAAATTATTCATCAATACTTGCATCTTGGCTCCCTAATATTTTTTTATCTTTTAGTGGATCATAATTGGAGTTAAAAGCATTGATGAATTCTAGAGTCTTACTAAATACTATCCATTTTTCTTTTCTTAGTTCTTGTTCTTGTAAAGAAGAAACATTTTTGATAACATCCTTAGGGAAATATACCTATTGCACCATGCAGGCTGCTTTTGTCCTTTCTCTTAAGAGATCATAGAATCCTTCAGGGTCAATAAATCTAGCATGGGACTCTGCCATGTTATATCTATCTAGAAATAAATTGAAGTATGTCCACCCTTTCCTTACCAAGACAAAATCATGTACTACAGTAACAAATAGAAAGAAAGCACCTTTCTTTGGCAAATTTCTCTCATCAATAGTGCTATCTAAATAACAACTTTGCTATCCCTATCTTTATAGGCACATGGAATGGTAGCACATGAGGCTTTCTCAAAAATCCATATACTCTTATTACTATTGAAACATTATAAGGGATTATATCCCCCTAATTATGACTAACTAATAGCCCTTTTGCATGGTCTTTAGGTCTGACCAATTCTAACAGTGGTTGTGGAATCCTAGGGCTGTCTCCTCTCAAGAGCAATCTGAGCTTTAATGCAAAAAACTTGTCAAACCTTACAAAACTAGCATCTCTAGTCTCTAAGGTCATATCCATACTCCATAACTAAATTAGATTCCTCTCTCCATCCCTAGTTATTTTTAGCTCCATACCCTTGGAGAATAAGGTAAATCCCTTATACAAGCATACAAACATGAGCAACAAATACAAACAGAATGGTTTCTCTACTTTCCCCCATGCTATTCCTACCAAACCATGGTGAATTTCTTGTGCAAGGAAAGTAGCAAAATCAAGAATAGTGCTCATCCCAAATTGAAGAGCTTGAGCCATGATGAGTGTTAGAGTAAATAATTAATTTATTAATTATTTATTCTATTTACTTAATCTTACTTAGGTAAATGCATTTTATTTATTAGTTGTACCATAGGAGTTTGTTATCAGTTGTTGACAATATGAGAGTTTGTTCTCTCCTAAGTCATACTTATCCTCTCACATTGTTTGAGGACTTTCCACCACATGTGGATGTATGCTTAGTTATCAGACTTATCTCCTAGCATCTTCTAGCTTGTTCTAGGAGATTCCTTGGGCTTTTTATATTCGGGCTCCCTCATTGTATTTCATAATCTCATTCTTGCATATTTTAAATACATATTTTCTAGTGTTGCAATATCTTGTTGTCTCTCATGTCCATTTAGGGTTTTATTCCCTTGCTCCACACTCTTCCTTCCTTGGCTTCCCTTTGATAGGTTTTTGCATGCAGGTGATCTTGGGCATCTTCGAAGTTGGATTTCATCAACTCTAATAATGAGAACAATGGAGCCTGGGATATGCTCTGCTTTAGCCATTCCAAAAATCTTGCAAAGAGAAAAATATAATGCTTGAGCTCTTAAATTTAAATGTCTTCTCATTAATGGTTTAGGGGTGCTAATAGTGATAAAAAATAATGTTCCAATCTTGGTAGCATGCTCTTGCAATGGCCCTATTCTTAAGTATATCCTTTGGGCATCATACCTTGCTTGAAGGTCATCCATGTCAATTTTTTCATGCACAACATGGTTAGGGTTTAAATTGAAAACCTCTCTAATTAATTTAGGGAAAACTTTACAAAGATTTACCCCAGCATGGTTCTTAACCCACCCCATAATAGGATCATATTTTTTAGCTAGGTCAACCAATAGGTCGATGTCAAAGAAAATTGTAGGGACTATTAACTTCCCAATTTCGAATTCCTAGATATTGCTCATGGGGGTATCTAATCTCCTTTCTAAGAACCAATTTTTAAATAATTCTAGACCTCCCATAGATACCTGAGCATCTCTTACCCAATTTTCCTTGTCATAGAAACCCTCCGCTACAATTTGCTTAGGGTTTTTTGGAATGAGCTCCCTCTCCTTAATTATTTCATTTATGGATAAAGGGAATTATTCTAGAAAATCATCATGCATAGAAAATTTTAGATAATCAATCTGTCCCATGAATTCTTTGCATGGAGGTATTTTGAGAAAACCCTAGGAATTATATAATAGCAACCACTTGATTTTGAGGAGTCATAGAGTACTTAACCACTAAAATTTGCACTTCTTCTCTTTATAACTTTTACTACAACTCACTAGATTTCTGGATAAAACTTTTGTGCCCAAGCTTA
Source organism: Cupressus sempervirens (assembly GCA_028749045.1). NCBI lineage: Eukaryota > Viridiplantae > Streptophyta > Pinopsida > Cupressales > Cupressaceae > Cupressus > Cupressus sempervirens. Next base: position 311,869,820 of record CM053793.1, read on the forward strand.
GAAAATTCTTTATGCTCTAATATCCTTTCTACACTTTGGTGGTTCAATAATGGTGAAATCATGAGTTTTATTCATGCATTGAGATCACACAAATGAACTCTACACAGTATTAAATTCCATTAGCCATTATTTGCATGTTTCATCCAAATTTGAATATCATCCATCGTTTTCCTTAGATCAGATGGTCTTTATTCAAAAGAGCAGATTTTCTTTACCACTTTAAAATTTTTCCATGTGTCAATCAAGTAGTTCCTCGCATTACTTAAGTTTCTTGCATCTTGAAAATGTAGGGATGCAATGGCCGTTGATCTTCCTCCAAATCAATGATCAAGAGAAACAATACCTTTTTATGATGACAAGAGAATAATGTGATACAACTGGCATATTAAATACTCCATCCTGGCATAAAATATTTTCTTTGGTAATAGCTGGCTCCACTTGTGCCACATGTCATGTTGGTGCATGCCCGCATTATTTAAAATTTTTGCACCTTGAAAATGCAGGTATGCACCAACCCTTGATCTTGATTAAATCAATGAACATAGATTATCCTACCTTGATTGTGCTGAGTTAGCTATACTAGCCAATCGAATGTCTCCATGTGAATAGGTTCCTTATAACAAGCTTCCATGTATGTAGGTCCCATATCATCTTCTAAGCAAGTGAGTGCTTGATGTCATCTTTGCCACACATCAGGCTAGCACATCCCTACTTTCCTTATCCAATGAACATCTTCATAAAGTGGGTGACACAACTTGAACCTTTTAACACTCTAAGATGGGAGTGCTGATATCACCACAGACACATGTCCACATGGTGTATACCCACTTTTCTTAAATTTCTTTCAAATTCCTAATGTGGGCATGTTCCCTTCATCGATCTGAACAAGATCGACGGTAGGTAAAACTTTATCTGTTATGGTCAAATCATGCATTTTGACCAATAAAATAATAACTTTTAGCCCACATGTTCTAAAAAACTTAACTGCCACATTGAATGTTAAAATGTTTGCACCCATGACATCAACATATCTAGCTAGGCACATGTATCATACAACATGGCATGATTTATCGTAATCTCTAGATCTTGGCCCCACTGTGACATGTGGCACAAGGGAACATACCTGCATTCCTTATTTCTTGAGTAGTTTCTTAATGTGGGCATGTGCTATCCACTCATCTTTGAAAGATCTATGGTTGATAAAATTTTTATCCTATCTAATGGAAAAACCTCTTTATTGGCACAACTAGTAGTACACATCAACAATCACTTTACAACGTGGCACAATGCAATACACACCCTGCATTCTTGACCCCACCTTGCTATGTGTCAAAATACCACTTGCCCACTTTATTTATCTCTTGTACATCTTGAAAATGTGAGCATGCACTTGCCTTTGATCTCACATAGATCAATGGTCATAAAATCATGCATCTTAGAAACACCATGTCAGCTAAACTAATGAATAGAATACTGCCCTCTAGTCCAACTCATCTGACAACTACCATAGAAAACACCTCAATATTGTCCTTGGAAATGGTGGGACCATGCTTTTAGACTATGCTACACGTCATATTTTCACTTCCTTGCATTATTTAATTCTTGTGCATGTTTTAATTACAGGAAAGTGCAAGCCCTTGATCTAAGCAAGATCAATGATCGATGAAGATATGTAACCCCTTATTTGGGCGATGAACTCTCTTGATAGACAAATGGGAAAATGTGGCTTGACCTCAACTACTGATATATCTTGAGTGACAATACAACTAGAGCATGCATGTAGGGCCATCTCTACATTCCTAAGGATCCCTACAGTCTTGACAGTACTACCATCTAACTGTAATACATCCTTAACAATGGGCTCATATTTCATCTCCAAAGCATCAACAACACACCTAGGCATCACTGAACTACTAGCCCCTGAATCAATCATGCAATTGTGGACTAGTTTATACCCTATAATTAAAGAAACATAAAATGGAGGAGGTCTGACCTTTTTACTTGTTTCTGCCTTATCTAATGGTTGCACTAGACTTGTGGCACTTTCCATACTAGGTGTCTAATCCTTTGGTTCAATACGCTCCAACTCTTGTTGCAACAACCTCTTTTGCATGGGTATAGTAGCAATAGAATCCCACATGGAAATATTCACATTTTTCTTCTTCATCTATTCTACCACACTGAATGGGGTAGAGGGCACTTTGGTAGAAGCCTTGGGAGCTATCCTTGTAGGAGGTTGAGATGGAACAATTGGAGGATCACTCACATCCTCTCTCACATTACTTTTCCTTTGCTACTAAAAAACATTTGATTGATCATGTACTGCTGATTTCTCATGAGGTGTTGCATTTGAAGTTGAGGCCTAATTAGGAGGAGGAGGGGCAAAATCTTCAATAGCTTTTCTTTTGCTCCTAGTATTGTGAGCAATGGAATGCTGGTTTACATTACAATGTTCCTCCACCTGATTATTCATAAAGGAGCAATCACCTTGTCCCTGCATATATGGGACCTCTTTAAATTGGCCCTCCTTTTAGGATTTTCCTCCTACAAGCTCTTGGATGGTCAAAGCCAAATAAGATTCAGCCTTTTAACACATGCAATGAGCATAGGAGTAGTTACAAGTGGGATAAAAATCCTGATCTTTAGCCATGTTGTTTTTGAGGGACTATGGTCCTACTTTGGTTCACATTTGAGGTTGAAGCATGACTACTCTATCTATTCTAATCAAAAGAATTATTCCCATAATTTTGATTCGGGGGCCTACCACTATTCATAGTTTGGTGTTGCAATTGATGAGCTTTACTACCTTGAGCATGCTATCTTTCTAAGGTCACCACCTTGTTGCTTATTTTTTGCATCACAAAGAAACTATGTTCTAGTTTCTTTTCTTGGCCCTGCAATCTCTTATCTATGTTCAACATCATAGATTGCATCATATCCTTAATCTCATCTACTCCATTTGAAGATGTGGAAGCTTGAGGGATTAGAGCAAGGGATTGTGAGATGGAAGCTATGGGAAGAGGAACCATTTCTGGTTGGTGATTTTGAACATCAGGAAAGAAAGGCATGGGAGGCCTTGGAGCTAGCTTACCCCCTTGTATTAGGATGTTTTATGACTTTATTTCTTTGTCATAAGCATTACTTAAGGTATCCCCATCCATAGTCTGGATTGTAGTGGCAATGTCACTGATGAAAGGTCTGAGGTAATGCAAGAAGGCATTAGCAGGGGTAGGTTTCACTGAAATAGGTATTCTATCCCATGTTTTTTGGAATCTATAGTTCAAATCAGTCATACATTCATGGGGGGCTCTTTTTATAGTAGTCAACTATTCTAAAAGTGACAAATGGTCACTTTTTTCCTCAAAGTTCTTACATAGTCCTACTCTTAATCCATTCTAATCTGTTATAGAACCATGAGCCAAACCTCTATACCACTGTAGTGCCTTTCCTTTCAAAGATGAGGCTAGAAGCCTAGCTGCAACATCATCTTCTATAATACCATGGATATTACAAAAATTTGCAACCTCTCGAATGTGTTCTGAGGGAGAGATAGAAGTTTCACCAATAAACTTTGGTATACTTTTAAGTGCAGCTATTGGTATGTCATGTCTTTGGGTCAATAAAAGAGGACTACCACCATTAAAGGTGGCAAAAGCATGAGCTCTGGGCTATGCCATATAGACAAGTGATCTATTGATATATGCTAATGGCAACCTAGGCTAAGATCTAATAGTAGGAGGGGTAGAAATAGATCTTGTAGGTGTATTTGTTACTATTGCACTCTTAACTGGTAATAAAGATACTCTAGTCCTCCTTCCTCTAGGATTTGAAAATGAAAGCTCTTGGTACTGAAATTTACCTTTAGAAGATGCCCTTGTTTCAGCTTTGGTCATGAATTACTAAAACTTTGGTCTGGAACTAGATGTGTTTGAAGCTCAGAGTCATCAAGTACTTTGTAGAATGAACCTCTTGAAGGCTTGAACATCAAAGCTATTACTATCTCTTTAGTCTTAATCTTAAAATCTTTCTTCTTGACACCAGTAGATTTAAAATCTTCTGATATATGTCCCCCGGGCATGCCAAAAACTATTTTTATGAAGGTTTGCACCCTTGTCCAAAGTCTTACCTAAGGACAACCTTGTGAAACATGGAAACAACCTCCAAGCTATGAGGTTGAATCTCTGGAGAAGGCCAACTTCCTCTTACTATTAGGGCACACCTAACTATTCTTGGAGAGGAAAAGGGAGAAAGAGAGCATGGATGTAAATCTACCTATTCTAACCTAAGGAGGTGATGCACCAAAATAGAGTGTTCAAACTAATCTCTACCCTACATGCACTATTGAAGCATTATGACACCAAAAGATATACACATTCAGACTTTTTTTTAAATCTAATAACCACCTGCAGATCAGAAAACTAGAATGAATGACACAAGGAAAGAGAGATTAACTTATATATCATTCATAGGTCAAAGAGATACAGTCATGCAAATCATAGATTTCTATAAAACATCAATGAGAGGCAAAGGATTCTTGCACTTTCACACCAATGGTTGAAGGAGATAAACAGGATGTCATTCAGTTCAGACACAAAGAGAATTTTACACTGAAGATTTGTAGAGCAATATCAGAGAAATTAGAGAAGGTTAAACCCTTTGAAAATTTACAAAAATTGCCTTTATAGTTTAGGCATAATTGAGATGTCCTCTTACTGAAGTTACTCCAGAATTGTAGGGAAACTCAGGTGCAGAAACAACTTCCTACACTAATCTCATAAGGAAAGTATGATGCAAATCCTATTAAAATATTCTACACTTATAGATTCAATGTCATGTAAACAAAAATATTGTAGCCAACCATGCATACAAAAAATAGACAAAGAAAGAAACACATAACACTATGATTTTCCAGTGGGGAAAAACCTTTCGGTAAAACAACCCCACCCCTTCAAAACCTGCACAATGTATTATCTTCAACACAAGGTTACAATACACTTACAATGCAAGTTCAACATCGAGAACAAAAGACTCCAGTAGCAACTTGCAGTACCAACAATACACCTTTTTCACATCATTCCTCTTTGCAACCCTAAAAATGCTTATAACATGCACTTCACTTTAGGGCTACTGCCAAAGGTAAACCGTATTAGGGTTTTTCCATTCTTCGAGAAAATAGGAACCCCAAAAAAATTTACTATTGGGGTAGAGTGTATAGTACTCAAATATCTTAGTTGCCACATGTCTTCACCTATCATTGAATCTTCCTAACATAGCTCTTACATGTCATAGGAATCCGTCATAACCGTTTTAGTCATGATCTCCTTATACACAATTCAAGATGTCGACACATCAACATATTTGCAAGAAATACATTTTACAAAACAAATAATAATGAATAGGAATTATCCAAGGTTGAGACACCTTATTCCTAACATTCTCCCACTTGTTGAACACCTTGTAAGAGCAACAGGAACATAACAAGAACTAACTACTATAGGCCAAAAGGCCCATAGACTCCGAACACCATCTGAACTTCTTAGTGCCCACTAGTTTCATTAATGCATCTGTAACATTCTTCATAGTATCTACCTTCTCCAAATTTACCTTTCCATCTTCCACCATATCTCTCACAAAGTGAAACTGCACATCAATGTGCTTCGTTTTGGCATGGAAAGTTGGATTCTTCACAAGGCAAATAGCACTCTGACTGTCACACCAAATAGTAATCTATTCTGCATCAACACCAACATCTAAACACAATCTCTTAAGCCAAATGGCTTCCTTACAAGCATGAGTAGAAGCCATGTACTCAGCTTCTATAGTGGAAAAAGCAACCACAGGTTGTCGCTTGCTCATCCAATTGATGGCACCACCAAACATAGTGAACACATAACCACTGGTGGATCTCTTGCGATCAATATCACCTACCCAATCTAAATCCACAAACCCATGAATACAAACTGAATGTGGAAATCTAGAAGAGTTACCATGATAACATATGGAGTAATTTTATGTACCCCTCAAATATCTGAATACTCGCTTAACTGCATCCCAATGTACCTGTCCAAGATTAGCCATAAACTGACTCAGGACTCCCACTTATTGGGCAATGTCTGGTCTAGTATAGACCATAGCATACATAAGATTGCCAACTGCACTAGCATAAGGTACTCTACTCATGTCCTCCATCTCACTAGGAGATTTTGGAAAATCATCTACAGATAACTTTGTTCCCATAGGAATAGGAACACATAGTGGTCTAGAATTTGCCATGCTGAACCTGTCCAACACAGACTTCACATACTTACTCTGACGCAACCAAAGTTTTCTATTAGACCTATCTCTATTGATATCCATACCCAAGATGTACCTAGCTACCCCAAGATCTTTCATCATAAACTGTACTGACAACTAAGATTTAAAATTAGAAATCATACCCTTACCCTTCCCAAACAACAACATATCATCAACATATAATGCAACAATAAGAAGGTGATCATTTTCAACTGAAATAAACACAATGATCTAATTTTGATCTTACAAATCCAATTGACAACACAAAGGCATCAAACTTAAGGTACCACATCCTAGGAGATTTCTTCAAACCATATAGAGATTTCTTTAATCTACAAACTAAGGATTCTTTACCTTTAACAATGTAGTGCTCAAGCTGTGACATATATATCTCTTCCTCCGAATCACCATGAAGGAAAGCTATCTTCACATCCATCTGTTCTATCTCTAAATCATATGATGCAGCAAGGGATAATAGAAATCTAATGGATGTCAACTTTGCAACAGAAGAGAATATTTCACCATAATCTATTTCCTCTACCTGTGAATACCCCTTTGCAACCAATCTAGCTTTGTACCTTTCAACACTGCCATCTGCACAAAATTTCTTCTTGAACACCCATTTACTGCCAATAGATTCTCTCCCTTTAGGCAAAGGTACAAGGTCCCAAGTTTTTTTTTTCTCTAATGAAGCCATCTCATCATCCATAGCCTCAATCTAGGAACCTGCATCTTCCATGCCCAAAGCCTCTTTCATAGATCTAGGCTCATCAGTGTTGGTAATCAAAGAAAAAGCACAACTGGAATCTAAAATAGAATAACCAAACCTTTCAGGTTGCTTTCTTTCTCTTGTGGATCTCCTCAAGGGCTGAGGTTGAGGTTTTTCTTCCTCTTCTTCTGAATTTTTAGAGCTGCTAGAGCTCTCCTCATCATTAGACCCAACATGGTCTCTTTGTTTAGTCTTCTCAGGGGTAGGAGGCAACTGAACAACATCCTTTTCCTTTTCTTTTTCATCTGGTTGTAGCACAATAGGAGAAGATGTTAGCTCTCTAAAAATAACATTTCTTCTATACAAAACCTTACTAGTCACAGGATCCCAAAGCTTGTATCCTTTCACACCAGCACTGTACCCAATGAAAATCCATTTAACAGCTTTGTTTTCCAACTTAGATCTTTTCTCCTTTGGAACATGTGCATAAGCTTCACAACCAAAAACACAAAGATGTCTAATTGAAGGCTTCTTACCAGACCACACCTCCATGGGTGTCTTAATAACAAGGGCTGATGTAGGAGATTTGTTAACTAGATAGCAAGTAGTGGCCACAGCTTCAGCCCAGAACCTTTGTTCTAAACTAGCTCCACTAAGCATACTCCTAGCCTTCTCCATCAGTGTCCTATTCATTGTCTCTGCAACTCCATTTTTTTTTGGGGTATAAGGAGTTGTCTTATGCCTCTTGATACCTTGTTCTTTACAAAACTATTCAAACTCTGCTGAGAAAAACTCACCACCATTGTCAGTTTTCACACACTTAATCTTCTTACTAGTTTGATTCTCTACAAGGGCTTTAAATTCCTTGAATCGACTAAAGACTTGTGTCTTACTTTTAAGGAAATAAATCCATGTCCTTCTATTGTAATCATCTATGAAAGATACAAAAAATATAGACTTGGAGATTGAAGGAACTTTTAGAGGACCAAATACATCAAAAGATTTGTGGGAACTAGAGTAAAACTAAACACGATTTTGTTTACCATATACACAGTGTTCACAGAAGTCAAACTCGAGATTGCAATCATTTAACCCCTCAACAAGATTTTTATTTTTTAGGGTTCTAAGACCCTTCTCACCAATGTGGCCAAATCTCATATGCCACAACATTGTCTTTTCTGCAGGAAGCTTTCCTTCCAAAGTGTTTGCACCCTTAGGTACACTTGTTGCACTACCATCAGAACCACTAACCACAGTCTTCTTTACTGCTCATTCAGATGGTGGGGATGAATTGATAGCTGCTCTTCTTTGAAATAGAAGAACTATTACACTAAGAAATGTATGCCTCAAGCTGAAACAAAGTACCTCTCCTAGTACCCTTAGCAAGCACCATAGCTCCTTTGATCATCTTACATCCATCTTTAGAAAAAATAACTTGCACACCTACATCGTTTAGCATACTTACAGATAATAGGTTTTGTGCCAAACCTGGAATGTGCATAACTCCATTGATTCCCTTTACTCATCCAACAGGAAATTTGATAGTGACCCTTCTGCATCCAACTATCTTTAGATCTTTAGATGAGAATCATCACCCAAGTACACCTTTCCACCATCAAAATCTTCATATTTTGAGAACCCATTTTGATGAGAGGTCATGTGAAAGATGCACCCAAGTCAACCAACCACACATCATTAGATGCATGGGCTGCCAAAGCTATGATGAATGCATCACCATCTTCTTTAGATTTTTCTGAAGCTGAATCTGAACCTTTCTTCTTCTTCTTCAGCTCTTTGCAATCTTTACAAAAGTGCCCAAGTTTATCACAATTCTAGTATTTTTCCTTGGACTTATTGGAAGTCTTTGACTTCCCACGGGATTTGGATATACCCTTATTATCATACTTATTGTCATTTTTCTTTCCTCTTTCTGTGGATCTCCCATGAACAACAAGGGCTTCTTTTTCTGAAACGAAAGCCTTTCTCTACATCTCCTTTGATAGCAGCAAAGACACCACATCATCCATTTTGAAAATGACTAATGTGCTTTCAAGAGCCATCACAAGATGGTCCCAAGAATCTGGTAAAGAACACAAAAGTGTGTAGCAATGATCCTCCTCCTCTAATTTGACACCAGCTGATGTCAACTATGTAGCTAGCAGATTAAATGCATTTAAATGATCCGTTAAGGATCCACCTTCCTCCATTCGCAGAGAACACAATTTCTTCCTCAGGAACAACTTGTTCACCAAAGATTTGGCCTGATATATGGCCCCAAGTCTTTCCCACAAACTATATGCAGTTTTCTCATCTAGAACATTTAGAAGGACTACATCAGTTAAACAGAGTCTTATGAGACCCTTAGCTTTATATTCTTTGATATCCCAATCTACTTGAGCTATAGTTGCTGGTCTTGTAGTGCTTGTAGTCACTTCCCATAGGTCATGATCTTCCAACATGTCTTCCGTCTTGAGTTTCCACAACTCGAAATTAGTGCCATTAAATTTCTCCACCTCCATTCTTCCATATGATGAACTCGCCATCTCAATCTACAAATAAGATTTAGGATGCTCTGTACAAGACTCCCACTCAACTTGAGATTAGCTTAAAAAACCCTACCCAACAACTAGGATCAAAAGTTGATCAATCTCTGATACCACTTGTAAGGAAACTCAGGTGTAGAAACAGCTTCCTACACTAATCTCATAAGGAAAGTATGATGCAAATCCTATTAAAATCTTCTAAACTTACAAATTCAATATCATGTAAACAACAATATTGTAGCCAACCATGCATAAAAAAAATAGACAGAGAAAGAAACACATAACACTATGATTTGCCAATGGGGAAAAACCTTTTGGTAAAACAACCCCACCCCTTCAGAACCTGTACAATGTATTATCTTCAACACAAGTTTACAATACACTTGCAATGCAAGTTCAACATCGACAATAGAAGACTCTAGTAGCAGCTTGTAGTACCAACAATACACCTTTTTCACATCATTCCTCTTCGCAACCCTAAAAATTCTTATAACATGTGCTTCACTTTAGGGCTACTCCCAAAGGTAAACTGTATTAGGGTTTTTACCATTCTCTGAGAAAATAGGAACCTCAAAAAAATCTACTATTGGGGTAGAGTGTACAGTACTCAAATATCTTAGTTGCCACATGTCTTCACCTATCATTGAATCTTCCTAACATAGCTCTTACGTGTCATAAGAATCCCTCATAACCGTTTTAGTCATGATCTCCTTATACACAATTCAAGATTTTGACACATCAACATTATTTCCAAGAAATACATTTTACAAAACAAATAATAATGAATATCCTAAATTATCCAAGGTTGAGACACCTTATTCCTAAAAAGAACCACTACCATTAAGTCTTGCAGAGAATAATCATGGGGATCCAGATGCAATGATATCTGATCTTGTTGGAACAGGGTCCTGATAAGATAGAAATGATGCCATTAAATTGTCTAACCAAGTAGATGGATCAGATCAGAGGTGGTGGAGTGTTCTCCTGGGGGTAGCATTCATTCTAGAGTGGTTGGCATCAATCACAAGGATTAGATCACACGGGAAAACTTGATTTCCCCTATTCTAGCTTGTGGATTAGAAAAGTTAGTAGGTCAAATGAATCCTACAAGTAGAATGAGCCATGTGGGCCAATGATCTTCCTTTGTTTTGCCACCCCAAAAAGTCCCCATGCGGTTGACCACACCTTTTAACTAATCATGCCACCTCCTTAGAACCCTAATTGTGACAGTCACATAACCGCTAGCCCAACTATCCATGCTAACTATTAATACCCTGGCTAGGCCTTCTAGGACACATGTCATAAAGGGGCTTTTCTGCAATGTTTAATCTTCATGCAACTCCATAATGCGGGAAAGCCTTGATCATTGATCTCTTGTGAGATCAACGATAGTGAAAGACCCCATATACTGTGTTTCCCGCCCCCCCCCCCCCCCCCCCCCCCCCCCCCAAAAAAAAAAAAAATCTTGGGCCCATGAGACACTTATCATACACCTAGCATCCAACTTAGCAACCACAGTGGCAGCACCTTGGTAACCCACACAAGAAATAGGTCCCACAGAGACACATGATAGTGAGGTGCTTTCTTGCATTGCTTAAAGTCTTTGCATCTTGATAATGCAGGGAAGCCTTGGCCATGGATCTATTTGCATCAGACGATCAAAACTCAACACATATCTCCTCGTGAGAAGGGTGGGCCTATGACATTGTTTGAGATAGGTGTCACTAGGGTGCTTGCTTGCAATAATTAAAACCTTTACACTTCCATCAAGTGGGAAAGCACCAGCCCTTGATCCTTTCGGATCTGACAATGGAAGTTCCTCATGTGTTATTCTTTGAACAAGGCAGGCCCATGACATCATTCCCTCCACATGTCATGAAGGGGCTTCCCCACATTGCTTAAAGTCCTTGCACCTTGTTATTGCGAGGATGCACCATTTGTTGATCTAATTTGTATCTACGGTGCTCAGAATCTATGTCTTCTAAACCTCTATGAGATCAGCCATGACATCATCTAGATGTGTGTCGCCAGGTTGCTTGCTTGTATTGTTAGAAAGTCTATTAAGAAATAAAATGCAGGGAAGCACGTGTCAATCAAACTGCCAACTCAACATGCCACCCTGCCTACCCTATCTACAATGGGTCAGAGAAGATGGACCCACCTAAATAATAAGGACCCACTAAACCACATGTCGCCAAGGGACTTTCTTGCACTATTTAATGATTGTGCATTTGGAGAATGCGAGAAAGTGCCCACTATAGATTTCAACTAGATCCGACAGTGCAAAATGTTGCAGGCTGATGAAACAAGACATAAGGTTTTATCATTTATTTTTTTGATATTTTTTGGGCACTAAAATAATATAGAAGATGGAAGGTGACTGTTGGGTGGGGCAAGCATTTAAAATTCAAATCTTGGTGGGAGGCAAAATGGATAACATTTCTAGCAACTTAGAGGGGGTGCAAGCTTACTATGCACGTGACCAGTGGCCTTCTACATCTATTGGTCTATAGAGTTGTGAAAGATGTGGATTAGTGCACTGAAACCCTAACCCTACCTCTATGATAGTAAAACACTAAAAGGTTCTGTCTCTACAACTTTGCAACTCTGCAAAATACATGTGCTTGTACACTTCTTGGAAAGCAAGAAACTATAGAAAGGAACTACTCTAGCTATGTATAGGAAAATTTAAGCCCTATCAAAAACATGGTTTGTGAACGATCCCATTGAATGGGATAGGAAAGATTTCACCACTAGGCCTTCTCAATTGAAAAGCATTGGCTTGCTTGCAACTGACAATCAGATAGGGACCACTCCACAGTGCATCAAATTTTGAGTGCCTCCCTAGTTTTGCCTTTTTTGCATCCTATTTCAAGACCAAGTCACCCTCCCTGAAGGTTCTGACCCTGGCTTTTTATCAAAGTTCCTTTTCACTTGCTACTAATGTGCCTCTAGGGTCTGCATGGCTTGATTTCTTCTTTCTTCTAGCTCCATCAATTTTGCCATTCTCACTATCATGACATCATTGTCAATTAGCTCTAGTTGATGAGCTAGTTCCAGGGATGGGAACTCTAATGAAATTGCAAGCCTTGCTTCTCTACCATATACTAATATGAATGGTGAATTTCCTAATGACCTCTTAGGTGTTATCCTATTAGCCCATAGAGTTGTTCTCAATTTTTTATGCCAACACCTCTAGTTATCTTCTATAGTCCTCTTTATGATCCTAATTAAATTCTTTTTGGATGACTCAACTAGGCCAATACCCTAAGGGTAGTAGTTTGAAGACGTGCTCAAATATATATTATGGTCAACTACCCATTCACAAATCTGAGCTCCTACAAAAGACTTTGCATTATTTGAAATAATGGTTGAAGGAGCACCAAACTTGGTCACAATTCCATCAAGGAACTCAACAACTAAAGATTCTATGGCATCCTTCAATTCAACTACCAATGTCCATTTAGTGAAGTAATCTGTAGTAGCTAAGATACACTTGTGACTAGAACTAGAAGGAGGATTGATAGGGCCTATGAAATCCAATCCCCATTGAGCAAAAGGCTGGTCCACCTAGATGGGATGAAGAGGAAGGGCTGCAAGCTTTTGTTTACCAGAGAGGAAGGCACATTTCTCACACTTCCTCACATATTTATGACAATCATGAAATAGGGATGGCTAGTAATAACCAGCTCTCATGATCTTCATTGCAGTTGTTCTAGCTAAGAAGTGACCACCATTAGGACCATCATGAAGCTCTTTGATCATTCTTTCAGCTCGGTCTATGGCAATGCATCTTAATAGGGCTCCATTTAAATCTTTCCTAAAAAGAATACCATCAACTAAGACATAAGGATTTGACTGCAATCTATATTGTCTTCTTTTAACTCTATCTAATCCTTGAGGGTACCCATTTCCTAATAAGAAGTTCTTCATATCATCCATCCAATTCCTTTAGTCATCATTTCTTGCATCTTGCTGCTCCATTAATATCATAGAAACTTCCTCATCTAATTTTTTAGATGATAACATCTATTTACACAATCCTTTCCCTCTTACCAGCTTGGTAATCTAGATGTCAACATCATATTCCATCACTTTTGTAATCCAACCAGATCTTTTCTCACTAATATCTTTTCTCAAAAGGAAATCCTTCACACTGGCATTAGGTACTAACAAATGAATCTTATTGTGAGATAGTAGGTGTTTGAATTTCTTCAAAGCTCTGATGACTACAAGGACTTGCTTCTCTACAAAACTATACTTGTCTTCATACTCTTTAAGCCCTTCACTAAAGAAGGCTACGGGCCGCTCCTCATTTTTATCATTTGTTTGAGTCAAGACAAAAGAAATACCTGACTCACCACCTAGGGTATATAGGATGAAATCCTTCTCAAAGTTTGGATTAATGAGAGTAGGGGCTGAGGCTATGACTGCCTTGATCTCTTCAAAACTTTCTCTCCCTTCCTTAGTCCATGCAAAGACCATAATTTTCTTGGGCATAGTTGTAAGGGCTTTCACATGGTAGCAAGATTAGGATGAATCTTCTCATAAAACTTATCCTAACAAGGAAACTTTGTAGCCCTTTCTTGTGTTTAGGAAGAGGAAGAGCAAGTATTTCTTTTGTTCTCTCTAGATCAATGGTTAAGCCATCTTTAGATACAATGTGTCCTAATAATTTTTCTTGATTGGTAGCAAAGACACACTTTCTTGGGTTAAGAGATGCCCCAAACTCTCTACACCTTAAGAATACCTGCCTGAGATAATGAAAATGATCTTCTACATTCTTTGAATATATTGTGATATCATCAAGGTAAACTAACACAAACCTTTCAATTACATTCTTGAAAGCCATTTTTATTGCTTTCTAAAATGTAGCACTTGCATTAGTTAGTCCAAATGGCATTTTACAATAAGCATAGGTACCCCACTTGGTGGTGAATGTAGTCTTTTATCTATCAGACTCCTGGACCAACACTTGATTATAATCAGAGAACCCATCAAGAAATGAAAACCTCTCTGAACCACTGACCTTGGACAAAATTTTCTCCATGGAAGGAAGATGATGGTGATCTTTACAGGAAGCTTGGTTAAGGTCACTAAAGTCCACACACAATCTAATTTCTCCATTCTTCTTCCTAATGGGGACAAGGTTTGCTACCCATGATGAGTGCTTGATAGGGAAAATTATGTTGGCCTTAATCAATTTGGATAGCTCCTTTCTCATTAAGGGTTCAATTTTAGGATTCACTGGCCTCTATTTTTGTCTTATTGGTTTGACATCGTCAATTAAATCTATGGTATGCTGAAACAACCTTGGGTTAAAACCCTTTAAATCATCATATGTCCAAGAAAATACATCATTAAATTCTTGATATAGATGAATAAAATTTTCTTGTTCAATTTCACAACATACCTTCCCCATATTCAAGGAATTTCCATCAACAACAGTGATCGGGGTGTAGTCATCTTCGTTAGTAGCTAGGTTCATGGATTTGCCTCTTACCTGGTCATTAGGATTAAAAAAATTCTCTAAAGTAATGAGACCTTTAGACAATTTGTTGGAGTTGAGATTAATGATTTGGTCCCCATATTGATCCTACAATCTTGACTGGTTTCTCTCTAAAAATTCTACTTCATTCTGCAAGAAGCTCACAATTTGTTCATCAGATTCAAACACTTTCCAATGTATGTTATTGTTAGGGATGGCAGGCCTTACTACCACTCTGATTTTTTTCTCTTTCTTCTCCTCAAGATTCCCTAGCACATCATAAGATGCACCTATTGCTACAAGTCTATCAGCATATCTATTTTCTTTTCTAGGGATGCTTTGAATATTAAATGCACTAAAAACTTCAAGAAAATCCCATACCCTATGTTTATAAGACTTGAGCAAGTCATTCTTGGTGATACTCTAGTTTCTCACTTGATTAACCACCAACTCACTATCTCCATACACACTTAAGGCTTGAATTCTTCTTTTTTGAGCAAGTAGGAGACCCTGAATCAAGGATTCATATTTAGCCACATTATTAGTGCAACTAAACTGAAGCCTAAAAGAGAAGTAGTACCTTACTTGTGTAGGAGAAACCAACATCACGCCAACCCCTGATCCATTTTCATTTCTTGATCAATCGAAGTACATGCTCCATATTTTATTCATATCTCCTATAGTCTCCACAAGATTGGGAACTAGAGCCTCCTTTTCTAATATATAATAGATACCAAGGCCTGACTCTAGGGTTTTTGGCATAGGATCAAACTAATATGCATTAGCCTATTCATCTAAGAGAAAATCAAGTATTCGTGCTAGGGAAGTGGTAGGTTCATTCACTATGTCAATCTCATACACTTCTAGGATAGTACAATTCATGTTGATGAGATTAGGGGATGTAGGGTTCAGTATGATGAAGGGCTAGAGGCTTTGCTCTAATTGAAGCTTTGGCTCCATATCTTGTTCTAAAAAACATATATGACCAATCAGAAGATATGTAACCCCCTATTTGGGCAATGAAGTCTCTTGATAGACAAATGGAAAAATGTGGCTTGACCTCAGATCCTAATATATCTTGAGTGACAATACAACCAGGGCATACATGTAGGGCCATCTCTACATTCTTAAGGATCCCTATAGTCTTGATAGTACTACCATCTAATTGTAATACATCCTTAACAATGGGCTCATATTTCATCTCCAAAGCATTAGCAACACACCTAGGCATCACTAGACTACTAGCCCCTAAATCAATCATGCAATTGTGGACTAGTTTATCCCCTATAATTAAAGAAACATAGAATGGAGGAGGCCTGACCTTTTTACTTGTTTCTGCCTTAACTGATGGTTGCACTAGACTTGTGGCACCTTCTATACTAGGTGTCTGATCCTTTGGTTCAATAATCTCCAACTCTTACTACAACAACCTCTTTTGCATGGGTATAGTAGCAGTAGCATCCCACATGGAAATATTCATATTTGTCTTCTTCATCTATTCTACCACACTAAATGGGGTAGAGGGAACTTTGGTAGAAGCCTTGGGAGCTAGCATTGTAGGAAGTTGAGATGGAACAATTGGAGGATCATTCACATCCTTTCTAACATTACTTTTCCTTTGCTGCTAAAAAACATTTGATTGATCATCTACTGCTGATTGCTCATGAGGTGTTGCATTTGAAGTTGAGGCCTGATTAGGAGGAGGGGCATCATCTTCAATAGGTTTTCTTTTGCTCCTAGTATTGTGAGCAATGGAATCCTAGTTTACATAATAATGTTCCTCCACGTGATGATTCATAAATGAGAAATCACCTTGTCCCTACATATATGGGGCCTCTTTAAATTGGTCCTCCTTGTATGATTGTCCTGCTGCAGGCTCTTGGATTGTCAAAGCCAAATTAGATTCAGCCTTTTGACACATGGAACAAGCATAGGAGTAGTTACAAGAGGGACAAAAATCTTCATCTTGAGCCATGTTGTTTTGAGGGACTATGGCCCTACTTTGGTTCACATTTGAGGTTGAAGCATGACTACTTTGTCTATTCTGATGAAAAGAATTGTTCCCATAATTTTGATTTGGGGGCCTACCACTGTTCATAGTTTGGTGTTGTAATTGATGAGCTTTACTACCTTGAGCCTGGTATCTTTCTAAAGTCACTACCTTGTTGCTTATTTTCTGCATCACAGAGAAACTATCTTCTAGTTTCTTTTCTTAGCCATGCAATCTCTTATCTATGTTCAGCATCATAGATTGCATCATCTCCTTAATCTCATCTATTCCAGTTGAAGATGTGAAAGCTTGAAGGAATAGAGTAAGGGATTTTGAGGTGGAAGCTGTGGGAAGAGGAACCATTTTTGGTTGTTGATTTGGAACATCAGGAAAGAAAGGCATGGGAGGCCTTGGAGCTAGCTTACCCCCTTGTATTAGGATGTTTTCTGACTTTATTGCTATGTCATAAGCATTAGGCAATGTATCCCCTCCCATAGTTTGGATCGTAGTGGCAATGTGACTATTGAAAGCTCTGAGGTAATGCAAGAGGATCTGTTATAGAACCATGAGCCAAACCTTTATACCACTGTAGTGCCTTTTCTTTCAAAGATGAGGCTAGAAGTCTAACTGCAACATCATCTTTTGTAATACCATGGATATTACAAACATTTGCAACCTCTTGAATGTGTTCTGAGGGAGAGATAGAAGCTTCACTAGTAAACTCTGGTATACTTTTAAGTGCAGCTATTGGTATGTCATGTCTTTGGATCAATAAAAGAGGACTACCACCATTAAAGGTGGCAAAAGCATGAGCTCTAGGCTATGCCATATAGACAAGTGATCTATTTATATATGTTGATGGAAACCTAGGCCAAGATCTAATAGTAGGAGGGGTAGAAATAGATCTTGTAGGTGTATTTGGTACTATTGCACTATTAATTGGTGATAAAGATACTCTTGTAATCCTTGCTCTAGGATTTGAAAATGAAAGCTCTTAGTACTAAAATTTACCTTTAGAAGATGCCCTTGTTTCAGCTTTGGGCATGAATTAATACAACTTTGGTCTAGAACTAGATGTATTTGAAGCTCAGAGTTGCCAAGTACTTTGTAGAATGAACCTCTTGAAGGCTTGAACACTAAAGCTAGTACTATCTCTTCAGTATTAATCTTAAAATGTTTCTTCTTGACACTAGTAGACTTGAAAACTTCTAATATATGTCCCACCCGGCGTGCCAAAAACTATTGTCATGGAGGTCAGTACCCTTGTCCAAAGTCTTACCTAAGGACAACCTTGTGAAACATGGAAACAACCTCCAAGCTATGGGACTTGAACTATGAGGTTGAATCTCTGAAGAAGGTTAGCTTCCTCTTACTATTAGGGTGCACCTAACTATTCTTGGAGAGGAAAAGGGAGAAAGAGAGCATGGAAGCAAATCTACCTATTCTAACCTAAGGAGGTGATGCACCAAAATAGAGTGTTCAAACCAATCTCTACCCACACATGCACTATTGAAGCATTATGACACCAAAAGATATACACATTCAGACTTTTTTTTAATCTAACAACCACATGCAGATCAAAAAACTAGAATGAATGAGATAAGGAAAGAGAGATTTGCTTATATATCATTCATAGGTCAAAGAGATATAGTCATTTAGAACATAGATTTCTACAAAATATCAATGAGAGGCAAAGGATTCTAGCACTTTCACACCAATGGTTGAAGGAGATAAGCAGGATGTCATTCAGTTTAGACGCAAAGGGAATTTTACTCTAAAGATTTGTAGAGCAATATCAGAGAAATTAGAGAAGGTTCAACACTTTGAAAATTTACAAAAATTGCCTTTATAGTTCAAGCATAACTGAGATGTCCTCTTACTAAAGTTACTCCACAACCACTACCATTAAGTCCTCCAAAGAAGAATCATGGGGATCTAGATGCAATGATATCTGATCTTATTGGAACATGGTCCTAAGAAGATAGAAATGGTGCCATTATATCATTTGACCAAGTAGATGGATCAGATCAGAGGTGGTGGAGTGTTCTCCTAGGGGTAGCATTCATTCCAGAGTGGTTAGCATCGATCACAAGGATCAGATCACGCAAGAAAACTTGATTTCCCCTATTCTAGCTTGTGGATTAGCAAAGTTAGTAGGTCAACTAAATCCTGCAAGTAGAATGAGCCACGTGGGCCAATGATCTTCTTGTGTTTTTCCACCCTAAAAAGTCCCCACGTAGTTGACCACACCTTTTAACTAACTACACCACCTCCTTAGAACCTTAGCCATGATAGTCACATAACTGGTAGTCCAACTTTCCATGCTAATCATTAATACCTTGGCCATGCCCATTGGGACACATGTCACAAAGGGGCTTTTCCACAATGTTTAATCTTCATTCAACTCCATAATGCAAGAAAGCCTTGATCGATTATCTCTTGCAAGATCAATGATTGTGAAAGACCCCATATACAATTTTTTCCCCCCCAAAATTCTTGGGCCCACGAGACACTTATTATACACCTAGAATCCAACTTAGCAACCACACTGGTATCACCATGGCAACCCACACAAGAAATAGGTCCCATAGAGACACACGATAGCGAGCCGCTTTCTCGCATTACTTAAAGTCTTCACATCTTGATAATTTGGGGAAGCCTCGGCCATGGATCTATTTGAGACAGGTGTCCCTAGGGTGCTTGCCTACAATAATTAAAACCCTTACACTTCCATTAAGTGAGAAAGTGCCAACCCTTGATCTGTGCAGATCTGACGGTGGAAGTTCCTCATGTGTTATTCTTTGAACAAGGTAGGCCCATGACATCATTCCCTGCATGTGTCATGAAGGGGCTTCCCTGCATTTCTTAAAGTGCTCGCACCTTTTTATTGGGGGGATGCACTAGCCATTGATTTTATTTGTATCTACGGTGCTCAAAATCTGTCTTCTAAACCTCTACGAGATCAACCATGACATCATCCAGATGGATGTCACTAGGGTGCTTGCTCATTGTAGATGCTCAAAAATGGTTTGCATCTACGACCTCATCACTTCTTCATACTAATTTGTCCCATTTTCTCATTCTACTAACTTTGATCTTTTGGCTAGATTGACCATATTTTGTCATTTGTATCCCCTTTCACATCAATTTCATATCAACTCAGAATCATATCAAATCAACTCGAAATCACCCCAAATCAACTTAGAATAAATCAAAATTGGTCCTAAACAACCCAAAACATATCAAACATCCCAAATAGATCATCATTTATCTAACTCCTAGGTATTGTTGTGGCTTTCAATACCTTTGAAACCTATCAATTTATCAAACTTTTCAATTTAACCTTAGTACTATCATGGCTCTCAGTGCTAGGTCAAAATATCATTCATGTCATCCAATATTTAACATTGTTGAGGCTTTAAATGTCAAATCATGGAATCATCAATCATTTTAATAATATTGACAGTGTTCGTCGATGTTATTATGATCAAACCTTATCAATCAATTTCAATCCTGTAGCATTTACAATGTTGGTTAAATGTTACATATCAACCAATTGATGTCATGTGTCCTTGGCATGTTATCGACTTCAATCAATCAATTTGACCATTTCTTTGGTCTACCTTTTCATCATCTTATTCCATATCCATCATTGTCACATTTTCATCAAAAGATATGGTCGCATTCATTTAATCAATTTGGCCAATCATTTACTAATTTTCTCTATAGGATTAAATAACCCATAATTTAATCCTATTCTTTCTAATTATTCTTCCTAATTATCATCCTCAATTAATTAATTTTATTAATTAATTGGTTCATTATATACAAAACCATGGAAATTTACAATTTCCTAAGTTCCATTTTCCATCATTAATTCCATTTTCTACTAATTCTTATTTTGTGGAATAAGAGGATTTTTAATTTAAATATTCCATAAAATATTGCATCCTCATGACACTTGGATATGACACCTCATGGATTCTCCTTTGACACTTGGCTGAGATTTGTCATAATCAAATATTATTACCTCTTATGCATGTCTCTATTTGGCTTCTTTGTCATAGATTCTTGGCTTTAAGTGGGTTGAGGTGTCTTATGACACGTCATAGATTCTCTTCCACATTTAGCCAAGTTTGACTTGCATATGTCATAGAATCTCACAATTGGCATATTCTATCATATTCATCATAGGAATCTCTTGCCACATCACACATCTATGGGTGACAAATTCAATGCCCTCATTTTGAGTGTTGATTATAAAATGAACACTCTTTCTCTCATTTTGGGTCCTTGAATCCTTGAAATCTTGAGTCCTTGGTCCTAATTCTTGAGCATTTTTCAAGTCCTTGGCTTATTTGCATGTTGCATTCTTGCTCTCACATTAAAATCACAACTTCAAGTATTCTCATGGCATTATCCACATCATAGACTTTTGCTTCAATTTTGTGTGCACTATAGGCAACTTTGGAGCTACAATCATTTGGAGAAGAAAGAAGGACATGGGAGCTACAAGAGAAAAAGGGGGTTTCTATTTCTTTCTTTATTAGTTTGGCTTTCATGGTAGACTAGTGGGTGCTAATACATGTTGATTGAGTTTTGTGATTTTCTCGTAGTGTGTTATGCTTTTAACCCATTTTTCTAGTCCTACATTTGGTGAACCCGACATGAACATGCATATCTAACTTGAGTTTTCTTGTTTTGTGCTTGTAGGTGCAAGGAATGAGCTCACTTGGAAGGGTATAACGACTATCTTCTCTTCCTTTTCACACCTATATTAATTAGTGGGTCCAATAAAACATTCATATGCTATTTTTTCATGCATTCTGTTAGCTTGCTGTCCTAGGGTACACTCTGCTCTGTTAGGGTGCACTTGGGACCCCTAGGAGTAGTTTTACGAGCCCAAAAAGCACCAAAATATCATTCTATTGTTTCAAACTTACCAAATGCACCCATCTAGGCCCCAACTACATCATTGATGTAGTCTACACTATTTGGGTGCACTTGGGAGTGTAGTTTTGAAAATTTCAATTTTTGGGTCTTGACTAGGCACCCATTTCCCCACACCCTGCACCTGACTTCCCAACTGTGCCCTAAAACTGCCAACTACACCCAAATGGGCCCCAACTACATCATTGACATAGTTGGCACTGTCTGGGCACACCTAGGGATGTTCAGAGCCATTTTTACCTTCTGGGAAGCAATTTGCACTATCGAAGCACACCTAGGTTCACAATAAGCACATGCACCAATCAAAATCTGCATTTCAAGTTCCTATCACTCTCTACGACATAGATTAGGTGATTTTTTGTTACTAATGGTCTATTTTCAGCATGTGAGGATCATTGGATGAAGATATGATCATAACAAACTACTGATGTGTGCTTTGCAGGACATTGTCAAAGACTTTGTGTGTCTTTCAAAACTAAGTGTGTGGATTTCCTAGATTAGATAACATTTCATTTGGTGCTTAAAAAGAACCTTTTTATTTTCTTCCTGACATGTCTACAATGTTAGATCCCTAGGAGTTGCATTGGACGTATCCTCTCCCCTCGCCATTCGTGGATCTTGGGCATAAGAGAAATTCGTGTAACTTCTATAGGAGGCCTGCCTTGGACCAAGATACTCGATATTAGGTATGCCAGGGGACAACCTCAGAGCAGTAATGGTCCAAAGCTAGGTCAACATTTCAGCCTCTATATAAAAATCAATTATAGTGAAAGCTATGTTGGCGGTATTGCTGCATGATAGCTCTCCTCGAATACCCTTGTGGTGCGTCAAACCCCGGTTCTCGGGGCTGGGAGACCTTCTGCAAAATTTTAACATTCACTTGCTGAATGGAACACCCTTACTAAAAACTATGTTTTAGTGGCCAAGATCCTTTCTATCCACTGGCTCAAGGGGTCACCCATGCCCGTGAATACATCCTACATTCTCACGGTCCTTAGTAGAGGCAATAGTCCCTTGGGAAGTCATGCCTCTTGGGAAGCGGATCTTGGTAGCCCCAAGAAGTGAGTGCGCTGTAAGGGGGAGCCTATGGTGCCAAGATCCTAGGTTTTCCACTTTGGATAATCATGGCTGAATTTTGATTCAAGTAGGAATTTAGTGGATACAGTCCTAAAAGCCTAGGTTGTGGTGTGTTTGTTAACTTTTTACAATAGCTATTCTTGTCTTAATGTGTCTTGCGTGTGTGTAAAACATAATCAAGATAAAAACCAAAATTTTAAATTTACACACTGGATATCATTTGAACTTTTCAAAACACCACACATTGCCAAAAAATTTCAAACTTTATTAAACTTTGCAAACATTGGTTCAACACACTCAAACCTTGGAAAACATGTTGACTTGTGCTCCTAAATGTGCTTGGCAAAACGTAGATCTCACACTTGCATAGACTTCACTTGCTTTCACCCTAGTATAGGCCTCATTCATGCATCATATAGAATTCATATTTCACATTTTAGTTCTCATTTAATGTCTATTACCTTTCATATTGCATCCATTTAGGTTCAGCTTACTTTCCTTAGTTTTTGCATTCCCATCTCATAATCAACACTTTGCATTCACCGCCTTGCATCTTTGCATACCTATTCATCATCTTGACCACTTAATCCATAATTTTGAGTGTCCTAACCATCATTTTGAGCATTCATACTGGCCCTAACACTATCCTCTACCATTTACCTCTCTGTGACATCAATCCTGAAACCATAACTTCCAGAATTGCCTCAATTTTAGCCCAGTTTACCAACTACACCCAGAAACTACCAATTGCACCCAACTGGGCCCCAACTACATCATTGACATATTTTTCACTATTTTGGAACACTTTGTGATCATGAGATCCAATTTTGGGTTCCAGGTAACATTTTGGGGCTTCAACGGTGTCCTTAGGTACCTGGTTAGCTCCCCTTGCACTAGCTTGCCCAGATCTGCATTCTACAACACCTAATCATCACCACCTTCACTTAAGACATAATTATATACAGCATAACCTTCATTTTTCATCTCCCAACCCATCCTAACATCAACCCCAGCATCCTGGCTTCTTGGCATGTCAGTTCGGTAACCATACTCTGTAGAATAAGCAAACATTCTTCCTAGCTTACCAACTGCGCCCAGAAACTACCAACTGCGCCCAAACTGGCTCCAAGTGCATCAATGACATAGTTAGTATTATTAGGGTGCACTTGACACTGTTAGGGCACACTTGGGTACCTACATGACCATTTTGGGCCTTCGAACTGCACTTTAGGACCCCAAAACTGCATCTAGGATCCTCTAGACTTCATTGTTCTGCACTTGACCCAAAACCATATCCTGCACCATAAATCCCCTTTTGCATCATAGGCATTGTCCGTATCACATATTTTATCAGCATCACCACCATTTTGAGTCCTCTAAACGTCATTTTGAACCCCCAAAACCTTTGAATTTAGTCAAAAATCTAAACAAAGTATGAGTCTTAGAGTATCTCCTAGTGTTGACGGATAATGGATCTTGACTAGTCTTTTTATCTTTTCTTATCATTTTCTTGGGTCAAAATCTGTCTATGTCTTGATAGATTTGACCTTGTCATCTTTTATCAATTTGATCTTTTCATCTTTTATCAGTTTTTTGGTCAAGATCCAAAGTCCTTTATCACAAGGTTAAACTCCTAGACAAAATACTTTCTAAAAGGTTTTACCTAAGTTCAAAACTTTCCATATACCTTTTTCATAGCATAATTATATTCCTAGCATCCCCAAATGTCATTTTTACTTACCCTAGTGGTATATCCCCTTCATATTGCATTGATCAAAATCCCTAGCATCATTTTCACTACCAAACCCTATCAAATTGTCCATCAACCAAATTACCTTCTTGAGCATTTACCCTCATTTTTCATGTCCCAAATGTCATTACAAACCCTAGAACACCATCCTTTGCATGATATACCTTGCATACATCAACTTTTAGCATCCTTAACAAGTCCAAAACATAACCCTAATTGTCATTTTGCATACCTTAGAGTCATTTTCATCCCCTCTAGTCAAACTTCAAAACATCACCTTTGCATTTGCATAACATCCCTAGGACATTTTCACTTTTCACATCAAAACCATAATTCATCTAGTATTTCCTCACATTCCATAACATTCCTAAACAATTAAAAATCCCAAAAACACTCATATCTTGCATACCCACCACTCTAAATCACTCAAAACACTCAAAATTTCCATTGTATCTGCATTCTTAGGTATCATGCCAGCACTTACTAGGACACAATCAGCTCAGACACCCAAAGAATTCTATCAACCTTTGTTTTCTTAGGCACAAGAATAATCAAAACCTCATCCAAGACAAAGAAAGAGCAAGAAAAACCAACAAACCTTTGATGAAGACCAAATCGAGGCATCACAACCATTACTAGCAGACCCCTTGAACATGTATCCGCAAGATCCTCAAGCTATGGCACAAAAAACCTTTAACAATACACCTAACATGATATTTCCTCCAAAAACTTCCCCCACACATGGGATGGTTCAATGGAGTCATGACTTTGAACATATATTCATGCCAATGCGACCAGGAGGAGGAAGTGTACCAACCTCACCTGAAGATGAACAATCACATGCATTTGAATTCAGCCAACCTAACACATCAAACATACAAGAAGGTATTGTACACCTAAGTGATAACTCTAACACTGATTATGGCATCACTGATGAAGAAATGGCTAGGGCATGTCAAGACAAAAGTTTTCGCAAGAACTTCAAATGTTTGGCAGCTCAAGAAATTGTCAAATTTAATCCAAACTTGGAAGGTCCTAGGTCCAAAAATAAAACCAACACAACAATTGAAAACATCCAACCCATGATAAATTTGGATTTAGACAAGGGAAAACAACCTTTGGAGTTTTCAAACACAATAATGGGACCTATAAGGTCCCATCAGGAACCAACAATTGAAACCCTCCAAAGTACATTTGAACACGTCAATGTCAACCCCTTGTTTGATGAAATACCACCAATCCCTAAACACCCCAAAAGGGCATTAAGACTTGATTTTAGTCACATGATGCAACAACAAGATGCACCTAAAGGGACCCATGCTCTAGGGTTGCCAGACATACCTTCTTTGGAGGCAAATCAACAAAGTACACCTTTGCTCCTAACTTTACCCAGTGCTACGACATCAAACACTATGGAGCCTCTCATAAATACAACTTGTGAAACATCAAGTGCAACCATCCCTATGGACACACAAAGGAAAAGTCTTATTGACATTACACCCATTCCCAACAGGGACACATCTCATAGTCAAGTCAATATGATGTCACAAATAGGAACATCTAACACAGAAAGGTACCAAAACCACAATCCAAACATGACGTTCAATTCTCAAGGACTTAGTCAACCCCCATGGCAACAACAACCTACAGTAGTACAAGGACTCCACACTTCCAAGGCACAACCAAGTATACATCCACTTAACACACATCCCACATATCAAAAACAACATCAACCGCCATGGAAACAACCTCAAGTGGGGCAAACATCCAACATTCCTAATACATAGTCCCATGAGAACCCACTTGACTTGCACACAATTTATCAACAACAATTTTAGTAGCAATTTTGACAACAACAAGCAATGTTTGCTAAACAAAAAGAGCAACTCAAGCAACAATTGGAATACCAAAAATGCCTTGAGCAACAAATCGCATACCAGCAACGTTTGTTACAACAACAACATGTGCCACAACAACCTCAACAGATACCTCTAGAACAACAAGCACACACATGGTCTCACATAAAACCAATAGAGGTATCCCAACAACAACCACAACACATGGCACAACAACAACACATGGTAAAACAATTGCAGTCAATCCCACAACAAGTGCCACATCAAATACCACAACAAGTACCCCAACAACAAGGACCTTTTTGTCTTCGAGGTGCCCACATACCTCCACCACCTAGCGACACTTCATCAGATTCATTAGATGCAAAAATGTCAAAATCAAGTAGACATAGTTCTCGCCATACCAAACGGTCTACTCATAGAAACAAAAGACTTGAAGGAAAGACTATCATACAAAACCCCAATGAAGAACTATTACAATAATTCAAACAACTTTCCAAACAAGTTGAGGCATTGGGAGTCTAAAAGAAATAGACTCTATATACAGAAAGGGACCTACGTCATAATCCATTCGATAAAAGTTTGTATATGCCTCCATTCCCAAAACACTTTGAAGCTCCAAGGTTTGAAAAATACTGAGTAAAAGGAAACCCTGTTGATCACATTTAAGAATTTTGTGTTTCATGTACCAAACTCAGTGATGAGCCCACTCACCTTATGAGATTGTTCCCTCATTCTCTAGGTGGGCCTGCACTTGAATGGTACTCCAAACTTCCTGGTAATATAAAATCTTGGTCAAAGCTAGCAGACAAGTTTATCTCCCACTTTGCCTTTAGCATTACAAATGAGGTGACACTTTCTGATTTGTGCTCAACTAAATAGAAGACAGGAGAGCCAATCATCACATTCTTACTCCGTTGGAGAAGCTTAGTTAGTCAATGCTCACTAGACATTCCTGAAGAACAAAAAATAAACTTTTGCATTGAAAACTTAGTCCCTAACTTAATGTATGAACTTAAAATCAAGAGCCCAAGCACCATTTCTAAACTGATGAAAAAGGGGCTAGTATTGAAGATGCTCTTATTGGTAAGGGAATCCTCAAGACAAATACCGACAATACCAATACTAGCTCGTCTAATGACAAGGCAAATTTTTTCTCCAAAAAAAAGAATGTGACTAATGATGGCATTGTAGATGCCCGCACGATTAGCACAACACAACCTCAACTAACTTTGAAAGGTGTAAACCTTACAAATTCACAAACCCCTAATCAAACAACACCTCAACAATAGAAAACAGAGACTTCCACACAAGACAAAAGATATCCTAGAACCAAGGATAGAAAATTTGTACCATTGGGAATACCTCTTGAGATTGCCTTGCAATAGTTGCTGAGTAATAACTTCCTGTAGCTACCCCCAATCAAAGATGAACCATTAACTAAAGAAGATTGGAGGGATGACAAAAATTATTGTGATTACCATCGCACCAAAGGACACAAAACTTCATCATGCTTCCAACTGAAACATGCAATACAAGACCTTATCGATGATGGTGTCATCACAGTTGATCCATCACTATTAGCATCCAACTCTGATCACACTATTTTCAAAGATCCTTTGGGTAATCATGACAAAGAGAAACCCTCAAGTTCAAACTCAAACTCACAAGGTAATGTGAATTACACACGCACCGGCTATGACTACACCATCAATTGCTTTAATGAGTCTGACTTCTGCATATCCAAATTCACATTAAAGGCTGAAGACCCTCATTGTGTTGTCACTACATGCCGTAGCAAGATCACCCTACATGGAGCCCCATCTAGACCTACTACTTCTACTAGACCTGCACCCCCAAGTAGACCTACTACTCCTACTTCATCTAATTATAGCGTTGTTGAACAACTCGGAAAAACCGGTGCACAAATATCCATTTTGGACCTACTGCATGCATCCCCCCAACACCAAAAGATCTTGGAGCAAGCCCTTAAAGTGTCAATAGTCCCAGATAACATTGATGTTGCCCAGTTCCAAGCCATGGTTGGGAACCTATCCATGTCACAACATATCAATTTTTCACCCCGTGATATTCCTAAGGACAAACCTAACCATAATGATCCCCTTTATCTCAAAGTCTTCATCCATAATGCAAAAGTTAGACGTGTCTTAATAGATGGAGAAGCAGGACTGAACATCTATACTCTAAAGGTTGTCAACAATTTGGGTTATTCTAAAGATGATGTAGATCCCTCTCGAAGAATAACAATAAAATCTTATGATGATGGTGAACGCTTCTCCAGGGGCATCATCACATTACCTGTCAAAGTTGGTCCAGCTACTGAAGACACATTGTTCCATGTCCTAGACATCGAGATGAATTGCAACATGATACTAGGACACCCTTGGCTTCATGCTATGAAAGAATTCCCTTCTACATATCATCAATGTCTAAAGTTTTCCTATAATAACATGGAGGTTATCATCCCTGATGATCCAGATCCTTTCCAGTTTTGTGCTAATCTAAGAGATGCTACTGCATACCAAATCCCAACAAAAAATGAAGCACAACCCACAAACTCCTCTAAGTATGTGGATGCTGATATACTACTCAATAAAGCCAAGGAAAAGATGAAGATTGAAGACAATTGGTGTGGAGAGTACTTTATGTCTCAAGTCTCTCACATTAGGGAGCCACCATTTTCTCCCATCAGTACAAAGAATTATACTTCTAACAATGAGACTACATCTGTAAGTATTGAGAAAGAAAAAGAAGAATGAGAACCCACTTTGATATCTCCTATCAAGTATGGAATTGGGTTTACCATCATGCAGAAACAAGGCTATGATGGCTATAGTGGTCTTGGATCTTAGAAACAAGGAATCATTGAACCTATCACTACAGAAGGAAAACCTCCTAGTTTGGGGCTTGGATTTAAACCATTACGAATAGGTCCTCCTAGTACCATAGTACCTACATGTAAGACTATGGATGTTTCAAATG
Source organism: Cupressus sempervirens (assembly GCA_028749045.1). Taxonomy (NCBI): domain Eukaryota; kingdom Viridiplantae; phylum Streptophyta; class Pinopsida; order Cupressales; family Cupressaceae; genus Cupressus; species Cupressus sempervirens. Next base: position 311,899,480 of record CM053793.1, read on the forward strand.
ATGAAAAGGCATCTAAGGATATCCCACTTGAAACCAACAAGCCCCTAGCCTCTTAGCATAACCCCAGTGACCTAGTTGAATTAGTTACCCATATATCTACCTTCAACCAAAGCCCATTCAACACTGATGATCACATCTCCTCAAGTTATCCTGAACCTTTGGATTGGGACCAATGTGGACCACTAATTTTTGATCAATTTGATGATGATGACACTCTTATAATAGAATTTGAAGGCATTATGACTGAAGATCATAAAGAAGCAATTTCTCCTAAAGAGAACACATTGGCATATTATGGGGAGCCAACTCCACTTTCTAGTTACAAAGCAAAAAGAGAAAAAGATAGCAAGCATAGGTCTCTTGGTGAAAACCAAAAAGCACCATTAGACCATAAAAAATCAAAAGCTAAGCAGCTCCCAATGATACAAAATGAAAAATATGATGCCACGAATATCAGTGTTCCAGTGTTCAACATGCCACAAAGTCTTTTGGAGATCTCTCAATCAGCATTCATGCGAAAGGTCATTGGTCTCAACCCTCCCAACCCTCCCTTATATCCCTTTGTTTATCCCCAAATCCAACTACCTACTTTGTCCAATAACCAAAATCAATCCTTTATCCAACAAGCCTTTGTATATGTCATCATCAGTGACATCCCACATGACATTTCTATTGACCCAATTATCCTTAGATGCCTTGATTCGCAAGAGATAAACATTGTCTTACATATGGTACATGATGGTATCTCTTGAGGCCTTTCTAGTGGTTTGATTTTAGCTACAGACTCAAAAAAAATCCTCCATAACTATGGTCAATCACGGATCCAAAGCTCATTAGCTAGCAGCACCAACAACAGATATCTTCTTAGCATTTGTCAGTGACATTCTTGATTTCATCTAAAAGTCCTAAAAAAATAGCAAAAAGTCATGAAAAAAAAAAAGTGAAAAAAGTCATAAAAAAATGGACGCCTTGATGAAAACTTGGCAAACAGGCATCTTGGCACAAAAATTTGAGTCAAGAGAAAAGTTTCATCCAAAACTGAAAACCTGGCAAACAGGCGCTTTGGGCAAGTACCATGGTGAAAACCTGGCAAATAGGCACCATGTGTAATAAGTGTTGCTCCTCCATCTATCAGGATTCCATCTAGTCTTTTCCCCCTCTATAATTCCTTGATCATATCCTTCCTATTGCAAGACATTCTTGGTCCCTTATCATGGCTCACAAACTGGTTAATGTCCTTTGTTACCTTGCCTACGCATCACCAGTCTGCACACACACTCTATCATTGGCCTTCGTACATAGTTTGCATCTTGTCTGTGGGCATATTACCTACATGGTGCATGAGTTTGAATTTGAACTGGGGGCATATCCCTAAGTGATTTTTATCCATTAGACCTATCATATAATAGATTGGAGCTAACACTTGTTTATGCTTATACGATCCTGAAAAAAGCACTAAAAATCATAAAATGTCCTCAAATAAACCCTAAAAATCATAAAATGACCTGAAGAAATCAGTCACACAAAAAAATTAAATATCCTCAAAAACCCTAAAAATCACAAAAACCATAAAAAATTTGCAATAAACCTTGTACATACTCACTATGGATAACCACCCCTTTTGCATAAACACTTGCGCTTTGTAGACTAAAAATCAAAGCGCTATGCTTCAATGCCAATCACAATATCTGTGCAGCATGAACCAACAATCAATCCAACATGTCACTATGAACTTATCAACTAAATCCACAACCAGAACTATCACATTATCAACATGTTGAACACTATCTACACACCTAAAACATTAACAAGAATGTAATAATGGATAAGAATAGCTGTTGGCTCACGCTGTTTAGTGAGTGATTTATTTTTGCTTTGTTTTTTCTTTGATCATGTCCCTATGCTACTCGATGATATAAATTGATCTATGAGAGTGGCCAAGATGGTTCATGGTCATCTTTTTCCATTTTTTTCTATTACAATGTACCTTTGAGAGTCTGGGGCATGTACATATGCCTCAGGAAGGACAAGGTCATTCTCTATTTGCATTGTGCTTGTTTATGCAAAAGGCTTGCATTTGCACTCTGGCCCTTTATGCCATGATGCATTGCATTCCATTTGCCATATCAAAATAAAGCTCCATTTGACATATAGTGCACTTTCTAGAAGCAAAAGTCTTTCCATCATACTAACATCTCCTCATCTCATCTTTCTTTGTCATCTCATTCTCCATCACCATGATCATTTCTTCTAATTCACCAAATCATCTTCATCTTGCATTCATGCATTCTTGCATCATCCTACGCTGTCAATCAACTTTCTATGGCTTTCCACCTAGTTCAACCTCAGTCTAACATTTGTCTCATCATATCTGACCAAATACAACCATTTTTGATGATTTCCCTCATGTTATGACATCTTTCCATCATTTTGGGCATGCACACACAGTTTTGGGTCTACACTCTAGGCCTCATAACTTTCACATTATAGCTCTGATTTTCATTTTGTCAGTTGCTATGGTTTTGCCTTCTTTTTATCGGTAAATTGACTTATCATATGCTTATGTTAGTCAATTTTTTGAGGGGGCACCCATATATATCATCCCTACTAGGGCATGTTGTGGCTTTCTCATCAGTTATTCTTTGATACAACGCTCTAAATCACATTGTATCAAAGAGGGGCAAAATGTAGATGCTCAAAAATGGTTCGCATCTATGACCTCATCACGTCTTCATACTAATTTGTCCCATTTTCTCATTCTTCTAACTTTGATCTTTTGGCCAGATTGACCATATTTTTTCATTTGTATCCCCTTTCACATCAATTTCATATCAACTCAGAATCATATCAAATCAACTCGAAATCATATCAAATCAACTTAGAATTACCCAAAATCAACTCAGAATCACTCAAAATTGGTACTAATCAACCCAAAACATATCAAACATCCCAAATAAATCATCATTTATCTTACTCCTAGGTATTGTTGTGGCTTTTAGTGCCTTGGAAACCTATCAACTTATCACACTTTTTAATTTAACCTTAGTACTGTCGTGGCTCTCAGTGCTAGGTCAAACTATCATTCATGTAATCCAATATTTGACATTTTTGAGGCTTTCGATGTCAAATCATGGCATCATCAATCATTTTAATAATATTGACAGTGTTCATTGATGTTATTATGATCAAACCTTATCAATCAATTTTAATCCTGTAGCATTTACAATGTCGGTTAAATGTTACATATCAACCAATTCATGTCATGTGTCCTTGGCATGTTATCGACTTCAATCAATCAATTTGACCATGGATTTGGTCTACCTTTTCATCATATTATTCCATATCCATCATTGTCACATTTTCATCAAAGGATACGGTCGCATTCATTTAATCAATTTGGCCAATCATTTACTAATTTTCTCTATAGGATTAAATAACCCATAATTTAATCCTATTCTTTCTAATTATTCTTCCTGATTATCATCCTCAATTAATTAATTTTATTAATTATTTGTTTCATTATCTACAAAACCATGGAAATTTACAATTTCCTAAGTTCCATTTTCCATCATTAATTCCATTTTCTACTAATTCTTATTTTGTGGAATAAGAGGATTTTTAATTCAAATATTCCATAAAATATTGCATCCTCATGACACTTGGATATGACACCTCGTGGATTCTCCTTTGAAACTTGGCTGAGATTTGTCATAATCAAATATTATTACCTCTTACGCATGTCTTTATTTGGTTTCTTTGTCATAGATTCTTGGCTTTAAGTGGGTTGAGGTGTCTTATGATGCGTCATAGATTCTCTTCCACATTTAGCCAAGTTTGACTTGCATATGTCATAGAATCTCACAATTAGCATATTCTATCATATGTGTCATAGGAATCTCTTTCCACATCGCACATCTATGGGTGACAAATCCAATGCCCTCATTTTGAGTGTTGATTATAAAATGAACACTCTTTCTCTCATTTTGGGTCCTTGAATCCTTGAAATCTTGAGTCCTTGGTCCTAATTCTTGAGCATTTTTCAAGTCCTTGGCTTATTTGCATGTTGCATTCTTGCTCTCACATTCAAATCACAACTTCAAGTATTCTCATGGCATTATCCACATCATAGACTTTTGCTTCAATTTTGTGTGCACTATAGGCAACTTTGGAGCTACACTCATTTGGAGAAGAAAGAAGGACATGGGAGCTACAAGCGAAAAAGGGGGTTTCTATTTCTTTCTTTATTAGTTTGGCTTTCATGATATACTAGTGTTTTCTAATACATGTTGATTGAGTTTTGTGATTTTCTCATAGTGTGTTATGCTTTTAACCTATTTTCCTAGTCCTACACCCGTATTGTCAGAAAGTCTATTAGGAAATAAAATGCAGGGAAGCAGGTGCCAATCAAACTGCCAATTGAACCTGCCACCTTGCCTACCTTGTCTATGATGGCTTAGAGAAGATGGACCCACCCAAACAACAAGGACCCACTGAACCATGTGTCTCCTAGGGGCTTTCACATAATATTTAAAGATTGTGCATTTACAAAATGTGAGAAAGCACCCATTGTAGATCTAAACCAGATCTGACGACGCAAAAAGTTGTAGGCCGATGGAGCAAGACATAAGGTTTTATCATTTATTTTTTTGATATTTTTCGGGCACTAAAATAATATAGAAGATGGAAGGTGACCGTTGGGTGGGGAAAGCATTTAAAATTCAAATTTTGGTGGGAGGAAAAATGGATAACAGGTTTTTCACTATTGAATGCACACACTAGAAATGGTGAAAAACTAGGCCAACATACCCAAGGACATAATGGGTTTTAATTTGTGAGTTTTGGGCATTTTTGGTTTTCACCTTGATTTGTGGGCTATCTGGTCTTCTCAGGTTTTCTTGGCACTGAAGTTGATCATGGATCCAGATTATCGATAGGGATATCAATCTAACCTTAGATGTATTTTATTGCAGTGGGATTTGTGTCAAATCCATACTTTCAGATATAGCACAATTAAGTCAATTTTTTATGCTTATTATGTTTATGTTTCTCATCTAGCCCTTGTTTAGTTCTATTTTTTGTAGTTTGTTGTGCCATACATGAGCATGTGCACATGCATTTGATAGAGTCTTGTGAGACCTAAACTTTGAGATCTAGGCTAGTTAAGGGATTTCTCATTTAGGGTTGGGTTTGGAACTTACATTGCCTCTGGGCACTCATTGTGATATAAACTTGGGTATGTAGATGGATGTGTGAAGTGGCTTCTCTCGTATACCCTAGTTGTGTTCTAAAAAGGTAGCACAAATAAGTTCTAACAAGTGATAATTAAATTAATAAATGTGCAATAGAATTTAATATCAGATAAGTGAACTCCTGTATGGTAATTCTGAGGGCATGGTGTGATGGTTTCTTAAGAGATGCATTTTTTATCGATGTGATGGTTTCCTGAGGGATTTGTTCCACACCCAATATAGCTTGCACTTTCTAATGCCAAGTGAATTACACTCCACTAGAGTTGCTACATATTTATCCATAAAGGATTTGACTAGTGACCTAATGTATTACATTATCTTCTTGATCATATAGATGTTTGTATCATGTTATTTATTGGTGTGTGTGTTAGCCATGTATGATTGTCTTATGTGATTGTGGTCAGGTCAATATCTTCTTGAGCATGATGGGAGTGGGCATATGAGTACCACATGGCTAGGATGCATAGCTACCTATATCACTACTAGGGATTAGTGTACATAGATGGTCTACTTCTAGTTTGAGGTTGGTGTTGGATATTCACTTGGTACTTTAGTATATTTAGAGTATGTTCTCTTGTGATTTATGTTCTATGTTAGGTGTAGTGATATCATGTTTTATATGATGTTTAGCATGTTTAATTCATGCATTCCTTTATCATGATGTCATATCATATTGCTATATGAGGTTTCTTACCACTACTTTGGATTAGTGATGCTAGTAGTAGATTAACATGTTGGGTGTACTTGTTCTTATGATGTTATTTATGGGTTTTTTGCAAAGAAGTTCCAACAAGTGATAATTAAATTAATAAATGGGTAATAAAACTTAATATTAGATAAGTGAACATTTGTACGGTTATTCTAAGGGCATGGTGTGATGGTTTCCTAAGGGATTCATTTCACACCGAATATAGCTTGGGCTTTCTAATGCCAAATGACGTAGACTCCACTAGAGTCCCTACATAGTAACCATAGAGGATCTGACTAGTGCCCTGATGTATTTCATAGTCTTCTTGATCATATAGATATTGCTATCATATTATTGATTGGCATGTGTTTTAGCCATGGGTGATTGTATTATGTGATTGTGGTTGGATCATTATCTTGATGAGTTTGGTGGGAGTGGGCCTATGGGTAGCACATGCTTGGGAGGCATAGCTACCTATACCACTATTGGGGACCAATATATAGAGATGGTCTACTTCTAGTTTGAGGCTGGTGTTGGATATTCACTTGGCACTTTTATATATTTAGAGTATGATCTCTTGTGATTTATGTTCTACTTTGGATGCATTGATATCATGTTTTATATGATGTTTAGTATGTTTACTTGATGCATTCCCTTATCATGATGCTTTGGATTAGTGATGCTACTAGTAGATTAGCATGTTGGATGTACTTTTTCTTATGATGTTATTTGTGGGTTATTAGTAAAGAATGATCTCATGAAACAACTCCAGCTACTTTGTTGGCAATGTGAGATTCATGCTTAGGGGATGGATAGGGCCTTTGAGGTCACATGATGCCATTATGGATGGAAGGAAATGAGCACAACTAATTTTAGTTTAGTAATTCTTTGCTTGTGTTTCCTATTTATTGAGATAGTTAATTTATGTGTATGTATGTTCATTGCGATGTTACCTTCCACATGCTTACATTTCATTTTATAGTTTGATGTTAGAATTTTGATCTCCTTATTCTTTTGAGTGTTTACTCCTCAATATTTTTGGATTTGGTACTCCCTAGTGTGGAGGAATTATTCTACTTTTCATTCTTGGCTTTTCTTTTCCTTTTTGTTGATGTTGAACCTTGCATTAGAGAGGGGATTCCTTATGATAGAATGCATCTCTCACATAAGAAAACCCTTCTCTCACACAAAGCCCAATGAGTGCTTGTGCAAGATTTTACTCTCTTGCATGAGGCTAAATGTTCTCTTGTTTGAGCCATGGTCTTAGTTTCTCAGAGTTTGATGACCAATCTTGGCATTCCCTTGTGTGTGAAGTGTAGTCTCTCATGAAAGAAAGCAATTTCTTGCATGCAATGAGGTACTTCCTCACACAAAGAGGTATTCCCTTGCATGAACTTGTAGGTTTGTGTTTCCTCACATGAATAATCAAGTGTACTTCCACTTGTTTTTAGGAAACATGTTTAGGTGTTTTGAGTAGCCTTCAAGGTTGCACACCTTCCTAGGCATTGATAGATAAAAGATTCTAGGTTTCTCAATTGCTTAAATTTTCTCTTAGTCAATTTGAATGAGTCAGTAAGTAGTGACACTTGGAGATCATTATATGTTTGGATTGGTTGTTTAAGTCTTCCATTTTGACCTTTTTATTGATTGCATGTGATTTTTCTTGATTCCATGCTTTTTCTTATAAAAAAATGTATTTTCTTTTATTTATACTTGTTCCAAGGATCTCCAAGTAGGGCATTACACTCATTCACAATGTTAGATAATTTTGTCACTATTCTATTCAAGAATTAGGGAATTTTGAGTTGGATCAAACATACAATGCATTATCCAAAGATGATGTGTTGAAGCTATAACACAAGCATCTGGAGGTCGAGGGTTTGACCCACATCATCCACATGGCAAATTTTTTTTGAATCAAATGGATCAGACTTATCCTAAGCTAAGTTCATGACATGAAATTTTGGCTAGAGAAGACCTACCCTATCGTGAAGAAAATAATGCATAGGATAACTAGGTATCCAATGGTGGAGAAGTTAAAGGCTACCAAAAGCCTAGGTTGGGTAGAATTGGCAAAGCTAACCCTATCTAAATGGGATGGAAGAGGTAGGAAATTGAAAAATATGACTAACATGGAAATAAAATTTGGCATCCATGTCATAGCACACAAAATCTATAGGTCAATCTATCCAAACAATGTACCGTGTGAAGTAGTGGATCTAACATATAAGGTTTTAAAGAAGAACTTATCCTTTGACCTAGCTAAGGTTCAATACATCTAGCTAAGAAAGAACATGGAAATAACTCAAGCCTCCAAGAATAAATCATGTAATTTTAGTTCACTCTTAGTTTTTTTATTCTTTTATGTAAAAAAATTCTATCCTTTAAAAGGAAATGTTGTTTGGAGGAAGGACACCCTTGTATTGTATCTGATTAATGAATTCATAAATGAGATGGGTGAGAATTTTGAAAGAATCATGGATGAATACTTTGATAACTTCAAGGAAAGGATGTAGAGTAGGATTAGGATCCCCAAGTAGTTGGTAGATGATTATGAGTAGGATATATGCTTCCTGGTTGATTGTGATAGAATTGATATGCAAGTAGTTAGACCTAGGATTGCATGGGTAAAACCTTTGTCATATGAGGTAAATATTAATAAAATAAGATAAATTATTCATCATTGAGCCTATGGACCCAAAAGCTAAATATTTTGGAACATATGAGGAAGCCATGACAAGAATCTCACTTGAGATTCAAATCTCTCAAATCCTGAAGAAAGAAAAGAAGACAATGGAAAACATTGGGAAGAAACTTGCAAATCAGATTCACCTCTTATGCTCTATGAAGAAAAGGCTGATGATATAGAAGAGGAAGATGAAGAGGAAAATGAAGAGGAAAGTGATGAATAAGAAGAGGAATCTACCAAGTAGAATGTGAAGACCCCATAAAAACTTCCACCAAAGAGATCAACAAGGTCTACTCTTGTGTTTTCTGCCACCAAGCCAAGAAGGCCAAGAAATAAATTGTAACTTGAGGAAGAGGATGATGATTTAGATAAAGATAATGCCCCAATTATCTTGATCAAGAAGAAACCACCTATCTTTGAGAAACAACTAAAAAATATAAGGGAAGGAAGGGCTATGGAAGGATTTAAATACTTCAAGTATGACTCCATAAGAAAAGATGGGTAGATGTAGATTGAAGACACAATGGTTGAGAATATGGATAAGTGGAAATATGAAATTTTTGAACTTAAAGGGAAGGATCTTGAAACCCTATAGACTTTCTCTTACCATTGGGTTAATCCAATGAAAATAGAAAAAGACATTAGAGAGTAGACTTTAAGGAAAATAATGCCTAATCTCTCTGACAAAGAAATCAAGTAAGCAATGTCTACTCATGAAATTAGACAAACTCCTAGATTTAAATATTTTCAAGTTTTGTCCATTAATATAGAATATTTTGTGTAGTCCACAAAAAATATGTATAAGAACATTTTTGATATAAAGGAAGAGGCATACCTAATAGAGGTTCAAACAATAGAAGATTCTGATCCTGAGAAGATTGTTGCAAAGGTTATGGCATCTCTTCCTACCACTCCACCTAGGGCAACACTTGGGCATCAATCTATTGAGTTGAACCTATTTCAACCAAGATGTGAAGTAAAACTTTTACAACTTCATTGAAGTCTCTCCCAAAGGTAACCACGCAACAAGCTCCCATACTCTCAACTGAGCTGCAATAGGAGGACTCACTTGACAAAGGCAAAGAAATCATACCTTCATCAACTATTAAGAGAAAAGAAAAAGAAAATATACTTGATGACATAGATCTAGATGAAGATATTGTGATCCCAAACTAGGACCAATCCAATCTATCTATTGAGAAAATGGATATTTTGGGAGAAGTGTGGAAGAAAAGAGCCAAGCAGTAGATGCTAAGGGATGAAATAGAGAAGCAAACTTATAGAAGACATCAAAGAGATATATGTGGATGCTCTATCTATAGAGGTAAATGAAAAAGCCCCTATTATTGATCAATTATTTGATATTTTTCATAAGTTTAGTGAGGACATTGCTGGGTAGGACAAATTCTATGAAAAAGATGCAAGGAAGTTTGAGGATAAAGTGTCGGAGAATGTAGCAAAGAAAATAACAATTAATCACGTAGAGCTATCAACTTTAATTTCTACATTAGAAATTATTTTAAATAATGTTGTATCTTTATTTGTAAAGTTGAGTGATTCCACTAACTTTACCATGGAAATAAAAGATAAACTAGCCAAGATTGACATGGACTTGAAGGATAGTGCAAACTAGTTGGTACACAATCCAAGCTCCAACTCCAATCATTTTACAAAAACCAAATTCTTGATAGATCTTTAGATAGAACTACTAAGAAAAAAAGCTAGAACAAGGGAAATATTGGTTGATATAAAAAGTATGATACTTCCCCACATGGAAATTATGAAAAAGAGAATGGATCATACAAGGACACTAGTCAAGGATATGAATTTGTTAGTTATAGATCATATGTATTAGTTATTGACAGAGCTTTAGATTGATCTACACATTTTAAAGGTGATACAAGATAACTGAGATAAGAATTTTTTTATGATTTTTAAGGTACACAATGATTTTCTTTCTCATTTTGGCATAACCCTGTAAATGTATTATGGAATTTGTAACAAAAACAAGGGTGAAAGTGTTAGAATATATAGTCCATCAATATAACTGAGGGAAGTGAAGTGGGGGGAATAAGTTATCCAACTAATATCACAATTATCAACCTTATTAAACTTTAAACATATGAGAAATATAATCACAAACTACTACAAGATGCTCATACACAATAACACCATATATGTTAACTCAAGAAACCCTTGATTGGAGGGAAAACCCTACTGGGGAAGGTATCGAGAAGATGATGTACTAATATAAATATTCCTTGTTAGAGGGTGGACCTTATTAAGAGTCTATGAATAAATTCAATACATATGATTCCCTATTAGGAAACTTTGAATCCTTGTTAGGAGATTCCAATCCTATTAGGAGTTGTGCTAACCTTGTTATAAGTTGTGGAAGATAGCTAGACCCACTGCCCGAAAAGCTTCAAAAGCAAGACCAATGAATGCTTGTCTAAATGATCTCTATATTATTTCTAATAGAATAATAGAAATGAAATGTACTTCCTTCTTCTTCTTCTATATTGTCAACTAGACCTCTGCTCCTTCTGATCTTATAACCAGACCACAAAACTTACATCCAATAATCCTTGGATTACTTACTCCCATTTTCCAAATACTCCAATCCTCTTCGCACTTTGTACTTCATACAATGATCACACAATCATACCCCATTACAAACAAGGAAAACATCTTTCCTTTATACCATATCTTCAAAATAATTCCTTGAGTTAGCCTTGAGGCTTTCCTAATAAATTATAATAAGACAATTAATTAATTACAATTACAATAGCACTGTTAGCTCATAGTCTATACAAAAATTCATATCTGCAATACTAGGGCTTACACACTCACTGAAATCACCAACTGAGTGTCCTCTGTCACTGCCTAGCTAGGCATATTCTCATTACATTTTTGATGAAAGATAGTGAAAAAAATTAGGAATTGCTTTCCCAATTCTCTATCTCTAAGATGCTCTCTATAAATAAGGTACAACTTCCATACATCTTTGACTTAGATTCTATGCACTTGACCATGTCATCAAGATAGAGTGTAGAATATGTCCTTGATTGTGCATCACCAAAAAATCAAAACATTGTGCATATGATTAAGATCTCTGTCTACTACTCAGTTGGTCTTTACAAAAACCATACTATGTTGATATCAATGACAAACACAGTCATGAAAGCAACATGCGAATACTCTTCAATGCTCAAGATACTTCCCCAAAGGAGTTTCACCAACATTCATGCTAACAATCTCCCCCTTTGGCATTGATGACAACATAGATGAAAAACCATCCAAGTTCCAAGAATACCAAATAGTACTCTACTACTATTTATGTTCACATCTTCTCAAATCCTCTTCATCAATCAAATTTGAAATCTTTCGGAACACTTCTTAGTTCTTCTTCTTCATCTTTAAGATCAACAATAATTTTTAACTTTACACTAAAGAACTCACAATACATTAGGTGCATATTCTTGTTTACTTACAAGTATCTTTCTAAATCTCCCTAAAAGATATCTCTCCCCCATTCTTCCATTCATACTTAGGACTTCTTCTCCTCCATTTCTTAGGAGATTTTTTTCATGCACATTATCTTCCCCATTGACATCAATTTCAAAGGCCTCAATATTAAAAAATTTCAGTTGTTAAATATCAGTTGCTAATATGCTACTCCAAGTCATCAACCAACTTGAGTGTCCAAAGACATTGTTCAAGACCAAATACCTAGAGTCCTCAATTACTTAGCTCATCAAAAATACTCCCCCATATGCGAATCATCAATATTTAGTCTAGTCTAACAATAACACTTTGTACTACTAGACTAATGCACTTACTACATCATCTACTCAGAATTAGGTAGGGTATTATCCCTAAGCATACCTCTCAAGTACTCAAATGTATCTTTAGGAAACGTCTTTATAAAGATACCTACAATATGTTCTTTAGTAGTCACATACTTTGATATAATCTCCTTTTCTATGGCTTTCTCTCTCAGCACATGACACTTAATAGATATGTGCTTAGTCTTAGAATGCAATACAAGATTTTAAGACATACTCACTATACTTGTGTTATCATAGTATATGATAACATGTTCTTCAAACTCAATTCAGACATCCTTCAAGAATTTCTTCATCCACATAACTTGATTATAGTTATTTGTTGTAGCAACATACTTTACCTTAGCTATACTTTGTGAAACAAAATCTTGCTTCTTGCTTAACCAAGAAACCAATCTTCCTCCATGAAAGAGTGCTCCACCATTGGTTCTCTTTCTTTCATCCATACTACCTACCCAATCTACATCAATATATGCACATAGAGTAAACTCAACCAATCTACCATACCAAATTCCATCATAAGATGTTCCTTTCAAATATTTGAATATTCTCTTTACAACTACAAAATGATACTCCTTAGGATAAACTTAAAATCTAGTTACAATCCCAACTACATTTTCTATATCTAGTCTGGTGCGAGTCAGATATTGAAAACATCTAATCATAGATCTATACTTCTTCTTCTCTACTATAGGTGTCTCATTTTTGTTGGATAACTTGTGACTAGTTATCATAGGTGTAGCAATGGGTTTACAACTTTCTATTCCAAATCTCTTCAATAAGTCTTTCAAGTACTTAGCTTGTGAAATGAAATTACCATCACTATTCTGCATAATATGCAACCCTAGGAAAGACTTCATTTCTCCTATCATGCTCATTCAAAATCATTCTTCATCTCTTCAGAAAAATTATCACTTGTTTCATCATTACCTCCAAACATGATGTCATCAAAAAATATTAATATTATTAGAAATCCATTTTCAACTTCTTTCAAATACAAGTTACTATTTGTCATACCTTTATTAAATCCAAGCTTTTCCAAATAACTATCCAACCTTGCATACCAGGTTTAGGTGATTATTTTAGACCATATAGAGCTTTCTTTAGTCTGCATACCATGTCTTTTTATTCTAATAAAGGAAAACCTTCAGGCTGCTCAATATATACGTCTTCTTCAAGTTATCAATTCAAGAAGGCTGATTTAACATCCATCTATTAAACCTTGAACTTTTGATTTGCTGCATAAGCTAAAAACATCCTTACTACTTCCATTTTGGCTATAGGTACATATGTCTCCTCATAGTCTATGCATTCTTTTTGTGAATATCCCTTGCATACAAGTCTATCATTGTTCTTGAAAACTTCACCTTGCTCATTCTTGTTTGTAAATACCCATTTGGTTCCTATCACTTTCTTATCTTTAGGTCTAGGAACTAACACCCATGTATTATTCTTCACAATTTGATCTAATTCTTCCTTCATTTCTTAAATGCAATTATCATCTTTACATGCTTCATCTGCATTCTTAGGTTCAACTTGAGAAATCAAATATATCTCTTCATTTACTTTGTTTCTTATCATCACACCTTTGTCTTTTCTTCCAATTATTTTCTTAGGAGGGTTATTATTTGTTAGATTCCTATTAGGGGTAGGAGTTGAAATCTCATTTCTTATTTCATTTGTAGGTTCAAATCTTTGCTCCCCTCTTTGCTCAACATTTAATACATCATTTTGCAAATGGTTGTTAGTCTCAAAGAAAACTTCTACATTTTCTCTAACAATTCCAAAATTTTCTTCTTCTTCATTTGAATTATAATCTACCATCTTTTCCTTAGTTCCAAACTTTTCATCAATCCTTATATTTGTGCATTCAACTATTGTCTTAGTTCTATAGTTCAAACATCAACATGCCTTGCTTTTCAATGAATAACCAAGAAACATACCTTCATCACTTCTTGGATCAAGCTTACCAATTCCATCATCTCTCTTAATGTAACATTTACTCCCAAATATTTTAAAATATGTAACTAATGATGAATGACCAAACCATAGTTCATAAGTTGTCTTGTTCATACCTTTTTTGATTTGTAATCTGTTCAGAGTGTATATTACTGTATTGAGTGCTTCTCTCCAAAATGACTTAGAAACATCATTCTCAAACAATATCACTCTTGTTGCCTCTACTACTAACTTATTTCTTCTTTCAACTATCCCATTTTCCTCACATGTTCTAGGTGAGGATAGTTTCCTTTTGATTCCATTCTCTTCATAAAATATGTTAAACTCTCTTGAGGTGAATTCTCATCCTCTATCTAATCTCAAACACTTTATCTTAACACCAGATCCATTCTTAACTCTATTCTTAAATATCTTAAACTTCTCAAAAGCTTTAGATTTCTCTTTAAGAAATACTACCCACATCATTCTAGTGAAATCATCAACAAAAATCAGAAAGTACCTTTCAGCATAGAATCCTCTTATTCTTGAAGGACCACCCAAATCTATGTGAATGATCTCTAGGTTCTTTGTGATAGTAAACCTCTTGCTAGGAAATGATACTTTGTTCTATTTAGCCATAATATATTCTTTGCAAACAACATTAGTAGGCTTTATAATCTTAGGCAAGTCTTTGACTACAAATGTGCTACTAACCTTTACAATATTATGAAAGTTTATATGACCAAATATTCTTTGTGACAACCAATTGTTGTCTACTTTAGCTACCAAATATGTCATTTTAGTAGGATTCAATTGAAATACATTACCTCTAGATCTTGTCCCTGTTCTAATCAACTTACTATTTTTGTCTTTGATAATGCAAGTCTTCTCATTGACTTGTAACTAATAACCCTTGTCCACAAACTATCCAACACAAAAAATTATGCTTCAATCCATCAACAAAATAAATATTGTTAGTGTTAGTTTTATTGTCAAGAGTAATGGATCCAATTCTTGTTATATGATAGGCTGCATTGTTAACAACTCTAACAATACCTCCACCATGATTCCTAAACTTAACAAACTTATTCATATCACCAGTCATGTGATGTGAACAATCATTGTCAATTACCTAAAAATATTTCTATTCTACTTGGGAAACTATAGCTGTTTCTTCTCTAATTTTTCTATTAAGATTATCTTCCTTAATAGCCACAATTCCCAATTCATCATCACTTTCACTTTGACCTTTCTCATCAAATTCTTCATCTTCATTTTCATAAAAATAATTTCTATCTCTTCTAGGCTTAAAATTTCCCTTAAACTTTTTCTCTCTTTTAGGAAATTTAGATGCATAATGACCAAGGTCATCACAAGTCTAACATTTAAAGATTTTCTTATCATCTTTTTATTTTCTCACAAGAAGGGCTATGCTTTCCTTAATATTCTTGTCTTCATTAGATCTACTACTACTAGAAAAATCTTCATGTGTTCTTGCACACCTTATCATATTAGGTTGAATGTATAGGGTATTAAAAGCTATTTCAACTCTAACTAGATCTCTAGACTGTCTCAGATTTACTTCTATAGATTCTAATCTTCCAAGTAATGTTTCCTTAGTGAAATCCTTAATGCAAGGCATCAATAGCTAAATTATCTAAGTTATTGGCTTGAATGGTGGTGTCAAACTTTTCAAGATCTTCCATGCTACTTTATCTTCTTCCTTGGTTCCACCAAGAGACCGAATTCATACAACAATTTATGATACTCTACTATTATATCTTCTTACAGGTTCATCTTCCATAATCTTAGCATCTTGAAATCCACATATCCAATTCTGTAATTTCATTCTTTTTGGATGTGTATCACCTTTAAAAGTAGATTCTAATTCTTTCCAAATTTTATGATATGTTTGAAGTAACTTTACCTAACTATATTCATTCTTTAGAAGAGATGATAATAGATCTTCTCTAGCTCTCATGTTACACATGAACAAATCTCTCTTTGCTTCGTTACATTTGCTAAGGTATTTTTCTTCCACAGTCATCTTCTCATTCTTTGTCAAGATCCAATAACCTAGACCCATGCATAATAAATGATGATATTCTCCTTCCAACTATTGTAGTTGACCCCATCATATCTAGGACTATCCTTTCTAAGAAGATTCACCATCAATCTCCCATAGTTGTTAAGCTTATCCTTCAAGGACCTGATTCTTTGATACCAATTGTTAGAATTTATAGTCCACCAATATAATTGAGAAGGGGGAGTTGAATTAGTTATCCAACTAATATCACAATTATTAACGTTATAAAAATTAACCATATGAGCAGTATAATAAGAAACCAAAACAATATACTCATACATAATAATACCATATATGTTAACTAGGGAAACCCCTAATCAGAGAGAAAACCCTGGTGGGGATGGTACCCAAAAGATTTTGTACTAATATAAATATTCCTTAGAGGATGGACCCTTTTAGGATTCTATGAGTACATTCAGTACATATGAGTCCCTTTAGAGGACTTTGAATCCCTGTTAGGAGATTCCAACCTTGTTAGGAGTTGTGAAGACAACTGGACCCACTTCCCAAATAGCTTCAAGGGCAAGACCAATGAACCCACTTTCCAAATGATTTCTATATTATTCCTTGTAGAATAATAAAAATGAAATGTAATTCCTTCCTCTTCTTCTATCTTTTCAACCAAACCTCTAGTCCTTTTGATCTTGTAACTAGATAACAAAAATCACATCCAATAATCCCTTGGATCTTTTGCTTGCATTTGCCAAATACTCTTCTCCTCTTTGCTCTTTGCACTTCATACAATGATTACACAATCATACTCCCATTACAAACAAGGAAAACATATTTCTTTTATACCATCTATTCAAAATAATTCTTTGACTTAGCCTTGAGGATTTCCCAATTAATTGTAATTAGATAGTTAATTAATTACAATTACAAGAGCACTATCAGCTCACAGTCTATAGAAAACTTCACATGTGCAATACTAGGGCTTGCACACTCACTAACATCACCAACTAACTATCCTCTATCACTACCTAATTAAACATCTTCTCATTACATCTTGGATGAAAGATAGCAAAAAAACATCAGGAATTTCTTTCCCAATAATATGTCTCTGAACTACTCTCTATAAATCAGGTACAACTTCTGTATGTCTTTAACTTAGACTCTGTGCACTTGACCATTTCATTAAGACATAGTATAGAACATGTCCATTATTGCACATCACCAAAAAATCAAAACATTTTCCATACCATTAAGATCTTTTTCTACTACTCAACCAATCTTTACAGAAACCATACTATGTTGACATTAATGAAAAACACAGTCATGAATGCAACATGTCAATACTCTTCAATGCTCAGGATACTCCCCCAAAGTAGCATCATCAATATTCATGCTAACAGGAAGTATAAAAAGAGGGAAAGTACATAAAGGGGAAATGTACATATATAGGAAGTAGAAAATATGTACAATAAGAAAGATATGTAAAAAGCAAAAAAAAATATATTTTTTTTGAAAAATAAAAAATAGAGTCTTTAGTGCAAATTGAGCTACAAAATAGAGCATACTCAAAGGGGGAGTTTGATTGAGGAAATTATAATTTTAGATCTTGTGCATGATAAGTGTTTTTTTCATGAATACCAAAGGGGGAGATTGTTAATCTCATTGTAAGATATATTGTCAATTAGTGTCAAAACACTTAGTCATAATGGAAAGACAATAGTAATTGAGTTACTAGTGTGTAGTGTTAACCAAGATAATAAAGGAACCATGATAATAGTGTTAATCTAGCATGAAATATGAAGTTTCAACCAAGTTTCAATGGCAACTGAGTTGATAGTTCTTATTGAGTTGTAGTGTCAACCAAGTTGACAGTCCTACTAAGTTTTAATGAGAACCAAGTTAGCAGAGTATTCTAAGATGATATTCAAGCTAGCAGAATAGTGTGAACTGAGTCAAAAGTATCTACCAAGTGATCAAAATGAACTAAGAATCCAATATCAACTGAGTACCATAGTTAGCCAAGTGATAGTGTTGCCCGAGTATCTTCAATATTGCTTGAGTAAGTGATTGGACATGAGTTACAACACTGAGCTGACTTGGTAAGTATTTTTGGAATTTTTTATGTTGTAGCCAACCTATGATGAAATTATTTTGATAGATATAAGTATGAGGTATTTTTTTTATCCAAATATATTATTGTACCATGAGTTGAAGAATATTGAATAGAAGTGAATATGGAAGAGCATAATATCTAGAAGGCTAAAAGAAGCATAAGGAAAGGAAGAGACTCATCTATCATAGTTAGGTGATCAATTTACTTCAAAGGATCTTCATCAACAATTATATTTGAATTTTAGAGATCAATCTACTGATTCATCCTAATAGGTGCATCAGTAGAAGTGATTAATTGTATTGTATTGTATTGTATAAATCCTTTCACAAGGTAGACCTAAAAGTCCTTATTACTCTTATCGAAGTAGATCACTAGAAGTGATTAATTGTAAGCCTTAATAGGCCAACTTTATTACTATAGTAGTGAAGCATTGTGGGTGTCATCCCCACCCTAGTTTTACCTTCTACTTAGAGGGTTTCTGGGTTACCAAATATTATGTTATAGTGTTGTTACTTTATTGCTTTATGTTTCATGTAGGTAAGTAGATTATATAACATAAATTAGTGGATTAAGAGAATGAAGTTTAAGTGGTTCCTGATTCACACTTGCCCTCTTAGTCCCCTAGCTTGCATTATATTTCTAATAGTCTGTACACCTCCTTCTTATATAGGTGCCTAAAAATAAGGGTTTTAGTCCTTCTTGTTAGCATTCACTAGGTTCTATTGAAAACCTTAGCAAACTTGATCATGGAAGATTCCATTTCACATGGAGCTTCCTTACACATCCCTCCTCCTTCTACAACTCATAGATTGAACCATCTAATGCATTCAATCTACTCAAATCCACTTGCTAACTTTGTGACCTTCTAGCCATGCATCAAAGGCTCACCTAGGGTATCACATTAAAAACCATTTCCTTGCTTTCCTAGGCCTATTCTTGGCTATGTACACTATAAAAAGGCTCCACTACCATATCCCACAGAACCATGATGATCCCATGGTGAGGTTCTATGGGGGAGCCATTCTTCCAAAATTTGTCAAAACTAAACTAGTGAACTGGCAAACTATAAAAACATTTAAAACTATAAAAAAAAAAAATCTTAAGAACTTGAAGTCTAAAATAAAAAGTATTTCAATCACATAATTTTTAAGTGTCTAAAGAAAAACTCAACCTTTCAATCCATTATTTGATTCTAGTAACTAGGAAGCAAAATCTATAAGTGACAACTGTATTTTGTAGTTCTTCTTGCAAAAATTAATTTCTTACAAATCCCAACCATTGGAATGGGTTTATTTTGTGGTTGTATATGTTTTCAAAGAGATTTCAAGTAGTTATCCAACCTTAAATCTATGACGTGTCTAAATCTTGCACAAATGTTGTCATGCAACTTTACAGAGTTGTTGACAACTTTTCCATTTTTGTAATTTTTGAACCTTGATCATTTAGAACTCTTCAAGTAGGTCCAATATGGCCTAATGATTATTTCTAGGCATGATTTAGCCAAGTGAGACCATCAAGTTGCAACTTTTGACCATATAGACCCAAGTTGACAACTTTTGCACTATTTAGCCAAATAATGAACCTTGATCTCCAAACTATGCAAAATGATGTAAAAAAATCCTAGAGGACATAGTAACCTCAAATCCAACTTCTTTACCACTTCTAGGGTGTAAGAATCACTACCCTACCTTGCCACCTAAACCACTAAACACAAGTAACAAATCTAAGCCAAAACACGTAGAGTGGATTGAACTTAATCAAATCCACCTAGTAATAACTCACTTGACCTTCTAAGGTCCAAACCACATTAAATTGACTTGGCTAGAGCTAGCACAATCCAAAAAAAAAAAGTTTAAGGATTTAGCCTACGTGCTCCTACACCATCTTTCCTAGCAAGAAGTTCTCAACAACAACAAAATTAGAGATTTCTCATATAGATCTAAGTGGTCCCACAAAGAAAAGAGGTTTCTATGGTGAAAGGTAATTCATGATTATTGTTGATTAATTTATTAAAATACTATGGTTATCCTTCCTTAAATAAAAGTCAAAAGCATTTGAGAAGTTTAAATATTTCAAGAATAGAATTGAGAATGAGTTTGGATTAAAGAGTAAATGTTCAAGATTTTATAGAGGTGGAAAATTTACCTCAAATGATTTCAACACCTTTTGTGAAGTGAATGGCATTAAGAGGTAGATATCAAACCCTAAGACTCTTGAGGAAAATGGAATTGATGAGAGAATAAATAAGTTTGTATAAGAAGAAAAAAGAGCTATGATGTTTGAGAATGATGTATCAAAGATATTTTGGAGAGAAGTTAATAAAGAAGTGTATAAAATGAACAAAGTATAGATCATAAAAAGGTATAAACAAGACACCTTATGAACTATGGTTAGGACATGCACCATTAGTGAAGTATTTTAGAATTTTCAGAAACAAATTTAATATGAAGAGAGATGATGGCATTGGTAAGTTTGATGTAAGAAGAGATGAAGGTATATTCTTTGGTTATTCATTGAAAAGAAAATCTTATAGATGTTTTAATAAGAGGACTAGGACTATTTTTGAAAGCACAAAAATGAAAGTCAATGAGAAGTTTGGAGTTAAAAAAAGAATGCTCGATTATAATTTTGATAATGAAGAAACTAATCTTAAGCCTATCCAAAAAAGTGTTGAGACTTTCTTTGAGACTAACAATTATTTTTAGAATTCCATTCAAGTTGTGGAACAAAAAGAAACCAAGATTTTGTTAGAAACAATAGTCCACCAAGATAACTAAGAGGTGGATAGGGGGTGAATCAACTATCCAATAATTAAAACATTTATCAACCTTAAACAATATTATCCATTCAACCAAAGTAAACGGTAACCATAACAAGATGCATATAAATAATTACACTAGATATGTTAACTAGGGAGACCCTTGAGACGAGGGAAAACCCCAATCGAAATGATGCCCATAAGATGATGTACTAGTATAAATATTCCTTGTTAGAGGATGGACCCTATTAGGAGTCTTTTACAACATTTGGTACAAATGAGTCCCTGCTAGGAGACTTTGAATCCCTATTAGGAGATTCCAACCCTATTAAGAATTGTGCTAACCCTATTAGGAGTTGTGTAAGATAGAAGGACCCACTATCCAAATAGCTTCTAGGGCAAGACCATGAACTCACTATCCAACTAATCTCTCAACTATTTCTTGTAGAATAATTGTGTGTATTGTACTTTAAATTATTTCCTCTATTTTATCAATTGGACCAATTACCATTAGACCTAGTCACAAACCTTGAATCCAAGTAAACAACTTTGGATCACACAAGAAAACCTCGACAATAAAGTTTCCTTCACTTCTGTTATGCTCTTCTTAACTTCACATTCTTCTCTTCAAAAATTCATATTAATCCAAAGATACTGCTTACATGATAAAGGAAAATGTCCTTCCTTTATACCAAATCCATAAAACAATTCCCTGAGTTGGCTATTATACCTTCTTAATTAATTATTATAGGACCACATTAAGAACACATTACACTTAGTGATAACATTAATCTTTTGCCTTGAAACTTGAATAAATTTCCATACATTTAACATTATGATGAGTGAGATTAGTCACATCATCAACAACATGTCTTCTTTACATTTGTAACTTTGGCTTACCAGAATAATAAATTTGCTAAGAGATATAACAAGTTTACTAGAACATGCGTCTATAAATGCTATCTTAGAACAGTCTTCACCAAAAATTACATAACTTCTTCCAAAATTAATATCTTATTCTCATGAGGTTACCTTCACATACTAGACATATAGTATAATATCCTTTTAATCTTGCTACTTAAAGTACTCAATGATTTATCCATACCAACTTGATCTTTCTGCTGTTCTTCTGCTAGATATCATAGAAAAATACTATATTGATATCAATGACAATGACATTCATGAATGTAACATATCATCATGATAGTGATCTAATAATATTTCTACAATACTCCCCCATAGGAATATTATTAGCATTCATGCTTCCAACAGATTTTAATGTACAGAAGATGTAAGAAACATCAACACCAAACAATAATTTGAAAAAGAATCACCTTTTTATCATATTATTGGAAGAAAAAATAGATGAGTTATGAAAATAAATAGAGTACATGAGGAATTATCTTTGATCTCTCAAATTGAACCAAAGAGTGCAGATGAAGCTTGATAGGATGATCATTGGATTCAAGCAATAAAGGAAAAACTAGATCAGATTGTGAAGAATGAAACATGGGAATTGGTCCCTAGACCTAAAGATAAGAATGCTAGAGGAACTAGGTGGGTTTTCAAAAATAAGATGAATGAAAAAGATGAGGTTGTGAGAAATAAAGAAAGATTATTATGCAAAGGTTATTCACAGTACAAAGGAATATACTATGAAGAGAAATTTTCACTTATTGCCAAAATTGAAGAAGTGAGAATGTTCTTAGCTTATGCAGAAAATAAGAAGTTCAAAGTGTATCAAATGGATTTGTAATAAACACTTTTGAATGGAGAACTTGAAGAAGTGTATATTGAGCTACCTAAAGGATTTCCTTTGATAGAATAAGGAGATATGGTATCTAAGTTGAAGAAAGCATTGTATGGACTAAAGAAAGCACCTAGAGCCAAGTATATGATGTTGGATGAGTATTTGGAAAAATTAGGATTTACTAAAGGTACTAAATATATAAGCTTATATTTGAAATAAACTGAGAATGGTTTGTTGATTGTTATGATATTTTTGGATGATATAATCTTTGGAGGCAATGATGAAGCAAGTGACAAATTTGTTGATGAAACGAAGAATGAATTTGAGATGAGCATGATTGGTGAGATGAAATATTTCTTGGGTTTATAGATTGTACAAAATAGTGATGGTATTTTCCTATCACAAACTAAGTATTTGAAAGACTTGTTGAAGATATTTGGATTGGAAATTTGTAAGCGTATTTTTACACCTATGAAAATTGGTCACAAGTTTTTTAGCAAAGATGAGATACTTATAGTTAAGCAAAAGAAGTAAAGATCAATGATTGGAGGTTTGCAATATTTGACTCACTCAAGACCAGATATATAAAATGTAATTGGTATAGTAGCAAGGTTTCAAGAAAATCCTAAGGAATCACACCATGCAATAGAATATTCAAATATTTGAAGAGTACACCTAATTTTGGGTTATGGTATGATATGTGAAATGACTTTACTTTGTGTGCATATATCGATGCAAACTGGGAAGATAATATGGATGAAAAAAATAATACAAGTGGTGGAGCATTTTTCCTTGGAGGAAGATTGGTTTCTTGGCTAACCAAGAAATAAGACTATATTTCATGGAGTACAATAGAAGCAGAGTATGTAGTAGCAACAAACAATTGCAATCAAATTATGTGAATGAAACAAATATTGAAGGATATTGGGATAGAGCTTTCAAAACCTATTATCATACATTGTGATAATGCAAATATAGTCAGTATGTCTAAGAATCCTAAGTTACATTCTAAGACAAAGCATATATCAATTATCATGTTTTGGGAGAGAAATTTGTAAAGAAAGAGATCATATTAGACTATCTTAATACAAAGGTGTAGATCAAAAATATTTTTATGAAGCATTTTCCTATGGATAGATTTGAGTATTTGAGAGGTATGCTTGGGGTTATGCTCCTATGTACTTTAGAGTAGAAGATGCAGAGATTGCATTAGTCTAGAAGTACATAACACTATTATTTATTTGGGTTGAATGACGATGCTTCCTCTATTGGGGAGTATCTATGATTGAGAAGAGTGATGGACTCTTGGTAGCTGGTATTAAATGATGTCTTTGGAACTTGAGCTAGCTGAAGATATTTAAGTAGAAGATTGACATAATAATACCTTTATCATTGATGTCAATGGGGGAGAGAGTGCATGAAAAATGTCTCCTAAAAATTGAAAGATAAGCATACATAACGGGGGAGAATTAGCACATGAAAAACATGGGGAAGAAGTGAATGAAAATGAGGGAATCTCCTATGAATAAGGGAGAGTTATATTGATGTCAGTGGGGAAGAAATTTATTAGTAAGAGAAGTAGATCAATAGGTGAGCAAAATTTGTTCCTGAAAGTTTCAAATTTGATTGATGAAGAGGATTTGAAAAGATGAGAGAAGTAGCAACAATAGAGTTGGATTTGGTATTCTTGGAAGTTAGATATTTTCCATCTATGTTTTCATCAATGCCAAAAGGGGATATTGTTAGCATGAATGATGATGATATTCTTATGGGGGAGTATTCTAGCATCAAGAGAAAGAGAGTTAGTATGACTTTGTGTTGCATGCATATCTATGTTTTTCATTGATGTCATCATACTATGAAGACTCACAAAATATAGATAGAGAATGAGGTCATACAGATTGAGTATTGAAGATGAGGTTAGTAGAAACTGAGTATATGTTCTACAATGTTTCTTGATGACATGAACAAGTCTGTGCACAAAAATTTAAAGACATGTGAAAGTTATTTGCAATTAATAGAAGATTGTTTGCATATAGAGTACCTAAGAAGTGGTTTCTAGTGTTTTTATTATATCTCCTAATAGGGATAAAACTTAAATTACTGAATTTAGAAAGTGGTAGTAGATAGCATGATGATGATGATGTTAAAAATGCACAAAGTCTGAGGTCACATGAATGAGAAGTTGTGAAGACTGTGATCTGACAATATTTTGTAATCATGAAAAGATATAATGATTTATATTGTCCTCATGAGGTCTTATTATAATTATAATTGGGAAAGCCTCAACGATAACTAAATGAATTATTTTTAGGCCATGGTATAAAGGAAAGTTATTTTCCTTGTGATGAAATGTGTGAAGTGTGCAAAAGGAGAAAGAGTTATGTGAATTTGGTAAATACAAGTAAGTGATCAAAGGGATCATTGTTATTTGGTGTGGTATTGGAACAATAAGAGAATAGAGAAAGAGTTCAAGTTGTTGAGATAAATTACATTTCTATTATTTTGAAAGCAATAATACAAAGACCAGTTAAACAATGAGTTCAATGGTCTTTCCCTTGAAGCTATTTGGCTAGTGGGTCCATCTATCTTATAAGACTCCTAATAGGATTGGCACAACTCCTAATAGGGTTGAAATCTCCTCATAAGGATTCAGAGTCTCCTAATAGGGATAGATATGTACTAAATGTATTTTATTGGCTCCTAATAGAGTCTATCCTCTTACAAGGAACTTATATATTAGTACATTATTTTGTTGGTACCATCCCCACCAAGGTTGTCCCTCTAATCAAGGGTTTTCATAGTTAACATATCTAGTGTTATTGTGTATGTGTATCTTCTTATGGTCTTTGTTTATATTGATCACATATTTAAGGTTTAATTTAAGGTTGATAAAAAAATTGTATTGATCTGATAACTAATTCACCCCCCCACCTTTTTTTTAATCTTGGGAGACTTTACTTTCTAAAACTTATCCCTAGCAAGATTGCCACCAAAACCAGGTTGGTCATTTATTGTTAGAAATGATCCAAGAGGAAAGTTAACAAAGTATAATGTGATGGAAGAAAAAGATAGTGAAGAATTACAAGATGAAGTAAATGATGATAATGAATGATTGATACACAATGATGAAAAAGAAGAAGAAGAAGATGATTTTGGTGATGTTCATGATGATGGTGATGATGATGACAATCATGATCATGCTAATGAAGATGATGATGATCAAGATGATGATGGTCATTATGATGATGGTCATGATGATGGTGATGAAGATGATGATGGAAATGAAGATGGTGGTGGTGAAAATGATGATCAAAGTGACAAGTATGATGATGGTGGTGATGATGATGACATGGATGAAGATGATGATCAATAAAATGTATGTCAACGTATGACCAATGTCAAGTATGATGGGGTCATGATTTATTTATAGAAATTTGTTTGACTTGTATTTTTATATAATTAAGTTATTATGTGTTGAAATCTACTATCATGGAGTGTACACAATGATATTGCATAACTACCACACATAAAGTAGAGGTAAGGAATTAAAAAATATACAATAATTTTGATGAATGCATGATGTAATTTTTGTCTTCTACGTAATTTGTAGCATATATATCATGTGATTTTTGGCTAACTTAAGATATATGATTTACATATGTAGGCTATTTAATGGATTTGACTCAGAGCTTTCATAATCACATGGATCAATAGGTATCACAAATGGGGTATTTTTTTATCTATCTACCTCAAGTGAGGAAAATGTGGGAATAGAAGACAAAAGTGAGACATCTAGTAGATCTAAAATAGGGAGAACAACTAGAGGTCAAAAGATTACAAGAAAATTCAATAAATTAATGCAGTCTTTTCTTGCTAAGGGGAGCTCATGTTCTTATGATAATGAGAGCAAACATGATAGGAAGGTTCCCATAAGGTACACACATCTTTAGAAATAATGGGTATCCAAAGAACTACCTCTAGTTAACACTAATTTTTCCATTAATAAAAGGATATATCACATAGCTCCACCTTCATTACATGGTTTGGGCCTATTTTTCATGGATGGTATAAAGGTTAGTTACAATAAAGTTGTTGAATTGATGGAGTATGTAAGAAATTATTACAATTACAATAATTGGATGCGGATTGTGCAATATTAAAAAAGTATGCATAGGTATGAATTGTCACCAAATTATATACAATGCAAAGAAAATGATCAAAGTAGAAGGATCAATATGTATATTGATGGATGGCCAAAAGCAATAGGGAATATTGTAGGATTTATAAATAGTTCTCAACCCATGTCAACTATATATTCGAGGCATGTGAGGGAAGTTGTGTATTTGTATGTGTGATAAAATCAATAAGTGTAGGGGAAGAGCTTATGATAGATTAAAATTTAAACCATGTAGACACAAAAAGGTTCTCTATCATGGGATTAGTAAGTCTAACATTTAAATCAATTTTCTCCAATTAATATTGACTCCAATATACATTCTACTATTTTATTAATATTTTTTTTTGGTAACTCTATTACTTTCATTTCACTACTCATTGCTAACAATTACTAATCTTTTTTAGAAGGTGGCATAGATACACCACAAGGCATAGGTAGGGATGTACCAACTCACACACCTTCTTTAGGGAAGGCAAGCCTTAATTATTATAATTGTACAAATTATATAGAAACAAATGTCATATTACTATGTTCTTTTCTTTATGGCTTTGGAGTTATTTTGATGTAATTTTATTGATATTGATATCACAATTTGATACTTATTGATGGGGAAAAGCTAAAATGATAGCAAATCAAATGTGATATGAAACTCTTGGGTGACATTTGTATATGACATCACATGTAGAGTTGACCCCAGCTTCATGGCACATAAGGTTAGAAATAAATATAGTGATGAAATTCTTAACCTTTTCCTCAAGCAAAACATAATTGAGGACACATAGGAATTGATACTTAGAGTCAATTCTTTAAAAGTAAGAAGTAATTAATCTTAAGAAATAATAAAATTTCAATAGATGTTTATATTTTATACTATCTTATGGATCACGATCTAAAATATTATGTGTTCTTCTTACAAATTTTTTTGACTCCTGTGAGACCTCATGGTCAATATGGTGAGGGTTGTAGTGCACAAACTTCATGTACGTAACACTTTCTCTTTACAACATTATAAAACATAACTTTAATCTTTATCCATTGCAAATGAAAACAAATAATTTTGAAAATGTTTCTTTGCTAACAATGTGGCTTTCTCCTTTAGACATCCTTGAAAATCATGGTTTGATTTATGCTCCAAAGTCCATAAAACAACTCCTATGAGAAGAAATAATGCAACAATTGCACACCACATTCCTGCATTAAATTTCTACACTACTAAAGTTATACAAAGATAACCCTAGCATACATATGCAAATTAACTCTAGTGCACCAAAAAATGCAATTTGAGAATTATATCTTTCCAGTCATAGAAATTAATCATAGCTGCGATTGCCACCATTCCATACATATCATTTGTATATGCAACCACAATAAGAGGCTATTTATTTCTCCCACAGAAACCAATCATTCTATACTGATATGATGAGAGAGTTGGATTTGTTGCTCCAAATGAAAGAATCAGTACATGAAGTTCATTGGCTACATGTGAAACAATATGAGCAATAACAAAAGATTGTGTCCCTACTAGTGCAACATTGTTTGTTTTCATCAAAATCATAACACTTAACTTTGATTTTTGGATGCTTCTAGCTAGTATCCTATTTGATCTTTATCCATTACAAATGTGTTTGCTAAAAAAGTATTCTTTAGATCATGATGAAGTGTGGATGCCTCCTTTGGTTGTCGCTTTGATATTTTCAACTACATTGTTAGCAATAAAGAGCTTGCATACATCTTTGACTATGCCAATTACAACTGGTAAAACCTTGTTTTGCTATATTTTGTGATGTGCTAGTCATGCATTGTTTCTTTTTTTGAGTGAATTTTATACTCATGGACCTATTTTGTGCACTAATAGATACACCATCAGTTGATAGAACTATAAATACCAATACCACTGAAGTTGGACCATTTCTTGGAGTAGTCCTTGTGACTAGTATTGGTTCATTTGTGGGGACATTATTGTTGGACAAGAAAATTATATTTCTGTTAAAATTACCAAAGATTCCAAGTGCTTTAAAATTGTTATTATTTATAGTGTAATTATATTTTTCTTATACATAACTCATTTTGGACTAATAATGCCATGGTTTTTTTGTATGAAATGATGTATTTTATGATCATTTTTTTGCAATGACATTGAAGCTATTTGGACCCACTATATGTAAAAGGTATGTAGTTTCATATCATTGCTACAATATTTTTATTTTCTTCCATTTATTGTACTATATTAAATTTATTGATCTAAAAATTTTATTTTTTAAAATAAGGTGGAATGAACAGGGTCCTGAAAAAAAAATCAGCTCATTACAACTTTTTAGGACCTTTTTGGAAAAAAACATTTTTGACAGTGCCCTAGCTCTCAAAAGAGAATCCAAACATATAAAGACTATGAGAGACCAATATAGAAGGGGTCTACAGGATAAACCAAAGTATGAGTCTCCTTATATGATTCCACTGATGGAGTGGAATGAGATAATAGAAGATTCAAAAGAGAAAAGGCTATGTGGTAAAGGAAATGAACCATAAAAGGGAAGAAAGGTATATCATGATAGTATTAAGTAGAATGTAAGCATGCACTAATTAGTGATCTTTGTAAATATATAATCTAACATGTTTCAAAATTTTCATAGATTACACGACATGTCAAAAGCTACAAAAGCAAGACTACAAAAGGTTGGCCAACACAAACTTGGCTCTAGTGGCTATATGAATCTTCAATCTCAACTTGTAAGTAGCAAAAATTGAATTTCATATAAATTTTTTTTTAATATAATGTTGAAAACAATTTTTTTAAATCAAATCATACATGCAAAACTCACAATATTAAGAAAATAATATAGGGCACAAAATTCAATGTAGAGCCCACAGATGAAGACAACAAAATTGCCTTGACAGATGGTTATAAAGTCATGGTTGCATGCCTATGCCAAGAATCTGAAAGCCTTACCTAAGAATCTAGTGCACCAAATGAGAAAAAGGTGAATTGGTCAAATAAAAAGTGAATCAAATTGAATAGTTGAGAAATTTCTTCTTTGGTGTTAGTTTGCAACATAAATTGATTGCATAGCAATGCACATAACATTTCACTACAACCATAAAATCCTATCAAAGAACATGCATGTGATGAAGGCCATGATGTGCATCATAATGGTGGAGCTATTAATTTTATATTTTAAATTAATTATGCAATTATGAATACAATTTTACATCTTCCATTGTAATTTGACATGTAACCTTTTTTGAAAAATTTAGAGCATGTTGAACGTCATGGTGAAGCAGTGGAGCATGTTGAGTTGGCAGTGGATCGAAATGTCATTGTACATGATGTGGAATTTTCAAGTAAGAAAAATGCATGTTATGTTCTACTGGTTAATGAAACACTTGTAACATTGAAAAAAAAAGAGGAGTATGCCAATTTAACCCATTTACTTGTTATTGCAATAGAACCCCTTTAGTGCAACAACATTGTGCTCCTCAAAATAGGAGGAGGAATCATAATTTGATGTTACATGTTCCATAAGAGGAGGAGAATGAGGAAGATATTGATTCTCCTATCAACAATTTTCTTAAGAAAGCTAAGAAAAACAAAAAGAAGAAATGATTTTTTAAAAATGCTCTTTGATAAACTTTGTTGGATAGTGAAAGAATGTTGTTTTATGTAATTATCTATCAATGTTGTGTATTAATATTTATTTTTATGTCATGTAAATGAATATTTTTATGTGTTAATGAAGTCTTGATTAGTATTTCATATTAATGAATTTTATAGCATATCAATGAATGTTATTTGATTGTATTGATTGAATGTTATAGTTCATAAATAGTTGAATGAATGAATGAAGTGTGCAATTAGATGATAATGGGGAATTTATATTGATGTTAGGGGAGTGGGGTGAGGCTAGATGAGCTCTCACCTTTATGTGGTTGGCCTCATTAAGTAGAGAATATTAAAGTATTCTCAAAACCAAGTGAAGCTCAAACTAACATACCTTCATTAATTAATCATTTTCGTTCATTGTAGGTCTAGAATGATGGGATGATAATCTATTGTATAGGTATGAATATCTATAGGAATATTAGGTACTCAATCTTATAGCTTCAACAACTTTACCACTTGCCTCAACAAGACAACAATGTAGATTAATCACTTGATACAACACTACTATTTTTAAATAATAAAATTCCTTACTATATTCACCCAATTAGACTATCAACTAAAGAAAAATTTAAATATTTTATTGGAGGAAACAAAATGAAAGAGACTGGAATCATATCACCAAAAGATAAATTGAGTACATAAGCCTTTGCATTGAACTTGGAGATACTTTCACCACAAATTTACATGTGTTGTTGGTGCATATAGTTGAAAAAATCTAGAGTAAACATTAGAATTGACTTCTCTTTGTATAAAAATAAGAATGATATCTTCATAGTAATTCTATATGATATGATATCCTATTCTTAATCCGACCCTTATAATTATAGGCATCAAATTTTTTACATAGTGAAAGGGTATGTCACTTTATTTACAAAATTTACAACTAACTGACTCATTAACAATTAACTATATGCATGTAAAATAAGTTTATAGAACAAATACTTATGTTTCCTATTTTGATGATGATGATTGAATAAAATCATTGCATTTCCTGAGGTGTTCTACATATTTGATATTTCCCAATAAATTTGCATTGCTAATTACTTATGTTTCCTTGATCTCGATTTCAAACATCTGCTCCATCTGTATGTTGGCATTTGACATCTCTACATCTTCATTTTGTGTAGCTTCTAGGGCTTGTTCCTGCATCAAATAAACATATCCATCCATCTCTCTCGGTCAATGGTGTCCCCATTTTCATCTTTCCAAGATATAACTCTATGTTTTGTAACTAATTCCTCCATTAACCTGAAAGAGGACTTAAATTCCTATGAATATGTAGTATGATCCTCAATCATCCTTTCTACTTCATAAATATCTTCATCTTATTTGATTGTATCATTTTCTTTGACCAAGCTCTTATATATCTCATTATGTCTCAAAGCTAGGGGTTTACAAGTACTATAAATATCCCAAACTTGACCTAATTTGTCAAGAAACTCCTTTAAATGATTTTTGATTAGAGTGCCAAAGACTTCTCTTCTAATCATCAAAAAATCTTTCAATTTTGCATTCTTCTTGCAATTTCTTTAATTCAATTCTGAGAGTATCAGTAGATGATTGTATCATTGGCTGCACTTGAGGTTATCCCAACCTTAACATATTTTCATTTAATGTTTTCCAATTATCCCTCTCAAGTGTCATTTTCTTCACACTTACTTGATTAAACAATGCCAAGTCCACTTGCATACCTGCAACCTTGTTAGGATCTATCACCCCTACTTCTAGTGTCATCAAATGACCAAAAACTTGATCAACATCAATAATTTGTGGCCTTTTGTGTGGTGCGTATAAGGCCATCAACAACATTGATTTTTTGTCTTCCACAAATCTTGAACCAATTACAACATCTTTGACTCCCTATGCATCAAGTTTCATATTCTATTTATGAGATTTAATTAAACTATCAAAAATGTATGATGTACTCAAATCCCAACCAGGCACAACCATCAGCCTTGCTTCATTCAACAATTACCTTCCTCTTGCTAGAGTCATATGCTCAACTTCCCTTTTGATATCTTTCTTCAAATTTGTCATTAGTTCTTGTTCATTCTTAGTAGAGATATTTTAGATATTTTTTCTCAATAATTTTTCTCTATGATTATACAAAATAACCATGAACTC
Organism: Cupressus sempervirens; assembly: GCA_028749045.1. Taxonomy (NCBI): domain Eukaryota; kingdom Viridiplantae; phylum Streptophyta; class Pinopsida; order Cupressales; family Cupressaceae; genus Cupressus; species Cupressus sempervirens. The sequence continues at coordinate 311,932,513 of CM053793.1, forward strand.
CTTGGATTTGGTAATAACATCATCATTTAAAAAAAAATTTCACTCCAAAATTCTTTCATCCTTCTTGGCATTTATCTTATCAAGGATCTACACATCATGCTCCAAGGGATGAAGTACTGGCTTATCTATAGTTCTTGAAATTGGAATAGGGGAATCTATAATCTTTTGAATGTCTTCTTTAAATTGCTCTTTGGCTTTTTTCCTTTGTTCTTCCAGTTCCCTATTTTGTTCCTGAAACTTTTGCAGTACTTCTTCCCACTCCAAATTCTTGAAATCTTCCTCATATTCAATACCCTTGTGAATATAATCACCCAATTTATGTGATTTCCTATAAGCATGAATGTATCCTTTTGGATCATGACTCCATGAATCCATGGTGTACATGTGATATTCATTCTGTAATTTCTCTCCAATATTTTCATATGACTTAGTTGTACAAGTAGTAAAGTCTCAAAAAGATAAAGTTGCTAGAAGGAAAGTCTACTTTCTTTGTTTACATCTAAAATGTTGTTTTCTAGATTCAAATATCTACCTTACAATTTCTAGATATGCAATTCTATCAGGCACTAATGCTAGTAATTTGTATGGCCTTCCTTCAAACCCAAATACTCTGATATAAGTGAAGTAATCATAGGTATACTAGTCTCCCCAATTGTGTCTAATTTTCTCTCCCAACCCATTGTCCCTAGGTCCTAAAAATATTTTAATATTACGAATAATTGAGGGAAAAGACTGGTGTTCAAAAAAAGTGTACTAAGGTTGAACAAAATGATCTTCAAATGTAAGGTAGCAAGAAGCACTAAACCTATAATCCTATACTGGTGTCCACATTTGAGTAGGATTCATTTCCCCATTAGGCTCCCTCAAATTCAATTTCAAACCGTCACCCCACAATCCTCTCATTTGCCCAAAATATAAAATCATATGCATAAGAAAGTCATAATGGTTAAAAGTAGGGTATTCAACATCTTCAAAATTGACAAAATAAGTATGAATGTTATCAACAATATACTCTATGTAATCATTAGGTTTGGGCTCAACATTTGAATGTCTGATGCTAACACCATGGACCCAATTTCCATCAAATCTGGTGCTTCCATCTAAATAGAGGTCCTTCTGCTCTTGTTAGAGGCTCATTTTTTATTTTGTACAACATCAATTTCCATTGCATATATCAAATATCTAACCTCTCATACTAATTTTTTAATTATGTGAATAACAACCTTTTAGTTAGACTATTAGTGAGTCTAAAAGCTTCATTTAGAGATTCACTAGATATCTCCATGAATTTTTCACCATCCTTGTTGTATATGCATCTATCTTCAGCATTATATTTTCTTATAATGACCTTGAGTAACTCCACATTCACAAGCACAATTTTCCACTGTCAATTTTCCTAAATTCATCTCCCAAGGATGATAGATAGGTGCCTTATGATTTCTCATTATGTAATGATATAAAAAGATCTCATAACCCCTAGTCCTAGTCTATAAATCTCCAATGTCACTATACTTGTCTTCAATTTTGTCTGGGTATTAAAATTTTCTACTTCTTAACTTAGGACCTACAAAAGCCATCTATTAAATGAGGTCTTCCATTCAATTTCCATGATGGCACTTCCTCATCTACTTTTTGCTTCTTATCAGCTTTACCCTTTTTGACTTTCTCAGCTTTCCTCTTCTTTATAGAACCAAAACTCTCAATGACACCTTCTAAAACTTTCTAAGTACAACTCTCTATAAAAACTAAATACAAACAACAATCTCACAATTTTCCTTTAAGAATTTGTGAGCTCAAACTAGTAATTATTGTCTTTTATTACCAAATAGACTGCATTCTTGCATTTACTTTCCACACAAGGTTAAACATAGAGCCATTTTTTATCATTGTAGGAAATGAACTAGTTGTCAGAAGTCATTTTGTACACTTATTTCTGTACCCAATGAAACATATTAAAACATTTGATCTCTACAAATTTTAGTGATATAAATATATGAAATTTTGATCGATATAGCCTATTCTCACAAATAGTGAATTAATTTTAACTTCATGTCTATCACTATAGCAATGGAGATATCACCATTGCTTATCACTATACTAGAAACCCTTCATTTGTGATCTCTAATACACCTTCTCACTATTAGGTATGGTGATATAAAAAATTTAGCCTTTGATATTGGCACTTGAAATATCACTATAATATATAGCGATATGTCGCAACTCATCACTAATTTCTATATCTCCATAACACAACATGCGATCAACAATCGCATTCAACTTATAGTTGCAACTCATAGCGATGCCCTTTTCATAATACAACCATCCAGTGTTATAAGTTATAGTGATCTCCAAGTTTCATTGCTAATCACTATATCCTTTTTGTGCTCTCACTGCTCAATGATAGATCATGATCACTATAACATACAATGATATGTGAAGACTTATCACTCATCAGTATACTTAAATTCCATATCCTCTCCTCACCGATGAGATATATCACTATACATTATAGTGATAGTTAAATTTCATTACTCATCTACATATCAATAATGAGTCTTCTCCACATAATGATGAATCCAATCGCTATATGCTATAGCAATATCATACGCTACATCAACCTGCCCAAACTGCAATCATTGAAAGATAACCCAATATCTGATGCCTTATCACTATAGCTATAGGATAATCTCAAAAATGAGAATATCTTCATGAATTCAAATAAGACCAAGGCCTAGATTAATCAATGGATATTACCATGTGATGAGTAAGCCTTAGGAGAGCAATTCTACAAGAGAATTCTTTGACTTGAGTGATAAATAGCTATTTTCTACCAAAACACAAATCTTTCTCTTCTCTTGGGAATGGTATATTTTCTTTAGCAAATAAGAGTACACATATCCCATATCATAAAAAAAAATTGGCCCAAATTCTTTAGGATTTTGTGGGTGGCCAAAAAAAGACACTCATGTTTGTACATCTCAATCTTGACATTAACTCTTACTCAGAGACAATCATTACTTTGAAATTTGCAAAGAGAGTGTCCAACTTGGAATTGGGTGTTACATATAGCAACAAGTAAAGAAAGGATGTTAGAGATCTCAAGGAATAGATTTCCAAATTGAAGGAAATCATTGCAAGAAAAAGATGCAAAACTCAAGCGTTTGCAAAAACTAAATCCCTAAAGATATCTTGCACACTATTAATAAATATCATATACACATGTTATAATTTGTTGTAGATGAATTATATGAAATTGTTGTGATATCTAATATTATTATTATTAATTATGTGACTATGACTTCTTGTTATCAATTGAGGTTTTTGATTTATGCATTTGTTATATTTTCTTAGTATTCAGTTCTACGTTTTTATAAAATTTCTTAAGAAATAAGATTTTAGAAGCCTTAAAAATTACCAAATATTTATTACATTTGGATGGTTTTCATACAGGTGAAACATCAGCATTATAAAAAAGATCAGTGTTTGCCTTTAATCACTATAGAGATGATTATTTTGAAATATAGTGAAACTTTTATGGATGTTAATATAGGTATTGGGGACTTTAACACATGCCTTGGTAGAAGTCATGCACTAGTCTTGTGCGCTTATTTTTCTTAATCTCTCCTAAAGCATGTCTAATATATTTTCTCTTTAAACATCTCAATAGAATTTTGTAGCAACCATCACATCGAAAGGGAATGCTTCTCATGAATTAAATTTCCATTGCAGCTTGTACCTACAATCATGCAAATTCTCAACTCAAAATCTGTTGATGTTTTTAACTCTATCATCCACTTATATGGAATAACAAGGAAAATCTAATTGAAAAATAGTACCTAAAATGTGGCTCACATAGAGTCTCTCTTCTTTTGTATTGGCATGTCTTTATAATCTAATAAAAAACTATCAACACTCCTTTAACTATTTTACATATCTACTAAAATGGTTATCAATGAGAATATTTTAGTATCACTTCTGGTCTTTTGAGATATAAAATATTGTTCTAAAATCACTTTTTATTATTATTTAGATGTAAGATATTATTTTAGAAGTATTTTCTATGACTTTATTCTCTGGTCCCATTTGATGTTTGAATAATTTATACAATTTGATTTAACTGATAGAAGATTCCTAATTTAACTAACATCATGCTTACATTATCATTGTTAAGAACTTAAGAATTAGGCAAATGCATTGATTGTTCATGTTTCATGTTGCATACATGGTATGTTTCTTACCTAACACCCTTGCACTTGGGGCAATTAAAGGCCTAACAAAAAAGAGGACAATGGAAGAAGGTTTAATGACTATCGAAGACATAGAAAACCTAAAGCTTATAGAGGATATCATGAAGACTTGTTATGTGATGTATTTTGTAACAACTATTGGTCAACATGGCACCAAAAATTACACATTTTCATATATAGGTGAGCTACTGTGGAGGAATTAATAACCTGCATAAAATAGATTTTTTATTTTTCTTACTACTAATTTTTTTTTATCTTGTTTTGAGGGTATAATTATGAAGTTGAAACTTTTGAAATAGGAATTTTATGAAGATGGATTACAGGGAGGGGATAAAAGTTTTAAGTTCTTGGCTAACATAATAATAAGATATGCAAACTACCATAACCTTCTACGACTTAAGATCATGGATCCATTGTTTGTGTTGCACCACATGACTAAAGATTCCAAGTAATATGTTTATCAATATTAATTGTATCCTATTGCATGTTACAACATCTAATTTTTGCATCTTTTTTTAATCATTATTTTTCAATTTATTAGCTGATTTGACCTTTCTCTACTTCTTGATTATTTTATAATGGCAAGGGTTTTTTGAAAAATGATATCCAATATTACTATGCTAAATAATGGGTGTACTCATTTTATTCTACTATATAGGAAATTGGAGCCACCATTCTATCTTAGCACCAAACTCCATCATGTCACCATATATCCATTATGTGGTTTAGCTTTAGAAGTAGTCAAATCTCTAGGGTAAAGGTTGGAGGTGCCTATACAAGTTAACTCACATCATTATTGTCAAAGAAAGGGAATTCATTATAGAAAAATGGTCTTTCAAAACCCATTACCATGAAAGTGCCTAAATTGATTGTTGAAGAATTATTGGTACAAGTATGAAAATGTGTTTCAATCATTGTTTTGTTACTGATGTCAAACCTACTACTTGCTAGTAAGACAATTTCTTAGATGATTTTAGTACTATCATTTGTTTGATTATTGAAGAGGATTTGATCAAATAAGGTAACAATAGGACCTAGAGGAAAGGTTGAGTTATGATATGGAAAAGAAGTACAAGGATCAGTTAAGACAGTGATATTATAGTGCATTAATAATCTTCTTAACCTTGCAGAAGATGGTTACACTAATTAAGTTTAGAAGAACAATTTAAATGAAGTTTGTCTGCCAAGCTTAACATTCTGCACATTAAGTGTTGAGCAAAGATAGTGTAAACTAAACATAAAATTAGTTGGAGCTGAGAAAAGTCAATTTCAATGTAAGTCGAATGAAACAGTGTAAGCCGAGTAAAGTTTAGTTGATGCCAAGCACCAATAAACTTTAGTTCATGCCAAGTGTTTTGATAGTGGATGTCAAGAAATTATGAAGTATGTGCTAAGCATCAGAAAAAGGTTAATGTCGAGTGTTAGCATTATGAAAAGGATCATAAATTTGATGAATTTAAGCTAGCAAGTTTTATTTCTTTCATTGTATGAACTATGTAGAAGATAATCTTGATGAGCTAGTGGCACAAAATTCAAGATGAACTATTTTGAGGCAAATTCAAAGATGATTGAAGGAGAATTTTCTAGAAGGGAATAAAATGAAATAATGGGTAGATTCATTGAATCCTACCTAATCCAACATAACCCTAAAATGGATGATGGAGGTTGAATGACAAAAGATCTAAATTTTTTATTTATAGAGATAATTGGTTAGAAAAAAGCGTTGTCATGTGCGAGAACCTAAGGAAGAAAAGGAGTCTAGGGTATTGCTTCATTTAGTGACCTAAGAGAAGAGACTAATATTGGCAAGCAAAGAAAGAAGGCTTAAGGGTATAGATGCTTGAAGGGTGAACAAGCTATTAGAGTTGAAGTGTGTGAAACCCAAGCAAAATGGAGGACTAAAAATAGAGATCTAGAATCTGCAAAATGGAGCTGTGAGTTGTTATTACATCAAGTCTTATTATTACTTTCTAATAATTATATTAGTCTAGGGTAAATCATTTGGATTAAGGTTGACCTAACAGTCATTTGTAAATCATTTAATTGGGTGAAATTCCAAATGAGTGATCTAAAGTCCTCTAACGATGTACATTGTAACCTTTAACAGGGTTAGCATTTCACAAGGCATCACTTTAGAAGAGTTAAAATGAGTAGCATGATAGTAGTGTTTTTTCCAAATTAGGTTTCCACATTAAATCATTATGTAAAATGTTTTATTGAATCTATTATGTTTCATGCTTACATTTCTACAAAGTTAATTTGACAATAACCTACAAGTTTAAATAATTGTATGATCTAATGGATGCATGCATGATGAAAATAATTTATGGATATGGGCTCACTAAGTTGTGAAAATTTTTATTTGTACATCTAGACCTTGGATAACTAATCCACCCCCCCGCCCACCCCCCCTCTTAGTTATTCTAAAGAATTCCAATAATTGGTATCAGAGTCATCTACTTAAGAGGGTGAGTTTGAAGGCACTAGAAGAAAAAAGATCAAGATGTCAAAAAGAGACATACCCAAGCTTAATAGAGATAAATTTCTTGCATGGAAAAGTTCAATTAACGTAAACCTAGGAGGTCTTGGAGATCATGCACATTCTACCATTTCTAATGAGCATGTTGATCATGTTGGAGCCCTAACTGCTAAAGATCTAAAAAGGAAGAAAGAATACAACCATGCAATTTTGGAGATTGCCTCTACACTAAATTATGAAAAGTTTGTTATAGTGCAAAGAAAATGTGGGATGCTCTACACATCATCTATGGAGGTGATGCAAATGTTATAAGAGCCAAATCTAAAAGTCTGAGGTAAGTTCGATGATATGAGAATGCAAGAAGGTGAAAATGTTGCTCAATATTGCTCTAGGATAAAGGATGTTATTAATTCTATAAAAGGATCTACTGACAAGATAGATGATGAGATTGTAATAAGAAAAGTTTTGAGAAAACTACTGCCCATTTATACTATTAGAGTTTCTAAAATACAAGAACTAAGATGTATACCAAGTTCTAATCTGACTCCTAAAGGTCTGGTAGGTAGGCTCACTACTTTTGAGCTATCTAATTTTGATAATTTAAAATCTAAAAATATTGAATCTCTTTTCAAAGCCAAATTTTCATTAAAGGAATGTAATGTGAAGAAGAGGAAAAAGGTAAAATAAGTGTCCACTGACAGTGAAATAGATGAGGAAGATATAAAACAACTTGAAGCACTACTAGCAAGGAGATTTAACAGAGGTGAAGGAAAATTCAAAGGTAAGTTACCTATCATATGTTTCAATTGTAATGGGGTTGATCATATTGCTACTAGATGTCAAGAGAAGATTTACAGAGGTGGAGACAAGTACAAAAGTAGAAAAGATGAAGACATCAAAGATTACAAAGACAAAGGAAAGAAGTCTTGCTACATTGTTGAAGAGGAAACTAAAGATGGATCTAATGATCATGATGATGAAGTGGTGTATGTTGCAATGAAAAATGATTCTAAAGAGGATGAGGCAACTGCACTAGTGTTTTATGTGAATAAGAATGATAGATGGATCATTGATGGTGGGTGTTCACATCAAATGACTGGAGATAAAAGTAATTATTATGATATAAATAGTGTAAGGTTTGGTAATGATACACCTTATATGATAAAAGGAAAAGGTTCTAGATCAAACTCATAGAAAAGAGTTTATGTGACAATGCTTATTATATTGAAGGACTTAACTACAATTTCTTGAGTCTATCACAACTAAATAGTTCAAGTTGTAAGGTTGAGTTTGAAAACAAGATTGCTAAGATATATGATACTGATGGAAAACTAATTGGAAAAGGTGATCAAACTTAGAGGTAATCTATTCTACCTTGTGTTGTGTTGTCCACAACACACGCCCCATTCCTCATTGGGAATGGGGACCCCCTACTTTTTTCAACTCCTAGACTTATAGTTTGAGAGTTGAGAGAAGAAGAGTATTATTAGACTTTGGAATTTTAGAGTCAAATATTTGAAAAAAATACAAAAAATTGAAAAACAAAAAAAATTAAAAAATTTGAAAAACACAAAAAATAAAAAATTTAAATTAAAAAAAAATTAAGAAAAAAAAAATTAAAAAAAATAAAAACTTGAAAAAAAAGCATCGCGCATTCATGTGACGACGCACTCATGTGCTGGTGCAACTTGGCTCACACTGCATGTGCATTGGTGTGGCTCGTGCATTCACACCATTTGTGCTGCACACTAGTGTGGCTCACGCGTTCCAGCCGTGTGCTGGTGCAGTTCGTGCTGTGTGTTGGCATGACTAGCTCATTCATGTCACGCACTAGTGTGGCTCATGCACACGCTACCACCAAGTGCTGTGCACCCAAAGCACACGTGCATGCTCCAAGGGTTGCGTGCCCAAAGTGTGCATGTGCACAATCAAGAAACCTTATGCGCATTCACGTCGTGCGCTTCCAAGGCACCATGTGCCCTTGCCAAGCCACCCTTTCACCTCCAGTTTTGTTTGAGTAGCGATAAGAGGGGTTTAAAATATATTGTTTAAGTATAAGTTGACATATATTTAATTCCTTATATTTAAGATATATTTTAATATATGTGACAAATCTTTTGAGATAGGTTTCAGACCTCTTTGAGATAAGGTAAAGATTCTAGAAAATTTTAGGGCTTCAGAAATCTAGACAGCCAAATTTCAGGGCTTTAGGAATCCAGACTTGGCCAAATTTTAGGGCTTCAATATTTCAAACTTAGCTAGATTTTAGGATTCATCTCCAGTTTTGTTTGAGTAGCTAGTGTGTCTTTACTATGCATTGTTAACTCTACGGACTAATGTTTGCTTCTTGTGTAGGTAAAAATGGCATCCTCAACTTGTCGAAGTCATAACTTTTGACTCGTGCCTCAGAATTTAGAACCACTTACATCATTGGAAAGAAGAACTAAAAATCTAATTTTAATCCCTAAAACAATGAGCCTTCGACTGCCCAATTTTAGGGACCAATGAAGGTTTCAACTTGAAATTTTGAGCAAAAGACCTCCAAAAAGGTCATTTAAAAATGCCTAGAAAATTTGTGAAAAAATATGAGAAAGTTGCAAACATTTGATTGTCTTAGATAATCTGGATCACTTGGTTTCTCATCAGGAAGGATTGGGTAGGTGGAGAGAAGACAAAGGTCAAAGATACAGAGGTTGGACACATAAAGCAAATCAAGTTCCTCATCTTATGTAGCTATTGGGGACAAGATTCAATGCAGGTGCCTTGAGATTTTTGATGGAAGAAGTGGAGGGAGTGCAAGTTTATGAAAGTGATTGGCTATAAAGAGGGTGTAAATCATCAGAAAGGGGCATGGAGTGTATACAAAAAGTGATCTAAAACCTCATTTGAGCAAAACCTAGAAATCATTTTCAAAATTGAGAACTTTGATTTTTTGGTGAATTGAGCTTCGTAGGTCCGTAGCTCTGCAATTTAGAGGTGCACCAAGAGTTGATTACCAGTTCCAAAAATAGCACTTTCCATACATTGGGGGCACATTTTGATGGCAAGTTAACTTCGACACACATCAACTAAAGGGCTAGCTTCTATTTTTGGTGTCTCCATGCACTTCTACTTTGACTGATGGCTTCCTCCTACTTTCTCTCTCATGCTTTCATTGTTTTCGACATGTAAAGGGCTCATGCATGTAATTAATGAATAAAATATGGATGGAGTCCCTCTAAGCACCAGTTAGATTGTTAGTTTGTATATATATTTAGTTTGTTTTAATGTTTTAAAGAATTTTATTGCATCAAGATATCTCTCACTCTCAACACAAATTGAGGAGACGATTTCTTATAAATACCCCATTGTAAAATGTAAAAAGTGTCATTGTTATTATGCAATAAAGTTATGCTTTTGGTGCTAGCATTTGGAGTGTAGTTATTCTTGCCTGAATGTGTCATTGTTTTGTGGATTTTATTCATGAGATTTTGATTGAGCCAAAGGTTTATTGCACTGTTTCTGGTTGTGTGATCTTTTAGTTCTAGTGTTTGCTACAAATATATGAATTCCATTGACGTAACAAGCTTGAGAAGAGATCACTTGATTGTGTCTACATAGATTTTTGTCTTGCATGAGTGCACTTTCCATGGCCTTATGATTTGATGAAGAGTGAAACATCATTCTATTTGTTAAAGATTCTCACCGACGATTGCATTAGTGGATTCTAGGAAGCACTGCTCCTATTTTCATTGGTTTCCTACCGATTTCTTCGAAGGTTTAACTCGCAGTGTGTTGTGTTCTATAGCTTATGTCTGTTTAGGAATTTCAATTTCAAGTTATTTGATTTCATGTTATTTTCTTTCAATTTTGTTATTTTCTTTGCTAACCCTCCTGTTAGAATAGGACCTCATACTAGTTGCATTGTTAAGTTGCATGCATTGAAAAATAGAAAGATACAAAACATATTGTTCTTTTGGTGTGATATTTTGAGACAGTGAACATATTTTACTTTAATTCCAAGATAAAAGGGTTTTAGAACCAGCAAAGGCCTCCTCGTGAACACTCACATTTATCTTCTACTGAGCGGATTTTGGTATGTTACAAGACAAACACTAAACCTTGGAGTGGATCCTTAAAAAGATTTGCTCTTCAAGAGAGGAATTACACTATGGATTCCTGTCGTTGACCTCATGCAAAATGAATGCTCAACACCTTGATATAGAGGATGCTAATTGTTTAGTTGTAGAATTTGATGATGTGTGGCTATGGCACAAGAGGTTATGTTGTGTTAATTTTAATAACTTCATTAGTATGAGTAACATGAGAAGAGTCTAAGTTTGCCTAAGTTGAAGAAACCTAACAATATAATTTACAAATAATGTTAGTTATGCAAAATGACAAAGTCAAGTTTTAAGAGTAAGACTCACACCTCTAAAGGAGTATTAAATATTATTCATACTAACTTGTGTGGACCAATCAATGTGGAAAGATACAAAGGAGATAAGTACATTATGATATTTTTTGATGATTATTCTAGAATGATGACAATTATGTTTATTAAATAGAAACCTAATGCTTTCCAAATGTTTAAGTGGTACTTAGCAAGAGTTGACAAGGAAAGATGTAAAAGTCTAAAATGTTTGAGATATCATAGAGGAGGATAATTTACATCAAATAGGTTTGAGATGTAATGAAAAAGGAATCAAAAGAAAGAAATTTGCTCCTAGGACCCCTCCACAAAATGAAATTATTGAAAGGTGGAACAAATCTAAAATTGACTGTGCTAGGACACTCATGATGGAGAAGAATGTTACTTTGAAATACTAGAGAGAAGATGTAAGTACATCTATCTATACCTTGAACCATGTGAAAGTAAAGAAGGGTACTCATTAAACACCTTTTGAACTATTGTATGGATACTCACCCAATGTAAAATATTTTAAGGTATTTGGAAGCAAGTGTTATACTCTCAAAGATTTTTGAATCGTAAATTAGATGCAAAAAGTGAAGAAGGTATATTATTTGGCTATTCCACAAGAAGTAAAGATTATAAGTGTTTAATACTAACACTAAAAAAGTTTTGGAAAGTGCAAATGTGAAATTTGATGAATATACAGATCTATACAAGGATGAAAAGTTGATTCATCACATCTTGAAGAGGCTACCTTCAAAGTATGCTTCCTTTATTTCAAGTTATAACACTCATAGGTTAACAATGAAAAGTGCTTTCCAGAAGCCTACATTTGATGCATTTGCAGAGATGTTGATTGTCGAACAATCTCACTTGATAGATTTGGGATTTCTCACATAAAGCATTCGTGGCTATTGATGAGCACCAATCAAGTCAAGGAGGAAGAATTTATAACAATAAGAAGAAGCAATGGAAGCAAAAATTACAATCTAAGATACAAAAATCCTCCAAACAATAAGGCAATTCTTCTTCCAACAAGAAGGGAAGTAATGAAAAGGACAAACTTTTGGTGCATATTGCAAGAAGCCAAATCATGATGAGCATCATTACAAGAATAAAAGAATCTATGAGTTGGAAAAACTACTCAAGAAGAAAAAAATTCAAGTGCTAGGTACTTCCAAGGATTCAAATCCAACCTCTTCAAAGGGAAAAGGGCAAGCACTTATGGAAAATACAAGTTCTTCTTTAAAATGGATTCTTGACTCAAGTGCCTCCTATCACATGGGTTCTTCAAAGGGAGACTTTTCTTCATTGAAGTAGTCAAAGGTACCACACATCTTTGTGGGAGATGATACCAAAATGGAAGTTGAAGGGAAAGCACATTTGGAAATGGAAAATGGGGAATTCAAAGACATTTTCTATGTTCCAAACCTTAGTTCCAATCTCCTCTTAGTTTACAAAATCACTCACCTTGGAGATGGTCACAAAATTGAGTTCGTTCTAGATTCAGTCATGGTGTACAATCTTAGAGATGATTCATTGGTTGCAATGGGGAAAGTCAATCATGAAAAGAGGCTTTATTCCTTCACCCACTTTGTGCCTAAGTCTCCTTAAAAAGCCTTTTTAACTCACTCACATTCACAAATCACTTTATGGCATGAGTGGTTTGGTCATCTTGCCTTCTACTATCTTCAGCAACTTTGCTCAAAACACATGGTCAAAGGTCTACCTAATTTCAGCTTTTCTCAGGGTGAGTGTTCATCATGTTCAGTGGATATGCATCTTGAGGAGAAGTCTAATAAAGGGAAGTCTTTAAGAGCACCAATGGTTCTTCAATTGGTTCACATGGTTTTAGCAAGTCCTTTTGTAGTGACATTAGTTAGCTAAGGCTGCTACATCCTTATTTTTGTTGATGACTTTTCACACTTCACATGGGTCTACTTCCTTCATCATAAGAATGAAGTGGTTGATAAGCTTCAAGCCTTTAAGATTCATGTTGAACACAAATCTAGGAAATCCATCAAGGTTCTTTGGATGGATAATGAAAGTAGATATGTGGAAAAAAGACTTAATGACTTTTAAAAACTTGAGGGAATTGGTCTTTGGAATCCACTAGAATTTAGTTCGCACAAGATAGATGTTGCAACACTAATGAATAGGACTCTTAAGACCATGGCAAGTTACATGATAAAAACCAAGTCTCTTGATCCAACACTTGAAGTTGAAGCCATTAGTAGTGCTACTCACATAATTAACAGGTCTCCTCATAATTCCCTAGATGGGAAGACTACTTTTGAGGCATGGTGTGGTAGAAAACTAGTTGTGAGTCACTTTTGAGTCTTTGATTGTCCAGCATGGGAAAACCTATCTTCCAGGGGATGCAAGGCAGCACCACCTAGGCCTTGTACTTTCATCGGTTATGAAGATAGTGCTAAGGCTTATAGAATTTTGGATCCTGTAACTCTTGAGATCTTTGTGGAAAAGGATGTTCACTTTGAGGAAAGTTGACCTAGCTTATCCTCTAATCCTCTTCACACTTCATACACTGTGGAAACTAATAGTGACACCAATGATAGTGCTTTAATAGTTTCAGACATGTGGAGTTCTATTGATAGTTGTAGTGAGAGGTCATGACAATAGTATCGTCCACATGCATACATTGCCACAGTGATAGGTGTAGCACAGTAGATTACACTTTGTCTTCTAGCTCCAGTAATAGAAGATGACTACATGGCAGACATTGCAAGATTTTTTGTGGAGTCACACATAGAAAACTTGGGAGATAGCCTTGATGATTTACATCTTCTCTTTGATGAAGATGATCCTTCTATAGTTGTTGCAAGGGCTCACTTTGACCCTCATGTCCATTCTCTACATGATCAATCTTTACAGGTTGACGTGATTGTGGATCCTTATGAACAATAGTTGTCAGAGGTCTTTTTATCAGATGAGGAGATAGTTGGCTCATTGGGATAGGTAATGTAGACATTTGAGCAAGTTTTAGGGCCACCATACATCTTTAGGATTGTACCTTTTCTATTTTTTCTTCCAAAGGGGAGGAATAGTATTCAACACTCATGGACCAGCTTCTTCCTTGGAGGAATAATCACTACTTGACATTCTTCATTGTGGGGGGGGGGACTACCTTTTCTCTCTCCCTCTTCTTTCTTATGGGGGGGTCTTTTTCCTCTTATTCAATCTTGTTCTTCTTATTCTTCACTATTGTATATAATTGATGTATGTCATAATGGGGGGGGGGGGGGGGTGGTCCTTAATTACTCCATCCATCCATGCATCTAGTTTTTTCATCTCTCTTTTTGGGGGAGGTTTTTTACCATGAGGTTTTCCCTCTTTCTCCACTTTATGAGAGATTGCATTTCATTATGTACATGGGAACCTAACATGGCCTAGTAGCTAGGACCCATCATGTATTTCATCTTAATTTTGTAAGCTTAATAGCATTCCCCTAAGTTACACTTAAGGGGGGGTGTTGGTGTAAATATGTATTTACTATTTACACATAAGTTTACTTAGGTTAATGCATTATTTTATTATTATTTTTTTGAGACACTTAGGATTTTGCATACCTTTATGATTTTTTATGTTGATAACAAAGAAGTACGCAACTCTAATTCAACACATGGTGTCTACAACACTAGAGTTTTCATCATTCACTAAGTTGTCATGTAGACAACACAATTATTCAAACTCTCTTTTTAGCACATGTTGTCTACAACATAAATTTGCATGTTGCACCCTTGTAGGCTTATCCTCTCATCATCACACTTACTTCCATGCTTCATGGAGGATAACCCATATCTAGTGGACATGTGTCTGGTCATATGACTTATCATGATGTTGATTCTTAGGCATTCTAGATGCATCTTAGAGGCCTTTATATATAGGCATTGCTAGTGTACATTTATATTGAATCGAATACATATTAATATTCAAATCATACTCTTTTTGGTCTACAGTTGTGCTTGTGTTTGAGTTCTTTGTTCTTGGGTGAATTTTTCCCTAAGGAAAATTCTTACAAAGCTTAAACCCAACTAGGAAATCCATAAGAAAATTGATATGTATGAATTTCAGGAAAGATATGATGCATAGAGGGTATACTTGATGATAGTGCCAATATAGAAACATATTGTAAAAATTGGGTCATTACCTCTGGTTACTCCTAATACCCAAGAACCTCTGATGACCCTATATTTTACTCTCTGTAAAATATTTGGGATGGATGAGTAAGATTATATCTAAGGCTTTTTTGTTCTCATCATGGCCTAGACTTTTCTATTTGGAATTAGCACAATTCTTGATTTCGCTACTTTCCTAGCTAAGGAAATTCACAATGGTTTAGTTGGAATAGCTCAAGGTAAGGTGAATAGGCCTTTTTTCTGGTATTCTTTGTTAATATATAGATGCCTTTAGAAGGGAGTTACTTTTTTTCCAACAAAATGAAGTTAGAACTAGAAAGAAATGAAGAGAAGCTCCCAGTTTAGGTATGGAGTGCTAACATGACTTGGGAAGTCACAGATGCCAGCTATGTTAGATTTGATAGATACTTTGCTTCAAGGCTTAGATTGCTTTTGAAAGGGGATAGTCCAAGAATCCCACAACCTTTATTAGAGTAATCAAACCCAAGGACCATGCCAAGGGGCTATTGATGAGTCATGATTGGGGGGATATAATCCCATACCTTGTTTATATTGTAATCAAAGTTTATGGTTTCTTGGGAAAACCCTATGTATTACCTTTCCATGTACCTTTGAAGATAGGAATTGTAGAGTTACTATGGAAGATTTGGATAGTTGAGGAAAGGGATATATTGGGCAAAAGTAAAGGCCCTTTCTTCCTTGTTTTGACTATTATACATGGTTTTGTTTTTGTTAGGAAAGGATGGAGAAATTTGAGTTTATTTTTGGATAGATATCACATAGCCCAATCCTATGCTAGATACATTGATCTAGATGGATTTTATAATATTCTTAGGGAGAGAACTAAAGCTAAGGCTCTTGAATAGGCTCTATATTTCCTAGAGAATATCATTAGAAATGTATTCTCATTATAGGAACAAGAGGTCAGAAAAGAAAAATGGGTAGTTTTCAGTAATTTTTTGAAATTTATCAATGCTTTTGAGCCCAATTATACCCCCTTGGTAGATAAGAAATATTGGGGAGCTAAAATGAACACATTGATGAATAACTTGTCTGTGGTAATGCAAACTTTGAATGAGAAGAAGCATATCTTAATGAAAGCATATCTAGATAAATCTACTAAAGTGGAGAGAAGAATAAATAGTAGAATGGTGGTGACTCCAAGCTATTACACACTGTAGAGGAGGGATGGGTACATTGTAGCTCAAAACATACAACACATTCCCCCCAACAAAAGGCCAAGATTAGAAAGTCCACTTGGCACATGTGTCCCCAAGAGACAAAGGTTAGAACAAGGATCCTCTTCTTAGGGAGGAGAGTATTCACCATCCCAAACTCCACTCATAATAGATGATGAAGCATCTCTAAGAGAGAAATTGAGGCAAATTGGAGGCGATGGAGACATCATTGTTATTACTATTGACATAGAGAGGGGAGTGCCTCAGGAGCCTCCTATGCCATCCTTTGACCTCACCATTGCTGATTATAGAGGTAAAGAGATCGATCCAATCATTGCACAAGCATCTCAAAAGTTTATAGATGATGAAAATTTGTTAAATCTAGGGCTTTTGCACAACTTTTGTGGAGAAGAAATATAGGAAATTTTGAGGAAAAGTGTAAAACAATAAAAGCAGAGAAACCAAACAAATTGGACTCTAAAATTGAAAAGAGGTAAAAGCCAACTTTTTAAAGGACTTTTTCCATCTAACACCTGAGGCTAGGAGATAGCTGGTTAGAGAATTAAGAGTTTTGGTTCTTCCTAAATGGGACATAGCTAATGCTATGATTTTTGATTCCATTAGAAAGGAGAAGGATGTGCAATATAAGACTGAAGAAGAAATATTACAAGCACATAGAGGGGTAAAATTTTGTAATGATCACCAAGCTCTAGTTATATGGTCTATTAAAAAATGAAATAAGACCAAGTTGCAAGGGATTTCAAGTGCTAAGAATACTAGCACACTCATAATGTACATAGAAGATGAAGTTGATAGTGGAGATGTCACCAAAATGGCTTGAGAAATGCTAGCTTTTGGAAGTGTGGTAACTAGAAAAGAAAAGAGTATATTCTTAAAGCTCAATGCCAAGTTTGAAGAAATAATTAAGGCATATGAGGAAAGAGGAAAGAGGATACAATTGTTGGAGAATCAAGTATCCTAGATGGACAAACAAATTGGAAAAAGGAAAGTGGGAGAGTCCAGCAGGCCAAGAATTGCATATCCTTGCCCCCTAGTTGTGCCATTCAAATCTACCCCCATTGTTGAATTGCCTGATATCTCGCAAAAATCTAATTTTTATACTGCTGAAGAATTTGAAGAAGAGAAGAATAAGCTATGGGAAATGTATGTTGAATTAAATAATCAATATGAGGAAAAACTCAGGAAAACAATTTTGTACTTGGTAGAAAAGATTGATTGGCCAATTTTCTATGATAAATTGGCAAGAATCCTAGAGATGTGGGATGAAATAAAAAGAGATGAAGATACATTGAAGCCCATTGTGCAAAAATGGAAGGAAATGGATAATTATGTTACTTCCATATGTATTTCTATCATCAATTTTTCATGTTATAAAATAGAATTTTTTTTTGATATAGTTAAAGATCTAACAGAATTTAATGAGAAAAAGGTTTCTATTAAAAAAAAAATGATGATTTGTCTTTCTTAGTATATACAAAAAAATTTGATCTCTTTCCTAGCACCCTTAAAAAGATTGACAAAATAAAAGCAAAGAAAGAATGGGGAAAAGAATTAGATGAGTTATTGTGCCATAGAATGAATCAAGTCATAAATGAAAAGGGACATGTATTATGGGAAATGACTAATGGAGAATTTTTCAAGGTGCAATTGTTTTATAATACTATGAGAAAAGATCTCACTGAAAAAGAGCAAATAGGAGGCTTTGTAATAAAGAAGCAGCGGGTGATCTAAAATTTTGATTGGCCTAATGATACTATTTTCAACAAATGGAAGGAAGAACTTTTGTGTTCAAAACAGGTGGTAGGAGAAGAAGATGATGTGGCAGTTGAGGACTCAAAAATAACTATTACCCTAATAGTTCATTATGATGCCAGTGGAGATTCTAGAATTGAAGTAAACTTGCAAACATTAGAAATGAACACATCATTGGCAAACCTGATGGCTACATATTCTGATGATTCAGAATAGTTAAAAAGCCAATCATGGAATTCAAAGCATTTTTAGATGTAATAGAAAATGGGCCAACCAAGAAGAATACTTTGATATAAAGTTTTTTAGTTACATATATTTTTATTTTTTTGTGATAGCAACAAATGTAAATATCTTTTGTCTAAAGAACAACTATTAGTTCTCTATGCCTGAAGATTGCTGCATATCACATTATATTAGTGAGATTCCAGGGCTAGAGAAAGGGTCTAAATTATTGCATATTTTAGTCTTTACAAAAACTTGTTTGGTCCAGTCTTCTTGATGTACACTTTGTGTTATGTTCTCTCTACAAGTTTATGAGAATACATTAATTTGGTAAGATCTAGATATTTTATCTTGAGTTAGTCTAATTCTTGTTCAATTGTATACAAATTTTCAAAGGAAATTAATACAAAGATGAACTATCCCCATATCTATTCTTGTTGAATCTTGTCTCCATTTTGTTACCTAGTTATGTTGAAGTTATATGAGCAAGGCTTATTCAATTGAATATAATTAAATCAAATTGTATGTCAATTCACTATTGGTTTTAATTCAATGAATTAAGTAAATGCTTTAGTGAGATTGATAGGATTTACATGGTAATAGGAAGGATGTTTTTAAGGATGAGTTTCAATGAGAATTGTTGATAGTATTGATTGTAATGCAATCAATTAGATCTAGGAATTGAATGGACTTTGAATCCCAATGGATGAGGCACTAATTTGATTGATTTAGTCTGCAGATGGAAAGATCACAAACAAGCATCGAGCTTAAATTCAAAATCAAATTTACTTTACTATTTGAAGAATATCAATGTTGGTCAGCACTTGTTTGCATTTCATTTATGAGTCTTAGCTAGCTACTATTGCCAAAATTACTTGTAAACCTAAGAAGAATTGTGACCAAATCTACTTTAAGGGATGTGTGTTTGTAGTAAAATGTAAAGGAATGAACCAAATATGTATATGATAGTAGATTGAAAATTTCCCATCCCTAAGTTGTACCCACCTTGGTTTTGCAGAGCCTAAAGAGTAGAAAATCTATCTTGATTTTGTTGAAGTTGGGTCTAGATATGAAACATATGTAATTGTTTATAGGAACTAGTTGATCCTTAGATTAGTTGTGATTTTATTGTCTTGGTATTGAGTATTGTCTATGTTTGGAGAGATCAAGTTCTTTGTGGGTTTGCAAGTACATCAGATGAAATATGGTATATACATCACTCAGTCAAGGTATGTAAACAAGATACTAAAAAACTTTTAGATTGGAAGATTCCAAGCTACTAAACACACCTATGGTGATAGGACATAAATTATTAAAGAATGGTGATTCAGTTGAGGTAAATCAAACATTGTATAGGTCTATGATTGGAAAAATTACAATATGTAGTACATAGCAGACCTGATATTGCATTATTTGTTGGGATAGTTGCAAGATTCTCTACTAATCCTAGAGAGAATCATTTGATGGTTGTTAAGAGAATAATGAGATATCTAAAAGGAATAGAAGAATATGGTCTAAATAATAAGAAAAATGAGAAATTTGAATTAATAACTTACACTAATGTTGATTGGGCTAGAAATATTGATGATAGAAAGAGCACTAGTGGAGGAAAATTTTTCTTAGGAAAAAGGCTAGTTACATGTACTAGCAAGAAACAAAACTACATATCTCAATCTACTGCTGAAGCTGAATATGTTGCTACTACAATAAATTGTACAAATATTGTATGGATCAAACAATTGCTTAAAGGTAGGAATGACGAAATCACTAAACCTATGATACTTTATTGTGATAATACAAGTGCTATAAATATATCAAAGAATCATGTGATGCATACAAAGACTAAGCACATTGTAATTAGGTATCATTACTTAAGAGAGTTAGTTCAAGATAAAGAGTTGAAAATGGAATTTGTTAACACAAAAGAGTAAATAGTTGATATCTTTACAAAAGCATTACCTAAGGATGCTCATGAGTATCTACGAGGTAAACTAGGGATGATACCTATATCAAAGGCTATTTGAGAAGCATGAGAAGTGCCCTACATCAAACAAGATGATTGACATATGTTGCATGTTGATACAATGGATCTTACTTTAGGAGTTTCCTAAAGTAATCAAATAGTTGGAACTACAAATTAGTCACAAGCTAGGTGACTAAGGGAGAAACTAAAAATGTTCATATCTTTGTATTAAGATGACAAGTCTTTTGCATTGTTGTCAAAGAGGGAGAAATCCTAAAGAGTAGAAATAAAGGGAGATAAATGGAAACTTGGAATACCTAGTTAGATGAAGATAATGTCAAAGGAGACATAAGAAGTGATCTAGAGGGAGTCATAAGGATGAATTTATTGATTGTCTATTGCTCAGAACATAATTTTGTAACCTATTTGGAAGATGAAAGTTGCTAATAGATGGAGAGGTTTCAATACAAGGAATTATTTCCTTTTTGGTATTTGGTTTTCCATTAATGCCAAAGAGGGAGATTGTTGAAAACATATTGACACAAGTAGAAATGTGTTTCAATCATTGTTTTGTCACTAATGTCAGACATGCTACTTGTTGGTAAGACAATTTCTTAGATGATTTGAGTACTATCATTTGTTAGATTGATAGAGAGGATTTGATCAAATAAGATAACAATAAAAACTATAGGAAAGGTTGAGTTATGATATAGAAAAGGAGTACAAGGATCAGTTAAGACATTGATATTATAGTGCATTGATAATCTACTTAAGGTTGCAAAGGATGGATATACTAATTAAGTTTAGAAGAATAAGTTAAACAAAGTTATGTCTTCCAAGATTAATAATCTACATAGTAGGTACCAAGAAATGTTAGTTGGAGCTAAGAAGAAATTAGTTGGAGCTGAGAAAATTCAAAATCTAGTGTATGCTGAGTGATATAGTGTAAGCCAAGTAAAGTTTAGTTGATGCCAAGCATTGATAAACTTTAGTTTCTACCAAGTGTTTTGATAGTGGATGTCAAGCAATGCAATATGTGTCGAGCATCAGAAGAAAGTTAATGCTGAGTGTCAAAATTATGAGAAACATCATAAATTTGATGAATCTGAGCCAATAAGTTTGATTTCTTGGATTGTGTAAACTGTGTGGAAGATAAGCTTGATGAGTTGGTGGCAAAGAATTCAAGATGAACCATTTTTAGGCAAATTCAAAGAGGATTGAAGGAGAAGTTTATAGAAGGGAATAAAATAAAATGATAGTTAGATTGATTGAATCCTACCTAATCCAACATAACCCTAAAATGGATGATGGAGGTTGAATGACAAAGATCTAATTTTTTAATTTATAGAGATGAATAGTTAGAAGAAAGATTTTCATGTGTGAGAACCTAAGGAAGACAAAGAGTCTAGGATATTGCTTCGTTTAGTGACCTAAGAGAAAAGACTACTATTGGAAAGAAAAGAAAGAAGGCTTAAGGGTATGGATGGTTGAAGGGTAAACAAGCTATCAAAGCTAAAGTGTGTCAAAGCCAAGAAAAATGGAGGACTGGAAACAAAGATCTGTAATCTACAAAATGGAGTTGTAAGTTGTTATCAGATCAATCCTTACTGTTACTTTCTAATCATTGCATTAGTCTAGGGTAAATCCTTTGAATTAAGGTTGACCTAATAGTCATTTGTAAATCATTTAACTTGGTTACATTCCAAGTGAATGATCTAAAGTCCTCTAATAAGGCTCACTCCTAATAGGGTGATTGAAATCCTCTAATGAGGCCATATTTAACAGTGTACATTGTAACCTTTAATAGGTTGGCCTTTCATAGGGCATCACTTCAGAAGAGTGAAAATGAATAGCATGTTACTGGTGGTTTTTCCCAAATTGGGTTTGCAGGTTAAATAATTGTGTCAAATGTGTTATTGAATCTATTATGTTTCATGGTTACATTTCTACAAAGTTGATTTGACAGTAACCTACAAGCTTAAATAATTGTATGATCTAATGGATGCATGCATGATGAAAAAGATTTATGGATATGGGTTCACTAATTTGCAAAAGGTTTTATTTGTACATTTGTACATTTGTACCTTGGATAACTGATTCACCCCCCCCCCCACCTCAGTCATTCTAAAGAATTCCAATATTGATAACTTCTAAATGAGTAGTTTTTACAAAGAAGATCACTAATTTTAATGATTTGTTCCCTTAAACTATTAGTTTTTGGTGACTGACCAGGGAAGTAATTATTAATTATAAACCCAAAGTGGTAAAAATACTTATATAAAAGACCTTAGGGTTAGGCATTTTCATAGTGTGTGATGCAAAAATTGCTTCTTGTGGTGGTTTTGAGCTGTAAGGGATTACAGATTGTAATTAGGTTGTAATCACTGGATCGTAATAATATTGGACTTGTTATTTGGTGGAAGTAGCTAGGGTTTGGGTGAACCATATTAAATCTTGGAGTCTTGTGTTCTTTTCTATGAGATTTATTATTTTCTTTTTTTTTTAATATTTGCATGTAATTGTTATTTATGTCTGAGGTTAATCCTAACACAAACAACCACAATATGTTTTGTTCCTGAGAACATGCCATAGTGTTTTGTATTTTGACATACAATATAGATCTATTAGCCATGTTAGAAAGAGTCTTTGAAATAGTCAAAGTAGATATAATAAGTTATTGCAATTGAAGGGTACAAGACATTTTGGTATGAGATATTTAGGGAATGATGAATTGATGTTGCAGGGAGTTGTGGGTTTTGAATGGGCAGGAGATGTAGGTGATAGGAAGAGGACTTTAGGATATTTCTTTAGAATACAAGTTGTTTGAAAATGATATGCCACTTAGTATAAGTCTAGTTCAACTTTGATAAGTTTTGTTTTAGATAAATTAGTAAATACTAAATGCCTTTTTATTTTCTGGACATCGACAAAAGGTAATGATTGATTTTCATTTTTTCCATGTAAGTTTGAAATAATAGTAATGCTTGATATGAAGTTTCAAATGTTCTAAGTTAAGTTGTGTATTGGAAAGACCATGAGAATGATGATTCAAGGGAGGAGGAAAAAGATGTTGATGGTGAGATGGAAGACATTGAAACTCTTAAAAAAATTTTACTTAGAGAAAAATAATTAAATAATAAAAATAATAAAAAAGGTACAAAGTAAAAATTCATAGGTTATAGATGTGATGTGTTATAGTTTAATCAAATTACCTTGTTTGTGTGAGGACAACTAAAAGTGTAATTGGGGAAGTTACGGTTCCTGTAATTGGTACTATTTTAGCTTCTTTGTCCTATTCATTACTTCCATCAAACTTTAATGTGTGGACAATGTTTTCACTTAATTATGATATATATGTTATATATAATGAATGATTATGGTATTTCATTTGTCATGGTTATTATACTATCATATTTTTATTAATGATATAATCTGAATGAATGCTTGTTTGTTAAGAGGGCCCTTGCAAACTATGTGGAAGAAGTGAGAGGACATAGACCAAATGCAATTTCCAATTTTTTTTTTTGAATTTTTCTTGTAAGGAATTAACAACCAAAGGATCTAGAGGAGTTTGCAAGATGATAATATTGTGTTTCATTAACTCGTGTAGTGATTCTTGCATGTTCTTGTATTTTTTTTTGTTGATTAAGAGTTCAAACATGACTAAGACACATGTTAGTTAGTTGAGGTCTTTTAATTTCATAAAGGAATAAGTCACCCTTAATGTGAGGGAGGTGTGACATGTCTCCCTAGTAGAATTTAAGATGTAACTAAGCCCACTCTCTCAAACTATGTATAAAGTCCAATTTCACCAACATTTGGTGGATCAACCAATGCACATGTGATATACTTAAATTATGCCTTGATTTTTGATTTGCTAAGTTGTTACTACAACTATTTGCTATGTACTATTTCAGCAGAATAAAGTGAATGACTTGATAATGTGTTAAGGTTACTTGTGAGTATGAGATTGCATCTCCTCAAGCAATGACTACTAGAGGCAATGCAATTCTCTTGTAGTTAGATTCAATTAATTGAGCACTAACATATATTCTCTCCATCTCCATGGTGTAAATGTAGGGAATAAGACACCCTAATAGATGGGAACCTCATCCATTTGTAGCCACTTGTAGTGTCATCAATATAGGTCTATGAAATCTCGTTTCAAAATGGTGGTAGACCCACTAAAGACGTGAAGATAAATATTGAAACTAATCACTGACCAGGTTATCATCAGTAATTACTTTAGATATTTATATTTTAGTAATTTTTTTAAAAACAAAATATGTTGGTTGAAATTTCCACCAATGTTTACCAACATTGGTGGAACTTTCAACTAGTCTTGGTCAAAATTTCCACCAAAGATTTGCCAAAATTATGATCATGGGTTTGGCATCCTAGTCAATCAAGGGCCAACATTGGTCAAACTTTTGACCAATCTTTGGTGGAAATTTTGACCAAATCGTCAACTAAGATGTTGTCATTGGTTTGGCATACTATTCGATGCTTTGGCTGACATTTCAACGAAACTTGGTCAAAATTTTAAACAAAATTGGTCAAAATTTTGACTAATGGTCTTATTAATAATGGATGCCATTTTTGACCAACTGAAGCATTGTAGTTTTGACACCTACAAGAATTGGTCAAATTTATTATGATAAAAATAACCACAAAGTATGTGGTCAAAAATTCGATCAAAATGAGTAAAAAATTGGACCAATTTTCATCGAAAAATGAGTCAACATGTACTAGTTCTTGTCTTGTCATTACTACATTAGGGACCAATGACATCCACCCATTGCCCAAGGGACAAAACCACGAATTGGATCTTATTGGACAAGTGTCAAACTTTTTTTGTCACAAATTGTGATGGAACGGTCTTCCATCACAATTGTGATGCCTAAAGCTATCACAATTTAGAAAAAGGAAAGGGTAAGAGTTCATCTTTATGTCATTCCAATTATGATGGCTAGTTATTGGGGACACTATCTCATGTGGGACATGAAAGTGATAGCAATGTTGTGGGAGAAATAGATAGTCATTGAAATAGTCTATCACAATAGTGGTGGGTATGTGATAGTAATGATGTGGGACTGACATCTAGCCATAGCAATTGCAATGGCTTGTTGCATTAATTAAAAAAATTGGCACCAAACATTGAATAAGTCTTCCCAGACTCCCCATGAGGACATTACAAAGAGTCTCAAATTCAACTATGATGCTCTTATAGCTTATAATAGATTCACACAATTAGTTGTCATGCAATCATAGGTTAATATTCATCTACACTTGGTTTTGACAATAGTTTATTATTTTCTACTAATTAGGGACAACCACATGAAGGTGGAAGCTCATTTGGCCTCCCCCCCCCACTCCTGCCAACATCTAAATTTTTTGTTAATATCTAAAACTTTTAATAAAGGATCAATATTTAAAGTATAAAAAAGGTTCCAGACTTGCAAAAGTGACATATTTTTCCCATCCTCTAGTGCATATCATTTTTTTGTCGCATCCAAAATAAGATTCTTCCACTTTGAATTGAGAATGCACATGCAGTTATGTTCTATATGCTTGGACAATAGGTGGAGATGAAAAAACCCAACATGTTTACATTTATTTATAGGTCTATGTAAACCTCTAACAAAATTACAAACCTATTGGGTTTATTCATCTCCACCTAATGTTGTATGCATATGAATTGAGATTGCATATTGAACTATGGCATCCTTTTGCATTGCCTAAAATCAAGAGATTCACACAGTTAGTTGTCATGAAATCATAGGTTAATATTGAGCTTCACTTGATTTTGACAATAGTTTAATATTCTCTACTAATCGAGGCCAACCACATGAAGGTGGAAGAAGCTCATTTGGCCCCACCCCTCCTAACATCTAAATTCCCAATTAAGATCTAAAATCTTTAAGAAAGGAACAATCTTTAAAGTACCTGGAATGTCCTCATCACCTCTTTCTACTCTTAGGGGAAGTCCATCTTCATTTCTCATAAGCAATGCATCACACGGGTACATCAAAGAATGTCCTCATTGCCTCCTACATAGAATGAATCCAATATTATAAAATGCCCCCTAAGAAATAATAGTTCAAGTGAAATAGACATATAAAAAATGAGAGAGAAAAAGAGAAATATACTTACCAATAGGTATTGTCATCACATTTGTGGCCATTCTACATGTTGAGTGAGCTTTATTATTTTTCTATTGTCTCAAGATCTCTTTGTTTATATACATACATACATACATACATAGACACAAACACATGTGTGTGTATGTATATATACATATATATACATGCATGCATACATACATAAATACATACATACATATGCAGGGATCACAAGGGCACAACAATGAGATGTAGAGATCATGAGGGCATGGAAACAAAATTAAGCAATCAAAAGGGTATGACAACAAAATCATAGATCTCTATTGATCTCCACAATCCACAAGGTCTCTCTATATATATGTATACTTACATACATATATAGATACGTACATACATACATACATACACACACACACATGCATACATGCAACCTTTGCATGGTTTAGAGGTAATGTCATTATGGTAGAGGCTTTTGCAAGGGAATGAGCCTTGTGATTTTGGCATTTACATAGAAGTAGAACTTGCTTCTTTAACTCCTTACTCTCAACTCTTCATTGAAGTTATGCTTCCAAAAGTGAGAATAGTTGCTACAAATCCCTTGGAGCCAAGTAACCTTGAACCTATACTACATTTTCTAGAGATATGGGAGAAGTTACTACCAGCTTCACTACTTCATAACATTCTAGATCATACAGTGATGCCCAAATTAACAACAACAGTAGATACCTGGAATCTTCATAGAGAGAGTGTACCAATACATGTATGGTTACATCATGGGCTTCCATTGTTGAGCTACCATATGGAGCCTTTATATCTAACCATTCGTTATAAATTGGGGAATGTGCTCCATGCCTAGTATTCAAGTGATGCATCTACATATGCAATTTTATCACCTTGGCAAACTGTATTTGATACTACTAGCTGGGAACAACTAATTGTTCATTTTATTGTACCTAAATTGATGACTTTTGTACAGTAATTTGATCAATCTAGCTAATTAGCAACTAGATTGATTTAATTGGGTTATGGCTCGAGCATGTGCCATAACCATTTGTCATATGGTTGTAATGTTGGAGGCAACATGTTTTATTTGTGCAAGATCTTGAGGAAGGGAAGTGGTCTGATTTAGAGTTTGTAATACATATGATTCAAGTCCAAGGATAACATTTGATAAATGATGAAGAGAAATGGTGTGATTTATAGTTTTTAATGCATTGGATTATTTTTAAAGATGATGTCCAATATACATTTGGTGTAAAGTCTCTAGAATGATGTGTTAGATATGAAAATTGTAGAATTGAAAATGAAATAGGTGTCATGGATGAGATAGTATGCTATTGAATCATTCTAAAATCCCTTTACATTCAATTAAAAATCTCCTTGGAAATGTGTAATGTTTATTAAGTTATCAAGTCCCTTAAAATCAATAGATTGTTTGTGTGAATGGCCTTGATATTGTGCTTTTTCTCCCATTTTCTAAACATATAACTGTACCCATAGGTTTTATCACCTAATAAAAAATGTAATGTATTCTTATAATAAAATTAATAAAGAACTTTGATAACAAGAAAAATGTATATGAAAATTTAATAATGGAAGTCACATTGAGGAACTTGTATATGCTCATATTAAACATGTCATCAAAAATGTTCATGACCTTTTTTTCTTCTACACATTTTTGCATGGAGCCTTGGCACACCTGGTGCTCACAAATTTCTACTTAAATATGTATGTGAACCTGCAATGCATTGCTATGTGGTGAAATATGTAGAAAATCATATAATCCTTCATCACACAAGGTCTTTCACTTGGTGTGCTCATTCATCAAGTTAAGCACCCAAGTGTGGTGTCAAGTGCCATCCTTCTAATTTGGACCTATCTTTATTTTTTCCTTGTAGCCCATTCTTTTTCCTATGGATTATTACAAGTAATTGGCAAGGGGGCCCTTTTATGGTAGGATCTTTTGGCAACACTCTTATAGTGGCCTCATCTTTCAATTTGAATATTGCAACCTCTTCAACTGAGGGCCAACTTGTAATGATTTGGACAAAGGAAATTCATATTGGTAGATGACTCATGATGGGGCCAATCATCATCGATCATTCTCTTATTTGGTAATTCCAATTTCAAAATCTATATTGAGCTTGCAGTTTAGGGGTGCAAGATCCTCCCTAGTCTTCTCTTTCTCAATTTGGAGACCAATTTGATTAGTGATTAAGGTTGACGTGTTTTCAAGCATTATTCCCATTGACACATTTGACAATGCCATCAACATTCTAACTATGATCTCAATCATCATAAATCACAGATTGGGTACAATTATATTGTTTAGGTGAATATAATCAGTATCTTAAATATCATAGTAGTGCCATAAATATTTTTTGTTAAGAATGATATCATTATTTTAAAAAGATCATATTTGATAGTTATCAATTTTTTGACTGTGACCATATTAGGAATTAGTCATACTATTTGATAGTGAGATCATTATATTTGGCAATGACCATTGTGATGTAATATATTCTGCATTACATTGGCATGTTGTGGTCATGCATACTTTATATTGACAAGGATAAGCATTTTGGAGTTTCCCTTTAGTACAAGAAACATTGAGAAATCTATTTTGTGTCTCATAGCATGGAATCATCATTAATAGAATGAGGTGTAACATATCTTGAACTTCTAGCATTGTATTATGTTTCATGCTAAAATAATAATAATTTGATCTACTTGTTCATGCTCAAAATTGGAACTACTTATCCATCATTTTCTTTTAGATGTTCTAGGTTTATTGGTATAAGAGTCTTGACCTGACTAGCCCTCTAGGTTGAGATTGATGAGTGGAAAGTGACAAGTTTATAGTGTACTAGAAGAGAAGACATCGCTCATTAGATAGAATAGGAGGTGCTCAGCTAGATATTCTAACCATATTGGGTGATTTGGTGAGAGGCTTCTATAATGGAATGAGCCTCATGGGATAACAGATAATGTCTTAACCAACCCAACCAACCCAACAACCAACCCAACAACTAGGGAATTGACAAGGACTAGGATGCCAGAGGAATAAATGACCAGGTGGGCAGCCAAGAGAAAGATTAAGGTTAGGTCTCTAGAGACCATCATGATGATAGGATCACCTAGCTTGAGTAGAAGGTCCAAAGGCTAGATTCGGTCCACTAGATAATCACCAAACAGATTGTGGACACCCTTCATACCTTGAATGAGAACATTGTCAATCTGGGGGACTATCTAACAACCACTAGCCTTGAAAGGGAAGTGGAGCCGGAAATAGAGCATGGTTACAACCGGGATGTTTTTCAGAAAGAGCCTAGTGACCAAGTGAATCAGGGGAACCAGCTAAATACTCCTACCAGGAGTCAGGTGGGTGAGGCCAGCCAAAAGGATAATGTTGCTGCTGATATCTTGTAGGCCATGGACATGGAAAATCACTAGCCTGATCACCTGTCCTTTACTTTTTGGCCTTGGGTCATTGGCTTCGGGTCTTACTTTGTCTCTGGCCTTTTGAGGCAGTTTTTTGTGCTTTTCTTAGACTGCTTTTCTAGCTCTTTTCGTGGCTAAACTTTGGGTTTTAGGATCCCTATAAAACCTATTTTACCTAATCAAAAACATATAATGTCTTAAAATAGTTAAGTGCTACCTAACTATGTCCAAGGAATCTACACACTGGAGGGATACTCTGTCTACTAGAATGTAAGGCCCACATTAGTACCTCACTATAGATCATGATGAAATAAATATGATAAGGAGCTAATTAAGTTATGATTGGCATTTTTATTACTACCAATGATTTATGAGATCTTATTAGAGACTGAGGTAGATTTTGATTATCATAAGGTTGATACCCTATCCAATAGCAGTAGGTTGATAAGATAAGACCACATGGAAAATGAGAGTCAATGAATGAAGGTTATGATGAAAATAACACAAATGATTACATTTAAAGATTGGTTTTAAATTATATGAAAATATTTTAACAATTTGGGGAAATTATCCTAGAAACTCACACAGAAACCCCTCGTAATGTGATAAAGGGATATTGCTAGGAATGTCAATATGTTTAACTTGATTGAAAGGATACAAGTTAACAAGTCTAAATATTAGTGATTTTCACTTAAAAAATATATACTCAAATCCAATTCATATGTTTTAATGGTTTAATGGTTATAGGAATGGTGATAGTACTTAGAACGGTAATTTTGTTATGATAAGAAACATAAATGTTGATACTCATATGTTGATATTGCAATGTTTTTTTATAGTACTTAGAATGAAAATGATTAGATGAAAGTTAATTGTATATGTTAATGTGAATTATGAGACATTGGATTTGTTTTTCACTTATCCGTATGTATTTTTATATAATTTTATTGGGCTACTAATGTTTAAGTTGAGTGTGCAAGAAAGTTGAACCATGGAGATTATTGGGGAAAAAAAGGTTCAATCCTATGTGAACACAGTAAAGCCAAGGTGAATCTTTGGAAGATTCAAAACCTCATTATATTGTGTTTATTTCATAATGTGACTGAGCATGGGTGTTGTAAGTTAAAGATCATAATTAATTAGAGACATGTCATCATGATGTGTAAGTGTTTTAATGTGTGTGTGTGTCATTTGACACTTGTGTTGTCTATGTGTAAATGACATGTCATATAGGATTTTGGGCATGAAGTCACTTAACCTAAATTTAACCCCATTATGAAATTAAGTTAGCCCACCTTGGAGAGTGTTAGGATGAGTCACTTTCATGATGAAATTCAAATTAAAACTTGAAAAGGACTTTTTAGAGCCTAAAAGTGGTTCCCAATTGTTATTTTGGTAAAAATAAATCACCCACATGGTAGTAGTATAGGTTAGGGGTCTAAATATAACCATAAGCTGGCCTAGGGGACATAGGAGACCCTCTAAACTAGTCATTTTCAAGCCAATTCGAAAATCTGAGTGTCACATGATTTCTTCCCTCATCCCACCACTTGGTTAAGGTCTTATTGGTAGAAAGGTACAAGGGTGTAAGAGGGGTAGGTGGGGATGGAAGTGGAGGTCTTTTTAGAGAGCTTGGGCCAAACTTAGGGGTTGTTCACCCACTTTCTAATTTTAGAGACATACAGGTTATTGGAAGGGATGCTTAGAAGCCAAGGAAGAAAATAGATCTTCATCACCATTTCATAGCCATAGCTTGTAAGGAGGTTAGTGCTTCATGCCATATTTTCTCTCATCTCATGAAGTTGAAAGATGAAAATTTGTAAGAGTATTCTTGTAAGTTTTATGTGTTGCATATGGTGTGAAACTATAAATGTTTGAGTATGTGAGTGTGTATGATTGAATCTATTTGCATTTGGTTTTGTTTCTTGGATTGTTTATTGTGGATTGAATGATTTATTAGGTTTGAAGGCTTCACTCACCCTTGGGAGGGAAGAGAAACCTTGGGTGAAGGGGTTAGTTGGGCTTGAAATTGTAGTTGAGAAATCCTTTTCTTGGAGAGGGGATAGTCTTCCATGGAGTATGGGCTCCATTGAAGCCATAGGCCTTTCTAATGTTCTATGTGAGGTATAAGTGAGGATGTATGAAGAGGAGTAAGTGTTGAAAGCCTTGTTGAGGCATGTGTTGTTGATAGCCCTATTATGGCATGCTTCTTGGGAAGCGTTATTGGATTAATGCAATTGTAAGATTTGTTATTTCAAAAGGATATGGCATTTTTCTCCTTGAAGAGCCCACCTTCACCCAATGTTTATGATTCCATCTATGAATCATTGTGCAATACTTGGTTGGGATTTTTGAATGTGTTCTTAAATCGTGCTTTTATGATATTTTTGTCATTGTGATGTTGTTGTTGTATCCCCTATTGAGCCTTGTTTCCCCTAGCATGGGGGTGGCCTCCTTGAGGCCTAGGTTGGGAGGTGAGCCTCCATGGTTCCCCATTTTATCCCTCTTGTCTAGGTATTCATTTGAAGAGTTTTGGAAGCTAGATGTTATGAATTTTATTTCTTAAATAGGAGGAGACTCATGATTATTGTGTTGAAGTGGAGAGATAAACTCCACTTGTTATGTGAAGAAATTTGTATTGTGAGAGAGGAGTGATTGTTCCCAATTCATATGTTATGTGAAGCATTATGTATTGTAAGAGTGTAGTGATTGTTTGCAATTCTTATGTCCACAAAAAGAGAGAGTTTTGATAATTGCATGTTGACAAATGAACCTTCTATTGCATATTCAATTTGATGATTTTCTCACTTCAATACTTTTATGATGTTGATTTCTTAGCAATACTTGGATTAGAATGTGTTGAGGAAAGAAATTTTGTATCATATTATACCTTGAAAAGAAAAGAAGAATAGTTTGAACACTATCATTTGATATCTTTATCTCCCAAATTACATGAGAATAAATGAATAGCTTGATGTTTAGTGTTGAAATACAATTGATTTTAAGATATGAAAGTATTAGTAATGGAATTGGTAGAAAGTATATATTTTGGAAATGAATGGCATGCAATGTAATTCTAGTTTCCAAAGACTCATGAGTTCCTGTTTGCAAGTAGATTTAGTTAGAACATGATAATTGCATCATATTAGTTGTTGTTAGAATAGGAAATGATAGTGCACAATACATTGATACACCAACCACAAATCCAATTCAAACAATCATAGAGATTTCATTATAAGAGTTAGACCAAAAAAAAATTAAGTTCAAATGAGACCTATAGATGCAAATTTAGCCTCTAGAAAATGCATGGGCAAGCCAAATAATGCTCATATTATTACAGTCCATTAAAATAATAGACCTTGAATATAAAATTAATATCTTGAACATATTGATGAGATAGAAAGGAAAAGATCATTTCAAAAAAAAAAAAAAATCCCCATCAATAATGTCAGAATTGAGATTTTGAGTGATGATGACATCGATCTACGATATGACCTATACTAAGACAAAAAAAAAATATATATATATATATGCTAGAAAAGAACTAACAAGAGAGAAAAGTTAATTTAATGTTGACTGACTTCTCATATTAATGAGGATATATGCTCCCTCACCTAAACCATTTCTTCCTACCCACATACCACTTTTCCACCCAAGAAAAGGATAAATATATATATATATATATATATATATATATATATATATATATATATATATATATATATATATATATATATATATATATATATATATTATGATTCAACAATAATGATGGGGATTGCCCCTCCCTTTTTCTAGGCAGCTAAGTAGGAGTTTTCTTTGTGGAATAAAATTCATGTAATAAATATTGCCCTTGACATGTCAGACTTCTTCCTTATGCCTAGCTTGAAAGTGGTTGTAAGAGATTTCAAATTACAAGAAATCTACCTTCTCACCTACCCACGTATGGCTAAGAGGGAAGTGATTTAAGGGGAATCACTTACATGGAAGCTTAAAGAATTAGAAAATAGCAGAAATAGTGAGTAGCAAATTATGAGTATGTGAGCAGCAGGATCAGTTCTTTTAATGAGTGGAGTGTGTCTAAAGAACAAGAGACACAATGCGTCATAGTTCCTACCTAATGCATAATGGTTGTAGGGGTGTAGATGAGTGAGAAAAAGGTTAAATAGTTCTAAACTAACATTGTGAATGCATTAATTTTTGCCTAGAAATGCACTTGTGATTTGATAGGATGGCTCATATTTTGTTGTTAAATTCTCATCCTAGAAATGCACTTGTAATCTAATAGGATGGTTCATATTTTTTTGTTAAGTTCTCGTGTTATATTATTATATCTTTGGGCATTTAAGCCCAAGAATAAGAGGCAAAAGTCTCTGATATGACACTAAGTACTTAATATCATATTGCGATCAATAAACATGCTTTAGACAAATTTGCACCTTCTACATTGACAACTTAAAATATGTACAATGAGGAAAGATATTCATACCAATATTTAAATTATAGAACTTGAAGAAGTGATGAAACATTTGGAGTATCAGATTATATGTTTAAGCATGTTATGCATGCTACTAGAGAACCATAAGTAGTTGGAAAAACTCTCCTAACTATGTATTATTCTCATCTTGATTATCAAATGGAAGTCGCACTATTTTCAATCATTAGATAAAGTTAAATAGCAGTATAGAACAATAACAATATAAACATATATGCAAAGGAAAAAATAATAAATAATATAGAGGAGGAAGAGGAAGAGAGATAAAATAGTAAGATAGAGTGATACCAACATAAGTTGTGTGTGTGTGTGAGAGAGAGAGAGAGAGAATTAATTATAATTATTTTTATTAATAAAATACATAGTCAAAATAAAATCATGGTTATAATAAAAAATTAAAATATATTATATTTTAATTAATGAAACTACGAATTTAATTTTTATATTAAAACTCACATTTGTATAAGAAAAAATGAAATGTATTGAAATATAAAAATATTTTATAGGTAAAAATAATTGTTTAATTTTACAAAATTAGAGAAGGTTCAACTATTTAATGTTTTGTATTTCCAATTTTTTTTATAAAATTAAGTAATTTTTTAGTTATAAAATAATATTTATATAATTTAATATGTACATTTGTAAATGATAAATAGATGTAATACATATAAAATTGATTTTGATGAATAAATAGATGTAATAAATAAGAAATAGAATATAACTATTTAATTTTAATACATAGTTTATAAAAACTTAATAATAATTTATATATCTTACAGAATTGAATTGTTTCTTTTTTGTCGTTATTTTCTTTAACATGTTTTTTTTTTTGATCTGTAAGAGGCCGAAGCCATGATTAATTATTGTGTTATGATTAAATTATTATTATTTATTAAGCACTTGAGTAGATTTGAACCCAAGACCTCTCCAAGAAGAGGCTCACAATTTACCAGTGTTGTAGGCTCTTGCCTCTTTAGTATTTTTTTTTGATGTATAATATAATTAATAATTCAATATTAAAATATATATTTAAGTTTTAAACAAATTTAAACTAAATGATAAATTGTTTAAATAAAAAATATTAATAATAATAAATGATATAATTTATAAATTGTAACACTTATCAATTATACATAGTACAAACACTATTATAAAATATAATTAGAAAATAATATTGTTTAATTTATTTTTATAAAAGTAAAATAATAGTAATAATTTAACTATTTTTATTAAAAATCAAAGTTTTAAAAAAATTAGAAATTCAAATACAAAGATATAACATATTGAAATTATATTGCTATTGAGAATTAATATTGATTAGACATATTGTGTGAGGTGGAAGATAAAATGATTGAAAAAATAAAATAAATCTTATCACCTTGTCATAAATGTGGAAAAGATAGAGTTGTAATTAATGCATACATAAAGTTAGAAAATATTTGTATTTTTGTTATAAAAAAATAATTTCCCCCCCCCACCAAAAATAGTATGGACCAATAGAATGAATGAAAAATATGATTTATAAAATAATAAAAATTAAGAAAAAGATATAAACATTTCAAATTTCATATAATCTTTTAAATTCTTTGATTTGATTGGTTAGTGTTAATGTGATATTCACATGACATGAATGCATAAGTATTCTTGCCATGGGCAGGAACTAATAATAATTGCCATGATTTTACCAACCCATGTTTCTCTCTATTCACCTAGCTTGGTAAAGGAGGTAAAGTGAATATGTTAAGAAAGAGGTAGGCATACTTATGACAAAGAATTTAGTGCTGATTTTAAATAAAATATGTATACACATTGAGGTTTGCTGCAACCATGTAGAATAGGATGTAAGCATTATTTCAAAGGTCTAGAATGTGTTTAGAAACTTTATAAGTTAATAAAGTTAGTAATCTCAAAGTGTGCCATATAAATAGGAATTAATGGGGATTATAGTATATTAATTAAATTATGAATATTTGTTAGATAACTATGAAGTAACTAATAGATTTGGATTATTTGAAATAATAAATAATTATGGTTATGTTAAATAGCTTGGGATGATTAGTGCTAGTATAGTATAGAATTTCTTTAGTAGAATTAGTATCATAATAAATAAAACATATCTATTTATAATGTTGTGGAATTGGTTCATAATATAATGAGTCAAGTGTTAAAGCTAGTAGTATTATTGGGTAGAGGTGTTATACTTAGTTAATAGTAAAGTGTAATTTAGTATTGTAAAAATAATAATATTGAAGTTGTGTTTTTACCTTGTAAAAATATGGGCATGACATTCTGGTATCAGAGCCAAGTTATGCAACACTGGACATTAATGAGCCCACAATGAATGTGCAATTGTAAGTTATCATAACATCATAATACCATATCATAAAGGATATAGGACTCCCAGGATATCAACCCATAATAAATATTATTACTTATTTGGCAACGAAATTGAACACCCTAAATGGATAACACTAATTAGTCGTGTTAATGATTTGAAAATACTAAGGATTAAGGTATGATAGGATATCAACTTGACCTTGTGGATGTTCAAATTTGGAAGGTCCCTATGTAACATCCTCTCAAAAGTTGTGAGACTTAATGACTTCAGATCTCTACACACGTGAAAATATTCTTCTTAAACCATACCAACATTCAAGACAGAATGGGTGGTAGTTCACCTCAACGAAGTTTAGGTATTGTTAAGAACTTGTAAATTCCTTATGAAATTTAAATCTTGGTCCTTCGAGAGGCAATAGTCATAATTAGGGTAAATGAGAATGCAAAGTATGATTGATTATAAAATTTTGACTAGGAAACCCCCCCACTATGTGGTATTGTGGTGCAATGATTAATATGCTAAGCCTTGACTATCTTGATATAAAATATATAGTTAGGTGATAGGAAACCACATGTGAAGTATTCCAATGAAAGTAATGCCTAATTAAGATAATTCTCCTATTGAACCCGTAGGGGGACAATAAGGAATCATATGCAAATAACATAAAGAAACAACACATCAGAACAAATAGTGTCGGGGGTAACATGACACATTGATTTCTTTATGGTATATCCTTTCCCAGCAAGGGAAACCCTTCATCACCTACAACATCATTATATTTGGATGGGCAACATGATTGTATACACTTACCCACAAGGATAATCCGTGTAAACATTAAGGTTTGTCAATGTCGATCAATGGAATGTACAAGCCAAATTTTACTCAAACATTGCACCTCGGTGATGAACTGTCGCACGGGCACTATTTTCCTGCTTGATTTACACTATAGTTCATAGTAAGGAAAACTCAATAAAGACTGAACAATTCTCATTAT
This sequence comes from Cupressus sempervirens, assembly GCA_028749045.1. NCBI lineage: Eukaryota > Viridiplantae > Streptophyta > Pinopsida > Cupressales > Cupressaceae > Cupressus > Cupressus sempervirens. Next base: position 311,970,315 of record CM053793.1, read on the forward strand.
ATCAATAAATACCTTAAGGAATTCTAGTCTCTCATGAGATTGGATGGTATAATCCTTCTTAAAAGTTATTAATATACCTGAATGATGCATGGGTGACAAGAGTACAAGTGATACCCTAATGACCTTTTAGCGATTGATTATATTTAAATATAAGTGACATGAATCATAATCTTATACTTATCTAAGGGTTAGAAGTGTAATTTGGGTGGAGACCCTAGACCTAGACCACAACTGACAATCCTTGACAGTAATGGGTAGGCAAGTAAGGAAGCATAGGCAATTGAAGAATGAATTTCTAAGACTTAGTAACCCAAAGCAATAGGGTGTAGAACACTCCCTGGACCTATTCTTAGAAAGGATCGAAAATTCAAGGGGATTATTTTTGCATACCACTGATTTACCATGTAACTCTAAGACAACCCTTCCTCTTCTTTCCCTTGAGAAGGCCCTGGTATGATCGCATTGCTTTTGAGAATTTGGATTGTTATGAATCATTGTTTTTGTTCTTGATTTTGCAATTTTGGTTATTCTGTGGAACATTTATTTATGATGATTTATTGGTATGGTCCCCTTTGCCTCAAAACATGACTTGTTTAAATGATAGATTTACCATTGTGGCCACACTTATGTTTAATTGGTGATTTTATTTTAATTTAAATTATTTTTGAGGCATTTTTTTTCTATGAGAGTGTTGTATTATACTTATAAGTCAGTGATATCAGGGAATATTCTTGATAAACATCACGAGGAAATTAGAATATCACAGATATGATTTTATTTAACCCTATAAACTTGGGAATATGTTGACTCTTGAACAAATATGCCTCAATTCCACACTATGCTAAGGACCTTACATAAAGGTACTAAATGTGATAAGCCTATAAGGACCGGAAGCGAAAGGATACACAATGCTATTTTGATCTAATATTTAATAAGTATATCAAACCAATAGTGTAATGACCAAATTTCTCAATTAAGATATAACCAAAAGAATACTGTAACTATCAAGTGTCTACAATTGAGAACTTGTAAGTGGATCTTGATGTTAAAACAATGAATTCTTGGACTTTTGCAGAATATATCAACCCTTCATCGATAAGTTGATTTTGGATTATCATCATAAGCCTTGTTAGTGCTAAGTTGAGTAAGTGACTTGAGAACTAATACAGAGCTAGATAGTTGGTAAGAACTAATGAAGAATTGATGACATTGGTAAGCAAATAGTTGTCCAAACAAGACATAGTATATGAGCTCACAAGCTATCAGCCCAGAAAATAAACTGTAGAATAAGAATAACCAAGCGAGAGAGAGAGAGAGAGAGAGAGAGAGAGAGAGAGAGAGAGAGAGAGAGAGAGAGAGAGAGAGAGAGAGAGAGAGAGAGAGAGAGAGAGAGAGAGAGAGAGAGAGAGGAAATAAAGTAAGTATACCCAACTAAGATACAACATAAGAGTAGATAGGTAGACAAGTAACACTAATCTGTAAATGGAAATGGCATTGATTAAACAAGTGACAAAGGTAATGAGATTATGTCACAAAAAAGAATAATCTAACAACCAAAGAGGTATATTATAGAATAGCTATTGAATATATTATTCGTGGAAAACTATTTCCAACTACCAAGAGACTGGGAATGCTATTATGAGCTGAACATTTTAGATATAAAAAACATCCACCCTATCCACCTAGGAAGAAGTTAACACTTATATATATTTATAGTAGGTATTGGTAGGTACCCTAACTTGAGATGATATGTGAGCTAATCAATTTTAAGAAGAAATATTCCTCTAAGGGCCATGAGACAATATTTATAAGTCTAATTATATGTAAAACTGTTAGGAAAGTGAGCTGATTTTAAGATATGACCTAAGTGGGACAATTATATTGGATCAAGGTAAGCTCTATATTTATGGAAGTTGTGTTCCTAATTATAGAGGCTTCCAGGAGGAAGTTGATAGCCAAGGGGGGAGGATGTAAGGCCCACATTAGTACCTCACTATAGATCATGATGAGATAAATATGATAAGGAGCTAATTAAGTTATGATTGGCATTTTTATTACTACCAATGATTTATGAGATCTTATTAGAGATTGAGGTAGATTTTGGTTATCATAAGGTTGATACCTAATCCAATAGCACTAGGTTGATAAGATAAGACCGCATGGAAAATGAGAGTCAATGAATGAAGGTTATGATGACAATAAGACAAATGATTACATTCAAAGATTGGTTTTAAATTATGATGACATCATTATGGAAACATTTTAAAAATTTGAGGAAATTACCCTAGAAACTCGCACATAAACCTCTCGTAATGTGATAAAGGGATATTGCTAGGAATGTCGATATGTTTAACTTGATTGAAAGGATACTAGTTAACAAGTTTGCATATTAGTGATTTTCACTTAAGACATATATACTGAAATCCAATTCATATGTTTTAATGGTTTAATGATTATAGGAATGGTGATAGTACTTAGAACAATAATTTCTTTTATGATAAGAAAGATAAATGTTGATACCCATGTGTTGATATTGCAATGTTTTGAATATGAATCAAATGAAAGTTAATTATATATGTATTTAGATGAAAGTTAAATGAATATGATATTGCAATGTTTTTTTATAGTACTTAGAATGAAAATGATTAGATGAAAGTTAATTGTATATGTTAATGTGAATTATGGGACATTGGATTTATTCTACACATATCTGTATGTATTTTTATATTATTTTATTGGGCTTCTAATGTTTAAGTTGAGTGTACAGGAAAGTTGAACCATGGAGATTATTGGGGGAAACAAGGTTCAATCCTATGTGAACGCGATAGAGCCAAGGTATGTGACTAGGCATGGGTGTTGTAAGTTAAAGATCATAATTAATTAGAGACATGTCATCGTGATGTGTAAGTGTTTTAATGTGTGTGTGTCATTTGAAACTTGTGTTGTCTATGTATAAATGACATGTCATATAGGATTTTTGGCATGAAGTCACTTAACCTAAATTTAACCCCATTATGAAATTAAGTTCGCCCACTTTGGAGAGTGTTAGGATAAGTCAATTTCATGATGGAATTCAAATTAAAACTTGAAAATGACTTTAGAGAGCCTAAAAGTGGTTCCCAAGTGTTATTTTGGTGAAAATAAATCACCCACATGGTAGTAGTATAGGTTGGGGTTCTAAATATAACCATAAGCTAGCCTAGGGGACTTAGGAGACTCTCTAAACTAGTAATTTTCAAGCCAATTCGAAAAACTGAGTGTCACATGACTTCTTCCCTCATCCCACCACTTGTTTAAGGTCTTATTGGTAGAAAGGTACAAGGATGTAAGAGGGGTAGGTGGGGATGGAAGTGGAGGTGTTTTTAGAGAGCTTGGGCCAAACTTAGGGGTTGTTCACCCACTGTCTAATTTTAGAGATAGATAGGTTATTGGAAGGGAAGCTTAGAAGCCAAGGAAGGAAAGAGATCTTCATCACCATTTCATAGCCATAGCTTGTAAGGAGGTTAGTGCTTCATGCCATATTTTCTCTCATCTCATGAAGTTGAAAGATGGGAATTTGTAAGAGTATTCTTGTAAATTTTATGTGTTGCATATGGTGTGAAACTGTAAATGTTTGAGTACGTGAGTGTGTATGATTGAATCTATTTGCATTTGGTTTTGTTTCTTGGATTGTTTGTTGTGGATTGAATGATGTGTTGGGTGCAAAGGCTTCACTCACCCTTGGGAGGGAAGAGAAGCCTTGGGTGAAGGGGTTAGTTAGGCTTGATATTGTAGTTGAGAAATCCTTCTCTTGGAGAGGGGTAGCCTTTCTATGGGAGCTATAAGTGAGGATGTGTGATGAGGAGTAACTGTTGAAAGCCTTGTTGAGGCATGTGTTGTTTGTAGCCTTATTATGGCATGCTTCTTGGGAAGCCTTATTGGATTAATGCAATTGCAAGATTTATTATTTCACAAGGATTGTTGGATACAATTGTTCAATTGTGTGTTGTCTTTGATGTCACAAAAATTTCATATCAGTCATCAGACAGTGTCTATCGAGCTTAGAAGGTCAAAAAAGCAAAGGATAGTGTCTACCGAGCTCAGAAGGTTAGCAAAGCAATAGATAGTGTCTATCGAGCCCAAAAGGTTAGAAAAGATAGCTTGCAGTGTCTACTGAGTAGACAATTGGTTACTGAGCCTTCATGCTAATCAAAGAAATTTAGTTCTTACCAAGCTCACTCAGTAATCGAAGAAAACATGACAAAAGTAGTTCTTATCAAGCTCACTCGATAATCAAATAAAATATGATAGAAACAGTTCTTACCGAGTTCACTCGGTCATCAAAGGTAATTTGGTAAAAGCAGTTCTTACCAAGTAAACTCAGAAGGCAAAGGATTTTAAGATATTGTAATGTTAACCTAGTCAAGAAGGTTAACTCTGGAAATTCCTAGAAGTAGTATTTACCAAGTAGGGTCGACTAGTAAAGGACGTTTATTTGTTTAAGAATAATATCTATAGCCGACTGCTGAATGCTTTATTGATAAATGTAACATGTAAATGAGCCAACTTGATAACCTAAATGATATAAGTAAGAAGTCAAGTTGTGAATCCAAAGAAGTATGAGGTGGCAGAATGTGGAATTAATATGATATGAAGACTGATTGTTGTGGAAGCATATTCGAAGGATGATCAGAGATCATTGAGGAGTAACAGAGCCATATTTGATCAAGGAGGATCTAATGATGCTAAACAGAGACCTGTATCAAGCAAATTTAGTTGCATCTTGTGTAGGTTAATTCATTGTTGCTTTCTAACCATTGTAGTAGTGATTTCAAGTTTCCTAACAGAGTTGGTTTAATAGCCATTTTATAAATCCTCTAACAAGGTGACAGTTCAGTTGAATTGTTCTAAAGACCTCTAGCAAGGCCACTCCTAGCAGAGTGATTAAATCCTCTAATAGGATCACACCTAATAGTGTGTATTGTAACCTTTAATAGGGTTCACTCCTAACATGGCTCACTTTAGAAAATTGAAAAATTGGTGACTAGTTACTTGGTGGTTTTTCCCATATTGGGTTTCCACGTTAAATCTGGTGTCTCTTGTGTTCACTTTATTTTCAGTTACATGCATGAATGCTAGAAAAGAAAGTAATAGTCTAATTTATTGAGTTACAACAATTGTTTACTGAGTAAAAGTAGTAAATAAATCATTAAGACATCTAATAGATTTGTAGATTAATTTTTGTGTGTAACTAATTCACCCCCATCTCTGTTACACTATCTTTAATTCCAACAATTGGTATAAGAGCTTTTGGTGCTTACAGGAAAAGATTTCAAGGATCTAAGCTAAAGATTAGAATGTCTTACAAAAGGGAAATTCCAAGACTTAATAGGAACAACTTCTCAGCATGGCAAGGATTGATGAGGCTTCATTTGGTTTCCATTTGTGATACAGAGCTGCAGTACCTTGATGAAAAATATGAAGAACCTTCTAGTACATTATATGTCAATGATATTGCTGAAAAGAAGACTCACAATAACATGATGATAGATATAGCATCTGCTCTAAGTTATGAAGAATTCAATAACATTAAGGATTACAAAACTGCCTTTGAAATGTGGAACAAGCTAAAAGAAATCTATGGAGGAGATGATAATGTGAGAAGAGCCAAAGTAGAAAGTTTGAGAGGACAATTTGACCAAATGAAGATGAGAGAGGATGAAAACATTGCAAAGTATGTTGAAAGAGTTAAAGCATGTGTTAGTGCAATCAAAGCATCTGGAGGAGAAATCAGTGAGGAGACAGTTATGAGTAAAGTACTTAGAACCCTACTTCCTATTTATGCAATCAGAGTATCTACAATTTAAGAAAGGAGATGTGAGCCAAATCATAAAATAAATTTAGAGGCCATAGTTGGATGATTGACTACATTTGAGCTAGACAACTATGACAACTATGTTCCAACAGCCAAGAATGTTGAATCAGCATTTTAAGCCAAGCTTTCACTCAAAGAAAAAGGGAAAAAGATGAAAGAACCACAATCATAAAGTGATGAAGAATCAAAAAAAAGTTTAGACAGTGATCTTGAAGTTGTTGAAGCTCTACTAGCAAGAAAATAGTCAAGAGGCAAAGGAAAATACAAAGGTAAAGTTCCTCTAATCTATTTCTCTTGTGAAGAAATTGGACATATTGCTGCTAGGTGCCCAAATAAGAAGAACAAAGATGAAAAGAAAGGTCACAAGTACAATGGCAAGAAAGACTTCAAATCATTCAAAGATAAAGATAAGAAAGCATGTTTTATGGAAAAAGATTCCAATGATTCTGATGATGAAGAAGAAGATGAAATTGTCGACATTGCTGTAAAAGATGAATCTGATAAAGATGAGGAAATGGCACTAATTTCTCATATAAGAAAAAATGATACATGGGTCATAGATAGTGGTTGTTCTCATCACATGACTAGTGATAAAACTAAGTTTGAATATTTTGAAGACTATGATGGTGGTAGTGTAAGATTTGGTAACAATAAACCTTGTTGTATAAGAGGAAAAGGAAGAATCTCTCTAACCAAGGAACTTGTGTGTGATAATGCATATTGAGTAGAAGGACTAAAGCATAATTTGTTGAGTGTAGCACAACTACTCAATAATGGACTCAAGGTAGAATTCATGCATGGAAAAAGCTAGATTGTTGGATGACAAAGGAAAGCTGATTGGATTTGGCACTCAAACAAAAGGTAACTTATTTTATCTTGAACTTGGTGAATGTTCATGTTTCATTGCTCAAATTGAAGAAAGTTGGTTATGGCATAGGAGGTTGTGTCATGTAAACTTTAACAACTTAATAAAAATTAGTAAATTCAGGAAAGTAAGAGGTATTCCTCACATAATGAAACCCGAGGTTGGTCTATGCAAAAATTGTCAAATTGGTAAAATGGGAAAGACTAGTTTTAAAAGCAAGAGCTATCAGACTGAAGAAGCTCTAGAAATTGTGCATACTAATTTGTGTGGACCTATTGGCATTGAAAGTTATACTAGTGAAAAATTCTTCATTCTATTTGTTGATGATTATTTAAGAATGATGATCGTCATGTACCTTAGAGAGAAATCATAAGCATTTGAAAAGTTCAAATGGTATTTGGCCAGAGTAGAAAAGGAAACTGGCAAAAGATTGAAATGCCTAAGGTCTGATAGAGGTGGTGAATTCATTTCACATGAGTTCAATAACTTTTGCATTGAAAGAGGAATCAAAAGATAAGTTTTGGCACCTAGAACTCCTGAACAAAATGGAATAGTAGAAAGAAGGAATAGATCTATCATCTATTGTGAAAGAACCTTAATGATTGAGAAAGGAATTGCTATCAAATACTAGAAGGAAGCTATCAGCACTATAGGTCATACCTTGAATCAAGTACAACTGAAAAAGGACTCATTCAAAATACCCTATGAGTTGTGGTATGGCTAAAAACCTAATGTAAGTTATCTAAAGGTATTTGGAAGAAAATGTTACATTTTGAAAGAATCTAGGAAAAGTAAATTTGATGTAAAAAAGTGATGAAGGAATATTTTTGGGATACTTTACCAAAAGCAAAGCATATAGATGTTTGAACTTATCTACTCACAAAGTTATAGAAAGTGCACATGTGAAAGTTGATGAGTTTGTAGAAAGAACAGAAGAAGAAAGCAGAAAGGAACCTGAAGACTACAGAAGATTTGTTTACATTGAACTTGATACAATACCAAGTATACCTATCAATCAGGAATCTTCAACTATAGAGTCTTCATTAACTGAGTCACAAGATGTTCAAACCGAGTTAGCGTCTACTGAGCTGCAAGAACCCAAGTTACAAATAGAAGCTACCAAGTTAGCATCTACTGAGCCTAAGCAACCTGAATCAGAACCAAAAGTTGAGAGAAAAAAGGATAACAATGCAAGTCATTCAAAAGGCAAGGAGCCCATGTTAGCCAAATATGTCAGAAAGCATCATGCACCAGATCAGATCATTGGTGATAAATTAGAAGGAACAATGACAAGAAGTAAGTTGAAAGGCACTTGTTTACTTGCTGATTTTGAACCTAGAAATGTCAAAGATGCACTAGATAATGAAAGTTGGATTGAAGCTATGAATGAAGAGATAGAACAGATAGAGAAAAATGAAATATGGACTCTTGTACCTAGACCCAAAGACAAGAATGTGATTGGAACAAAGTGGGTATTCAGAAACAAACTAAATGAAGATGGTAAGGTATCAAGGAACAAAGCTAGACTAGTATGCAAAGGATATTCACAAGAAGATGGTGTAGACTATGGAGAAACTTTTTCTCCTATTGCAAGATTGGAAGGTGTCAGAACCTTACTTGCATATGTTGCATTCAAAGGATACAAAGTTTATCAGATGGATGTCAAGTCAGCATTTCTCAATGGCATATTGGAGGAAGAGGTTTACATTGAACAGCCTGAAGGTTTTGTTGATCCAGATAAGAAGGACATGGTCTGCAAGTTGCATAAAGCATTATATGGTCTGAAACAAGCCCTTAGAGCATGGTATGAAAGATTGCATAACTATCTTATTCAGATTGGTTTTTAAAGAACTAATGACAATAGTGGTTTGTACATAAAGGAAGGACCAAATAAAAAGATTGTTCTGGCAGAAATATTTGTAGATGATACTTTGTTCATAGGAAATGATGGTTTTTGTAAAGAATTTTTAGAACAAATGAACAAGGAATTTGAAATGTCAATGTTTGATGAGATAAAATTCTTTGTTGGTCTTCAAATTTAGCTAAATAAGAATGGCATCTACATCACTCAATATAAATACATCAAGGAGATAATGAAAAATTTTGGTATAGAAAACTACAAACCAGTTGGGACTTTTATGTGTACTGGATTAAAACTCACCAAGGATGATGAATCAAAGGAAGTGGATCAGACATTGTATAGATCTATGATTGAAAAGTTGCAATATGTAGTGCACACAAGACCAAACATTACCCTTGCAGTAGGAATTGTAGCAAGATTCTCAGCAAAACCAAAAGAAAATCACATGATGGAAATCAAAAGAATCATGAGATACTTGAAAGGAACTAAAGAATATGGATTATGGTATAAACTTGGAGGAAAATTGGATTTAAAGGTGTTTACTGATGCAGATTGTGTAGGAAATATTGATGACAGGAAGAGCACCAGTGGATGAGCTTTCTTTCTTGGAAAAAGGTTAGTTTCTTGGACAAGCAAAAAAGAAAAATTGTACATCTCAATCCACAGCAGAAGCTGAATATGTTGCAGCAGCAGTGAATTGTTCAAACATTGTGTGGTTTAAACAACTATTGGAAGGTATGAAGCAAGAAATCAAAGAACCAGTTGTTATGTTTTGTGATAACACAAGTGCAATTAACATCTCCAAAAACCTAGTGATGCATTCAAAAACCAAGCACATTGCCATAAGGTATCACTTTGTTAGAGAATTGGTGCAAGAAAAGGAAATAAGATTGGAATATGTGCATACAAAGGAACAAATTGCTGACATATTCACAAAGCCTTTACCTAAGGATGAATTCTTGTATCTAAGAGGCAAGTTAGGGGTCATTCCCCTATCTGAAGCTCACTAAAATATAGTTTAGTGATGCATCAACATGAACAGAATTGAAGATCTATCAATTGATGCAGCAAACCAATGAAGACATTGCATATGAATCAGTACATCAAGTACAATGTTATTCAGTTGTTTTTGAGTCATCTTTGGCATGTGTTGTCAAAGAGGGAGGATATATATATTGTCATATATTTCTAAAATTATATATTTCTAAAATTTGCAAATAATAAGAGTTTGCATAAGAGGGAGAGATTATATTTAAGAGGGAGTTTTTTATTCTGTCATTAAAAGACTTGTTTTCAAATTTCATTCTGCTATGACATATTCTGTTTCCATCAATGCCAAAGAGGGAGATTGTTGGATACAATTTTTCAATTGTGTGTTTTCTTTGATGTCATACAAATGTCATATCAGTCATCAGACAGTGTCTACCAAACTCAAAAGGTCAGCAAAGCAAAGGATAGTGTCTACCAAGCTCAGAAGGTCAACAAGGCAATAGACAGTGTCTACCAAGCCCAAAAGGTTAGTAAAGATAGCTTGCAGTGTCTACCAAGTAGATAGTTGGTTACTGGGCCTTCAAGGTAATCAAAGAAATTTAGTTCTTACCAAGCTCACTCGATAATCAAAGAAAATATGACAAAAGAAGTTCTTACCGAGCTCACTCAGTAATCGATGAAAATATGATAGAAACAGTTCTTATCAAGTTCACTTGGTCATCAAAGGTAATTTGGTAAAAGAAGTTCTTACTCAGTAAACTCGACAGGCAAAGGATTTTAAGATATTGTAATGTTAATCGAGTCAAGAAGGTTAACTCTAGAAATTCTTGGAAGTAGTATTTACTGAGCAGGGTCAGCTAGTAAAGGACATTTATTTGTTTAAGAATAATATCTATAACCGACTGTTGAATGGTTTATTGATAAATGTAACATGTAAATGAGCTGAATTGACAACCTAAATGATATAAGTAAGAAGTCAAGTTGCGAATTCAAAGAAGTATGACATGGAAGAATGTGGAATTAATATGTTATGAAGACTAATTGTTGTGGAAGTAGATTCGAAGGATGATCAGAGATCATTGAGGAGCAGCAGAGCCATATTTGATCAAGGAGGATCTAATGATGCTGAACAGAGACCTGTATCCAGCAAATTTAGTTGCATCTTGTTCAGGTCAATTCATTGTTTCTTTCTAACCATTGTAGTAGTGATTTCAAATCTCCTAATAGAGTTGGTTTAATAGCCATTTTGTAAATCCTCTAACAAGGTGACAGTTTAGTTGAATTGTTCTAAAGACCTCTAGCAAGGCCACTCCTAGAAGACTAATTAAATTCTCTAATAGGTTCGAACCTAACATTGTGTATTGTAACCTTTAATAGGGTTGGCTCCTAACAAGGCTCACTTTAGAAGAGTGAAAAATTGGTGACTAGTTACTTGGTGGTTTTTTCCATATTGGGTTTCCACGTTAAATCTGGTGTCTCTTGTGTTCACTTTATTTTCAGTTACATGCATGAATGCTTGAAAAGAAAGTAATAGTCTAATTTACTGAGTTACAATAGTTGTTTACTAAGTAAAGGCAGTAACTAAATCATTAAGACATCTAAGGGAATTGTGGATTAATTTTTGTGTGTAACTAATTCACCCCTCTCTCAGTTACACTATCTTTAATTCCAACAACGGATATGGCATTTTCCTCCTTGAGGAGCCCACCTTCACCCAATGTTTATGATTCCATCTATTAATCATTGTGCAAGCCTTGGTTGGGATTTGTGAATGTGTTGTTAAATCATGCTTTTATGATATTTTTTTTGTTGTGATGTTTTTGTTGTATCCTCGATTGAGCCTTGTTTATGCTAGTGCGGGGGTGGCCTCCTTGAGGCCTAGGTTGGAAGGTGAGCCTCCATGGTTCTCCATTTTATCCCTCTTGTGCAAGTATTCATTTGAAGAGTTTTGGAAGCTAGATGTTATGAAGTTTATTTTTTACATAGGAGGAGACTCATGATTATTGTGTTGAAATGGAGAGATAAACTCCACTTGTTATGTGAAGAAATTTGTATTGTGAGAGAGGAGTGATTGTTCCCAATTCATATGTTATGTAAAGCATTATGTATTGTAAGAGTGTAGTGATTGTTTGCAATTATTATGTCCACAGAAAGAGAGAGTTTTGATTATTGCATGTTGACAAATGAACCTTCTATTGTATATTCAATTTGATGATTTTCTCACTTCAATACTTTTATGATGTTGATTTCTTAGCAATACTTGAATTAGAATGTGCTGATTAAAGAAATTTTGTATCATATTATACCTTGAAAAGAAAAGAAGAATGGATTGAACACTATCAATTGATATCTTTATCTTCCAAATTACATGAGAATAAATGAATAGCTTGATGTTCAGTGTTGAAATCCAATTGACTTTAACATATGAAAGTGTTAGTAATGGAATTGGTAGAAAGTATATATTTTGGAAATGAATGGCATGCAATGTAATTTTAGTTTCCAAAGACTCATGAGTTCCTGTTTGCAAGTAGATTTAGTTAGAACATGATAATTGCATCATATTAGTTGTTGTTAGAATAGGAAATGATAGTGCACAATACATTGATACACCAACCACAAATCCAATTCAAACAATCATTGAGATTTCATTAAAAGAGTTAGACAAAAAAAGTTCAAATGAGACTTGTAGATGCAAATTTAGCCTCTGGAAAATGTATGGGCAAGCCAAATAATGCTCATATTATTACAGTCCATTAAAATAATAGATCTTGAATATAAAATTAATATCTTGAAAATATTGATGAGATAGAAAGGAAAAGATCATTTCAAGAAAAAAAAAAACTCCCCATTAATAATGTCAGAATTGAGATTTTGAGTGATGATGACATCTATCTATGATATGACCTATACTAAGACACATAAAAGACATATATATATGCTAGAAAATAATTGACAAGAGAAAAAAGTTAATTTAATGTTGATTGACTTCTCATATTAATGAGGATATATGCTCCCTCACCTAAACCATTTCTTCCTACCCATGTACCACCTTTCCACCCAAGAAAAAGATTATATATATATATAATGATTCAACAATAATGATGGGGATTGCCCCTCCCTTTTTCTAGTTGGCTAAGTAGGAGTTTTCTTGGTCGAATCAAATTCGTGTAATAAATATTTCACTTGACATGTCAGACTTCTTCCTTATGCCTAGCTTGAAAGTGGTTGTAAGAGATTTCAAATTACAAGAAATCTGCCTTCTCACCTACCCACATATGGTTAAGAGGGAAGTGATTTAAGGGGAATCACTTACATGGAAGCTTAAAGAATTAGTTTTTCTAAAAAGAGCAGCAATAGTGAGCAGCAAATTATGAGTACGTGAGCAGCATGATCAGTTCTTTTAATGAGTGGAGTGTGTCTGAAGAATAATAATTGCCATGATTTGACCAACCCATGTTTCTCTCTATTCACCTAGCTTGGTAAAGGAGGTAAAGTGAATATGTTAAGAAAGGGGTAGGCATACTTATGACAAAGAATTTAGTGCTGATTTTAAATAAAATAAATATGCATGTTGAGGTTTTCTACAGCCATGTAGAATAGGATGTAAGCATTATTTCAAAGGTCTAGAATGTGTTTAGAAACTCTATAAGTTAATAAAGTTATTAATCTCAAAGTGTTATTTGAAATAATAAATAATTATGGTTATGTTAAATAGCTTGGGATGATTAGTGCTAGTATAGTATAGAATTTTTTTAGTAGAATTAGTATCATAATAAATAAAACATATCTATATATAATGATGTGGAATTGGTTCATAACATAATGAGTTAAGTGTTAAAGCTAGTAGTATTATTGGGTAGAGGTGTTATACTTAGTTAATAGTAAAGTGTGATTTAGTATTGTATAAAAAAAAAATATTGAGGTTGTTTTTTTACCTTGTAAAAATTTGGGCATGACACAAACTGCCTGCATATCTATATCCATGGGATCAAGGCCCTTGAAATACTCACTCTAAAGAATATGTAGGTCTAGTTTCTAATTTTTTTTAATGTAGTTGTATTCCTATAACCACTGGTGAGATTTAGTCACCAAATTCAACTCTTCACCATCATACACCCACTTAGGCAAGTTAGGTAGTTTTCTATAATTACAATACTATAATAACCTGGTGCAACCTTTGTGTTGTAGTTTATAGTCAATGTAGGTTAACCTATATACATCCTAACTCACTCCTTATATAGTTATGTTTAAAAGCCCGTGACAATAATTAATGGGTCTAAATTTATAGATCAGTCAAGTTAATGTTGAAGCTCAGAGTTTAGCCTTCTATTTGTAAAAGCCAGGTAGAATAGGTTGAATCTACTAAAATGTCTTAAGATAGACCACAAGTATGGATTCTTCATTCTATAAGGGGACAATTTATTCAAATGTAAAATTGGTTACACATGCATGATTCTTTTGTTTAATGCAAAGCTAGTTTTGAGCCACATGTTCCTTTTATTAAATGTAAGTTTGATTGCCTAATCATCCATATGCGTATAAGCATGCTAAGTTACCCAGAATGGAATGAGATCAATCTTTAAAATACCTAGAATGTCCTCATCACCTCCTACTACTTTTAGGGGGAGTACATCTTCATTGCTCATGAGAAATTTATCACATGGGTACATCTAGGAATATCTTTATTGCTTCCTACATAAATTGAATCCAATATTACAAAATGGCACCTAAAAAATAATAGTTCAAGTGAAATAAACACGTGAAAAATGAGAGAGAAAAAGAGGAATCTACTTACCAATAGGCATTTCCATTGCATCGGCCATGCTGTCTAGTAAGTGAGTTTTATTATTTTTCTATTGTGCCAAGATCTCTCTATTTACATACATACATACATACATAGGCACACACATATGTGTATATATATGTATGTATATATATATATATACATATATACATATACATATGTATATATATGTATATACACACATACATACATATACAAAGATCACAAGGGTACTACAACAAAATTGTAGATCTCCACTCACTAGTACATTTGGGCTCATTTTTTGACCTTTATTGGTCAAAATTTGACCAAATTTGATCTACACATTGGTCAAAAATTTTCTAGTCAAAAATTTGACCAACTCATTGGTTGGTCAAAATTTTGACCAATGCATTGGTTGAAAACCTACCAAACCCATTGTGTGGGTTCAAACAGGAATTGGTCAAAATTTTGACCAATGAAGGTCAAAATTTTGACCAACAAAGGTAGAAAAAAAATTGTGCATTGGTGGAAATTTTGACCAACAAAGGTAGAAAAAAAATTTAAGCTTTGGTAGAAATTTTGACCAATGAAGGTGGAAATTTTGACCAACAAAGGTAGAAAAAAAATTTAGGCATTGGTGGAAATTTCGACCAATGAAGGTGGAAATTTTGACCAACAAAGGTAGAAAAAAAATTTAGGTGTTGGTGGAAATTTTGACCAATGAAGGTGGAAATTTTGACCAACAAAGGTAGAAAATAATTTAGGCATTGGTGGAAATTTCCACCAATGAAGGTGGAAATTTCAACCAACAAAGGTAGAAAAAAATTTAGGCATTGGTGGAAATTTCCACAAACAGCTAGGTGTAAATTTTTTTTAGGCATTCTATAAAATAGTTCACATGTCTTGCCTATGATATGACATTTTACATGCATCCTACACTCTCTCATTTGGCTGATGATGGATTATGCAGAGTGGTCGAAAACCATGATTCCAAAAAACACAGACAATCAAATTAAAAATGAACTTGCACTATAAATGGATTGTGGAAATCTGATATTGTTAATTTTGCATGCATGTCTACTAGGACAAATATGTGTTTAAGTTGTGATTGTCCTAGTAGACATGCATGCAATTTTACCAATATCAGATTTCCATAATCCATTTGTAGTGCAAGTTCATTTTGGATTTGATTGTTTGTTTTTTAGCATCATGGTTTCAGATCACTCTGCGTAATCCTTCATTAGCCAGATGAGAGAGAGTGCAAGATGCATGCAAAATGTCATATCATACACAAGACATGTGAACTATTTTATAGAATGCCTAAAAAACATCGATAGTAACTAATATGAAGAATATATAATTAGTTATATAATTGAGACAAATCATGTACCAGTGAGTTGGTCAAAATTTTGACCAAAAAAATTTTGACCTAGTGGTTTTACCACCTTGCCCTAGCAAGTGGGCTCGCTCAGTGTGCTTGCAAAGTTTCCCCATAGAGTTGCTTCTCTAAGCCCACTCACCATGTAAAATCACTTGGTCGGCATGCCAAGTTAACTTTTTTAGTATGCTCGCCAAGTCGGCTCACCAAGTCAACTAACAAAGTCACCCCACCAAGTCATGTCACCAAGTCATCTATTCAAGTATGCTCATCAAGTTGACACTTTAAGTTTTCTCATCAAGTCACCCAACCAAAGTGCCTCATCAAGGTCAGTCTTTAAGTACACTCAGCAAGTCAGCTCACCAAGTCACTTCATGAAGTCGCCTCACCAAGTGGCCTCGATAAGTCAGCTTGCCAACTTGTGCCTCCAAGTTGAGTTGCCATATCAGCTTGCCAGGCTGACTTCCATAGTCAGCTCACCAATCTGAAAATTCAAGTATGCTCACCAAGTTGACTCTTTAAGTTCACTTACCAAGTTTTTGCCCTAGGTCAACTCTCCAGGTCAGCCCACCAAGTCAACCCCACCAAGTCACCTCAACAAGTTGACTCTTTAAGTTAGCTCACTATGTCGACTCACCCAGTGGTTTTACCATCTTGTCTCAGAAAGTTGGCTTGCTATGTGTGCTTGCCAAGCTGCCCCACTGAGTTGCTTCTCTAAACCCACTCACCATGTCAGCTCACTTCATTAGCTCACCAAGTTGACTATTCAAATACACTCACCAGGTGGGTTGGCCAAGTCACCCCCACCAAGTTGACTATTCAAGTGCACTTGCCAAGTTGACTCTAAGTTCATTCATCAAGTTGCCCCACCAAAGTGCCTCATCAAGGTTAGTCCTTACATCTACTCACCAAGTTAGCTCACCAAGTTGCCTCACCAAGTCGGCTCACCCACATGTCCCACCAAGTCCCCAAGTTCGTTGGTCAAGCTAACAATTCAAGTGCACTCACCAAGTTGACTCTTTAAGTTTTCTCACCAAGCCCATCCCTTAGGTCAACTCTCTAGGTCAGCTTGCCAAGTCACTCACACCTAGTCACCTCAATGAGTTGACTCATTTAGTCAGCTCACCAAGTCTATTATTCAAGTACGCACACCAGGTTGGCTCACCAAGCTAGGCCACCAAGTCATGTCACCAAGTCGACTATTTAGATATGCTCACAAAGTTGACTCTTTAAGTTTTCTCATCAAGTAACCCGACCAAAGTGCCTCATCAAGGTTAGTCTTTAAGTCTACTCACCAAGTTAGCTTTCCAAGTCATTGCACCAAGTTGACTCACCATCTCACCTCACCAAGTGGACTCGCTAATTTGACTCACCAACTTACCCCACCAAGTCGACTGTTCAAGTATGCTCGCCAAGTTGATTCTTTGAGTTCGGTCATCAAGTCACCTGACCAAAGTGCCTCATTAAGGTCAGTCTTTAGGTCCACTCATCGAGCTTTCTCACCAAGTTAGCTCACCATGTTGCATCTCTAAGTGGCCTTGCTAAGTCAGCTCACTAACTTACCCCACCAAGTTGCCACTTTAAGCCCACTCACCATGTTAGATTGCCAGGCCAGCTCCCTAAGTCAACTCATCAAGCTAACAATTTAAGTACACTCACCAAGTCAACTCTCTAAGTTCACTCACCAAGTCTACCCCCTAGGCCAACTCTCCAGGTCAACTCACCAAGTCACCCCCACTTGCCCCACCAACTCGCCATGTCAACTTGCTAGGCTGACTCCTCTAATCTGAAATCATTATATAGAAATAAATTTTATAATTGAAATCTACAAATCACGTGTATTTGTTCATTGACATTTTTACATTTTAAAGTTAATACTAGCACCACCTTTGATTGAAGATAACCACCAAATTTTTGTTGAATGAACATAGTCACATGTGCTATTCGATGAATGGCTTCCTCTCCACTAGCTTCATCAAGGCATATCAATTGTATAGTATCAACTACAAATCTAAAAGGGAAAAGAAAAACAAGATATCAATTTGTGTGTGTGCACACACACACACGAGCATGCATGTGTGTGCCATGTAAGTATGTTTAAGCACATCAATGGAGATTAATTTTAAAAATTTCTATGAGCATTTCTATTTTGATATATGTCAGTATGATTTAAAAATTGAAAGACTCTAAGCACTTTGCAATTCATGTTACCTTAAAAACTCATGAGCATCTTCCTTTTTTCCATATCCAAGGTGATTTATCATTACACACACATAAGAAGAATAGTACCTTGAAGCACTACTAATCAAATCTTCATTAATAGGTGGACAACTTTAAAAAATCAAGCATGTCGGCTCTCAGAGGTCCTTATTAAAGAGGGTTGTTGAACTGCATCCTGGGTGAGCCAAAGCAATAAATATATTAGACTGAGAATATCCAACATTTGCATATAGAGAAGCTGCAACACCAACTTCCATATCAAACACATGAATAAACTATTAAAATGCTAAAAAGTATATGACCTCATCTCGATGGTAATCATATTATGGTTTTGCCTCTTTGTGAACAAGCATGCCATGACATTGAGATATAATTTACAATCATCTGTAGACCTACAGGACAAGGAAGAGCTGTATTTGAAAATCAACTCATAATTGAGTTGATTTGATTTATGTGATTTTGAAATAAATCAAATCAACATGGTTTCATAGATTCAACTCAAGCTTACTGATTTAGCTGGAAGCCATCCAAATTTTCAATTAGAATTCCAAAGAAATTGATAACCAAAAAATCACATAAAAAATGCTCTTCAATTCCATGGACTACAACACAAAACTTTAAAGTAAAATTAGGCCATGTTCCAGAATCCAGCCAATTGGTGGAACAAGTATCATGATGTTATTTACTACCTTGACAAGGACTCAAACCCGCACCCTAATGGCATGACAATACAATTTTATCAGGAAATTCAAAGTTTAAATCAAATCTATTCTGATTGGGGTAGCTAATGAATCCCACAAACAATCAATATGCAACTACTATATCTCTAAAAATAAATAAAATATAATTTTACATGTAAATCATTAACGAGTTCAGCCACTTGCACTTTGCAGCATGATAAATGATAACCTCTTAAATAGTAGCACAAAGGCTTGAACTAATTCTTCACATACTAATATGTTCCTTCAAATTTCATGGATGGTATACTCTTTTCATTGTAATCAAATCACATATATCAAAAAATATGACAACTATAGCTAGAAATTCATTGTTAATAGTATTAAAAAAATCATGATTTTTACCTCAAATCTCTTCTATAGATGAGTATCTGTGTATAAATTATCTGAATCATCATTGGAATCTTGCATTCTAACCACTAGAAGATGATTAACTTATTTATGTTTCTATGTTCTCTACTACCTTTCTAATTTTTTAGTTCTTCCAAATACTATTGTTCTATTCTAATTTTTTAGTTCTTCTAATTTATTAACTCTATAAAAAATCCAGGCCCAATTTCATAAGTAACCAATGATGAGTTTGACTAGCGACTTTGATTTAAGAGTTAAAATATCAATGTGCAACATCTTGTACTTGAGCACTTTTCAAGCTTTTATGAGACAAAAGATGTTGGAAATATTTAACACATTGACATCAGTACCCACTCATGTCAATATGATGGCATTGGATTCGCAATGATAACTGTATGTTATGGGTACGTCATTGAAAAAGTTTCATTAAACTTGAACTTAGGCACATATCATTCATCCCAAGGTTTTATCCAAATAATGTTACAAAATAATATATTTTGAATCTTCTTCTATCTCATTCCAAAGAGAAAACTTAATAAATATGAACCTACAATTCCAAATTATAATTCTGTATTAATTATTTTCTGTTTACAAAGTTCTACTTTTACAACTTGTGTTATTTTTGGGATTGGACCTTCCCATAAACATTCATTAAATATTCTACATTAATAATTTTCTATTTACAAAGTTCTACTTTTATATCTTGTGTTACCAGCATTGGACCTTCCCATTATCCTTCAAGAAATAAGAAGACTGACCAACAATGGGTTTCATGGTTTAGGTGGATCACTAGGTTCAGTTTACTCCCGATCTTGAGAACAAAATCAAATCTTAAAGGTGTGCAAAATTCTAATATTGAGTGTAATATAAATGTTGGAAAGTCTACTCATTACCATATTAAGTCATATATGTAGCAGAAGCATACTGCCACAGCTAAGAATTACAAAATCAGCATTACCATACTAGAATTTACATACAATATACTTGTCCATGACAATTAACAGTAACACTCTAAAAAGTGTCTTTAACCTTTGTATATTTCTTTCAAATATGCACTTATAATTGCCACTCAAATAAGTTTTGCCTAGCAACCTACTTTTTTTTGAACTTTCTACATTTTTTTGGCAAATTACCTATTTGTGAATAACCATAAAAAGAGCTAATCAAGAGCTGAGGCCAAGCAAGAATTACTATCACATTCTAGTAGATATAGAGCACCACCTGACGCAACAAAAATGCAAATTAAAAATACAATGAGAACATAAAGCAGGAGAATATCTATATACTAAAAATGAGACTTCAAGACAACCTATGAGTGATAAATATGACAGGTCATTCCCCAATACCAGCTTCAACCAATTTCTTCAACAACATTAGGCTCACTTCTTGTTGACACCCTCAAAGCAAAGAAAGTTAGATTGTATTTTATGTTGCACATATGTTAAATTTTCTCTACAGATATCCATAAATATAGACAGATACATCTCTAGAGCACCTCACATATATCATAGATAATACCTTTCACTACCATCAGTGCTAAAAGGGAATATATGCCATAGTCCACTACATTCTAATGTAGATTAATCCTTTTAAATTAGAATTCAACTCTTAATTGCAATAATGAAGATACCATAAAACAAAAAAGTTTAAAAGAAAGCATTGTGGCAATAAAACTTGATAAGATCCCACATGTCTTAAATAAGATGGGTAAAACTAGTTTTTAATGGTTAAAACAAATTTTTTTTTTTATACCAACAATCTTATTGGAACTATTGCTTGGTAAACCCCCAAATTCTAGTTCCTGCAAATAGATATCAAGAAGCATGCCAACTCTTTCAATAAATAAGAAAGATAGTACAAGATAAATTACTTTGAATCGAACAAAGTGCACAACCATAGCTAAACAAAATAGAAAGCCTCCTTTAACAAAATCGTATACACTAAAGTTACTAAGTAAAGAAAACATGTATTGAACCATGCTATCTTCAAAAAAATTAAAAAATAGAAGAAAAAAATCACCTATGTGAAAATAAAAACCTTAAAATAATCTTACTGTTGAATATACTTGAGCAACTATAACACAATTATTGTTGTTTTTTGGAAAGCCTTAAAGCATCTACAAATGTAGCAAACTAAGGTAGGCAATTAAATTTTAATATGCAATAACAAACGATTCATGCTTAAAAAATATAAAATCTACTTTGTTATTGTGTAGACAACATCTGGAAAGTCTGGTCTGTTCTACAAAATCCTATTGGTTCAATAGTAAAGTTCATTGGCCACTCTTAAAAACCCTTCATACATCAGAGAAATTTATAATATTATTCAATATTAACTATCAAAGAAAGAATTTGGATCTTAGGATTCTTATTGGCAATGTGTTTCTTAATTGCTTTGATTACTTCCTTTGCATATCTATTTAAACACAATCATATTGACCAATATAGATCCTTTTTTAATATCACCATATCCAAATGTCCATTTAAAAGAAAGAATTTAGAAGATAGAGTTGTTAACCTACTCTATAAAAACCATACCAACATCTTTTATGTGAAGTCTATCCATATAACAAAGATGGGATTACATTCTCCGAACATGGACTACCATTAATGCATAATATAGAGAAATTACCAATCAAACCAATCAAATAATGTTAAATAATTTCAAATTGGATTTTATCACCAGCTCAAAATCAAACTAAAAAGGAAACTTGGCAAATAAAACTAAATAAAAATAGTCTTCTTGAGTAAACATCAACATTGTATGAACAATACCATTACAATGCACTATACTAGGTACAAATATATTATTGGCTGAGTATAAAGAACATTGGTGGTGAATTCAATTCCAAGCT
Source organism: Cupressus sempervirens (assembly GCA_028749045.1). Taxonomy (NCBI): domain Eukaryota; kingdom Viridiplantae; phylum Streptophyta; class Pinopsida; order Cupressales; family Cupressaceae; genus Cupressus; species Cupressus sempervirens. The sequence continues at coordinate 311,992,190 of CM053793.1, forward strand.
GCAAAAGCAAAGACATTTACATAAAAACTAAGCAACCATGTTTGGCAAGAAAAGATATATAGAGATTTCTGACTAAAATTACAAATTGATGCTAAAAACCTTAAACCATAAGAATTGTTCTGTAGAATAATAAAAAAGAAAGATGAAGAATCAAACACCTAAACGATACAATGTTGATGTAGCTTCAAAAAGATTGTCTAAAGGACATGATATGCTTGAGTTGAAGGAGCTTTGAGATCCATTACTACACTCAGGAATGGGTTCATCTTCAATCTTCTGAAGATTGAAGATGAGCCCATTCCCGAGTGTAGTAATGAATCTCATATAATGCAATCTCATCTATGAAGCATATTAAAAACTAACAGAGCATCTTCACTAGCTGATCTCCCTTATGAGCCATAGGAGAATGCCAAAGATAGTCATGATGCTAATAGGCACATCATGACTATCTTTGACATTCTCCTATGGCTCTTGTGGTTCTACTCTTATAACATGAGGCTTCCTCTTCTTTTTTCAAGCATAAGGCTGACGCGACCCTGTAATAAGAAATAAATGGGTTTAATTTGGATTATGTACAACAAAAAGAAAACCAAAATGTAATAGCAATTTTTAACAGAGAAATGAACTATATAAACTTATAAAGCTCATAATAATAATAGGCCATAAACAAGAGCTAAATTATGAGTAGACAAAGTTTGGACACATGAAGCATACCTAATTGATCAAAATCAAATCACTGCCAAGCCTTTTAACCACTCCTTAATAGCACTTTCTCTATTAGCAAGTTTTCAGTAGGGTTTCTATTTATTTTTGGATCTAACATTAATATGGCATCTCCATCAAAAATTTCTTCAAAGCCTGAAATATTTTTACATGAAGTAATCAAAAACTAAAAATTTGTCATGAGAAAAAGAGCTCCAACACTGATAGGTTATACATTTGCTAAAATCAAAACAACCATGTTCAAGGAAAAGCATCCTCTAATTCAATATGGTTCACAAGAAAAGACTTAGTTTATACAATTAGGATGAAAAAAATTAGTAAGAGACATTGATTGCGAGCACAAAAAATATATTGTTCACAGAAATGGCCTAGTTGTTAATATGTTGACAAAAGTTTTGTTAGAATTTTGAACAGAAAAGGGGTAGCATCTTTCAGTTTGGAAAAAATAAAATGAGGACAATGGCAGATTAGAAAAGTAAACTGTTCTCCGAAGCATTCAATGGTACATTCAATGTTGAACAGCTAAGGGACTTGCAAAATGAAAAAGAAATAGAAAAACTTACTCTATATAAGGGTACTACAACTAGAGTCCATGAAATTTTCCAAAGGTTTTCTTTGCAACACAGAGGAATTGGATTCATATTTGTCCAAAGTGGACCAGCCAAATTGCAAGTTTCTAAATTGAGCCTTGTAGCCCTCATTGATTTCTTTGGTTTGGCACAAGCTTTTTTAACATTCATGCTTTGGTTTGGTACAAGTATTTGGAACATCCATGTGAAGAAGTAAGACTTGCAATTTCTTCTTGTTACAATGAGATTATAAGAATAACAGCTCCTATAGCTCCCCTATAATGATGACATACTAAGGAAGGTTCCATAGTTGATTGTGGAGAGCCTTCATGGGTTACATGATATGAAAGCTCTTAATTTTGGAAAGAGGGCTAAGATTTGAGAAACTATGGCAAGAGCTAGATCATTTATATAATGTTGGATCTCAAGTGTGAAAAAAAATGATTTTTCATATGTTTCAATACTTCTTACTAAAATTAGGTATTAGCTGATTATGAAGTTTTCTTTAAAAAAGCACTACCAATTGTTCAACAAAATGTCCTAGTTGTTGATGGAGTGAAAAGGGTTTGTTAAAATTTAGGAGAATAGGGGTAGCATCTTTTAAGTTAGCAAAAAAAATGAAGACAATGGCAGATCACAAAAGTGATTTTTTAGTCAAAGCATTCAATGATACATTCAATGGTGAACAACTAGGAGACTTGCAAAAAGTAAAAGAAATAGGAAATTAAGTCTATGTAATGGGACTACAATTGGAGTTTGAAATTTCCTGATGGTGTTCTCTCCAAGCTGGAGGAATTAGATTCATATTTGTCCAAAGTGGGCTAGTTAGACTGGAATCTTCTGAATTAGGCTTTGCGATCTTCAATGCTCTCTCTTAGGTTCAGTACAAGTTTTTGGAACACTAGTGTGAAGTAAGAATTGCAATTGCTTCTTGTTACAATGAGATTGTAAGAATAAAAGCTCATGTAGCCCCCTATATTGATGACATACTAAGGAAGGCTCTACAAGTGAAAGTGCAGTGACCTTATGGGTTACATGATACTGAAGCCCTAACTTTTGGTGAGAGGGCTAAGATTTTAGAAACTATGGCAAGAACTAGATCCTTTATCATTATGTTGAAACTCAAGAGTGAAAAAAGTATTCTTAAAATGTTTCAATGCTTCTTGAAAAAAATTAAAAAGCATCGTTTAGACAAGGTGAGAGTTTGTATGCAAATCATTATGTCCTTAATCTTAAATGATAATGATAAGCTTCTATTAGACTTGTTGGCCATTTTCTGGAAGGAACGGGCTTTATCACCTATAGCTTATAGGGTTTCCAAAAGATTGATTGACCATAAAATTGAAACATTACAAAAGCACACAACCAAAAATGAGCTAATTTCAATGGGCTTACAAGTTGTGGGGTCTTTAAAAAGGGTAAGAACCAAATAAGAAAATCCTAGATTAGTTTCAAGTGTAGATTAGTTCCAAGTGTCACAAGGCATGGACACTATATCATATTTGTAAAGGAAACAAACATATTACAGCCTAGAGATGAGGGCAAAGATATAGGTGAGAATAGTACCATGGCTCATCAAGAGCAAACTAAATCTACAACTTTGAATACATCTGTTACTATGCATGAACAGTAAAAATGATGACTTTGAATTGGCTAAGATAAATAATGTGTAGGAAGAATCAATTATCATAAGTGAGGAATTTTCAAAACTCTTTATCGATGAGTTGTAGAACTATATTGATAGAATATGTGAAGAGAGAAACTTCTTTGATGAATCCACCCTACAAATCTTATGCAAGATCAACTCAAACACTTTATTTGTAGATCTAGACTATCTATTGGCTCAAGGGTAGTATGGGCTTGACTAGTTACAGAATATTTGGAATTTGGTTGGGATGCTCTGAATGATTTAGTTCACAATCACTAGTGGGGGATATAGTTATGCCAAACTGTCTCATAATTTTCTCATATATAAATCGTGTTGTGTATAATGGAGAACTTAATGGTGCATCCATACATCAAGTATATGTTAAAAATATCAAGTTTAAAAACTCTTATTTTACAATGAACATTCTCTCAAGTATAACTATGGATCAATTCATATTAAGAGACTTCATACTAATTTATAGCATAAAGGATAGCAAATGATTTGATGTATTAATATTCTCTAATCTATTTTATCATGACATTCTAATACAACTAGGATTTAAAAAGAAAAAAATGTATGCTAACCTCATCATCTTCATCTCTTCATTTTCTTTCTTTGATCTCTTCTTTTAGTTTCTTCAGTATTCCATTCCATCAGGGTTGTGCCTGTATTTCCAATGAACAATTTTCAACATCATTCACTCAAAATTTCACACATGTGACTCACAATGTCAAGTTACAAAACTAAAACTATAATCAAAATGAGAGGAGAAAAAAATGGATATCTCTCTAAATGAAGAATCCAATAAGTGGGATGGAGGTATTACATCTCTTTCCAATTTAATTATGCAAACCTTTGAGTGTCGTAAAGACCCATTAATAATATGCCAAGATTTTATGTCAAAGTAGGGTATGGGATGGAACTACTAATAAAGAGATTATTGAACTACTAACATCCAAAACCAAGGAAGACTTTACTAGTAATCTATTTTGATCAGCATGTGAATTTTGAATATGAAATCTTTTTCTTTCACATCTTCACATCTTGAAAGTTATTTTCTGAAAAACATGTATCCCTGGGCTATAGATGAAGATTTCAAATATTTTCTTGAAATCGTTGACTCATATGTTAAATTGAAAAAATGTAGCCTGGAAATCATTGGAAATTTGTTAACATCTAATAAGTACATATATAAACTCTTACAGGTAACTATCTTAAAATTATAGATACCAAGGCTATAATCAACAGAGATTTAGCATCATTGAATTGCTAAGCCAAATAATTACCAAGATCATTTTATGGTGAAGTACAACATTGAGTGCAGTGAAAAATGATCAAAAGTTGTGAGATTGAAAAGAGAAGATGTATTATGCATGCATTGGTTAAACTTAAAAATGTGACCCACCTCTCATTGGCAACAAGAAGTTGAACGCTAATATAAAATGTGTGTGTATTCCAAGTTATTTTTGACATCTTTATATGCATCATAACTTTATAAAACTATGTCTTAATTTTACATGTTTTAATTACTATGTTTCTATTCTTAAATGTTAGTATTACATGAACTCCAAAAATATGCAATTCAGACAAACTAATTCTTGAAGCAACTCTTTAAGTAAGATACAGGTAGATGACCTCAATAAAGAACTACTTTTTAATAGACTTTTTCAGTGATAAGAATAGTGTACAGTAAGTACAGATCTACATAAAATTACTCAAAAAGATCAGATTGTATTATCTCTAAACATATACTTTACTATTTAATATCATGTGATACAATGTGAAAATGTGCCTGAGTGCAACCACAATAGGCAATTAAATCAATATGTTGGTGTTTTAAAACGTTACCCATTTCCAATTACCCTGATGAGAACAAAACATATCTAGGGGCAGCTAACTCCCATTATCAACACATCCATTCAGACACCAGGCCAACTGTAAGGCATGACCCTTCTTCTTCTTCAGGCTCTGCAAAACCTAGGTAGGTGAACCTCTTTAGATCTGACTATGTGACCAGTGCAATAACCATATTCAGGATCTATAAAAGTAGATGAAACCCCTAATTCTTCTATGCTTAACTAGGAGATCACAAGCATGAAATAGCTAAGGACATGACTCATGAAACTGGAAAGCTAAGTGTGGGTTATACTTTGAATACCTTTCAACATAAAAGGGAAAATTGATTTAATAGATTGATAACAACAAGACCCAGGTATGAGCAACAAAATTTAATGATCATATCTGTGATCAGTGCCTTATCTATTGGGCAATTAAATGAATTATAACCATACATCTCTTGGAAATCTCAGACATATCTTTACATCAAGATCCCTGATCTATCCTTCACTTTGTGAACTGACATCTGCATCAAAATGAATCTCATACTCAGAATATCCCATCATGAAATCATTAAACCCTGTGATAAAAACCAAGCAGTTATATGGCTCTTGGTTCCATAAGCAAGGTATTTCAATCACATACATCACTAAATGAGATGCAACCTAATCTATGGTCTTTGATCATAAACTAGAAAAGATTACAGATCCACAAACAGGAGACAAGATTCAAGCTGAATTTGACACCATTGCCGCTCTTTATTTGCTTTCTTTGAAATCAAATACATGAGAAATGTATAGAATAATTCATAAATCACCTAACAGACATGAACTATTTGCATAAAACTCAAAATGTTGTTCAATACAAGAAGAGATGCTGAAGAATGGTCTCTCAGTGCAAAAACTAGAACCTCTTCAATGGAAGAAAGAAAGAAAGATATAGAAGAGAAAGAATTTTTAGATTTGTTCTAAAGATGACAAGTGTCCACTTGAAATTCAATCCTGTGCAACTGAGTAACCTCTTTCTTCTTTCTACCATTGATCTGATTTCTGTTTCATCATTTCTTGCAACTGATTTGCAAATGCCTATTTCTAAATGATGAAAACTTGCTGAGTCACCAAAATATCTAATTGCCCCATGAAAATGCCAGTGAAAATGAGTTTTTTACTGAGTAAATCTAAACAAATTCGACCCTAACTGCATTTCCATTGCCTTCTACTGATATTTAGGTCATTATCTTGACAAAAAAAAAAAAACTGAACTTCCTGGTCTGAATATAGTTGCAACTCAGATACCTGATAGAAAACCTCATGTAACTCAAACTAACTAATACCTATGCAAAAACCAACTCCAGAATCAAAAATTTCGTCTTCTCCCAATTCCGGCGATATATAACATCACCTATCTAGCCTCTCAGAAACCTCCAGAATCTTATTTCAAAAATTCGTCTCCTGCTAGAAGGTTCAGGCTTGCAACTTTGATCTTTTTCATAAAATTAAAAAAATTCTAAAGTATAAACTTTAGAAAATGTCCCATTTAATTTTAAAACTTGACATGGGCATTTTCAACAAAAATAATAATAAAATATTATTATTTTTAACTTTTCAATATTTCCCTGACCCTTTTAATCTGTGGTCAACTGCTGTTGACCAAGTGCCATGTGTCACTTGCTGATTGGCCTGCCTAATTTGCACCATCTGCCACGTGTTGTCTTCTCGCTAACTCGCTATGTTAATTGTCGTGCATCTTCCGCTTTGGCGAGTTAGCGAGAACCGTCAGATCATCCACGTGTCAACATCTGGTGAACTATGAGCTTTTCCCACCACATTATTATCTAATCATTCTGTTGCTGCCACTTGTCACCACCAGATTCACTGATGGCATTGCACGTGGGACCCATGATGCATTCTGACTCTTGCCAAATTTTTGGACTATTACCAAATTTTTGAAATTTTTTGGCAACCTCGCTATGTCGCTAGCCGAAGTTGCCAAGATATTTTGGTTGGCAAAGTAGCGAGGTGCTGGATTCTTGGATTTTCTGATTGTGCTGACGTTATCGATTTTAATTGTGTTTGCCTTCAAAATTGTGCTTTGTTTGAATCTAGCTGACGTTAGCACCCTTTGGGTCGGATTGGGGGTCAACGGCATGCAGTTGCCTTCACAAAAGGCCTTTTGTCTCAAGACAAGTTAAAAAGGAGGCATCAGATTATTTGAACAACTGAACATTCCCCACCATAGTACATGTGGGACAAAACTTTTATAACCCTTTCTCTACTCAATACAACTTTTGCCCCCTATCTTTGATTTCATGGCGTAAAGCTGGGACTACTCAATGAATTTGGAATCTCTTTTAATGTATGAATGCTTATTTTTATGCACCTGCGACTACTCTTTTTTTATTGCCGAGCTTCTCCATCATTGGATACTTGGCGGCTTCCATCAGTGGGTTCAATTTTTTTTAATTTACCGCAGGGGAGGCTTTTTTTTTTAAACTGCGGGTTAACCTTTTAATAAGCTCTTGCGGGATTCTTTGCAGGCTTCTCTGATTGATGACACCCTTGTTTTAAATTATTGCAGTTTCTTTCTAATTTGCCCAAACTGTAATGGCTTTTACTGGCACTAACTGGTTGCTTGGATGCGTGATATGGTCTCTTTGGTTGACGCCTTTTCACTAAAAACAGATTTGATTTTCTTTCTATGTGCTATCTTCTTGGTTTTGGCTGAGACATCTTCTACCAATACGTGGATCTGCATTGGATTTTAACCTCCCGTGCACTTCCCATGAGCTTCTCTGTTCACTGGCATGGGACTTCTACTATGAGTTCTTTGAAATAAAATGTAGCCTACTACTACAACCAACCATTCACCTCCTTTCTATATGCCGACTATTTCTCATGACTACTTTGCTTCCTCTTTTGTGTGGCTTTGATTTTTTATGGATCTCTTTTCTCTTAATGTTGATCCCATTTGTTATGTAGCTTACCTCATTGATGCCTTCCTCATTTGACTGGCAAATCTATATACCTTAAAACGTCTCGCTTAAACTTGCCATGGAGTGGAGTGTTTCTTTTTAATTTGCATCTTCTCCTCAGTTTGCTCTTTAGCTTGAATTAACATATCTTCATGCTTCCAATTGTGGATCAAGCACGGGTGGATATTTCAATAAAATGGAGCTATGAAGCTTGAAAATTACAAATCCCATCAGTGTCTCATGTCAGCATGACACAAAAATTGCCATCACTGGGGAGAACTTTTATATAGAACATGTGGTGTAAGCCATGTTACAGTCTAGCCTGCATTTGATTGCATTCGACTATTCTCCTTAATGTGCTTTGTGTGAGTTTGGAGCTGGACTTCTATCATTTGGTGGCTTCTCTTTTATTATGCATTGCCTCTTCTAATCACTGTGGGTTCTAAACATTTTAGCCCCTATGGCTTCCTCGACTCTCATTGATTGCCCAGCTTGGCATGGGCATCCTTTTGTTTGGTGCTTGCTTGTGTAGGGTCTTCATTTTGTAACCTGTCGCTGCCTCTTTTAGTTGACTATCTCTCATACTCCTAGGAACTAGAGGCACTCATGGACAAAAAAAAAAAGTTATGAGTACTGCTATGATGATTGCCAATGTTACCACTTTTGGTGTTATTGTTTATAAGACATCGACCCTTCCCATTGAGGAGCACCCATACACTCTAGCTGGCCATGATAAAGCATTAGTTTGAATGAAATAGCAGCAATCATTGAACGCTCACACTGTCAAGAAACATGAACCAAAAGCAATTCATCAATGAAAATAGTTATTTTTCCTCAGGATTCTTTTATCTCCTTCAACATAGATTTAAGTCACCCTTTAAACTGATCCTTGTATGTTGCTCTTGAAATTAGGATTCCCATATCTTATTCTGTCAATCTAACTCCAAGAAAATTTCTTTGTTCAAGAATATTTTTCTTTAATAATCTTGAAAATACCACAACGCCCTATCAATCCGATGAAGCTTAGTTGGGCCCAAAATGGGTTTGGCCTTTTTGCAACCTGTGAATTCAGTGCCAGAGGGTCCCTTGACTGCCTTTGAAAAATGATCCAAATAGACAATCAAACTCTAAAATTTGGCACATTGAGTCTCTATTCTACAAAATCTTACCCCGTCGAATCTTGTCTCATGAAGAATTCCCAGTCAAAAGATATTGACTATCAAAGTTGCCTTCTCAGAATTACCTGCAAGGAGACACGTCAAAAAATAACAAACTGGGTTCGGAATTGGCTTGGAAAACTAGGCAAATGAGCACATGGGGAAACGAAAACTGGGTCACTGGTTCTCTGTCATGAGGACATTATGAATTTGGGATTTGGGCTCATGATGAATAACAAGAGGTATTTGGCAAGTAGTCAAAGTGGGCTACTTAGAATTTGCAGATTAAAATCACTGACAAAACATTTTTTGCAGATGGAATGACCCTGGTAAAGTGTGAAGACAGATTCGTCAAGTTCTAAAAACTGGCACACTTGCAGTATTTTCATTGTAAAATATAGGGGAACAAACCATTCAATCTAGCCAATCACGAGTTTCAAGTTATGACATCACGAACAGGGCTACCAAACAATCTGGAAATACTAACACCAGTAAAACTTTAGAAATTCCATTTGGAATCACGTTTTAAAACTAATCAAATGGATTTGTCAAGAGCTGAAACTTGAAACATGACAAGTCTCTAACGTCTATGATGCAACGCAAAAGGAATTTTAGCAATTTGGTTAATTGGGTCAAAATTATATCATGTCAAATAGGGCTTCCCAGAAATGTGTGCAAAGTGCATCAACATGAAAATATTAAACTGTCAACTTTGAGGGATTCGAAACCTAGTTAAATGGACTCAAAAAGACTTGAAATCTAAAATATAGGTTCTCAAGTATGGACACTAGAGACTCTCAAAAAGAAAAGTCACAAAACCTTTCTGGGTGCAAGATACTCAATGGAAAACATGGCTTCTTGTCGCTGTTTGACACTAAGGTGAAAATGCAAAATTGATACTAGCTCAAAACAGAACTTTGCCAAATGACTTAGAAACTCAATTTAACTTCATGAAATACTTAGGCATGCTGAATGAAAGGTGCTAGAAGCATTAAACACCTTAGGGGTCTCAAATGGACAGCCAGGTACAATCAGGCACATATGCATTTTAAAAGCGTTTAAGGGCTTGATTTTTTCAAAATTTTTGAGATGTGACTAAAAATGAAGCATGCAATTTTTAGTCCCAACAGTGGCTTTGTCTAGGGATGCATGTCCCTTGTGGGCATGGAAAGGATTCGGATCTCTGAAGGAAGCAAACCATTCCCAAAAACTTCAAAACTCTTCTCGAACAGCTTATTGAAAGCAAGGAAACAACTACAACTACCAATACTATGTACACACGATGGCCCCAAGCCACCAAAATTCAGTAGAATTGTTTACCTCTGTCATAAACATGATTCTCATTTGAACTTTCATGAGGTAAACTGAAAATTTTTCTCCTACCAGTCTCACCAATTAGATTATCATTCTGAATCAACTCATTTAGCAAAACTGAATCTAAACCTTGACTTTCACAATGCAAATAAAAACTATGTTCGTCTTCAACCACTTGCTTATTATGAAAGTTCTGTTTAACACACTCAAAAATGTGAAAGTGAAACTGAAAACCTTCTCTAACAAATGACTTGTGCATGCTATCAATTTCGAATATGAATGCATCATATTCAACATGGGGAAAAAGACCACTCATACCTTCAAACTGTGTTTCCTTATGCATAACTGGATGATATTGAAATGAACATTCTGACATGTACTCACATATATCATCAATGTCAGAATCTGAAGCTAATCCACAACCTTCAAATGGTTCTTCACAATCAGCGAATAGATTAGTCTTTACATCAGAGAGTTCATCATAAAAATCATAGCAAGGTATAGATAGATTTTCAATAACCATCTCATCAAACACCTTGTCATTTACCTCCTCAGATGCAACATAATCATTAGTTTCACTATCAAACTCGGAAGAAGAACATTCTGTTCTCTTACAGTAGTAAGACAAGGTATCATCATCAAACTCACTTTCAACTAAATCTGAATTGCCCATGTGTTCTTCAAAAAGAGGATTGATAATTCCATGCAAAGCGCCTTTGTAGACTTTAGGACAAGTGATGTGCTGATCAACATCAAACTCCTCACCATATAATGGATTAGTGAAAACTTTAAAACCATTTCTAACATCACTGTCATGGACATTTTCAGCATATGAAGAAGAAAAATCAGAATCATATGAAGACTCAACATCCACTCCGTGAACGAAGCATGTAGAATACAAATCAAAGTTGCTTTCATTGTCTCCATATAGGTGATTACAATGTTTTGCAAGCAAATCATCATTTATCTTACCAATAGGTGCTGATGCATTAATCTTAGGATCAATCATGTACTGATCATCACTTCACTCATCCTCAAGACAATCTTCTACACAATTAGGTAATACATCTCTATGGATAACCTCTTTGTCTTCATATTGTGTAGACACATTTTCTTCATAACTTTCAATCTCAAACTGATTTACACAATTTTGAAATGGAAATTCACTTTTAGATTTAAGAAAAGAATTCATACCTTTACTGTCATACGAGCACTCACTTTCATCATTACTCTCTTCTTCCCAATCAGCATCTGATTCACATGAAGATGCATATGTACTATCACAATCCTCTTCTTGACTTGAGAAAAAAGTCTCGCCATTCTCTTCACATGATGCTTCTTCACAATATGTTGGATTAGCAACTTCACCTTTATCACTTAATACATCACTTCCAGGTTCTTCATCCTCATACTGAGATAAATACCTTTCCTCTTCCTGATTTATTATGTTTTCAACACAATGCAAATCATCAATGGGAAAATGAATGACTGGATTTATATCTTGCATGGATAACTCATCAAGTGAATCAATTCTATCATTTGTTGTTGTAACACCATAAGCATGTGCATTCAATTCAGCATGAATGGAATCATTTCTTATTTGCAACAAAGAGATTTCATGCTCACATGTTTTTATTTTTGAGTTTTCAGAAAAACTATTTACAATAGTAGGGATGCCTATTTTTTGATCTAAAATGAAACACTCCTTATGACATTGACCTGTGCTTTGCACCTCATCTTGTTGGAAAATATTTCTAGAGAAGTGATTCTTGGTTAATCCATATTTTATGTTATTCTCAATCTCTATCGCTGTCATGAATGCTTGATGCAATGTGTTAGGTTCTTTATCTCTCAACAGATAGCTCATCTTCTTGTCAAATGCACCGACATAAACCACTAAACACATCTGATCATCCGGCTTGTAGCTTTCAGGAATTTTGTTTAAAATCCTTGCAAATCTGATATTAAATTCAGGAACTAACTCACCATTCCTGATTTGAATTTTCAAAAACTTATCAAAATAATTAGAGATGCTTACTCTTTCCCCAAACTACATCATGAAGGCTGACATTAACTCATCACAGGATGAAATTGAACATGCTGGTAGGAACAAAAACCAGTCCCTAGCATCATCCTCTAAAGTTTGAACAAACAATTTCATCTGAATGTCTTCATGAGTTAATAATGAAGCAAATATTTTCTCATTCCCCCTGATAACCTAAGGATACCAGAAGAGGCCTAAATTTAATAATTTGATGCCTACATAGATAGCTTTGATACATTAAGTGGGTTTAAATTTGATTTTAAAATGACAGAGAGGCCTATATTTAATAAAATTATGAATTCAATGCAAATAAGAGTGATTATTAAATGTCTGATAATAATGATTAATTTTTTCTAGAAGTGCAAGGATAGAATCACTCAAAGAGGGCATCTCTATATAAATAAAGTCATTCATTCATTTCAAAATAGTTTTTTCTAACTAGTTACAGGTAGATCTAAGAAATCCAAACCATCAAGACAAGGATTTTGGAAGTTTTTCAATCATATTGTGGCAGATCTAAACAATGGAGATGATGCAATTTGACACACATCTTTCTCCTCCAAGTTTTTGGGTTGAAGATGAGCTGATTACCAGCATTCATCATCAACTTAAGGTCTGATTGCAGCTGTCTACCAACAAGTTAGGCTCTAATTATCAACATTCATCAGAAAATTAAAGACCCTATTTGTATTTGCCAACATCAAAACTCTAAATCCATGCACCTATAGGCATTCACCAATGTAAAAGTTCTGCTTTCAAGAAAATTGGGGTCTGATTGCAACAAGAGGACTTAGATTTCAAGCATTTTCTAGTAATAAACTCTAGTCTTAGGCTTTTACAAACAAATTGGGTTGCTTACCAACAAATCAGAGCTTAATTTCCATCATCACCAATAAGTGCCAAGGTCTGAATCAAACAAAATAAATCAAGCTCTTGAAGCTTCACCTCCAACAACTTTATTGTTGCAGTTAACAGTGGTTTGCAATTACTTCCAGATTTATATAATTCCATATCACAATTCATTTTCTAAATCTTAGTCATCTTTTCCATTTCCACTAAGAGTGAATTAAAACCAAATTGATAAAGGTGACATGAGGCCTAGTATTAGAAAATGACTACATTCCTAAGTGTTTAAGCCATTTAGACCTCTAATTCACTAATTTTAAAAATTTGATGTAAATGTCTAGGATCTGGTTTTAGGTACTTCAACAGCTATTAACTTTAAAATTTAGTCCAAGTTTGATGAAAATGAGTTGAAATTTGATTAGAGGTTGTTGTGGCAGGATTATTCATGGAGAAAGGAGGTGAGAACCCAAAATCCAAATCCAAATCCATAGTCAAAGCTGAGGAGAAGAAAGATCCACCTAAAAGAGAGAAAGAAAGAAATGAGCAAGCAAATATAAGAAAGGGAATTAGAAATAATGAAAGTGCTAAGGCACGAAGGTTGGCACAGTTGAAAGCTGATACACAAGAAATGAAACATCAATCCAACTTCACCTCTACATGGGAGAAAATTGGAGACACCAATCTTGGGCCATTTGACATGAAATTTTATAAGGGATAGAATGTATGGAGTCAACCAATCCATGGTGATCAAGATGATCATTATGAGTGGCATCACACAAGCAATGGTCTTCCCTCCTATACATCAGTGGATAGAGTTAGTTTTAGAGATGGCAAAAAAATAAACTCTAACAACAAAACAAGTCCTCACAGTGAAGGGAAATATTGCAGCTCCACTCATAGTGGATGCCATAAGAGAAGTCTCCAACATCCCAAGACATAAGGAAAATGTTAGTAAGAAAAAGAAAGAGGCAAGAGGTGGATTCTCCCCTCCAACAGGACAAAGAACACCAAGATGAAGAGATTGAGATTACTAATTTGGAGGCACAATCAGAGGATGGTAAAATTCAGCCAAATGAGGTGGAAGCAAATCAGGAATCAACAAGTTCAAGAGCAAAACCAAGAAGAAGAGAACATAGAGTATGAACTAGGAGAGATCACAACACTAGCATGGCTGAATTGAATGATGAAGAGAGAAGTTAGAGTTGAGAAAATGTTGATAGTGTGGAAGAGATAGTGAGGAGAAATGATGATGAAAAGGATAATGTGCCAATCAAGAGATTATAGTTAAACACTCTTGGCAACTCTGAGCCATCTTAAAATCATACACAGTGGGAATTTTTTGAAACTGAAGTAAAAGAAGGTGTGTTTCTATCTTCTTATCTCCAGGAGGATTTCATTTAACTTGCTTAAGTAGATGGGTGTATCTAGATCTAACAAAACCATGTAGTCCAGAGGAACCTAATTTTTCAACATAGATTGTATTTTGGATTCTGTGGACTTAATAGCGAGAAGAGTTACAATTTTCAATATAAGAACTTACATGATGTCTTCTCATGGAATGCAATGATTACAAGATATGTATGAAATGGATTAGTTGAAGGGATCTATAAACATTCAATAAAATGAAACTGAAATGTGTAGACATAGATTCTACAACTTATGCTAACATTCCTTGTTCTTGTACTAAAATAAGATCTTTGGAATAGTGCATGGGTATACATCAAATTTTCAAACCAAGTTTCCTTTTGTGCCAAAATAAGATCTTTTAGCAAGTTTCTAGTTGTTGCACTATGGATGATAGGCACAAAACATAAAGCTAGGGCCAAGTTAATCAATTTACTTAGTTAAAATGATGGAATGGTGGCTATGGTTAATCACTATCCTAATGGATAACAATTAGAAAACCTGTGAAACACAGAAAACTTTGTACAGACAAAAGAAGATTCAGTGGTATCCAACACACCATTCAATAATAGCTTACAACTACTTAACAATCCCAACTACTTTTTCAAATAGATAGGCCTCAACAGGGAGCCACTCTTATTGAGAAATCAAAGGGTTTAATTCAATTTTTTGAAGGGTAGAAGTATCTTTCATTCAATTAGTAGAGAATCTAGGGGATTGGGTATGAAAAGCTCTCTTAGTTTTGGAGATTGGGGCACAATTTGGGATAAGGTAAATGTTTAGTACAAGATATAGGAAATGACTATTTCATATTTAAAAAATATATTAAAAAAACTCAAAATTTCCATTTTAAAATATAACTAAATGAAAAAATCTTGAACAACCTAAAAGAATATGAATTTTTTTAATGTAATACTAAACAGTATGTGAGATGCATAGTAATAATCCACTAGATATATAATTCTTCTGATAGTTATAACTTGTATTAGGATTTGTGTTGCATTAATTGAAGATACATAACAAGTAGTCAAAAGCATGAGCTAAGAAATGCCAAAAAAGAAAAAGAAAAATGTTTGTACCTACCCCATGAATTTATCCAGTAACAAGCTCCAATATTTTAGAATATCATAAAAGAACAATAAGATTTGCAACTGATAAAAGATGAGAAAAAATTGAATACAAACAAAACAACATACTCCATAAGGTATATTCCCATCATACCAAGTAAAAATACTTATCAACCATCTTATCACAACTTCACTAAGACATTATATAAGGTATTTTTAGCTAATTTTAGTATGCATAAATATTCATGGCATAACGGTCTTTTGCAAATCAGGGTAGGGGCACAAAATTCTACATTAAAATGGCCAGCCAGCCTCAAGGCATGATACTACCTATTGTCCAAAATTTTTAGAGGGATTTACTCAAGAAGCAAGCCTTGTGTTTAGGAAGCAATTGCAAAAATAGGACACAATAGTCAAAATGGGATGTAAATAGACCTTCAACCAAGACAAAATTAATTTACATAATTTAGGCCCCATACAAAAAAAAAGGGTATATAATAATCATCTAATAAATTTTTATTGGCCCTTATTATTACAAATATTCGATGACTATAAAATGAAATGATATGCAAAATTACATTGTGCTTAAAAAAATCCAGTGAAAAAAATAATTCAATAAACTTGCCTGTATGTTGTTGAATGCCAAATGCATACAATACCATCTTCAAAGCTAGTGATAATGATAGGAAGTTCAAGATGAAAGCAAACTATTGATACATTATGGGTATGTCCGTCAAGAGTCTGGATTCAACTTTTTGTCTGGTAATCCCACACCTAATACAAGTACACCAAATAAAATGAGTAGTGGACTATTATTCAAAAAGATCCATACAAAAAGTAACAAATGTCAACTAGGAAGGAATTTGTAAAGGGTACCTTGGCTATATGATCATCTGAACCTGAAATTAGATACAATCTATCACCTCCTATAAAGTGAACCCCAAACAACTCCATGGCATCAACTTTTTCTGGCCTAGATAGGAATGAATCAACCTTCTAGCTATTATTGACAATGATATTGAATAGAAAACCATTAGAGTTATTAGAGTAGCTATTCTCTTGAGCATCAAAATACAATCCCAAACTCCCTGAGAAAGTTTCTATTATAGATGTAGATATTGAGTAGATGAGGGTTCTTGAACTTGACACAATGTGCCTTGTAGAAAGCACATCACCTATATGACCCAAAAGTGAGAGGCAATAATTATGCAATGTATAGGAATTACTTTGCACTAAAATTTTGTGTTTTTTACTTCGCATCGGCACTGATTTCAGAAAACTAGTTGAAAACCAATGGTATTTCACAAATGGCTTACCCTCTACTACCATATTCTAGACTCACTTAGCAGATTAATCTTCACTTGACCCATGAAAAAGGTGAAAAAAGCCAATGTGCTACAAATACCAGATATTAAGGAAAAAGCTTTCTTGTGTTCCAAACAATGCTCCAACATCAAAATCTAGGAAAACCCACACGAATGTATAAGCCACTGCAGCTTTGAACTTGTTAACCCTGACTAGAATGTGAAACATCAAGCAGTGTGTCTCAATGTTGTGGGTGAAGCCATTCTACTACCCAGCCCAATTGAAGAATTGTTTGATGAGTACATGGTCTTTATGGGTCTTGAGAAAAAACATGGCTTACTCATAACAGGGTAAGCGCAGAGGCAATTTGAGAGAGAAAATCCTAGTGGGCATGAATGAGGTTGTTGTAGGCCACATTGATGAAGTCCATGTCCAAACCCTTGGCCTCAACAATGTTGCAATTTGGAAATGGTAACAGGAAGAGGACTCCCCTCCTCCTCAGTTTTGAGCCCCAAGCATCTCCCATGCAAGTGGGAGTAGTGGTCGTCATCACAAAAAACCAACGGGAAAGACAAAGTGAAAGTTACAAATGTTTTTTTTGTTTTTTTATGCATAAGCCCCATGTTGGTCAAAATTTTGACCAACATGGGGCTTACATGTAAAAAAAAGAAATTTTTTGCCTTAACATTCTGACCAAATTAAACTTATTTAGTGAATGGTCAAAAATTTTGGTCGAAAAATGAGGTTAAATGTAGTAGTGACTGATCTCCACAATCCACAAGATCTCTCTCTATACATACATACATACATACATCCGTATATGCAATTTTATCACCTTGGAAAATTATATTTGATCCTGCTAGTTGGGAACAACTGATTGTTCATTTTATTGTACCTAATTTGAGGATAGTTCTACAAGAATTTGCAATGAACCAAGCTAATCAGGAACTACAGCAATTTAACTAGGTTATGGCTTGTTTCTTTCTAAAAATATCTGCTATGATATGTTTTTCTATAATTTCTTGTGAACTTTTCCCATGTTTCCTAATCTGCATTATTTTTGTGTAGGATGTTGAGCCAAGTCACTTAGCATGGGTTGAGTGAATTTTATTGTTTTACTATTTGGGTTCTTGAATATGTATGCAACTAAATCAATTTTATGTTGTGATTTAATATGTAATAAGCACCTTAAAAAATATTTCTCTATATATATAAAGACTACAAGTTGTACAATTTATCATGTATTGCATCTATCATTGCTTATAAGACTCTTTTAAGGTTGGGAACCACTTCAACATCCTTTGCATGTTTTAGAGGTAATATCATTGTGGTAGTGAGAATAACTTCAGTAAAGAGTTGAGTGTAAATAGTTACTACCCTGAACCTATGCTACAAATTCCTAGGAGCCAAGGGACCCTAAACCTATGCTATGCTTACTGGAAACATGGGAGAAGTTACTACCAACTTTAGTACTTCATAGAATTTTGGATCATATAGTGATGCCCAAATTAACTTCAATACATGCATGGTTACATTCTTGGCTTCCATTGTTGGGCTAGTGCATAGAGCCTTTATATCTAACCATTCATTATAAATTGGGGAATGTTCTTTAGGCCTAGCATGCAAGTGATGTATCTACATATGTTATTTTATCACCTTGGAAAACTATATTTGATCCTACTAGCTAGGAACAACTGATTGTTTTTTTTATCATACCCAATCTGATGATATTTCTATAGAAATTTTTAATCAACTCAGCTAATCACCAACTAGACCAATTTAACTAGGTTATGGCTTGGGCATGTTCTATTCCCATTTATCATATAGTTACAATGTTGGAGGCAACATTTTTTCCAAAGTGGCAGTAGGTTTTTTATCATTGGCTTTTGTTGAAGTCTTGATTTTAATGAAGTAACAAAGTGGGTTTTAGGGTGGAAAGGACAATATAATGAAGAGGAAACTTGAAATCTTGAATGTTGAAATATTGAAATGAAAGCTATTGAGGATAAAACACCTATGCCAAAGTTACAACACAATGTGAAGTTGATTTTAGATATATACATTAAAAAAAAAGACACAAATCTCCCCTTTTGTTTTGATTGTGAAGAGTTGTGTGTGAAAGAGGGTGCAGAGCTCTAAACATTGGTGGAAAACTTTGAGCTCTAAACATTGGTGGAGATTTCATTTTTATGCCCTTGTGATCATTGTATTTTGTTGTCATGCCCTTATGATCTTTGCATTTTGTTGACATTCCCTTGGTGGAAATCAGTGCAGATCTATGATTTTGTTGTCATGTCCTTGTAATTGTTCCATTTCATTTTAATGTCCTTTTAATCTCTACATTTCATTGTCATGCCCTTGTGATCTCCATGCCCTTGCTCTACAATTTCATTTTCATGTCATACCCTTGTGAACATGTTTTTTTCTGGTAATTTGTGACAATAGTGTAAATTTAGGTATAATTCAGGCCCAAATGTAGTAGTGCTTGCTCTATGATTTTCTTCAAGGGAAGAAGAGGCACCTATGTAAGTGTTCTTTTCTTTTCCTTCTAAACATGTATCTATTTAGATTTCCCCTAGTAGGTGATTAGAGAAGCTTCTCTTTATATATATGTATGTGTATATATACATAAATACACACATATGTGTGTGTATGTATATATATACATATATGTGTGTGTATGTATATACATATACATATGTATATATGTATATACATACATACATATATAGAGATTACAAGGGCATGACAATGAGATGTAGAGATACATACATACATACATATATGCATACACATACATATATACATACATACATGTACATACATCTACATATGCAATTTTATCACCTTGGAATATTGTATTGCATCTTTACTCAATCACCAAGAGATAATATAATCTGTAAGTACAGATTTATGCATACTTAGTTGGGTATGAATAGTTTCAATTGAATTCATTTGAGGAGAGTAAGTATACTCATGATGATAATGGCTCCATGTATTGGGTTTTTATACAAGAGAGACATGCAATAAATTAAATGTTGTTTATGGATATGGGACATTTCATTTGTGATGCCAATATATCCTTCTCTGTATTGAATTTTTATATCATCAAATTGCTAGATACAAATCACTGGACTTGGTCTTCTAAAATGGTATTGGCTACATGGAATTTTCAAACTTGAACCATTGAGATATACATTCAGATTGATGAACCAACACTTTGAATCACTAGTGTCATGTTTAGAACCTTTGGCCTTTGAAATGTGAGCTTTGATTTTCATTTGTGGTGCATGGACTATTATGAACCAAAATACACCTAAATGTTCTTAGAGACATTTGAAAGCATCTGCAAAAATTGATATGAACCATTCAATCTAAATTAAATAGTCTTTGAATCTTAGTACTCTGATCCAAGCCAAGAGCCTTCTGAACATTGAAACCACTAAACTACCTAGGACATTGAACTTATTGAACATATGAACTTCCTTGAACCAATTGAACCATTTTCAAATAATTTCAATGAGGTTCAAAATCCAAGAGTGACTAAGATGTAAACCTCAAACAAGGGTTGCATGCTATGGTGGGGTAGGAGGAAGATGGTTGTGTGAATGATTGATTGAACAATTTGTAGAAAATTAGGGTGCCAATTGCAAGCAGTTTCATTAATTTGATAAAGGGATCAACTTTGAAATTGGGATGATCAAAATTGGCATGTCCATCCTTATGATTGATGTCTCTATCTCAAAATATAAAATTACCTCAAACGACAAGTGAAAAATTATTAAATGTACAAAAAATTAGAAGAACATTTACCTATAATATTTTTGAAGGACAAAAATATAATTTGGTGGAAAAAGACATGAGCTATGTGGCTCCACATTGTGTCTATTCCACTATCTAGTAGTGGAAACTCTTCACATTAAATACAAAGATCTTGAAATTAAAAAAGATAACTATCAGAGATCTATATTTTTTTTAGTGATATAACAAATACATAGTCGATTATATAATTATAGTACTAGGTGTAGTTGTATAATTCTAATATTACTAATATGTTAAACAAAATGTCCAATAAAACAAGTATGAAGTAACATAAATGGAACATCTGCTCGATCCTATTATGAGTTAATGTGAATGCATACAATCATTACCTGGATGATATTATGCATGAGATCTTTACTCAATCACTAAGAGATAATATTATTTGCAAGTACATATTTCTTCATACTTAGTTTTGTATGAATAGTTTCATTATTCAAGACATAAATGATTAATTTAATTTAGCACAAGTATAATGCAAGTGTGTATGTATGCATGTAAAATAGTTCACATAGTGAACTGATATACATAAATACATGCACATATGCAAATAATCATCATAATCAATTATCTTTGAATTTGACCAAAGCTATTGTATATGAACAAGATTTACATGTTTAGAAGGAAAGAAAAAGGGAACATTTACATAGGTACCTCTTCTCCCATTGAAAAAAATTGTAGAGCAAGGGCACACAGATCACAAGGGCATGGCACAATAACAAAATGAAGCTATCATAAGGGAACAAAATAGATCTCCATTGATCTCCACCAATGTTTAGAGCTCTCCACCCTCGTTTGAAACTCTCCATCCTCTTTCAGACGCAACTCTCCATAATCAATCAAAACAAATGGGGAATGATAAATGTCTTGTTTTCTTTTATTTTTTGTTTATAATCTATAATCCACAATCCAAAAGATCTCTTTGTATACATACATGCATATATACATAGAAGCACATATATGTGTGTATGTATGTATGTACATACACATATATACATATACATATGCATATACATACATACATAAATACACACACACACACACACACACACACACACACACACACACACACACACACACACACACATACATGAAAATAAAAATGCACTTTCTAAGAGTTTACAATTATTCAACGAAATTAATGTTTTACAAGAAAATGCACCTAAAGAATTGTTAGCTCAAAAGAAAGAACATGGTGTTGAAATAGAACACAAAGTGCTTGACATGAGAGGTTCGCAAGTGAGGGTGTTGACCAATCTTGAAAACTTGAATGCTGAAACGAAAGCTATCAATGATCAAACACCTATGTCACAGTTACAACACAATGTGAAGTTAATTTTAGATAAGGTAGAGATAGATAATACAAATTTAAGGCACAAGAGTGAAGGAGAAGGAGAGGCTTTAGAAAGAGAAGGAGGAGCAATTTTAGAAAGAGAATTCATGGCATAAACACCAGATAGACAATATAGAGGATATTATGGGAGCCACTAGATAGAATCTAGGAAAGTGTTGTGGTAGGTACTTTGACATTGGAATCACTTGCAAGTGTCTTTGATAATTGATATTACAAATATCAAATTCTTATAAGAGTGTTTCAAGTATTGGCACAATCTCCCTGTGATGATCCCAAGCATCAAATTCTTATAAGAGTGTTTCAAGGTTGCGAACCACTTCAACATCCTTTGCATGTCTTATAGGTAATATCATTGTGGTAGAGGCTTCTACAAGGGAATGAGCCTCATGATTATGGGATTTACATAGAAGAAAAACTTTCTTGTTCAACTCCTTACACTCAACTCTTAACTAAAGTTATTCTTCAATTCCTTGCATATGTAATTTTATCACCTCAAAAAACTATATTTAATCTTGCTAGCTAGGAATAGTAGATTATTTTTTTTATTGTACCTAATTTGATGACAGTTCTACAAGAATTTGTAATCAACCTAGCTAATCAAAAACTATACCAATTTAACTAAATTATGGCTAGTTTCTTTCTAAAACTATTTTCTATGATATGCTTTTGTAAAATTTCTTGCAAACTTTGCCCATTTTTCCTAGTCTACATTATTTTTGTGGAGGATTTTGAGGTAAGTCACTTAGAATGGGTTGAGTGAGTTTTATTGTTTTATTA
This sequence comes from Cupressus sempervirens, assembly GCA_028749045.1. Classification (NCBI taxonomy): domain Eukaryota; kingdom Viridiplantae; phylum Streptophyta; class Pinopsida; order Cupressales; family Cupressaceae; genus Cupressus; species Cupressus sempervirens. The sequence goes on from CM053793.1 coordinate 312,015,024, forward strand.
TTTGGATTTTGGAAAATGTGTGCAGTTAGATCATTTTTTTTGTTGTGCTAAGATGTAATAAGAACCTTAATAAAAATATCCAAATATACATGTTTAGAAATAAATATAAAGATATACATATTTAGAAGGAAAAGAAATGAACATTTACAGAGCCCTTGGAGAAAATCACAGAGCTAGTACATGGCAATGAAATCATAGAGCAAGGACATGACATGATAATGAAATAACAAAGAAAGGTCATCGAGATCACAAAGGCAAGACATGGCAACACAATAGTATAATATAATATAATTTAGTATAATATAACAGTATACATTACCTAATATAGTAATGTAATATAATATATTAAAAATATAATATAATATAATAATATAATATAATATAATAATTGTTAGCGAATAGATTTATCCTTTCAATCAATTTACCAACTTTACTCTATGCCCAGAATTATGAAAAGTAAAAAATGCTCACAACAGTTGAGAAAGTCTCATGTTGTTTAACTTTCTCTCTGAATTTCTAAAGGTACAACTCCCTTCTTAGATATATAATGAATTCAAGGTTATATTTACACTTTTACTTGAAAGTGCATAAGGATCTCTTGACTACTCTTAGGTAGTGAGGTAAATATCAATACAAATTTCTCAGAGAAACATCCATTTTGAGTTTACTCATAAAGAGAATCTACTTCAAAGAATGAGTTTTACCACAAACTAACATAAATCATTCAAAACATTAGAATTGAAATAAACTTACAAAGTGAACAACAATCAAGATCCTGAATCATCAAATCAACATTCACAAAGTAGAATTTGAAGTGATTTATATATGTAAATTAAACCTTCCCATGCACACATTCATTTGAAACCCAAAATCCATATATTATCTTTGATCATTGTTTTAAACTATCTACTTTAATAGAATTTATACTATCTATCTTTTAGTTATCTATTGCTAAGTTTCAAAGTAGAATCCAAAGTGATTTATATATGTAAATTAAACCTTACCATGCAAACAGTCATTTGAAAGCCAAAATCCATACATTATCCTTGATCATTGTTTTAAACTATCTACTTCAACAGAGTTTCTACTATCTATCTTTTAGTTATCTATTGCTAACCTTAAACCAGTTCAATGCCCCAATATTTATAGTTTTTCCAAATTCGAAAGGCCTCCATCAAAACATGGACATTTTGGATGATACAAGAAATAGTTACAAAATAGAAAGTAGTTATTTAAAAGAAGTGGCAAAAAGTAACTAAAGCAACGGTTCAGTTCAAGCATCCTTGCCAGTCTTCTCCTCCTCACTAATGGTCTAACATACCAACTTCAAGCTTCAAAACATGCTCATAAATTCTTGCATCGCTTGGGAGTGAGGGTTCTTTAGGCTCAAAAATCAATCCCTACATGCATCTTTCTACCACCTATATTCCTTTACTTTCAAACTCTGACATGGCATCAAATTCTTATTGAGATGCAATGTTGATTCAACACTTGCCAACATAGTGAAGTTATCGGCACTTGGTGATTCACTATCCCTAATTTTTTCCATAGCTTCATTGAAGCTCTTGATTAGCATCTTAGTGTTCATGTTCCCTTAATCAAATAGAAAGATCCCTATGGGGTTCAGAATCTTCATATCCTTTAAAAGCTCCTTATGCATCTCTGTAATCTTTCTTTCAATACCTTGCACTTCCTTGTTTGTCTCTTTGTAGACTACTTCTTTCCAACTTATATTATTCTTCAGAGTAAAAAACATACAAGGATCCATATTTTTCATGGGATTCTTGTTTAAGAACTTGAGGAACCCAAACCATTCAACTTTCACTACCTAAAAAATGATCACTTGGCATTGACCTAGTTTTGTTTCCCAAACTAGAATCAAGGTCTAAATTTCCCTAGCAATGTCTCTCCCTTAGCATAAACACTAGTAAACTCATAGATGAACCTACTACCTTCCTTTATTATGATGTCTACCCAACATTTCATGACATCGGCTAATAGTTTTCCCCTTTGCATTTGCTTCATCAATTGTTGACTTCCTGTCGAATTGGGATCAAATGGCTACAGAACCTGAACTATTGGTAAAGCTCTGAGGTTCATTAAGGAATCAATGTATGTAGCCATTTTTGTTACCATGCCCTTTAATTATTTCTTCTCTTTACTATCCTTTCCAAATTGCGTAAGCATATGGTCAATAGAAAATTTAAAGAAATGGTTGCCAATGCTTCTGTTGATAGTTTTGAGTTCAATAAAGGTAACCTTAAATCCTTCATCATCAACATCCCTAGACTCCTTCTTCTACTTGTAGGTGGCTATTTTGGTAGTGATTTTTCCTATTACTAGGTCCTTAGTGAGGTGGGCGTCTATTTTCATCTTCTTTGCCTTCAAACCTCTACCTACATATATGGTGATGATGTCTTTCACTGGTGTAGACACCGATTGCAAACTTCTTTTCTTGCTAATTGTGTTAGTTAGCCAAGAATGAATAGTGGGGTTCATGGACACCACCTAGGCATCTCTGGTAGGAGTTAGGAATCTAAGTTGATCAATTCTGGGAACTTCAATGAATTGAACATTACCCTCTACACCGTCAGAGAAATTGAGACCATCGCTCGAATCCTCCACCTGAGTAGACATTTTCTCTTTCTAAACTTTATGTTGCTTCAGGGCTTTAGACTTGGATTGAGACCTTGTTCTTGGAGTCATAGTTTTCAAGTTAGGAGGTGACTTCTTCTATTTATCTTGAACCAATATATTACCTATAATAGGAGAAAGTGGGATGTCAGATGGAAGTGATTTAGGGAAATAAATCACCTCTGTAGAAGGTTCATTGATGATTTTTGTGTTCTTTCTCTATAACTAGTCATTTGCGAATGTCAGTATGAGCCTAGCCCTCAAATTGATATCATCCTCTTCATCCTTATTCTAGTTGACTGCTAGGGACTTTAGTTCACTAGACTCCTCCCAACCAGGTTCAACTATATCTAAGCCGTCATAAACTACTCCCTCTATTTTGAACTTCAACTTGGAGTCAATTTGTTGCAAGGTTAGTCTTGAATGATCCTTCCTCAGAACTTCTCCTTCATCCCTGAAATGCCACCAAAGGTCTTACAATTGTGGATTGGCTAATGGGTTGACTTCAAGGCCAAGGATTTGGGCCACATACCCTTTACTGTCAAAGTTCCTCCTGCTATAGTAGAAGCCAAGATTGAACCCAAGTAAATTACTTTCGATGATGGAAGCACTATCCACATTATTACAAACCAATTAGCCCAACTTAATAGGGAAGGTTGTTTCCCAATCTTCTTGCAGTAGATTATCCTTTACAATAGAGAAGAGTTGTTTTCATATTTCAACTAAAAAAAAAAAATCTAAGGCATACTGAGGTGACTTCATAGGCTCATCCTCAAACTCACCAATTCTCAAATACATGAACCTAGGAAATTGTATAAAGTAGCTTCCATGTTGTTGAATTAACCTCTAAGCTTTAGAGGGTAGTCTAGGCATGGGCACTTCCTTTAGAGACATGTAAACCTTTTCCATTAGAAAATCATGAACCTTCCTAAAATCTTCTAAGATCCTATCTTTTTGTAGCAAGGGGCAAGACTGAAAAACTATCATTTCTATACTCCATATTCCATGGAGAAGAAGGGTAAGGTCACATGTACAGGCAATGCAGTAAGTTAAATAGGAATCCATATAAAAATCCTCTTAGAATTCCTTAGCACATCTGAGTTGAGACCTCATTGAACTAGCAATAATCTCTACCCAATCCATCCATTGTTCACCTTTCAAAAGAATCTCTACATACCAATACGTCCATTCTTCAAAAAGGAGCACATTAGCTAAACCTTTTAGCCTATGCAATAACACCACTAGATCATGGATATGGGGCTTTAGGTGATCTTTAGTGATGACCTTGGGTAGCCTAGAACCTCTATCGTACATGGTTTTGGTCCATTTCCTAGCCATGGTATTGTGGAATTGATTTGGGGTTTCTTGGTACTCATCTTGGGCTTGAATAGGAGAGAATGCAACAAAGGCATTTTCTAGCAAACACAATACAGAAGCAATAGTATCTCTTGAGATTGTGAGTATCACATTGCCATTTTTACTTACAATACTCTTCCTTTTAACATCATAGTGATCAATATAGGTTTGTTGAAGTTCAAGACTCACAAAAGTTGAGGGAAAGCAGTAGCTTCAACAAGCCCACTAGTTAAGACTTCCATACATCCATTTACTTCATTAGCATATTCAAGAAAATTTTCCTATAAATTCTCCAACTTCACCCCATGCAAATTTGTATCACAAATGACTGGTTTTCTACATTCTAGGCTTGAGCCATTACTAAAGAAATGCAACATTGACCTCATTCTGAACCAAACAACAAGGTTTTGAATAGATAAAGCTTGAAAAGTATAGAGATTTGTAGAACAAGACAAGGATTGCTAAGTTCTCACCTATATTCCACTAAGAAATCAACAATTTTCCCTATCTCCCTTTACAGCTCCTCTGAACTTTCAATTCTTTGCATGATAATTAAAAAGGAAATTGAATGAGTTTTTCTTAAAAGGAAATGCCTATGTGTGGAAGTAAAAGATGATTATTAGGCATTAATGACACATCACCTCTTGTTAACCTTTACACATTTGAAAGCCTTGTTGCATGAATTTCCATTTAATGATTTCTGTTTCAGATCTATTGATAATGGTTAGCTCAATGTGACATTCGATAACCTTTCCGGTTGAAGATTTCCCACTCTCCCCAATAATGACTTCCTTCCTTCCTTGGAAATAGAAGTGTCCCTTTTATCATTATTCTCTGACACAATCATTAATTGTCTTATGGGATGACAACATGCTATCCTTCAGGATCTAAAGTTGCCAAACACCTCTATTGTTGAACCATTTTGAACTACTTTGAACCGAGGTTCGAAGTGGTTCAAAGTGATTCAAAAGAAAGCTCCATTAGATTGATGTATCTCCTACCAAAAATATTTTTAATGCAAAACTTTTGTTGAACTTCTTTGAACTACTTTGAATTGAGGTTCAAAGTGGTTCAAAGTGGTTCAAGGGAAGGGACTGTGACTATGGGCACTAGTTACTTCAACCATTTATTTTAGGAGATGATGAATACATGGGAAAAAAGTAAGGGACTTCAACAATCAAATGGGAAAAAATTTGAAGGAAATACCTTTGGAAAAATGGTGACTCTATATGTGATTAACAGGGGCTCTGACTAGGGACTGTGTATGCGGAATACATAGAGAACTCAAAAAATAAGGAGCACAACAGGCCTAAACTAACACAAAGGGAAATGATAGGAAAAAGAAAAACACAACACAACAAAAAGGCTATGTACATAACAAGGAACTACTAAAATTAGAACTTGATCAACTTCAAGGCCTGCCCATTATAAGTAAAGGGCAGAATTGTTGCATTTGGGTACTTCAAACAAAAGGCATTTGGACCAACAACTTCTGAAATAAAAAATGGGCCTTTTAGAGAGACTCAAATTTTTTGTGTGCACCATTCAGTTCTCTCCTCTTATCCTAGAGAAGTACTTTGTCATTTTTGAGGAAATTGCATGGTCTAGCTCTCCTATAAAAAATTTGCTTCACCCTCATTTGATGCTCGGTAATGTGATCAACCAGCTTGTTCCTTTCATCTTCTAGCTTATGAAGATACATTATTCTCTTCTCCAATGAATAATTAAAGAATTGGTCTTCAATAACTGATTGTAGCTTTGTAGAAAATAATTCGCAATGATACCTAGGCTCCAATTCCATATACCAATTCAAATAGAGCCATACCAATAGCTCTTTTCGGTGTAATTCAATCTACCCACAATGCTTCATAAAGTTTTTTTATGCCAATCCCAAGAATTATCTGACACCAGTTTTCTAATTATGGCTACCAAGTTCTTATTACTGGACTCTGCCTGCCCATTTGCTTGTGGAAAATAGTCTGATGAATAAGCCAATGATATACCATGCTCATAAAAAAAAAGAGAAATTTCCTCATATGAAAAGTAAGTGGCATTTTTTGAAACTATCTTCTGAGGCACCCCAAATTTGACAAAAATATGCTCCATTAGGAAATTACATACCACTCGAGAGTTAGCTTTTTTGGTTGGAATTGCCTCCACCCATTTAGTGAAATAATCTATTACTATTAATATGTATGTATTTTCAATGCTAGATGGAGGACTTAAGGGTCCTATGAAATCAATACCCCATTATTGAAATGGCTCATCAATAACAACAGGCTTGAGAGGTAGCACTGCTAATTGAGGATGTCTAGTAAAAAGTTGGCATTTCTCACAATTCTTCACATATTTATAAGCATCCTTGAACATGCCTAGCCAATAGAAGCAATTCCTAAGAATTTTAAAGGTAGTGACTATGGAGGAGAAGTGTCCTGCACAAGCCTCTGAATGATATGCTTTTAACAATTTTTCTTGTTGTTCTATGTCTGCACATCTTAAAGAAGTTCCATCAATTCCTCTTTTATATAGAACATCATTTGAAATTCCATACTTTTTAGCCTTTAGTATGAGATTTTTCCTTTCTTTATGACTCATGTTTGGTGGACACTTGCCATATGTCAGAATGCATGTGATATTTGAGAACTAAGGATTTGTAAGGCTGACCAATAAGACAATAGGGGTTTCATCAAATTCATCAAGAGACACATCTTTGTTCTTTGCCATCATTTTACACAAACCACATCCTTTCACCAAAGAAGTAGGTTTAATAGTCAGGTCATATTCTTGAACTTTAGTTACCCACACTGCTCTTTTATTCATTCCTACTTCCTGTTGAGTTAACATACTTTTGACTACTATTTCAGGTACATACACAATAGAATGAGAATGCAATATATAGTATCTGAATTGTTTCAATGCCTTCACTACAATGAATGCATGTTTTAATATTGGAGTATAGTTTAACTCATGTTTCTTTAATGGAACACTCATAAAGGTGATTGGAGCCTCATTACCTTTATCATCTAGTTGAGTTAAAATATTGGATAAAGAGTTTTTAGAAGCATAGCAATAGATAATGAAATCCTTTTCAAAATTTGGGCTTACCAACATTGGGGCATTTGCAATGGCTATTTTGATATTTTCAAAAGCATTTTTACCTTCTTCTTGCCACCTAAAAGGATGTTTTTTTCTCATCATATCCAACATGTATCTCATCTTTTCAGAGAATTTAGGGACAAAGCTCCTCAAGAAATTGATTTGACCAAAGAAGGATTTCAAATCACTTCTATATGTGGGTAGAGTTAGCTTCTATATCACTTTCACCCTATTTGGATGGATTTTTATACTATCTTTAGAGATGATGAGCCCAAGAAATCTTCCCTTTTCCACAAAGAACATAGACTTTTTAGGATTCAAGGATATTCCATGTCATCTACATCTACTTAGCACCTTTTCCAAATCCCTCAAGTGATATTTTCTTCTTTTAGATTAGATGGTTAGATCATCAAGATATATCACAATTATCCTATCTCATAGATCCTTGAAAGATGAGTTCATAGCCCACTAAAAGGTCACTCCAACATTAATCAAACCAAATGGCATTTGACTATAAGAAAAGGTGCCCCAAAGAGTGATAAAGGCAGTTTTGTGCTGATCTTCTAGTGTGACATTGATTTGATTGTATCTTGAATAACCATTGAGCATATACATTACTTTAGATCCAAGTACTATTTGCCAGATGTGATCCATAGTGGGGAGCACATAGTTATCTTTAAGACTTGCCTAGTTCAAGTTCCTAAAGTCAATGGAAATCCTTATTTCCCCATTCTTCTTCCTCATAGGAACAATGTTGGTCACCCATGTTGAATGGTGTATGGGATATATTATACAAGCTTTCAACATCTTCTCCACCTCTCTAAAAATGGCCTCAAAAACCTTAGGATTGTAATTCTTGAGTTTTTGTTTAAAAGGAGTTGCCTCTAGTTTTAGTGGTATGTGATGTACAAATTCGCCATTCCTAAAAGTCTTCAAATCCTTATAACCCCAAGCAAAGACATCTTGATATTGAATGAAAAGTTTAGACAATTTCTCCTTTTCTGTTACAAAATAGGTGTTTCTTATAGAAATTAGTTTAGGATTTTCCTTGATTCCAATGTCGATTTTGTCATGTTCTTCTATCTTTTCTTTAGAATCAACATCTCTCTTCAAGGCACTATCATCTTTCCTACCAAACAAATGCTCCAAAGAAACCAACCCTTTAGGAATTTGATTTCCTTTGAGTTGAATAATCTCTCCAAATTTAGTTGAATCTTCTCCAATCAATTTACCATCATATTTAGATCCTTTGAAGAAGGCTCTAGCAAAATTTCTAGCACATTCTATGAATTCTTTCTATTGTGCATCATCATTAAATACTTGCCAATGATTAACATTATTTGAAACCTTATTTTTGTAGATCATCTCAGTCCTATAAGTATAATTTTTGAATTTTGGATGAAGCAATAATAGTGATGGTGAAATAGCTAAAGAATCAGCCTTGGAGTTTTGGGAGCGAGGAATGAATTCAATAGAAAATGCTTCAAATGATTCAATTTCATCTCAAACTAAGTTTCTATAATGTTTTAGCCTATCATTTTTGATAGAAAATTGCTTTCTTACCTATTTTATGATAAGCTTAGCATTGCCCCTTACTCTCAACTACTTTACTCCCTTTTCATTTGCTTCCTATAGCCCCAGAAGCAATGCTTCTTACTTGGTAGTATTATTAGTATTATGAAAATCCAATTTGAAAGAGAAAGCAAAAACCTCTCCTGAGGGTGAAATAAGGACAACACCAACACTTGAACCCGAATTTGAACAACTTCCATCAAATTCAAGAGTCCAGAGGGCTTCTTCATAGATTATTACTTCATCCTTTTTACATTTCTCTTTAGGTAATATTACATAATTCCTAAATTGACATTCTTCAAACAATATTTGTGCCTTGGGGTTATCTAAAGGTACCATTGTATACTTGTTCTTTGGTTTAGGTTCCAACTTTATCTACTTCTTTCCCACTGGGATGTATGCCTCAGACTAGTCTAGTTTGATCTCTCTACCCATATCTTTACAAAAAGCCCTATTGAGTAGCATTCCATGATTGGCTAGTATGTCAGCCACAAGAATCATGAGTTTCACTCTTTTCTTAGGGCATGCATAGAGAACAACCTATACATCCTTCACTTGGCCAAATAAAGGCACTTGTTTTCCATCCATAGAATAGCAACACCCAAGAGTTTTGGTAAGCTCCAGGCCAAGGGCTTGTGCAATGACTTTAGGCATTATTTTAATTTAATGCCCCAGAATCAATAATGCAATTACTGAGCTTTTGTCCATTCAACAATAACAAGATATAGAAAGGATTAGGCTTCTTCTATTCTACCTCCTTTTCAACCAAATTAACATATATTCTACCTTTTTTAGAAACAAAAATGGGTTCATCCCAAGTCTTCGAACTTTCAGATGCATCACTTGCAATTTGTGCATTATTGGTAGAACTTCCTCTCACATATTCAACCAATTTATCTAATTCTTTAGGACTAAGCCTTAGGTACTTAACTAGAGAAATAGATATGGAAGAGGATTTACAAAATTCAACAATATCAAAAGCTAAAGTACTAGTTGTTGTTTCTGTTTTGGACAAGATCCTTGGTTCAATAGCTTTTGTTGAATCGGTGTATATATGTTCTTTACCTTTGGAAGTGGACACATTTGGACTAGTTCTTGGATAAGGTTTTTGACTTCTTTGTCCTCTAGTCATCACTATGCAAGCAGGGTCTTGGAGAGTCGTGAACATGGTACCTCCTCTTTCTGAATCAGATTCATATTCAAGAAAATATGCACCCAAATTTTTGTTTTCTACATTTTGACTTTTAGGTGTTTGTTTTGCTATAAGGGCATTCTTTACTAATTGAATACAATTGAGCCATTCAGGACAATCTTGTTCATCATGATCAAAAGTCATATGGAATGAATACATTGCCTCCGTGGGAGCTTCTTCAATTTGTAATCTTGTTCGAGGAGGAGTCAATGTGGGGTTCTTACCAAAATTTGTTTCCATCGATGGATATCTTGCTAAGGAGTTTGGTAAGCACCATGGATCTTGTTTTGTTGCCTCTTCATCATTGCTACATCATTCATTAGCTTTTGTATGATAGGATTAGTAGAGTTTGAAGATGAAGGTGTTCCCAAAGTTTGAACCTCTCGCTTCCATTTACCCACATTAATAAATGCATCCTCTAACTAAATTTCTAGTCTTTAGGCAGTAGCCAAGTCAGTGAATGCATCTTTTATAAGATGAAAACTTATGTCTGCATGAATGACATTGATGAAAAATGATTTTTGGTTCTCTACATTAGGCCTAGATGTAGTGGGAATTCTTTGAATGAGCTTATTAAATTCAGCTACAAATTCCCTCATAGGTTCATGCATTTATTTCTTCATCTGACTAAGTTGGAAAAATAGAGAACTTTTATTTTTAGGAGCCTTGAATCTATCCTTAAAAGCATTTTTCATATCATCCCAACTAGTGATGGAATGATGAGGTAGATGATTAAACCAATCTAAGGCAACATCAGTTAATGCACATATAAACAATCTTAAAACAACTTCTTGTGTGGGGATACTTATTACAACATAGGCTGAATGAAAGGCACTTAAGTGGTCCTTCATTGAAACCTTGCCATCTCCACTAAATTTGGGTAAAATTTTTGTGGCTCCTTTGGGTAACAATGTAGGATTTACACCCAAGTTCAATGGCCCTATGTTTTTTCCCCATGGTTGATTTATGACCATGTTTGGTGGTACAACTTGCAAGGGTTGAAAAATTATAAAAATAGGGATAAGAGTATTCAAAGGAAGAAAAGATTGCACTAAAGGTGAAAGAGGAGATTATTTTGGTGGTGAATTGGGTCTACTTTGGGATTTAATACTCTTCTTCTTAGAATCATTAAAATTTGGTAAGAACTTTAGATTTTTCAATGGCTCAAAGTTTTCATCAAGAATCCCCTTTTCTCTTTCCCCTCTTGTGTACCTATGGGTAGCTAGTTCTAATTTTGGTCACAAGTTCAAGGTCTTGTGGGGGCCTAAGCAAGTCTATTTACAACAGCTTCTTCTTGAACATTTGGTACCCCTCTCAACAATTCTGCCCTTTCATCTTCTCTCTCTAATATAATTAATACTTTTTGATATTGTTGATTACTTCTATGCAATTCCCAAGCAATTGATACCAGGTCTAAGATTATGTCTTCTTGAGTATCTTCAAATCGAAGGTTAGGTTTTAATACAGATTGTCCTTCAAGAAAATGAGTGCAAATATTACCCTGAATGCCCAACTGAAAGGACAAATCAACACCAATAGTTGGATAGGTTATCATGGGATTGATAGCCTTCCTCTAAATTTTATCAGGTACAGCTCCTCGTATGAGATATTCAATGAATTAAATGTGAATGCTTTTAACCAGAAAGCATAGAAGGATATCAAGCATCTATCCATAAATACAGTGTAGATGAAAAAATATAAACTACTACATGAAAATAAATGATAAATGATACAAAGCCCATTAACCCTGAAATATTACAAAGGACAAAATTAAGAAACTCATTATCCATCTTATTGAGAAAGTGTAGAAATAAAGCTATGGAGATGTAACAACATATTTCAGAAAACTAAAGTGACACAAAGATCACGATTAGTGGAAAGTAGATTGCTCAAACTCTAAGTTATGACACACAATTAACTTTTGAGTCTCCCTCCTCTAAAAGCATAAAGATGCATTTGCTATTACAATAACCATTAATGAAATCTAAAGTTTTTCTCTGCATTTCAAACAAAACACAACTCTCTTATTTCTAACACACATAGTTTAGAAAGAAAGAAAGGAAAACCTTGGCTCTGCTCCTGATGACCTTCACAAGAAAATGGGCTAATGCTAGAAGTAATTTGAAAAGTTTCCCTCTTTGTTGTAGCACCAAGTCTATAGTGTTGGAGAGAAAGATGGAACCCCTTGCCTTGCTGCTGCTGGTCTATTTGTATTTTCATTACCCGTGGCTTTTCAATTTTCTCTAACTGAATCTTGAAAAAGACTTTACGGATTCCCCTTTTTTTCTTTTTAATATTTTCACTCTTTGGCAAACACCATGTTTCAAATAACAAGATATCATACATTTATATCCTTTTATTGATTATCAAACAAAAGTATTTCTTTAAAATTTATAACCACTTTCTCTATTGGACCCCTTAAAGTCAGCCTTTATTATTTTTTGGCACTCCACTTTCTTTGATTTTGCATCATTCCATTCTTTAAATTTGATGAAGCTCACACCTTCATTTCCCAATCAATCACCATGTGGCTTCATCTCATATCCGTGGGTGTTTTTAGATGTTATAATAAACAATTATTATGGTTTCCTTCAATATCAAGGTGGCATGATAGATGGATGCATTTTCTCTATATTTGGCTTCTTCATGAATTAATTTTTTCCTATAGCAATGTTGAGACCACCTAAAACTAGATATAGATGACCATATAGAAAAACATACACTATAAAAATAGTCACCATGGTACTAAAATAAAAACCGAATGTAGTAAAATAGCAAGATATCATTCAAAAGAAGCCAAACCGATGTCTTAGCCAATAAATATCCCAACTCAAGGTCTATTCAACATTTCCATTTACTATCTTCTCAAATTGTGATGTTTGATTAAGCTCTAGATCTCAACTTTTACCAATTTACATGTATTCATTTCTTTGTCGTAGGGTAAAATTAAATTCTGCAACTATATCCTCACTTAAATTGATTACTTTGAGGCTTTGCTCACCCTGCCTCTTGCTGCTATGACAATTATGTAAATGCCTTCTATTAACATGGTCGAACATGAATATTATTATTTCAACATTCAATTGATTCTGCCAGATGCACTGAAGATGTGTATTGACCCGTGGTTAGGATGGTGTAGGCAGAAGACCTAGTCCATCAAAGACATTCCTCTTCCCATAAGACATTTTGCAGCAACATACTCATTTAAAAAAATTTCACTATGAGAATTCATATCTGTTACAATGTTAGTGATAGACGAGATACCATGAATGACAATTAGCAAATAGAGCTTTAAGTCATCCACTACTATAAAGTATGATGGCCTCAACTTCTTTTGTGAGTGTTCTTCATATGGTTGGAAAGCTCAGTATATCTTAAAATTTTCACACTCACACCAATTCTTAAGAGGCTGGATGCTAGACTCATGGTCTTGATGGGGTTTTGCCAATTTGGGGAGTTTGACACCATGTTGTTCTTCAAAACCACCCATGAGGCCACAAATGCTTTCCAATGAGAAGTATTTACCATGGGAAGCCTATGTCTTGCGAATCTCGGGTTCATGCATATTGTTCTAACTCTGTGTTGGACATGAAAAACATACACTTTCATACCTCCACTAGTGATTCAGATTACTTCTCCATGATTTGCTACCTCTTCTTCACTATCGGCATCTAATCAAAATGGAACAAACTTTCTATATCTCCTTTAGCTAGTTAATTCTCATCATAACTTAATGATGAAACATAGTTCCAGAAGACAAAAATTAGAAAGGGAAGCCATCACTATTAATGGAATTGCAAGGTGGCTAAGTCAATTTTCAGTATGCATCATTTTATGCTTGATGATGTGTGGTTCAATGTATCTCAAGAATGACATTGTGCAACTCAAAAAAGATGGTAATTGATTCCATAAAGCTGTATGCAAGTTTATACAAACTTTATATCAGAATCAATACATAAAGGCCCAATCTAACACTCTGACATTCTTATTTCATGGATATGATAGCATTTTCATATCCTCTTTGTTCATTGGGAATGTGAAATCCAAACTTGGTAGCCTACATCTCCATATATCTATTTCAAATAATGAAGCTACATGTCATTTCAACTTGAATCTTTCTTCTCAAAACATCTCCATCATTTAAAACTTTTTTAGACAACCAATGTACTATCTTTCCTTCTTGAATCGGCTCCTCAATCTTTGCCATGGGTTATTTACATGATGAAAAGTCATGTTTTATAAAAATGGCATTTAGCTAAGTAATTCAAATATACTTGCGAGCACTTTGGAGAATACCATGACTCATCTTCGCACAAGTATACTGGTATCATCCATACTCAAATGAAAAGATACTTAGTCGAGTGGATCTCCTTGTCTTCAATGTGATTGAATCTAATCTAAAGGAACATTCCTCAAGCCTTTTGTGGGTCTATTCTATGCATTCAAACCTTTATGGAAAGAAACTATACACGGGTTTCAAGTATCAAGTATTTGCATGAACTCCATGGTGAATCCCGCCCATATCTTACAAAGCCCAATTGTTTTGATTATTCAAAATGTGTTGGCTCACAGCAGAAACATTAGAATCTTGGACAAGTCTCATCTGCAAGGTATGAGTGCAAGCTCCCAAATCCCATGCTTTGAAATTTCTATGGGCCAACTTTTCTCATGAACCCACATCCCATAAAGTTATATTTCCAACATTTGCACCAAGAGTATAGTCTGCTATGTGGGGTGAAAGCCCATACTCATAGTGGAAAGCTTGGGATCTATTATTTGAATAATCAACTTTATACTAACAAGTTTCTATATCATTCTACATCTAAATCTAAATTAAATAATCCTAATACCTATACCTTGAATCAATGAACTTGAGAATTTTGAGTCTTAACCTAAATTTTCATGTCAAAATAATAAACCAATTCAAACAACTGAACCTCTTCGAACCCCTGAACCTAATCTTCATCTTGACCCATACTTTGCATCTTCTGAAATTGTTGAGCTGACTGAAATCAAATTATGAATGGAGATTGGATTATGGTATTAGGCTAAACAAAAATTTTGAACCATTTTGAATTAAAGAATTTGCATTTTCAAACCCATTTGAACCATTGAACTACTTTGAACTAGTTTGAACCAAGTTCAAAGTACTTTAGAGAGGTTCAAAACTTAAAACTGAAAGTTAAAAAATTGAGTCTATATGTGTACTAACAGGGGCTCCAATTGTGGAACTATTTTTTATGCAAAAATAGAGAACTCTAGCAATCTTTGGCAAAGATGACTACCTTAACCATTGGGAGAATAAAGTCGGCAAGAAGAGAAGACTAGGAGCTACTTATAGACAGGGCAGAGGGGAGTAGGGAAAAACTAGTAAACCAAAACCAACAACACACATGTAAACTACCAGCAACCACGAGGCTTGCACATTATTCCAACTACCACTATGCACAACAAAAACTTATTTATAATATTTACAAAGGTAGGAAAAGAACCTACCATAAGAACTAGTAGAAAGAAGAAGTTATGCAAATCCATTTACCGGTTGAGAGAAATAGGAGCCTTTCTAAATTAGAAAATCATACCTCAATAGAACAGCTCCAAACTATTGTGTAAACATGACTCTTTCAATATGAAACTTCAAAAAGACCGTGTACATACATATGTTGATCAAACACTCCTTTTCAAATAGCCACAATTCATCATAGTACTCTCCTTCACTTGAGAATTGATCTCTCACATTGGCAAGATTTGATTCCACCTCAAGTTGAAAAACATGAAATGAAAAAGCCTCACGAAAAGATGATGTGCAATCCTCTAAAATATTGTCATGCAGATTCAATTCTTGTACATGGTCATGATCAACTTGCAACCATAATGACACCTCCTTCAACATAGGATCAACCCTCAGATATATATCTTCTTTACCTCTTTCAAGGAACTAGCTCTCATCAAACAGACCATCCCTTTCTCTTTCTAAGATGACATCATATGTTTTAGTATTTCTCCCACAATCCAAATCAGCAACACTATGCATAGATGGATGAAAAGAAAAATTGTCAATGAATGTATCACTCTGAATCTGATTTGAAAAACATCATCAAAGAAATTATCCAGCTTGAGTGATCACAAGAATGTGCCTATGATTTCTTCTTGTTGATCAAGTGATGTCCCTCTCCATGCTTCAGCTAGGCAATTTACAAACTAATTGCTAATTTCAGCATCTTCATAATGAGAAAGAAGCTTTTCTTCATGCACTTTCACCTTGTCATAATTAAATATTTCATCATCAAATAAAACAAGTCTTTGCATGGGCTGATTGCTAGTTTGTAAGAACAAGGAATCATCTTCATTCTTCATAAAAATAGGAAGTTCATTTTTAGGCTACATGTCATTCGGAATCCTTTCATGAATAAGATTTTTAAAAGAAAGATGATCAACATCAAAGGTGAAAGATTGAAAATCTGGAGGCAATTTGTCTACTTTCTCACCAATAGGAACTTCTAAAATGAGAAGACTATCAATATTCTTGAAACTGAAATTTTTAAGATCTGGGGAAAAAGATTTGAATACACCTCCATTAATACCTTCATTATCTATAAGGTATGCTGCTGCAATATATTTAGAATGAAAATATTCAAAGAAAAGATCTTTTTCTACATTCTCATTCAAAAAACAAATACCCTCACAATCTTTTGTGGCATTTAAAGATTCATTTTTAGACAAAGCACCCTGAGAAAGCATCTCAAAAGAATCTTCAGGCAAAGAAGAATCACCATGTTTCTCTACTGAAAAAATTTCTACATGGGATGAAGAAAAATCTTGAGATAAGATTTCATCATTATTGCTTACCCTTTCTCCATTGTTGGCACATATATTTTCATCTGTTGAAACTGGATCAGCATGAGGCTAGAGTAACTCTGGCTATACCCTTGGTCATTCATGACAAGAAGATAGAGATACATAGGTGAAACTAAGATAATGGGAGGTTCATCATCATCTACCTCCAAATGCTTCTTCAATCGGGCCACCTTCTCTTCAAGACTCTGCAAATCTTTCAACTTATGAAATCTTCCATAGAGGCCTTTTCACAGTAGCCAAGATCTTGCATCATCTTCAAAACTTATGTTTTCTTGGATACCCTTGGAAATACTTTCTCTAAATCTATCCACAAAATCACATAATAGTTTATCTTCAATTTGACAAAGTTCTATGAGAGAAGGGTATGGCCTTTGTTTTCTCATGACTTCTATATCCTGCATGGTCTTTGTATAGAGTCACCAATCTCCCACACACAGAGATAATTATAAAATTGAGGAAGAAAATGTTAGGCACTTAAATCTTTACTTCAATTCACTAGTAGAGTTTCCAAAAATCTGTTAGTGAACAAATTTTTCCTTTCAATCAATTTACCAACTTTACTCTATGCCCAAAATTATGAAAAGTACAAAATGCTCACAATAGTTGAGAGAGTCTCATGTTTTTTAACTTTCTCTCTAAATTTCTAAAGGTACAACTCCCTTCTTAGATATACAATGAATTCAAGGTTATATTTACACTTTTACCTAAAAGTGCATAGGGATCTCTCGACTACTCTTAGGTAGTGAGGTAAATATCAATACAACTTTCTCAGAGAAACATCCATACATTATCCTTGATCATTGTTTTAAACAATCTACTTTGATAGAATTTCTACTATCTATCTTTTAGCTATCTATTGCTAACCTTAAACTAGTTCAATGCCCCAACATTTATAGTTTTTCCAAATCCAAAAGGCCTCCATCAAAACCCAGCCATTTTGGTTGATATAAGAAAAAGTTACAAAATGGAAAGTAGTTATTTAAAAGAAGTTCCAAAAAGTAACTAAAGCAATGGTTTAGTTTAAGCATCCTCACTAATCTTCTCCTCCTCACTGACAATTTGACATACAAGCTTCTAGCTTCAAAACATGCTCATAAATTCTTGCGTCACTTGGGAGTGAAGGTTCTTTAGGCTTAGCAACTAGGCCCTACATGCAACTTTCTGCCAACTATATTCCTTTACTTTCAAACTCTAATGTGGCATCAAGTTCTTATTGAGACACAACATTGATTCAACACTTGCCAACACAGTGAAGTCATCGGCACTTGGTGATTCACTATCCTTGATTTGTTCCATAGCTTTATTGAAGCTCTTTATTAACATCTCAACATCCATGTTCCCTTCATCAAATAGCAAGATCCTTGTGGGGTTCACAATCTTCATATCCTTTAAAAGCTCCTCATGCATATCTGTAATCTTGTTTTCAATACCTTGCACTTCCTTAATTGTCTCTTTGTAAACTACTTCTTTCCAACCCATATTGTTCTTTAGAATAAACAACATACAAGGATCCACATTTTTCATGGGATTCTCATTTAAGAACTTGAGGACCCCAAACTATTCAACTTTTGCTACATAAAAAATGATCGCTTGGCATTGCCCTAGTTCTGTTTCCCAAACTAGAATCAAGGTCTAAATTTCTCCTAGCAATGTCTCTCCCTCAACATAAACACTAGTAAATTAAGAGATGAACTTACTACCTTCCTTTATTATGATGTCTACCTAGCTTTTCATAGCATCGGCTAATAGTTTTCCCCTCTACATTTGCTTCATCAATTGTTGACTTCCTGTCAAATTGGGATCAAATAGTTGTAGAACCTAAATAATTGGTAAAGCTTCAATGTTCATTAAGGAATCAATGTATGTAGCCATTTTCATTACCATGCCCTTTAATTCTTTCTTCTCTTTACTATCATTTTTAGATTGTGTGAGCATATGGTCAACGGAAAATTTAAAGAAATGGTTGTTAGTGCTTCTATTGATAGCTCCTAGTTTAACCGAGGTAACCTCAAATCTTTCATCATCAACATCCCCAGACTCCTTCTTCTACTTGCAGGTGGCTATTTTAGCAGTGATTTCTCCTATTACTAGGTCCCTAGTGAGGTGGGCATCTATTTTTAGCTTCTTTTCCTTCGAACCTCTAGTTGCATATTTGGTGACGATGTCT
Source organism: Cupressus sempervirens (assembly GCA_028749045.1). Classification (NCBI taxonomy): domain Eukaryota; kingdom Viridiplantae; phylum Streptophyta; class Pinopsida; order Cupressales; family Cupressaceae; genus Cupressus; species Cupressus sempervirens. Next base: position 312,033,899 of record CM053793.1, read on the forward strand.
TTCACTAGTGTAGACACCAGTTGCAAACTTCTTTTCTTGTTGATTGTGTTAGTTAGCCAAGAAGGAATAGTAGGGTTTGCAAACACCACCTAGGAATCTCTGGTAGGAGTGAGGAATCTAGGTTGATCTATCTTGGGAACTTCAATTAATTGAACATTACCCTCTGCACCGTCAGAGAAATTGAGACCATTGCTCGAATCCTTCCCCTAAGTAGACATTTTCTCTTTATAAACTTTATGCTACTTTAGCACTTCATACTTGGATTGAGACCTTGTTCTTGGAGCCATAGTTTGCAAGTGAGGAAGTGACTTCTTTTATTTATCTTGAACCAATATATTACTGCAGCAGGAGAAAGTGGGATGTCAGATGGAAGTGATTCAAGGAAAGAAATAACCTTTGCAGAAGGTTCATTGATGATTTTTGTGTTCTTTCTCTATAACTAGTCATCTATGAATGCTAGTATGAGCCTAGGCCTCAAATTGATATCATCCTCTTGATCCTTATTCCAGTCAACTGCTAGGGACTTCAGTTCACTAGACTCCTCCCAACCAAGTTCAACTATATTCAAGCCATCATCAACTACTCCCTCTATTTTGAACTTCAGCTTGAAGGAGTCAATTTGTTGCAAGGTTAGTCTTGAATGATCCTTCCAAAAAACTTATTCTTCATCCCTACAATCCTGCCAAAGGTCTTCCAACCATGGAGTGGTTAATGGGTTGACTTCAACGCCAAGGATTTTGGCTACATGCCCTTTACTATCAAAGTTCCTCCTACTATGGCAGAAGCCAAGATTGAACCCAAGTAAATTACTTCTGATGATGGAAGCTCTATCCATATTATTACAAACTAATGAGGCCAACTTAATAGGGAAGGTTTTTTCCCAATCTTCTTGTGGTAGATTATCCTTTATAGTAGAGAAGAGTTGTCTGCATATTTTGGCTAAAACAAAACAATCTAAGGCATACCAAGGGAACTTCGTAGGCTCATCATCAAACCCACCAATTCTCAAATATGTGAAGCTAGGAAACTATATAAAGTAGCTTCCATATTATTGAACTAACCTCTAAGCTTTAGAGGATAGTTTAGGCATGGGCACTTCCTTCAGAGATATATAAACCTTTTCCATTAGCAAACCTTTTCCATTAGCAAATCATGAACCTTCTAAAATCTTCTAAGATCCTATCTTTCTATAGTAGGGGGCAATACTGAAAAAAATGGTCATTTTTGTACTCCATATTTTGTGGCGAAGAGGGGTAAGGTCATAGGTACAGGCAATGCAATAAGTTAAATAGGAAGCCATATAAAAATCCTCTTGGAATTCCTTAGCATGTCTAAGTTGAGACCTCATTGAACTAGAAATAATCTCTACCCAATCCATCCATTTTTTACCTTTCAAAATAATCTCTACATACGTATACATCCATTTTTTAAAAAGGAGCACATTATTTAAACCTTTTACCCTATGTAATAACACCACTAGATCATGGATATGGGGCTTTAGGTGATCTTTAGTGATGACCTTAGGTATCTTGGAACCTCCATCATACATGGTTTTGGTCCATTTCATAGCCATGGTATTGTGGAATTGATTTGGGGTTTCTTAGTACTCTGCTTGGGCTTGAACAAGAGAGAATGCAGCAAAGGCATTTTCTGGAAAATGCAATATAGAAGCAATAGTGTCTCTTGAGATTGTCAGTATCATGTTGCCATTTTTATTTACAATGCTCTTCCTTTTAACATTATAGTGATCAATACAGGTTTGTAGAAGTTTAGGACTCACAAAAGCTAAGGGGAAAGCAACAGATTCAATGAACCCACTAGTTAAGACTTCCATACATCCATGTACATCATTAGCATATTCAAGAAAATTTGCCTGTAAATTCTCCAACTTGACCCCATGCAAATTCATATCACAGATGACTAATTTTCTACATTCTAGGCTCAAGACATTATCAAAGAAATGCAACACTGACCTCATTCTCAACCAAACAAGAAGGCTTTGAATAGATAAAGCTTGAAAAGTATAGAGATTTGAAGAACAAGACAAGGATTGCTAAGTTCTCACCTGTATTCCACTAAGAAATCAACAATTTTTCCTATCTCCCTTAATAGCTCCTTCTCTGCACTTTCAATTCTTTGCATGCTAATTAAAAAGGAAATTGAATGAGTTTTTTTAAAAAGAAAATGCCTACGTGCAGAAGTATATGATGATTATTAGGCATTAATGACACATCACCTCTTGTTAACCTTCAAACATTCAAAAGTCTTTTTGCATAAATTTTCATTTTATGATTTATTTTTTAGATGTATTGATAATGATTAGCTCAATGCAACATTCGATCACCTTTCTAGCTAAAGATTTCCCACTTTTCCCAATAATGATGACTTCCGTCCTTGGAAATAGAAATGTCCCTTTTATCATTATTCTCTGACATGATCATTAATTGTCATGTGGGATGATGGAACACCATACTTTAGGATCTAAAGTTGCCAAACACCTCCACCATTGAACCACTTTGAACTACTTGGAACCGAGGTTTGAAGTGTTTCAAAGTGATTCAAAAGAAAGCTCCATTAGATTGATGTATCTCTTGCCAAAAAGATTGTTAGTGTAAAACCTTTGGTTGAATTACTTTGAACTACTTACAATTGAGGTTCGAAGTGGTTCAAAGTGGTTCAAGGGAAGGGACCGTGACCATGAGCCTTAGCTACTTCAACCATTTACTTCGAGAGATGGTGAATACATGGGCAACAAGTAAGGGAGTTCAACAATCAAATGGGAAAACATTTGAAGGAAAAACCTTTGGAAAAATGGCAACTCTATATGCGACTAACAATAATATAATAGTAATATATTATAATATAAAATATAATATATAGTAATATATTGTAATATACTACTTGAACCATGAGGTGACGTGGAAATATCAGATATTTGATATAATATCAGATATCCAAAATTGGCTAGTTGTTATAAAAAAAGCAAAGAGCCCACAAGCTCATTGTAATAGTGTTTTATTGTGTTTGTGCTCGGATATTGAATACGACATCAAATATACGATATCAAGTTCTTTTTTCTTGTTTTTAAATCAATTTTATTAAAAATTCAATAGATTTTATCATAAATTTGTTAGTTTTAGTTAAATTTAGAGTTTTTTGATAGAAATTGTTAAAATTAAGGTTTTTTTTAATATATATTATTTTTTCAAATTAATAGGAATGGCTGATCAAAATGATGACACTGAGGTAAGGAATAATATTCCTCGTAACCTCCCACCAAATGATCGAATGCCCTCACAAAACCATCCACCAAATGATCTTTACCCCCTCAAAACCCTCTTCAAATTGAGTATTTGATAAGTGAAAATCTCACCCAGTTGAGAACTTTGCAAAGAACATATAATAATGTACCCACATTGGCTCCTATGTGATCCATGTTAAACACCATAGTGGATAACATTCAAACCCTTACTAACCAACAGAATGTCGCTCTTTGTTGGCATGATGAAATGCATGAGATGTTTGACAATGGATTGGACTATGATGAGGTTGTGGCCCTCAATATAACCAAAGAGGATTTGGCTAGCCTTTTTGCGAACCCAAAAATGGGTATACCAGTCGATAAAAAAAAACCCAAACTATCAATTAAATGGTGCACAAATGATGCCATACATGCAAAGTTTTGGGATTGTTGGTGGATGGTTTTTGATATCCCTCCACATAGCAATTTAGAGGTGCCATTTTATTTCCTTGGAAAATTATATACAAAATTTGTGTTGAAACTCAAAGTGAACTATTGGAGCATGAAGCCCAACATGGGTGTAGGACTAGGAGCTCCACAGGATAGACCCTCTTCCTAGTGGAAGAAAGCTAGCACTTTTTTCCCCCCTAATAATATCTCCCCCCTCCTTGAGTGTAGCATCCTATTATTATGGTAGAGGCTAGCTCTCAGACCATCATAGCCATTCATAGGCTGAGTAGCCTATTGAAATCTCAAGCTAGGTTAGACCTGCCTCCTTGTGTTGATGATGCTAGTGCCAATTCATCATTAGCTAGGTCATCACATGTTTATGTGCCTCACACTTGTATTACACACAAGAATATTTTCCTAGGTCTCATAGGTGATCTTCCTAAGTATCATTTTGTATTAGATGAGGATACACCAGACACATGTGTACAGGCTACAAAACGTGATGTGAGAGAGGAGGGGAATTCAGAGGCATGGACTCTTTCAATGTCAGTACGTGTATAAATTTTTTTTGTTATGAAATATGCAATTTAAAGTTAATTTTTATAATAGAGTAATTTTAATTTTTAAGCCATGTTTACTTATACATGTATGTGATCTTCATTCATGTTTAGTTGATGACCAAGGAAGAGCTCAGACAGATTGATGATGCCATACTCTCGGCCATTTCATTTGGGCTTGAGACATCTACAGTACATTATGTTGTGTTCTCATTGTTTTTTCTATTTGATATTGTAGCATATATGGTTGCTAATCTTTCTTTTATCTTGTAGGTACCATCTATCCTAGGGGGACAAAGTGCGGGGGATGACCTAGCACCTATTAACAAAGGAAAGGTAATTAGGTGCTTTCTATTTGATTAAATATTGATGCATTCTTGTAAAATGTTTTTGGTAATGAAATTTAATTACATTCTTTATTGTATATAGGGTGTGGCTACTAGCAATGAGCTTGTATAGATTCTGTGTCATAGACACTTAGGAATTTCTATTCACAACGAGAGCCCCATTGTATGTATAAGTATCATTTGTTTTTTATTTTCAATATCTTCACAAATAAATTCAAAATTGATTTTTGTGATATTAACAACTACTTTTTTGTATCTCATAGGAGACTCCTAGTGCACATGAGGTTCAACGAGAGAGTTATGTACATTTGATGATGCAACCACTATATCCCGAGGAGGAGCCTACACTAGTAAGTCATATTTTAAATTTATGATTAAATATGTTATAAATTTAGCATGCTATGAATTATAATGTTATAGTTTAAGTTGTAGATTCATCTAACAAACATATTTGAACATACACAGCCCACAATTAGTGTGGTATGAGCATTGGCCAAGGCATATGAGAGGACTCCTGACCAGTGTAGGAGGTCAATGAGAGAGGTATTTATTATGAAAATTTAATAGTATAAATCTTCATTAAAAAAAGATCATTATGCATTTGATTAATTCAATGTTAGATACAAAGAATCGTATAAATTTAGTAGTCTAACTTTGGATTTTCCTTTTTTTTTTTTTAAATGTAGGAGACATCTGATCCACCTAGTGTAGTGAATAAGCTACATTTTGATGATCCACCAGCACCCTAGGATAGTATAGTTGTCATAGGATGCATCATGAGACATTTTGAGATGGAATATTCCACATTGTTTATAGAAACATTGATATTATACACATTCTAATGGCATGATCAACCACATTTTGTATATGGATAAATGTAATTTGATATATATTAGTTTACTTTGTCTATGGATACATGATCTTTGATATATATTTATGTAATTTTTCTATGGATACATGTATTTTGATATATATTTTTGTCATTTATGTGCACAATGATATACATATTAATTTAGTATCTAGTATTGTTTAATTTATAATGGATCATGTGTATCATTCATGTTTATGGAATATCACTAATTTTGATCATGTTTGTTATATTCAATTCATATACAATAATTTGTGAATAACATTTTAACAACTTTTATTATCAAATTTGGATGCAATGTTTAATTTGAAGTGTTGTCATGGCATAAAGACACTTGTTAACCTCGTACACAAGGTTCACATAACCCATACTGATCCACTTAACAAAACTAGCTTCATTAATGCATGCTATAATTTCATACCTTATATACATGTTTCCAACCTTGTATGGTCATGCTCAAACCCCTAACTAACTCTTTGCACTCATTTTCACTTTGCAAGAAAAAGTTGCAAAAGTTGTAAAATTGCAATTTTGAACAATTTTTGATATAACTTTAAATTCCTAATTATATAAATTCACCAAACTTGGTAAGGGGTTATTGATAGCCCTCATGAGCTCTGAGTTATGACCCTCAAAAGATCTACCTCGAAATGCACTTAGAACACCTTGGAGACTCCTCAGTATGGGGTGGCCACAAATGATGGAGGGTCTCCATGGCTAGAACAAGGGTGTCACTAGGGTTTACCTGCCCATCCAGAGATAATGGCACTAATGATTCAATGCCAATATCAACGGTTTCAAAGTTATGTTGTGGTGCACCTATGAACTAAGGCACACTGTGAGTTTTGGCATCGAGCAAGATCGTTGTGCTGAATCCAAATGGAGTGTGATCTCTCAAAAATGAGATAGATTATTTTAGACCTCAACATCACGGTCCTGTAGAATTTGAAATTTCATTGATAGTCCTCACGAGCTCTAAATTACGACCGTCGGAAGATCAACCTCAACATGCACTTAGAGCACCTTGGAGACTACTCAATACAGGCTACTCACAGATGATGGATGGTCTTCATGGCCAGAAAAAGGGTTCCACTATGGTTCACTTGCCCATCTAGAGCTAATGGCATTGATGATTTGATGTCAAGATCAACGATTTCAAAGTTACACTATGGTGCAATTATGAACTGAGGCACACTACGAGTTTTGGCATTGAGTGAGATTGTTGTGCTGAAGCCAAATAGAATGTGATATCTCAAAAATGAGATAGGTTATTTTAGACCTTGGCATCACCATCTTGTAGAATTTTACATTTCATCGATAGCCCTCGCAAGCACCAAGTTATGACTCTTGGAAGATCGACCTCAAAATGCACTTAGATCACCTTGGAGACTACTTGGTATAGGCTACCCACAGATGATGGAGGGTCTCTATGGCTAGAACAAAGGTGTCACTAGGGTTCACTTGCCCATCTAGAGCTAATAGCACTGACGATTTGATGCCAAGATCAGCAGTTTCAAAGTTATGCTATGGTGCACCTATGAACTGAGGCACATTGTGAGTTTTGGCATCGAGTGAGATTGCTATGCAAAATCCAAATGGAATGTGATCTCTCAAAAATGAGATATATTATTTTAGGCCTTGGCATCACCATCCTATAGAATTTGACATTTCATCAATAGCCCTCATGAAATCCAAGTTACGACCCTCGGAAGATTGACCTCAAAATGCACTCAGAGCACCTTGGAGACTACTCAGTAGGGCTACCCGCAGATGATGGAGGGTATTTATGGCTAGAACAAGGGTGTCACTAGGGTTCACCTTCCCATCTAGAGCTAATGGCACTTATGATTCGATGCCAAGATCAATAGTTTCAAAGTTATGCTATGGTGCACCTATGAACTGAGGCACACTACGAATTTTGGCATCGAGCAAGATCACTATGTTGAATCCAAATGAAATGTGATCTCTCAAAAATGAGATAGGTTATGTTAGGCCTCAAAATCACCATCCTATAGAATTTGACATTTCATTAATAGCCCTCATGAGCTTTGAGTTACGACCCTTAGAAGATTGACTTCGAAATGCACTTAGAGCACCTTGGAGACTACTTAGTACGAGCTACCCAAGGATGATGGAGGGTCTCTATGGCTAGAACAAGGGTGTCACTAAGGTTCACCTTCCCATCTAGAGCTAATGGTGCTGATGATTCAATGTCAAGGTCAGCAGTTTCAAAGTTACACTATGGTGCACCTATGAATTGAGGCACATTGTGAGTTTTGGCATCGAGTGAGATCGATGTGCCAAAGCCAAACAAAATGTGATATCTCAAAAATGAGATAGTTTATTTTAGGCATTAGCATCACCATCCTATAGAATTTGACATTTCATTGATAGCCCTCACGAGCTCTAAGTTACGACCCTCAAAAGATCAACCTCGAAATGCACTTAGAGCACCTTGGAGACTACTTAGTATGGGCTAACCATGGATGATGGTTGGTCTTTGTGGCTAGAAAAAAGGTGTCACTAGGGTTCACCTACCCATCTAGAGCTAATGGCATTAACGATTTGATGCCAAGATCAATGGTTTTAAAGTTATGTTGTGGTGCACTTATGAATTGAGGCACATTGCAAGTTTTGGCATCGAGTGAGATCATTGTGCTAAATCCAAAAAAAATGTGATCTCTAAAAAATGAGATAGGTTATTTTAGGCCTCTACATCACCATCTTGTAAAATTTTATGTTTCATCGATAGCCCTCATGAGCTTCGAATTATGACCCTTAGAAGATTGACCTTGAAATGCACTCAGAGCACCTTGGAGACTACTCGGTACTGGGTAGTCGTAGATGAGGGAGGGTCTCCATGGCCGAAACAAGGATGTCACTAGGGTTCACCCACCCATTTGGAGCTAATGGCTCTGACAATTCAATGCCAAGATAAAATATATGAACGAGATGGTAGCTAACCAAAGCTTAGAGGATTATTTTTAGAGTATTTTAAAAGTTTTTTGTGATGACCTTGCTACTGAAAATTTAGAGTATATGCATTTTTTCTCATGATTCTAAGCATAAATGCAAGATGGATCCATTTCTGAAGAGCATTCAGCAGGTTGATAGTTGTTATGAACTTTGAGCTACCTTAACAAAAGGAGGGGACTCCTTCACCATGGAGGAAGAGTTGGCATGGTTGTAATAATGCATGGTAACCATGATGAACCAAAAAAAAGGAGAAACACTATAAAAACCAGCAAATCAAGCTTAAATTTTTTTCTTTCAAGAGGCTATGCAATCAGGTATTTTTTCCAACTCAAGTCAAGGGAGGAGCCACCATTCAAACTAGCACTTGAACATGAAGATGATAATGGAGAGGATCAAATGCAACATGTTGATTCAGTCCCAAATGTTGATACTTTCAATCAACAATGTGAATTAAGTCACACCATTTTCATTCCTCAATAGATGTTGCATCAAATGATTGAATATTTTTCATTTATCCATATTTTGGTAATTGCCTTTAAGCATGTTAATCATGGCACTTTTAAAAATAAAGTCAACTATTTTAGCCAACCAGTGAATGAATTTATTTAGCATTTGTCTTGTTACTAGTTAGGGTAGAGTAGGCTAGTTTTGAACCTTGCTACAAGTGTTACCTTTGGATAATACTTGTCAATTGTGGAGTGTACAAAGCCTAAATTTGGCTCATTAATATCTTTCCTTTCTTGTACAGATATTCAATAGGAATTTTGAATTCGAGGTCAACATTTTTGGGTAAGTATGATGATGTGTCACTACCATGTCTCTCTTCTAATAAACCTACATGGAAAAAGGTTGAAAGGTGAAACACTTATTTTAATTTGACATATCTTTAGAGATGTTAATTCACCCCCTTTAGGATCATACAACCAATAGGCTTTACTAGAGTCATAATGACCAATAAGGATTAATTTTTCAATGTTATTGTCATAATTAATTGTCTTCTCTTTTTGGGATATGTTAATGTAGGTTGATTGAGTCTAGAATAGGTTAACCTAGGTATAACTATTCCAAAATAGGATGACCTAGGTTGACTTATTCCCTAGGGACTTTGGGTCCCAGTGCAATTTTTTTTCTTAGAGTTGTAAATTTGGAATTTGGGTGACTAGTAGTGATGCAGAGTAAGCACAAGGAAGCACCAAAAAATCAACCTTCTACACCCAAACCTCCAAACTCCACAAGGGCTAGGCAAAGGGTATGACTCACTTCCAAATGGATACTACTCTGATATTACAACTTTCCATTAGGATCACAAATTAAACTTTCCAAAGAAGACAAGAATTCTACTTCTTCCTCCTTGGATCAACAATGGACTACTACACCCTATTGTGGTGTCCACAACACATGCCCCATTCCTCACTAGGAATGGGGACCCCCTACTTTTTTCAACTCCTAGACTCATAGTTCGGGAGTCGAGAGAAGAAGAGTTTCATTAGAGCTTAGAATTTTAGAGTCAAAAATTTGAAAAAAATCACAAAAAAATCAAAAAATTGAAAAACACAAAAAAAATTTAAAATTTGAAAACCAAAAAAAAATCAAATCAAATCAAATGCATGCCACAAAGGGCCGTGTGCCCCAAGTGTGTGCATGCACCACCAAGGGGAGCGCGTGTGCCCCCAAGTGCATGCATGTGCTACCATGGGGAGTGCGTGTACCCCCAAAGTACACGTGCATGCCACCAAGGGACATGCACCCAAAATACACACATGTTTCCACAAAGGGTCGCGTGCACAATTAAGGGCCGCGCACCCAAGGTGCAGGCACACCACCAAAGGCTTGTGCACGTTCACACCACCACACTCCCAAGGCATCGTGTGTGCTTGCTAAGACATCCTTTCACCTCTAATTTTATCCAAGTAGCCATAAGAGGGGTTTAAAATATATGAGATGAATCTTTTAAGATAGGTTTCAGACCTCCTCGAGATAAGGTAAACATTCTAGGAAATTTCAGGGCTTCAAAAATCTAGACTTAGCCAAATCTCAGGGCTTCAAGATTTCAGACTTAGCCAGATTTTAGGATTCACCTCCAATTTTTATTGAGTAGCTAGTGTGTCTTTACTATGCATTATTAACTCTATGAACTAATGTTTGCTTCTTTTGTAGGTAAAAATGGCATCATCAACTTGTCAAGGTCATAACTTTTGACTCGGGCCTCATAATTCAGAACCACTTACACCATTCAAAAGAAGAACTAAAGATCTAATTTTAATTCCTAAAATAGAGAGCCTTTGGCTGCTCAATTTTAGGGACCAAAAAAGATTCTGACTTGAAATTTTGAGCAAAAGATCTCCAAAAAAGTCATTTAAAAATGCCTAGAAAAGTTTGCAAAAAAAAGTGAAAAGTTGCAAACATTTGATCATCTTGGATAATTTGGATCACTTGGTTTCTCACTGGAAAGGATTGGATAGGTGGAGAGAAGAAAAAGGTCAAAGATATAGAGGTTGGACACATAAAGCAAATTAGGTTCCTCATCTTATGCAACTACTACAGACAAGATTCAATGTAGGTGCCTTGGGATTTTTGATTGAAGAAGTGGAAGGAGTGCAAGTTTATGAAAGTAATTGGGTATAAAGAGGGTGTAAATCATTAGAAAGGGGCATGGAGCATATACAAAAAGTGATCTAAAACATCAGTTCAGCAAAATTCAGAAACTGTTTTCAAAATTGAGAACTTTGATTTTTTGGCAAATTTAGCTCTGTAGCTTTGCAACTCCATAGGTCTGCAGCTACATAGGTCTGCAGCTTCGTAGGTATGCAAGTCCACAGGTCTACACATTCACATTTTCATGTAGGTCTATAATTCAAAGGTGCACCGATAGTTGATTGCCAGTTCCAAAAATAGCACTTTCCATGCATTGGGAGCACATTTTGACAGCAAGTTAACGCCGACACACATCAAGTGAAGGCCAAGATTCTATTTTTGGTGTCTTCATGCACTTCTACTTTGACTGATGGCTTTCTCCTACTTTCTCTCTCATGTTTTCTCTGTTTTCAACATGTAAAGGGCTCATGCATCCAATTAATGAATAAAATATGGATGGAGTCCCTCTAAGCACTAGTTAGATTGTCAGTTTGTATATATTTAGTTTGTTTAAATGTTTTAAAAGTATTTTATTGTGTCAAGATATCTCTCATTCTCAACACAAATTGAGGAGACGATTTCTTATAAATACCCCATTGTAAAATGTAACAAGGACCGTCATTATTATGTAATAAAGTTATGCTTTTGGTGGTAGCATTCAAAATGTAGTTATTCTTGCCTGAATGTGTCATTGTTTTGTGAATTTTATTCATGAGATTGTGATTGAGCCAAAGGTTTATTGCATTTTTTTTGGTTGTGCAATCTTTTAGTTTTGGTGTTTGCTATAGATATATGAATTCCATTGACGTAACGAGCTTGAGAAGAGATTACCTAATTGTGTCTACATAGCTTTTTGTCTCCCATGAGTGCACTTTCTGTGGCCTTGTGATTTGATGAAGAGTGAAACATCATTCAATTTGTTAAAGATTCTCATCGATGATTGCATCAGTGGATTCTAGGAAGCGTTGCTCCTATTTTCATTGGTTTCCTACCAATTTCTTCAAAGGTTTAACTAGCATTCTGTTTTATTCTGTAGCTTATGTCCATTTAGGAATTTCAATTTCAAGTCATTTGATTTCATGTTATTTTCTTACTGTTTCATTATTTTCTTTGTTAACCCCTTGTTAGAATAGGACCTCATAGTAGCTACATTGTTAGAATTGCATTCATTGAAGAAAATAGAAAATACAAAAATATTGTTCTTTTGGTGTGATATTTTGAGATAGCAAACAAATTTTACTTTGATTTCAAAACAAAAGAGTTTTTAGAACCAGCAAAGGCCTCCTTGTGAACACTCACATTTATCTTCTACTGAGTGGATTTTGGTACGTCACAAGATAAACACTGAACCTTGGAGCAAATTTTCTTTTCAAGAGAGGAATTACACTATGGATTCCTGCCATTGACCTTATGCAAAATGAATGCCCAACATAAGTGGTGCTAGAAGGAGGGCCTGAACCATTTTTACACTCCTTGGAATGAAGGAAATTTGACGAAGTTTTAGAATTTTACACTCTTGCAATAATCTGCACTTCGCACAAGTTCAAAAAAAATTTAGAGTTTTTTAAAAATTTAGGTGCATAGGTGCGCATGTGTGAAGGTCCGTAGATCCATAGCTCTGGAGCCCTGCAAAATTATGTGGTGCACTATTTTGAGAAAGTGTGCTTCTCTAGAGGTGCACTTTTCCAGAATAAAGACAAGTTGTTAGAACTTAGTCACTTTCACAAGCATCGCAGTGATAAAGGGATTCAAAGAACTCCACCCATTCACATTACACATTTCATCATCATCATTCACTTTACATTCCACTTCACACATTTCCATCATTATGCACCATGTCTTTCTTCAATGCCCAAAGTTCACCTTTGAACCTAACTGGTGTCCTCCATGACCTCCCCAAAAGATCCCAAAAAAGTTTTTCCCATGGTTCATCTATGGAGAATCACGAACAATAGAGGATCATCTTAAAATTTTCAAAGAGATTTGTAATCGAAACCAGATTCAACATATGGATGTGATATGCCACCTTTTTCCTTAGACTTTGGGGGAAATGGCATTCAATTGGTACCTCAATCTGCCACCAGCATCAATAATGGATTGGAACTCCTTTGAGAGCAAGGTTTTAGAAAAATTCAAGATCTATGTTGATCCAACTCTTCTACATCATCAGTTCATCTCGATTAAGAGGGATCTCCATGAGACTATTTCATAGTTTAATCATCGCTTCTATAGGATGTATCAAAGAATGGAGTTTCCATACACTGTACCATAAGAGGTTGCCATCCAGATCTACTTTGGAACAATGGATTCATTAACTTCTATTTTTCTAAGAAGGCTCCTACCTAGAGACATTGATACCATTAAAAAGGTTTTCAAAGAGGCTGTTACATTCACAAGTTAGGTTACTATTGCTCCAATGCCAATAATTACATCTTCAATATATGAGTCTCAAAAAATTTATTTTTTTGAGTAGAAGGCAACTAGATCCATTGAAGCAGAAAATAATATGGCTAGAGAGCTTAAGGCCATGAAGGAGATGATGTCTCTTTTATCCTATGAACTCATCAAAATAAATTCAAATTCTTCAAGAGACCAAGACAATCATCCAAGACAACTTGCTATCCAGAACAATTATTCTCAAAATCAAAGTGGAAATTTTGGCCTTTACAACAATGTCAACAATGAGAATAATTGTATTACAGGAATGAGTCCAAGTAAAAATGGGTATCGGCACAATGATGTTTGGGATCACCCTCACCAAATCATGGAGGAATGACCCTTTCAATTTAGTACAATGGTATCTAAATCATGCAATAAGTCCACATGAGAAAAAATTGATGAAGATGATCAAGAGGAGTTTGGGTTCCCATTCATTGAAAAAATTCTTCCAAGTGTTGATGTCACAACAAGTGTGGATATGCCAAGAAATTTTGAGGGTGTGGAAAATTTTGAAGTTCCAAAACTCCATGAAGTTTCAAAAAGTGATGAAAATGTGGAGGTTCTCGAGGTTGGTGAGATTCTCAAATCAGAAAGTCATCAAGAAGAAGATACCAATTCTTCATACTGTGATATCGATTCCCCATTGGATAAAGATAAGATATGTCCTTAAAAACAAGATTTTTCATTAGAAGAGATGGATAGAGTGTTCAATTTGGTCTCAAGCTTGACTGAAGAAATGTCTCTTTACTGGTATTCTACACATATATCAAACCATGCAATAACTGAGTCATGTAGAATCCATCCATTTGGGTTCCATTCAGAAGAAAGTTGCCTAAATTTCTTGTTAGCTTGGGAGATCACAATGGAGGGAAAGTATGATTTTGAACAAACTTCTTTGGGATACGAGGTAAAAAATGCCTTGGTCGATGATGGTAATAAATCTTGTAATTCAAAAGGGAGGCTGAGAATTGAGTTTCCTAGTCTAAGGGAGCCTAGAGAAGAACCTAAAGTGTTTCCATGTGCACATGAAGTGGTGTACCATGAGATGAGACCACCAGAAGGAGAAATTACAATGTGTGAGTGTACCCCTATGGTGAGGGACTTGCAGGATTAGGTAATATCTTTCCATTATCCCTCTCAGTTTTATGATTTTCAATTTGAATATGATGCTAAAGGTAAGGGAACTTGTTTGTGGATTAATCATGGCCATAAAGAGTTACCACAACTTCTAATTTTGTGTGATTTGTGCCCCAAATTTGAACCAAGATTGTCCAGACTTTGTTTTTCTGAGTACAAAGACAAGTCAGCATTTTTGAGAACTATATGGGGTGGTTCATTACTATTGCACATAATGAGAAATCTACTAATAACTACCCCACATTCTTATTATTCGAGTTTTTCTGTAAATAAGTTTTTGTTTTTGTTTTTGTTTTTCTTAGTCTTTTTAGTCTTTCTAGTTAGGTGTTGCATGTTTTCTTTTATCATCTATTCATTTTTAAAAAAATTTATGTCAGTCCCTGGGGGTAAGGTGTACTTGGGATTTTTCTCAAGATTTTACTAACCACTCTTTGGTCCTAATTTTAGGAGGAGGTATTTCTTTGTCAAAATATTTGGGCAATTGTATGTTTTATACCAACCAAGCAACAGACATTTCTTGTGGAATTAGGGGACTTTCAGTCTAGAAATCAGAAGCATAGACTAACAAGCTCTCAACACTTTGAAAATTTTAAAATTTGATTATTTTGGGTGCTGTTGAATTAAAGTCAAAGACGATATGGAATGATCCAAACTTCAACTGGTTCAAGTATGAGGGATCTCCTTGAAAGGTTACTAAGATCATTGTTGGTGTGAGAATTTCCTAAATGTTCTAAAAGAGGAACGCAAGGGATGTTCATAAGAGATCAAATCCAAGAAATGATACCAATGTTCTAGCTACATAGTCTAAGTGTAGTTAGGATACAAAAAAGAAGAAGACAATGTTAAGTTTGAAGGATTCTAGAGATTTGAAATGCTTAAAGATACGTTACAAAACAGAAGTATCTTAAATTCAAAGTATTGTTTCACCAAAAGTAACGTGTTGAATGAAATGGAGCAACTATGCAAAAGGCCAAAATTTAAAGAACGTGGCATCTTGCCAAGAGCCCTTGAACTAATTCTCTCATCTGGTCAAGCAATTGATTGATAAAGAGCCTTTGCAGAGATTTCGAATAAATGAGCTGGGAGGAGTGGAAGATTGTTTTGAGTTGTCAGAAAACTCTAATTGATTGCAACCTAACACATCAAAAGGAATGAACACAATGCACACACTAAGCTAGAAGGTTTTGAGTTTTGAGATTTTGACTGAGAAGTCATCCAAAAGATGCTTGGGATGTTCAAAGCTTGGTTGGTGTTTAACACACGTCAGAGGAATGTTTGTTGATGAAGAAATACCTTGGTCATTTCTTTTTTTTTTCAGGGCTATTTGTTGTGGTGTCCACAACACGTGCCCAATTCCTCACTAGGAATAGGGACCCCCTACTTTTTTTGACTCCCAGACTCATAGTTTGGGAGTTGGGAGAAGAAGAGTTTCATTAGACCTTAGAATTTTAGAGTAAAAAATTTGAAAAAAATCACAAAAAAATCAAAAAATTGAAAAACACAAAAAAATAAAAAAATTTGAAATTTTTTTTAAAAAATCAAATCAAACATGTGCCACAAAGGGCCGCACGCCCCAAGCGTGTGCATG
The DNA here is from genome assembly GCA_028749045.1 of Cupressus sempervirens. Taxonomy (NCBI): domain Eukaryota; kingdom Viridiplantae; phylum Streptophyta; class Pinopsida; order Cupressales; family Cupressaceae; genus Cupressus; species Cupressus sempervirens. The sequence continues at coordinate 312,050,136 of CM053793.1, forward strand.
CGCTGCCAAGGGGAGTGCGCGGCCCCCAAAGGCTATGCGCACATGCCACCAAGCGCAACGTGCGTGCCCTGCCATAAAAGGTTGTGTGCCCCAAGCATGGGCGCATCGCCAAGGGGAGTGTGCATGCACGTCACCAAGGGTCACACACCCAAAGTGCACGTGTACCACCAAGGGGAGCGCGTGCACCCCCAAAATGCATGTGCATGCCGCCAAATCCTCATCTTATGTAGCTATTGGGGACAAGATTCAATCCAGGTGCCTTGAGATTTTCAATTGAAGAAGCAGAGGAAGTGCAAGTTTATGAAATTAATTGGGTATGAAGAGGGTGTAAATCATCAGAAAGGGGCATGAAGCATATACAAAAAGTGATCTAAAACCTCATTTGAGCAAAACCTAGAAACTGTTTTCAAAATTGAGAACTTTGATTTTTTGGTGAATTGAGCTCCGTAGCTCCGCAGCTCTATAGGTATGTAGGTCTGCAGGTCCATACTTTCATGCAAGTCCACAATTTAGAGGTGTGCCAACAGTTGAATGCTAGTTCCAAAAATAGCACTTTTCATGCATTGGGAGTGCATTTTGACAGCAAGTTAACTCCGACACACATCAAGTGAAGGGCCAACTTCTATTTTTGGTGTCTTCATGCACTTCTACTTTGACTAATGGCTTCCTCCTACTTTCTCTCTCATGTTTTCTCTATTTTTGACATGTAAAGGGCTCATGCATCCAATTAATGAATAAAATATGGATGGAGTCCCTCTAAGCACCAGTTAGATTTTAGTTTGTATATATTTAGTTTGTTTAAATGTTTTAAAAGTATTTATTGTGTCAAGATATCTCTCACTCTCAACATAAATTGAGGAGATGATTTCTTATAAATACCCCATTGTAAAATGTAACAAGGGCTACCGTTATTATTCAATAAAGTTATGCTTTTGGTGGTAGCATTCGGAGTGTAGTTATTCTTGCCTGAATGTGTTATTGTTTTATGAATTTTATTCATGATTGTGATTGAGCCAAAGGTTTATTGCGTTGTTTCTAGTTGTGCGATCTTTTAGCTCTGGTATTTGCTACTGATATATGAATTCCATTGACGTAACAAGCTTGAGAAGAGATCACCCAATTGTGTCTACATAGCTTTTTGTCTCGCATAAGTGCTCTTTCCATGGCCTTGCAATTTGATGAAGAGTGAAACATCATTCGATTTGTTAAAGATTCTCACTAACGATTGCATCAGTGGATTCTAGAAAGTGCTGCTCCTATTTTCATTGGTTTCCTATCGATTTCTTCGAAGGTTTAACTCGCAGCATGTGTTCTATAGCTTATGTCCGTTTAGGAATTTCAATTTCAAGTCATTTGATTTCATGTTATTTGCTTATAGTTTCATTATTTTCTTTGCTAACCCCCTGTTAGAATAGGACCTCAAAGTAGCTGCATTGTTAGAATTGCATTCATTGAAAAAAATAGAAAATAGAAAAATATTGTTCTTTTGGTGTGATATTTTGAGACAGCAAACAAATTTTACTTTGATTCCAAGATAAAAGAGTTTTTAGAACCAACAAAGGCCTCCTTTTGAACACTCACATTTATCTTCTACTGAGTGGATTTTGGTATGTTGCAAGATAAACACTGAACCTTGGAGTGGATCTTTAAAAGATTTTCTTTTCAAGAGAGGAATTACACTATGGATTCCTGCCATTGACCTTGTGCAAAATGAACGCCCAAAACCCCACAACTTGGAAAAAGTGGGGTTATGGTGTTCCCAACCTTTCTAACACCAATGATGTCTTGATGAAACCTTAACTTTATGAAAACAAGGAAAATCAATAATCAAACCTACTACTAATAACCCACAAAATAGAATGCAGCATTTGACCTACTAGGCAATTAGGCCTCCTAGTTCAGTTTTTAAACAATAACTCAAAACTCTTCCAATGGACTTGGCCAACAAAGTATAGTTTTAGATACCATTTTCCAAGGATTAAAAGACTCCAAATTTTGAAAACTCTACTCCACTCTAGCATGCCTTAACCCCAACCATGCACTCAAGCCTAATTAGCAACTTTAGGCATAGTCTACAAGGTAATGGCCAAGAATGGGTTCATGGAATCAATCTTCCAATTTTTGCTATTTTGATAAACCTTATTCCTAATTCAATTCTAACCATTCTTGCATGTTATTCTAAAACTCAAAATACCTAAACTATCCTAACAAACATAAAATTAACCAAAATTCCACCTTTTGGACCAAATAATGCCCAGGTTCATATTAACACCTTGGGGTCTTGTATCCATTACATGGGTGGATGGTCTTAAGGAGATTTGTTAATCAATCCTAAGGCCTTATTACATTGAAAAAAATGAACATTTTGATTAGGTGCTCTACACCATGTAAGCTTTCCTTGATTTTTGCAATTATAGAATTTGAGCAATATAAATTCATGAAACCTTGAAGAACACATGTATGCAAGAACTTGTCATAGATAGGTAAAGACAAAAAAAGACAAGGGTTTAACTTTGAAAAAATACAAGATTACATTATTAGAATAAAATAATGAGTAAAATATACAATGGATATATATGGACAACAATACTTTGAGTTTATACAAATAGGTTAGATAAATGTAGCAAAGTACACAAGTGTTCAATAAGTTTATGTGGTTGTTGTCACACAATTAGAGCTTATATAATATATAGAGCCCAAAATTTGACTTGAACTATAACAACCAACTTTAATAAAGTGTAATAGAACCACCCTAGCATTCCCAAGATATAGAAAAACCCTTTCTCAAATGATGACTTACCAAAGAGGTTGTAATAGTCCTTCGAGTAGCTCTATTATCCTTCTCCCTACTATTTTTCTCAATGCTATTGAGAGCACTGAAAAGATTCTTCACAATAATGACATTTCTTTCAAACTTTTTATTGACATGAATCTTCAATTTGGAAAGCATAGGTCTCATCTTTTACATTTTTAATAAGTGCATAAAAAGCTGACATTGCTCCACCATTGTCTTATTGCTAGAAAACATCTTATATAGTCTTGAAGCCCATAACTAAATGGTTCTTTTTGATTTTTTCCCTTCCAAATTGGTAATAATCATTTCATCAATTTCAATTATCCATTTTGGTGTTCTAAAACCTTCATGTCAATTATAATTAGGAGATATGTAAGGTTCCTGTGCATTAGGTTCTTATGCATTGTCATGTTTGGCATGGTCAATTATGCAATTTACATTATGACCTAGTAGCATTTCCTCCTCAAGATTTTCATTCTCTAAATTTTCAATTCCGACATTATCATTTTCAATTGGTACATTTTCATTCCACAACTACACATATTCATTATCTGACTCTATGATTTCACCTTTGACTAATTCATTGTCAACTTGACTGAAATTTAACATATCTCATCTTTTCCTTCAGTGTTCTATTTTGTCCCTTTCCCTATATGCCGCAATGTCTTCATTGGATAACTTCCTTTTGCGTTTAGCCTTTTGACAATTTTTTCTCCCCATTTAGATGACAATATCGAACACCTAGGGATATATTATCAAACTTTTTTGGATTGTTTTGGCCCCAAAAGTGACTTTTCCTAAAACACGTGAAAAAGGCCCACCAAAAGCAATGTTGTTGGGTCTGCAATGATAGGGAATATTTTGAAAAAATAATGCCAGTAAATATTAGGTATCCGACTTCAAATTGGATACCCGATTTTAAATCAGATATCCGATATTGGGCGGCACAAAATATTGGAGGGAAAAATGGATTTATGAGTTATGACTAATGAGTTATGACAAATATATATATATATATATATATATATATGAAATTAACTTAAATTAAATTATTATTACTATTATTTAATATAAAAATGTAACTATTAATATATAATAATATATTATGTTATTATTATTATGATCTATAAATATTATATATATATACATATATATATTATGCTATATTATTATTATTTTTACTATATTATTATATTTTTACTGTATTATTTGTGTTTGTTACTATAACAACATGTAATAATTATTTGTATGGGTCGAAAGGGACCATGGGATGACCTATGACCCGTTTCAACACATTCAATGATGACATATGTCTCTAGGAGTCCTAGGACCCCTAGGGACATATTATAATTGTTCATATGGGTTGATAGGGGCCATATGATGACCTATGACCCTTTTCAACACATTCCATGATGACATATGTTTCTAAGGATCCTAGAACACCTAGGGACATATTATAATCATTCATATGAGTCCAAAGGGGCCATAGGATGACCTATGACCACTTTCGACACATTCCATGATGACATATGTTTCTAGGGCTCCTCGGACCCCTAGCAACATATTACAATCATTTATATGGGTCAAAATGGGCCATAGGATGACCTATGACCAATTTCAACACATTTTATTACAACATATGTCCCTAGGGGTCCTAGGACCCCTAAGAACACATTACAATAATTTATATGGGTCAAAAGGTGCCATAGGATTACCTATGACCCCTTTCAACACATTTTATTACAACATATGTCCCTAGGGGTCCTAGGAACCCTAAAGACATATTATAATCATTTATATGGCTCGAAAGGAGCCATAGGATGACCTATGACCCCTTTCGACACATTCCATGATGACATATGGCTTTAGCGGTCCTAAGACCCCTAAGAACATATTATAGTATTTATATGGGTTGAAATAGGTCATAGGATGAATTATGACCCCTTTTGACAAATTCTATGATGAGATATATGTCTCGAGGGGTCCTAGGACACCTAGGGACATATTATAATCAATCATATGGGTCAAAAGGGGCCATAGGATGACCTATGACCCCTTTCAACACATTCTATTATGACATATGTCTTTAGGGGTCGTAGGACCCCTAGGGACATATTACAATTGTTTATATGGGTTGACAGAGGCCATAGGATGATCGATGACCCTTTTTGACACATTTTATTACAACATATGTTCCTATGGGTCCAAGAATGTTAGGGACATATTACAATCATTTATATGGATCGAAAGGGGCCATAGGATGACCTATGACCCCTTTCGACACATTTTATTAAAACATATGTCTCTAGGGGTTCTAGGACCTCTAGGGACATATAATAATGATTTATATGGGTTGAAAGGGGTCATAGGATGAGCTATGACCCCTTTTGACACATTCCATGATGACACAAGGACTCCTAGGGACATATTATAATCGTTCATATGGGTCAAAAGCGGCCATAGGATTACCTATGACCCATTTCAACACATTTCATTATGAAAAATGTCTCTAAGAGTCCTAGGACCCCTAGGGACATATTACAATTATTTATATGGTTCGAAAGTAGCCATAGGATGACTTATGACCCCTTTTGACACATTTTATTATAGCATATGTCGCTAGGGGTCATGGAACCCCTAGGGACATATTAGAATCGTTTATATGAGACGAAAAGGACCATAAGATGACCTATGACCCCTTTTGACACATTTTATTACAATATATGTCCCTAGGGGTCCTAGGACCTCTAGGGATATATTATAATCATTTAAATGGGTCAAAAGGGGCCATAGGATTACCTATGACCCCTTTCAAAATATTTTATTACAACATATGTCCCTAGGGGTCCTAAGAACCTTAAAGACATATTACAATCATTTATATGGGTGAAAAGGGGTCATAGGTCCTTTTGACACATTCCATGATGACATATGTCTATAGGGGTCCTAAGACCCCTTGGGACATATTACAATCATTTATATGAGTCGAAAACCACCATAGGATGACCTATGACCCATTTCAACACATTTTACTACAACATATGTCACTAGGGGTCCTAAGACCCCTAGGAACATATTACAATTGTTTACATGGGTCAAAAGAGGCCATAAGATGACCTATGACCCCTTTCAACAAATTTTATTACAACATATGTCCCTAGGACCCCTAGGGACATATTAGAATCATTTATATGGGACAAAAGGGCCATAAGATAACCTATAACCCATTTCAACACATTTTATTACAACATATGTCTCTAGGGGTCTCAAGACACCTAGGGACATATTAGAATCATTTATATGGGTTGAAAGGGGCCATAGGATGACCTCTGACCCCTTTCAATGCATTTCATGACGACATATGTCTCTAAGGGTCCTAAGACCCCTAGGGACATATTATAATCGTTCATATGGGTCGAAAGGGGCTATTGGATGACCTATCACCCTTTTTGACACATTTCATGATGAGATATGTCTCTAGGGGTTCTAAGACCCCTTAAGACATATTAGAATAATTTATATGGGTCGAAAGAGGCCATAGGGTTAATTATGACCCCTTTTGACACATTTTATTACAACATATGTCGCTAGGGGTCCTAGAACCCCTAGGGACATATTACAATTATTTAAATGGGTCGAAAGAGGCCATAAGATGACCTATGACTAGTTTTGATGCATTTTATTACAACATATGTCCCTAGGGGTCCTAAGAACCCTAGTGACATATTACAATCATTTATATGGATCAAAAGGGGTCATAGGATGACCTATGAACCCTTTCAACACATTTTATTACAACATATGTCTTTAGGGGTCTTATGACCCCTAGGGACATAATAGAATCATTTATATGGTCGAAAGGGGCCATAGGATGACCTATGACCCCTTTCGACACATTCCATCATGACATATGTCGCTAGTGGTCCTATGACCCCTAGGGACATATTATAATTGTTTATATGGGTCAAAAGGGGCCATAGGATGACCAATGATCCCTTTGGACATATTTCATGATGACATATGCCGTTAGAGGTCCTAAGACCCCTAAGAACATATTATTATCATTTATATGGGTCAAAAGGGGTCATAGGGTCTTATGACACATTCCATGATGACATATGTCTTTAGGGGTCCTCAGACCCCTGAGGACATATTAAAATCATTTATATAGGTCAAAAGGGGCCATAGGATGACTTATGACTCCTTTGGACACTTTTCATGATGACATATGTCTCAAAGGGTCTTAGGACTCCTAAGGACATATTAGAATCATTTATATGAGTAAAAAAGGGCCATAAGATTATCTATGCCCCCTTTCAACACATTTTATTACAACATATGTTGCTAGGGGTCCTAAGACCCCTAAGGACATATTAGAATCATTTATATAGGTCGAAAGGGGCCATAAGATGGTTTATGACCCCTTTCAACACATTCCAATGATGACATATGTCTCTAAGGTTTCCTAGGATCCATATGGACATATTATAATTGTTTATATGGGTCGAAAGGGGCCATAGGATGACCTATGACCCCTTTCGATACATTCCATGATGACATATATCTCCAAGGGTCCTAGGACCCATAGGTATATATTAAAATCGTTTACATATGTCGAAAGGGGCCATAGGATGACCTATGACCCCTTTCGACACATTCCATGATGACATATTTTTTGGGGTTCTAGGATGCCTAGGGACATATTATAATTATTTATATGGGTTGAAAGGGGTCATAGGTCCCTTTCGACACATTTCACGATGGCATATATGTCTCTGGGAGGCCTAGGACCACTAGAGACATATTAGAATCATTTATATGAGTTGAAAGGGGCCATAGGATGACCTATGACCCCTTTCAACACATTTCATGATAACATATGTCGCTAGGAGTCCTAGGACTCCTAGGCACATATTATAATCATTTATATGGGTTGAAAGGGGTCATAGAATGATGTATGACTCCTTTCGACACATTCTATGACAACATATGTCTTTAGGGGTCCTAGGACCCCTAGGAACATATTATAATTGTTTATATGGGTCAAAAGGGGCCATAGGATGACCTATGACCCCTCTCCATGCATTTTATCACAACCTATGTTGCTAGGGGTCTTACGACCCCTAGGGATGCATTTGGTTAGTTCTAATCAATCAAGAGGGCTCATAGGTTAACCTATGACCCCTTTTGATGCATTTCATGACAATTTATGTCCCTAAGACCCCTAAGACCCTTAGGAAACCCATTAGGAATGCTTCAAAAGGGGACACTAGGGGCCCTACGAACATAAGTTGTCATGAAATATGTGTTTTGATGCATTTGATGACATTATTATATTTAATAATAATATATTTTAATATAATAATTATATAGTATTAGATTACATAACAATAATAATCATATATGTTACTAGATTATAGATTTATCAATAATAATAACTATATATATTATTATATATAATAATAGTCATATAATATTACTATATATATTTAATAATAATAATATTTATAACTATATTATATTTAGTAATAATAATCATACATATTACTATAATTTAATAATAATTATAATCATATATAATAATAATATCAATGTCCACACTTCCCCCAAATAAATCACCCTGTAAAATAATCTAAAGTTTCCCTCTCAAATTTGCCTCCTTCCAAAATTACAATTGGAATATCTTTCCTCTCAAATTTTTGTCCAAAATTTGAATTGAAAAATACTAGCCACTGATTTTAAATCAGATACTCGATTTTATTTCAGGTATTTGATTAGGCTCGATATTTACCAAGCCTATTTGGTCAACCCAAAAAACATGTTTGAGAAGGGTTTCACTGATACTTAGACTTTAGATAGCCATCTGACAATGTTATTTTCATCAAAATTGAACGAAACAAAAAGGGTTTTTATATAACACTCTCAAGATTCCATTAGTATAATATCTATCAAATTCTGAGTTCGATAAGTATTTATTAGTTAATTTTCAATGAAGATAATTGTAAAGTGTTGATTGACATACTGATTGAAAAATAGCTATAACTTTCAAATGGTATAACATTTTTTAAATCCAAAAGTTGTGTCACATTCTATGCTTCGCCTAGTATAAGAAAAAAATAAATTAAATTTGGTAAAGATTTCTATTAGTTAAGGTGGATAGATGAAAAAGTTTTAGTAGAAAATTCATATTTAATTATTTATTTGAAATAAAAATACACAAAAATATGCATCACATCTGGGCACGAGTCTACTTTTTATATCTATAATTATATTTAAAAAATATTATCATTTGATTTTGATTAAGGTGGTTAGACATGCACCTACTTTTTATTTTCACTCTAAAATTTTTGTATTACTGCATTAAAATCCAAACTTTTGACCAATCAATTATGTTTTTCTCCAAATAAGGCCTAGTAGTTTGGAAACTACATTCAATTTCTTATAGATTATTTTCTTACAACATTTTGATATAAAGTCCAAAACAACTTTAAAATTATGTGTCAAGTTGATATAACCCTGATTTGTTTATTTTTCACTACAACTTAAGGCCATAGTTTGGTTGACCATGATCCTGTACATACCCTTCATGGGGATGTCAAAATTATGATGCCAACATCATTATTGCAATGGCATTAGGGAAACTTGCAAAAGAAAAAATGAAAATCATCACAAATTACACCACCATCGCAAATTGTTGTCGCAATTTGACTCCAAATGTTGTAGTGCATTTTGTCAATTTTGACCTTATTTTTTTATCTCATGTATATTTCAATATTTAATTAGGAATCATGGTACTTTCATTCACTTTTCTCTTTATTGGAGTATCGTATTTCTCACATACATTTTCTTTTTCTTTTTTCCAAGTTTTACTTCATATACTATCTCTTGTTTTAGAAACTCTCTCTAATTTTTCATTTATAATCTCTATTTATTTTTCTCATAGATGTTAATTTGTATGATTCTTAATTATTAGTACATCATCAATCTTCCATCCTTAAATTATTTGAATAAACTCATCTTTCTCACCATTCTTCTTCCTATCATTACTAATACGAATAGACTGACTAACTAAAGATATTGACCTTTGAGTAGAAGAACCTACTAACTCATGCTTATTTCCTTTATGTTTAGGTTAGCTCCTTTCCACATATGTTTTAGTCTTCACATTGTATTCTTCATCTTGAATATATAGTTATCTTATGGATTCCTTCTCTTTCCTCTTATTAATAGGAACAATAAGTTTCTTGGTATGTTATTTCACTTTTCCTTTTCCTTTTCCTCTATCTCTTTTACCTCAAGCATAAGTATCCTTTTAGTAAATGTTCCAAATCTACGTTCATATCTCATTGGAATTACTCATGAGGTCCTCAATACAACTACCTCAATCATGAAAGTATTACTGACCATCATAAAGTGTATTGTATCTTTATAGTTTATCACAATAGCAATCATGACTCTCCTTTTATTATCCATTGTCTTTTAAAATTACTTCAAACATCCCCAAAAAGTACTTATAATTTAATTTCCCAATTCTATTATGTTTTTAGTAATCTATATGTAAGAAGGGTTTTCATTAGACCAAGTGGTATCATTAGTTCCTAAAAAATTATTTTGAATATACAATAATAAGTGCATGGTAAACTATCCAAATCTAAATATCCACCTCTTATTTCTTTTAATCTTCTCTAGGTTATCGATTATTTTCTCTCTTATTTCCTTAGCTTGACAATAATATATATTATTTTCTTTTATCATATATGATTTTTTAATAGTACTAACTATTGACAGTATGGCTATGTAAGATAAGCTAAGGTTTTCATTTATTGCAACGTATATCTTAGAGAAAGATTATAGTGCTTGCCCCTAGTTTACATTTTTGCTATTATTGTCGAACTCTTTTGGGCTAGTTTTATGCTTGATTACTAGTAGTATTGTTTCAGTTTCTTTTACATTTAGTTGATTATATGATGATTTCGGTCTTAGAATGGTTTTGACATTTGAGTGTCAACACACTTAACCACTTTCTACATAGAAGCCTAGTGTACTATGTATGTCAAGCTATAGTATGTGTTGAGCTAGAATTCCAACAGGTGCTGAGTGACTTTAGATGTCGAGCATTATAGAGGTGTCGAGTGATATATAGGTGTCAAGTCACAGTTGGTGCCGCACAAGTTAGAATGTCTTCATTGGATACCTCATCTTTTCCTTCAGTGTTCTATTTTGTCTCTTTCCCTATATGTCGCAATGTCTTCATTGGATACCTTCCTTTTGTATTTAGCCTTTTGATGATTTTTTCTCCCCATTTAGATGACAATATCTGACACCTAGGTATATATTATCAAACTTTTTTCGACTGTTTGGGCCCAAAAAAGTGACTTCTCCTAAAACACATGGAAAAGGCCCATAAAAAGTGATGTCGTCCGGTCTGTAGTGATAGGGAATATTTTGAGAAAATAATGCTAGTAAATATTGGGTATCTTACCTCAGATCAGAAACTTGATTTCAAATCGGATATTCGATATGAAATCAGATATCTGATATTAGCTGGCAAAAAATATTGGAGGGAAAAAAGGAATTATGAGTTATGACTAATATATATATGAAATTAAAATAAATTAAATTATTATTATTATTATTTAATATAAAAATGTAACTATTAATATATAATAATATATTATGTTATTATTATTATTATCATCTATAAATATAATGTATATTATTATATTATATTATAATTATTTTTACTACATTATTATTAAATACAATAATGTAATATATTATTATTATTATATGTAAATATAAGATATATATATTAATATATATATATGATTTTTATGCTATATTATTATTAGTTTTACTATATTATTATATTTTTACTATATTATTTGTATTTATTGCTATAACAAAATATAATAATTGTTTATATGGGTTGAAAAGGGAAATAGGATGACCTATGACCCATTTTGACACATTCAATAATGACATATGTCTCTAGGGGTCCTAGGAGCCCTAGGGACATATTATAATCATTCATATGGGTTGATGGAGGCCATAGGATGACCTATGATCCCTTTCAACACATTCCATGATGACATGTGTCTCTAGGGGTCCTAAAACCCATAGGGACATATTATAATTGTTCATACGGGTCACAAGGGGCCATAGGATGAACCATGATCCCTTTCGACACATTCCATGATGACATATGTCTTTAGGACTCCTAGGACCCCTAGGGACATATTACAACCATTTATATGGGTCAAAATGGGCCATAAGATGACCTATGACAACTTTCAACACATTTTATTACAACATATATCCCTAGGGGTCCTAGCACCCTTAGGGACATATTACAATAATTTATATGGGTCAAAAGGGGCCATAGGATTACCTATGATCCCTTTTGACACATTTTATTACAACATATGTCCCTAGGGGTCCTAGTAACCATAGGGACATATTACAATCATTTATATGGGTTAAAAGGGGCCATAGGATGACCTATGACCCTTTTCGATACATTCTGTGATGACATATGTCTTTAGCGGTCCTAGGGCCCCTAAGGATATATTATACTATTTATATGGATCGAAAGAGGTCATAAGATGAACTATGATGACTTTTGACACATTCCATGATGACATATGTTTGTAGGGGTCCTAGGACCCCTAAGGACATATTATAATCATTCATATGGGTCGACAAGGGCCAGAGGATGACCTACAAGCCCTTTCAACAAATTTCATGATGACATGTCTCTAGGTGTCCTAGGACCCCTAAGGACATATTACAATTATTTATATGGGTTGAAAGGGGCCATAGGATGACCTATGACCCCTTTCAACACATTTTATTACAATATATGTCACTAGGGGTCCTAGGAATCCTAGGAACATATTACAATCATTTATATGGGTCAAAAGGTGCCATAGGATGACCTATGACCCCTTTCAATACATTTTATTACAACATATGTCCCTAGGGCTCCTAGGACCCCTAGGGCCATATTGCAATCATTTATATGGGTCGAAAAGGCTATAGGATGACTTATGACCCCTTTCAACAAATTTTATTATAACATATGTCTTTAAGGATCTCAGGAGCTCTAGAGACATATTAGAATCATTTATATGGGTCGAAAGGGGCCATAGGATGACCTATGACCCCTTTCAACACATTTCATGATGACATATGTCCCTAAGGGTCCTAAGACCCCTAGGGACATATTATAATCGTTCATATGGGTCGAAAGGGGCCATAAGATGACCTAGGACCCCTTTCGACACATTCTATGATGACATATGTCTCTAAGGGTCCTAGGACCCCTAGGGACATATTACAATCATTTATATGGGTCAAAAGGGGCCATAGAATGACCTATTACCCCTTTCAACACATTCTATTACAACATATGTCACAAGGGGTCCTAAGACCACTAGGGACATATTATAATAATTTATATGGGTCAAAAGAGGCCATAGGATGACCTATGACCCTTTGTAACACATTTTATTACAACATATGTCCCTAGGGGTCCTAGGAACCCTAGGGACATATTACAATTGTTTATATGGGTCGAATGGGCCATAGGATGACCTATGACCCCTTTTGACACATTTTATTATAACATTTGTCTCTAGGGGTCTCATGACCCCTAGGGATATATTAGAATCATTAATATGGGTTGAAAGGGGCCATAGGATGACCTATGACCCATTTTCACACATTTTATGACAACATATGTCGCTAGGGGTCCTAGGACCCCTAGGGACATATTATAATCATTCATATGGGTTGAAAGGGGCCATAAGATGACCTATGACCCCTTTTGATACATTTCATGATGACATATGTCTCTAGGGGTCCTAGGACCCCTAGGGACATATTAGAATCATTTATATGGGTCGAAAGGGGCCATAGGGTTACTTATATCCCCTTTGAACACATTTTATTACAACGTATGTTGCTAGAAGTCCTAGGACCCCTACAGACATATTACAATCATTCATATGGGTCAAAAAGAGCCATAGGATGACTTATGCCCCATTTCGACACATTTTATTACAACATATGTCCCTAAGGGTCCTAAGAACCCTAGTGACATATTGCAATCATTTATATGGGTCGAAAGGGGTAATAGGATGACATATGAACCCTTTCAACACATTTTATTACAACATATGTCTTTAGGGGTCTTAGGAGTCCTAAGGACATATTAGAATCATTTATATGGGTTAAAAAAGAGGCCATTGGATGACCTATGACCCCTTTTGACACATTCCATGATGGCATATATTGCTAGGGGCTCTAGGACCCCTGGAGACATATTATAATCATTTATATATGTTGAAAGGGGCCATAGGATGACCTATGAACCGTTTCAACAAATTCCATGATGACATATGTTGCTAGGGGTCCTAGGACTCCTAGGGACATATTATAATCATTTATATGTGTTGAAAGGGGTCATAGATCTTTTGACACATTCTATGATTACATACGTCGCTAGGGGTCCTCGGACCCCTAGGAAAATAATAGAATCATTTATATGGGTTGAAAGGGGCTATAGGATGACTTATGACTCCTTTCGACACATTCCATGATGACATATTTCTCAAGGGGTCCTAAGACCTCTAGGGACATATTAAGATCATTTATATAGGTCGAAAGGGGCCACTGGATTACCTATGCCCCCTTTTGACACATTTTATTACAACATATCTCACTAGGGGTCCTAGGATCCCTAGGGACATATTAGAATCGTTTATATGGGTTGAAAGGGGCCATAGGATGACCTATGACTCCTTTCAACACATTTTATGATGACATATGTCTCTAGGGGTCCTAAGATCCATAGGGACATATTATAATTGTTTATATAGGTCAAAAGGGGCCATAAGATGGCCTATGACCCCTTTTGATACATTCCATGATGACATATGTCTCTAGGGGTCCTAGGACCCCTAGGTACATATTAAAATTATTTATATGGGTCAAAAAGGGCCATAGGTCCTTTCGACATATTCTATGATGACATATGTTGGTCCTAGGATGCCTAAGAACATATTATAATCATTTATATGGGTCGAAAGGGGTCATAGGTCCCTTTCGACACATTCTATTATGACAATATGTCTCTAGGGGTCCTAGGATCTCTAGTGACATATTAGAATTATTTATATGGGTTGAAAGGGGCCATAGAATGACCAATGACCCCTTTCAACACATTCCATGATGACATATGTCGCTAGGGGTCCTAGGATCCCTAGGGACATATTATAATCATTTATATGGGTCAAAAGGGCTCATAGGATGATGTATGACTCCTTTCAACACATTACATTACAACCTATGTCTTTAGGGGTCCTAGGACCCCTAGGAACATATTATAATTATTTATATATTCCATGCATTTTATCACAACCTATATCTCTAGGGGTCCTACGACCTCTAGGGACAGATCTGGTTGGTTCCAATGCATTAAGAGGTGTCATAGGTTAGCCTATGACCACTCTCGATGCATTTCATGACAATTTATGTCCCTAGGACCACTAGGACCCTTAGGGAACCCTTTAGGAATGTGTTAAAATGGGATAGTAGGGGCCCTACGGACATACATTTTCATGAAATGTGTCGAAAGTAGTCATAGGTTAACTTATGACCCCTTTCGATGCATGTTATGACATTATTATATTTAATAATAATATAATTGTTAGTTTTAATATAATAATAATAATAACCATATATATTATTATATATAATAATAGTCATATAATATTACTATATATATTTAATAATAATAATATTTATCATATATATTACTATATTATATTTAGTTATAATAATAATATTATTTATAACTATATTATATTTAATAATAATAATCATCCATATTACTATAATATAATAATAATTATAATCATATATAATAATAATAATATCAATGTCCACACTTCCCCCAAATAAATTACCTTGTAAAATACTCTAAAGTTTCCCTCTCAAATTTCCCTCCAAAATTTTAATTGAAAAATACAAGCCTAATTGGATACCTGATTTCATATCGAATATCTAATTTTAAATCGAATACTCGATTTTATTTCAGGTATCTGATTAGGCTCGATATTTACCAAGCCTATTTGGTCAACCAAGAAAACCTATTTGAGAAGGGTTTCACTGATACTTAGACTTCAGATAGCCATCTGACAATGTTATTTTCATCAAAATTGAATGAAACAAAAAGGATTTTTTTATAACACTCTTGAGATTCCATTGGTATAATATCTGTTAAATTCTGAGTTTGATAAGTATTTATTAGTTAATTTTCAATGAAGATAATTGTAAAGTATTGATTGACATACTAATTGAAAAATAGCTATTACTTTCAAATGGTATAATATTTTTTAAATCCAAAAGTTGCATCACATTCTATGCTTCACCTGGTATAAGAAAAAAATAATAATTAAATTTGGTAAAATTTTCTATTAGTTAAAGTGGTTAGACACAGGAGTTTTTTTTTTCGAAAAAGTTTTAGTAGAAAATTCATATTTAATTATTTGTTTGGAATAAAAATACCCAAATTTATGCATCACATCTGAGCATGAGTCTAATTTTTATATTTATAATTATATTAAAAAAATATTATCATTTTATTTTGATTAAGGTGGTCAGACATACCCTTCATGAAGATGTCAAAATTATGATGCCAACATCATTATTGCAATGGCATTAGTGAAACTTGCAAAAAAAAATGAAAATCATCACAAATTACACCACCATCGCAAATTGTCATTGTAATTTGACTCCAAATGTTGTAGTGCTTCTTGTCAATATCTCATGTATATTTTAATATTTAATTAGGAATCATGGTACTTTCATTCACTTTTCTCTTTATTGGAGTATCATATTTCTCACATACCTATTCTTTTTCTCTTTTTCAAGTTTTACTTCATATACTATCTTTTGTTTTAGAAACTCTCTTTCTAATTTTTCATTTATAATCTCTATTTTATTTTCTCATAGATATTAATTTGTATGACTCTTAATTATTAGTACATCATCAATATTCCATCCTTAAATTATTTGAATAAACTCTTCTTTCTCACCATTCTTCTTCCTATCATTACTAATATGATAGACTGACTAACTAAAGATATTGATCTTTGAGTAGAAGAACCTACTAACTCATGCTTGTTTCATTTATTTTTAGGTTAGCTCTTTTCCACATGTGTTTTAGTCTTCACATTGTATTCTTCATCTTGAATATATACGTATCTTATGGATTCCTTCTCTTTCCTCTTATTAATAGGAACAATAAGTTTCTTGGTATTTGATTTCACTTTTCCTTTTCCTTCTCCGTTGTCTCTTTTACCACAATCATAAGTATCCTTTTAGTATATGTTCCAAATCTAGGTTCATATGTCATTGGAATTACTCATGAGTTTCTCAATACAACTACCTCAATCATGAAAGTATTAGTGACCATCATAAAGTGTATTGTATCTTTATAGTTTATCACAATAGCAATCACGAATCTCCTTTTATTATCCATTATCTTTTAAAACTACTTCAAATATCCCCAGAAAGTACTTATAATTTTATTTCCCAATTCTATTATATTTTTATTAATCTATATGTAAGAAGGGTTTTCAATAGACCAAGTGGTATCATTAGTTCCTCAAAAAATATTTTGAATATAGAATAATAAGTGCATGGTAAACTATCCAAATCTAAATATCTAACCCTTATTTCTTTTAATCTTCTCTAGGTTATCCATTATTTTCTCTCTTATTTCCTTAGCTAGACAATAATATATATTATTTTGTTTTGTCATATATGATTTTTGAATAGTACTAACTATTGGTAGTATGGCTATGTAAGATAAGCTAAGGTTTTCATTTATCACAATGTATATCTTAGAGCAAGATTGTAGTGCTTGCCCCTAGCTTACATTTTTGCTATTATTGTCAAACTCTTTTGGGCTAGTTTTATGCTTGATTACTAGTAGTATTGTTTTGAGATTATTAGATATTATTTTACATTCAGTTGATTATATGATGATGTTGGTATTAGAATGGTTTTGACATTTGAGTGTCAACACAGTTAACCAATTTCTACATAGGAGCCAAGTATACTATGTATGTTGAGCTATAATATGTCCCGAGCCAGAATTCCAAGAGGTGCTGAGTGACTTTAGGTGTCGAGCATTATAGAGGTGTTGAGTGATATATAGGTGTCGAGTCATAGTTGATGTTGAGCAAGTTAGAATGTTTCATGTACCAAGTGAGCTAGAACTATGCATGTGTTGAGCAAGACAAAATGTAATAGGTGTCGAGCAAACTAGGATCAAACATGTGCCAAACATCAGTAGTCCAGTATGTGCCGAGTAACACAAAAATAACATATAAACTATTTTTTGAGCCAAAATAGAATAATTTCAAAGGATTATAAGGATAAGAATGAATCTTTTATATTTTCTATGCAATCAACATGTAGCCAATAAGAAAAATGGAGAAGGCATGCAACCAAGGAGAAAAGTGCAAGGAATGAGCAAAAATTAAAGATTCAATATGGATCATAGATCCATATCTAACCCTAAGTCTACAAATTCTTTATAAGAAGGCTTAGACCCCATGATTTTATGTTGTTGAATAGAAGTTAAGGAATTTGCTAATTAGATAGAAAAATTGTAGAACAGGGCAAACAACAGGGGCATCAAGACTTAGTGAATTGAGCAACAATTACACATCTAGTTGATCAGAACAAAGCAAGGGATATGAATAGATATTAGATCAAGGAAGTATCACATCAAGTTAAGAAGATCAAGTGCCTGAAAGTAGAAATTGAAGATTATAAGTAATTAGGTCAAAGATTCTTAATACTCTCTAGTAATTGTATTAGATAGTGGAAAATCCTGTGTTGATAGGTTAGTTTAACAGCTATTTTGTAGCCTTTGAAGAGGTGATTAAATCCTTTAATAGGGTGACACTTCATGTAAAGTGTTTGTAAATCCTTTAACCAAGTCATTATTGACATAGTGTAAAGCTTTTAATAGGGTAGGCCTTTCACAAGGCAGACCATTAGAAATGATCAAACAATTGTTGCTGCAGTAATTTTGTGGGTATAATCCCCTCCCCAATTTTAACTTCTTATTCCTAGAGGGTTTTTGGGTTACCAAATTCTCATGTCATGTTTTTACTTTCATGTGTTTACTTCATGTTTATTTGATATGTTTACATGTGTGCAATTTACTTTTAGTTAAAAAATTTAATTGATAAAATGCATTACTTCTGATTCACCCCCCTCTTAGAAGTACTCTTCTCATTTGAATATTCCAACAATTGGTACCAGAGCAAAGGTTCTCACAAAGAGAAGCTTAACAACTTAGATAAAAGATCTAAAGATGAAAGTCTTCAAAGATCATAGACAATTAGGTGATTGATGTGCATCTCACTCTACACAAATTGGAGGAAGCTAGAGAGGAATTGAGAAAGTCCTTGAAAAGAAGGAAGGATATAGCCATAGCTGAAAATGACATACACTACAAGGAGATTGATACCACACAAGTGATTTCCAATGGAAATTCCAAAGAATTTGATGCAGCAATAGAAAAATTGATGAAGAAGAATAGAGCTCAAGCAGAAGAAATTAGAATACTCAAGCTTGAACAAGAATCAAAAGCCATAATGCTTTGTGAAGTGACTGAACAAAAGAAGAGAGCCATTGAAGATAAGGCTATGATAGAAGATGACAAGAGAAATCTTACCAATAGACTAGATGAGAAAATGATTGAGTTTGAAATAGTCTCAAACATGCAACTTGACACCTTAAGCCAAATGATGAATGCTCATCATGAGCTAAACATGAAGGACATTGAGATCTCCACCTTGAGAATGCAAAATGAAGAATTGTAGAATGAATTAAAGAGAGAGAAGGAGACAGAAGAAAGCTTCAAAAAACTTAACAAGGCTATCAAGTACTTTGAGAAATTGCTAAAATCACCTAGGGCCAATAATGATACTTCAAGACTTGGTTACACTAGCACTAAACAAGGAGAATCATCCAAGATTACAGAAGAAAGGAGTAAAAAAGGTAAGAACACTAAACCTGCTTTTCATTTCTATGGTAAAAAGGGACATACCTCTAATGTATGTAGGAGCAAAGATGGCCATCAGCATGATAAGCCTAAAAATGCAACCTTTTGTCACAAGTGCAAAAAATAAGGACATCAAGCACATGAATGTAGGACTAGGACTATCAGAACACCAAGATTTGAGGGTCACTACTACAACTACAAGAAATATGGACATAGAGCTTTTGAGTGCAGATCAAAGCCCATGTGGACACCTAATCAGCCTGCAAGGAGAAACAACCATGCACACCACTACAACTAGGATTACAATACCAAGTATAGTTGTCACTACTATCAAGAATATGGACACATTCTTGATAATTGCATAAGGACAAATTTTAGAGGGAACTACAGTAGATGGTTAAGCCAAACCACATGTTTTAGTTGCTTGAAGACTGGTCATATCAGTAGGCATTGCCCAACAAAGTCAAAAGCACCCAAGTTAGAATTCAACAAAGGAAAAGAGAAGGTAGATGTTGAAAAAATTAGAGGGCAAATGAATAAGCCTTGGAAGAAGAAAAATGAGTGCAACACATCAAATGGAGGGATCACTTCACCCAAGAGGTCAAGTGATCACACCTCATCCAATTAAGCATGAATAGGTGTATGGGACTGATTTACAAAGTTATACCATACATTAGTCCCAAGACAAAGAAATGCTGCAAAGAAGAAATCAGCATGAGCAAATATTTCGAGTCAAAATTTGAAATTTTTTGCAAATACTACCGAGTTGTCCTTAGATGCCGAGTAGCTAGTAGCAACTAAGTTGATGGTTGATGCCAAGTTGAGAAATGTCAATGGAAGCTGAGTGAATTGGAAATCTAGTGGAAGCTGAGTGAACAAAATCTAATGGAAGTCAAGTCATGCTAAAACTTTCAAGTGTCAAGTTTACAGTTGTATGCACTAAGCATTTAATGCTAGGTGTTGAAAGGTATAAGGTCAAATTTTGATCATTTATATGCCATTCAAACATAGAGCAAAGATGAGAAGAGTACAAAAGTGATCATACAACAACCTTGAAGCCATTTGCATTGATTTCAACAATGATTTAGCATAAATTTTATCGATCTAAGGTATTTATCAAGTGCTGAGCTATGTGGTATTAAAGTTTTAATATATTGAAACCCTAGTTCGATATAATGGCTTCTAGTTCTAAGAATCCCAAGGGAAAGGAAAGTCATGAGGTCTAGCTAGTTAGTAATGAGGTCAAGCAAATTGAGCTTAGGCCAATCCCTAAAGTCACCTATAAAAATGACCCTACCAGCACGTCGTCCATTATTCCACCAAAAGTTGTCATGGTACAAGATGTGAGAAAGTGTAATAATTGTAAGATAGGAGCTGTAGGTGATCTTGAAATTTTTCAAGCCTATGACAAACTATGTGATAACAAAATTCTAAAGGATGAGTTTTAGATAGTTGAGAAGAAGGGTTTAACAAATGCCCTAGTTTATCCTATAGGTTTCAAAATAGAATGGATATGGATTATTCTCAGAAAAATTCACAATGGATGTTTGTGGTTGGAAATAAGACTTGTGAAGATTACCACGAGGATAGTACATGGGGTTACGGGTTTCCCAACCCTAGATCAACCTAAAACTCTAAGAAGTGATTCCAAAGAAGTTATTGAAAGGAATACAGGGGCTAAGTGGAATAAGATAGGTATGAAAATTGATACTATAACAAATCCTCTTCTAGATTTCTTAGTGAGAGTGATATCTCAAAATTTTTACCAATCTAGCAGATTAAATAGTGTACCATGCATTGTTGTTGATGTAGCATATAAGATTGTAAATAAAGATCATACATATGATCTAGTAGAACTGATGTTGCAGTAGATAAATGAAAACCTAGGAGCAATAAGAAGGTCAAAAGGTGCTCAATGAAAGTTTGGTTCAGTTCTTGTGTGCACATTCTTTATGTCTTGGAAGAGTTTCCATCAATAGGAAAGGTGAACTAGAATCCAAAAAAAATTGCAATCACACAAATCAATGAGTACATAGATCAGATGGGTGACAATTTTGAAGCCCAAATGACAAGTTATTTTGAGGACTTTAAGAAATCCATGAAGCAAAGGGTTAGAATATCAATTTCCTTAGTGGAAAAACATATCAATGACATATGTTTTTTGGTTGACATTGACTATACCTATATCTAGGCAGCAATTCCAAGGGTGAGATGGCTAAGGCCATTAGGTTATGAATTGGATATTGATGAAGCCTTAGCAATAATCACAACATTTCTTATAGAAGAGATTGATAAAGAGGCACCCCATTTCAGCACATATGATGTTGTGAAATCTAAAGTTGAAATAGAATTGAAGACATCATCTATAATTAAGAGGAAAGACAAACTATTAAAGAAAATAAAGAATAAATTTGGTGTAGATATTGATGGGGCAGCAAGTTTTGAAGAGGAAGAAGAAGACGAAGATGAGAATGAAGAAGAAGAAGAAGAACAGGGGCAAGCACCAATGGAATTGACCCAGGGATTAGGAGAAGATAAGGAGGAAGGTGTCAAGGAAGAAGAAGCCAAGGAAGCACCTACAAAAGCAAAGAAAAAGAAGAGAAAGGCTAAAACTTAGCCTCCAGCTCATCCCAAAACCAAGAAGGTAAACAAGCCTACACAAGCCAAACCAAAGGCACCAATAAAAAGGGCTACCACAAGGGAATATTCAAAAAAGGCCACTAAAAAAACCAATGAAATGCCAAAGAAAAGAAGAAAGTATGTGGCATAGCCAGACATTGATGATGAGGAGAGAACAAAATCAGAGGATATCAACCAATTCAAAGTGGTAAGCCATCCTCCTAAATATGTCATAGATAAGATTTGTGAAAATATTAAGAATGTAGATTTGAATGATTTGAAAAGTCATGATTTTAATAAGTTAAGTAGAGAAGAGCAAAATAAAATAAAAGAATCTGTATATGCCATGATGGCTAAATTTAAGAATACACCTCTAGAGCTAGATAATACCATGCCTATGGAATTATATGAGATCATTGAAAACAAATGGCATTATTGTGTAAAAATGGAAAAGGAGATCAGAGAATATACCTTAGCACAAGTGATGCCTGACCTAACAAGAGGTCAAATAACAAAGGCTAATAAGAAACATGGTGGCAAATTTGCACCTAAATATAGAGTCTTCGGCATCCCACAAAATAAGATTGAGGATGTAGTGAATAAGTCCACACAATTGTGGAAGACAATCTACAAGATAACTAATGACAAGGATGAAGAAGCAAATAAGGTAGAGGCTAGTGCTAAGGAGAAGATAGAGGAAAATAAAGTGGAAGAGAAGTAAGAAGAAGAGAAAAGGAGGAAGCAATAGAAAAAGGAGATGAAAAAAAGAAAGGAGAAGAATAAAAGAAAGAGGAAGAAGATACAAAAAAAGGTGAGGAGGAAGAGACACAAAAGGGAGAGGACATGCCAATAGCTAAGAAACAACAAAAAGAGGAAAACAATGTACAAGACACACAAATGCCACCCCCTAGTCCTACTCATGTAACCATCACACCTATAGACACTATAATAATCAAGGATTTTCCTAACAATTTTGCTCAAAACATCAATCCGTTAATTGTAGAGGATCTTTCCAAGATCCTTCACCAATCCACTCTACAGACACAATTATGTACAAATCCTATATTAGTGAGTTTTGATGAGTTACAAAAGGAAATAGCAGAACCAAAAAGAGACAAGGTGAAATCACAAGAACCACCTTTCATCTATATAGCTACTAGCACTCAAATTTTAATGCTTCCACCACCATCTCCAATAATTTCCATAGTAGTAGGTGATACCCTTTAGAAGTTGAGTGCAAAGGAAGGAAAGTTTGATGAGAAGGAGGATACATCAAAGAAAGAGGAGCAATCCACTATTCAAACATTGGTAGAGTTACCAAAAATAGGCACTCCAACAAAAACTCTTCAAAAGTTGAGCATTGAAGCCATACCTTTGCAAATCTCCAAACTAGGCTCGAGTTCTACAAAGGTGACCAAGATACTTCACTATGGAGACCTTGAGTTAGATAAAGACATAGTCATACCTACATATGACTCAAAGAATATCACCATGGAGAAAATTACAAAAATGCAAGATGCATTAAATAGAAGAAGAAGACAAGAAATACTCATTAAAGAGTATAAACATAAGCAAGCATTACATGAGATTAAGGATATCTTTATGGATGCCTTCAGCTTCCAGTCACTAGATGAGTCAAAGCCTATAATGGAACAATTGTCAGACATTATTGACCAAGTGAAAAGTGAAGACCAAGATACAAATGTCAAACTTATGGAGTGGTCTGAAAGGAAGTTTCAAGGAAAGGTCAAAGAGAAAATATCTAGTGGCATAGCACTTGCACAAGTTGAATTGGACAAGTAGATTGAAAAGGTCAAAACTATACTTGAGAATATTTTCTCATTGTACAAAAAGTTGTGTGATTTTTCCAATTTCACACAAGAGATAGGCCAAAGGATAATGAACTTGGAGAGAAATTTGAAGATTTCTAGCATGCAATTACCAAGAGACCCAGCTCAAAGTGAGAAGCATTTTTCCCAATCGCTTCACACTCAAAGAGAGTTAGCTACACTAACACGTAAAGAGGCCAATATAAAGGAAAAATTAATGTAGATTCAATCCTCTATAACCCCACATTTGGAGGTCCTCCACAAAGAACAAGTCTATGTTGAAACTATTTTAAAGAAAGATCCTAATCTTTCTACATTAGATGGACTTGTACATCTTGCTACAGAGACTGTCATCTAGCATAAGTCACTAGAAATTGCTTTGGAAAATTGGGATGCAGCTCTAAAAATGATAATGGAGGTAAAAAACACTTTTTTTATTAAATATGGTATTACTCCTTAGAACCCTTTGACATAAGTATCAAAAAGGGGGAGATAGACATAACGTTCAGAGGGAGAAACAACAATAAGGAAGATATGACTAAGGGGCAAACAAGACTTAATGTGTAAATAGTATGGGGGAGAAATAATGTTTTTGGGGAGATATGAATAAAACCTACAAGTATAGTCAGAATAGATAGAATGACTCGGCAAGCAGGTACAGGAAACTGAAACAGGGCAAAGGCAAAGATTATCATGTACATCAGCACAAGGATTTTGGTTGCAAGAATGAAATGGCACAATCAAATCAAGGGGAGTTATTATAATTTCAAGGTATATTATTCCTTTCAAAATTTTGAAGAAGTTTTTGGAATTTTGTACATATGCATAGAAAATTGGATAGGGTACTCATAAGGATAGATGAATAATGTCTAGTTAAGTGTTTTTGACACTCATGTCAAAGAGGGATATTGTTGGTCTAAGAATGGTTTTGACATTTTAGTGTCAACACACTTAGCCACTTTCTACATAGAAGCTGAGTACACTGTGTATGTCGAGCTACAATATGTGCCAAGCCAGAATTCCAACAGGCATCAAGTGACTTTAGGTGCTGAGCATTATACATGTGTCAAGTGATATATAGGTGTTGAGTCATAGTTGATGCCAAGAAAGTCAGAATGTTTCATGTGCCAAGTGAGCTAGAACTGTGCATGTGTTGAGCAAGATAGAATGTAATAGGTGTCGAGCAAACTAGGATCAAACATGTGTCAAGCATCAGTAGTCTAGTATGTGCCAAGTAACATAGGAACAACATATAAGTTTGTGCCTTCACAAACTCAGATGTAAACCATTTTTTGAGTCAACATAGAAGGATTTTGAAGGATAATAAGGATAAGAATGAATCTTTTATATTTCCTATGCAATCAACATGCAAGCAATAAGAAAAATGGAGAAGGCATGCAAAAAATGAGAAAAGTGCCAAGAATGAGTGGGAATTAAAGATTCAATGTGGATCATAGATCCATACCTAATGCTAATTCTACAAAGTCTTTATAAGAAGGCTTATACCCCATGATTTTATGTTACTAAATCGAAGTTAAGGAAGTTGCTAAGTAGATAGAAAAATTGCAAAACATGGCAAACAATAGGGGCATCAAAGACTTAGTGAATTGAGTAGAAATTACACATCTAGTTGATCATAACAAAGTAAGGGATATGAATAGATATCAGATCAAGCAAGGATCATATCAGAATGAGCATATCAAGTGCCCAAAACTAGTTGAAGATTTTAAGCAATTAGGTCAAAGATTCCTAATACTCTCCAGCAATTGTATTAGATAGTGGAAAATCCTATGTTGATAGGTTAGCTTAACAACTATTTTGTAGATCCTTTGAAGAGGTGACTAAATCCTTTAACAAGGTGACACTTCATGTAAAGTATTTTTAAATCCTTTAACTAGGTTACTATTGACACAATCTAGACAATTACTGTTGCAGTCATTTTGTGAGTATCATCCCCACACCAGTTTTACCTTCTTATTCATGGAGAGTTTCTAGGTTACCAAATTATGGTGTCATGTGTTTACTTCATATTTATTTGATATGTTTACATGCATGCAGTTTAATTTTAGTTAAAAGTTTTAATGGATAAAATGCATTACTTCTAATTCACCCCCCTCTCAAAAGTACTCTTCCCATTTGAATATTCCAATAGATGAGATTACTTGATACTTTATATATCATATATGCATGATGATTATTACATTATTTTTAGTTATTGATGATGATTAGTTAGATGGATTATCATATGTGTTCTCTTATGGATAGTTACCCATATTGCATGTGTATGATGTGCATGTATGTTTTCTTTATGTATGGCATTTCTGATGTGGTCAAAGAAGGGAGTCATAGTCACCTGCTAGTCGAGATCTACATGATGCACCACTTCCTGCCATTGCCTGTTTAGCTTAGAATATTGCATTTGTACATGTGTGGATTTTATGCAAGTTGTAGGTATTGGGTATCGACTTCCCTGAATTTTCTAGGATGACTGTACCCTATCACATTATCTCAATGGTAAGAGAGGAGAGATAAAATCTTGAGTTCAAATCCTAAAACTTTAAGCCATTTGTCTTAGAAAATTAGGATAAGTATATGAATTGTCTACCTTTCGAATGCATTGAATGACATTAATTCGTGATTATAACCCTTTAGTTTGATTTTGTATGTGTTTTCCTATGATGGGTTTTCGTAGTTTGTTTTATGAGTCTTTGGTGAATTTTCTATTAACTAAATCTAACTAAAAAAGTTAAATTGATGATTTAATTTAATAGAAAATTATTATGATATTTTTAATATTTAATTATATTTAATTAATTGAGAAATTAATTAAATAAAAAGAATTAAATTTGAAGATAAAAGTTATAAGGATAATTTTAGAATGTGATAATATTTATTTAATTTAATAATAATATATTTAGGGTTCATTTTTTAATAAATGCTAAATACTATTATTATTTAAGTTAATAAATATTTTATCAATTAACGTTTCAAAAATTAATTAAAGCATGAAAAGGTATTAATTTAAAATTTTCATAAAGTATGCATGAGATTAAAATATAACAAATTAATTAAGAAGTGAGAAAATATATTAACTTATTAAAAGTTTTATGATTGCATGATGCATGTATGAGATTAAATTTAATAAATTAATTAAAAAAGAAGTCGAGTGAGAATTAAATAAAGTTATTTAATAATTCAATTAATGTGCATAGAAAAGATAAAGGAAAAATAAAATAAAATTTAATCGTGATCATACAATTAGTGCCCCGAATTTAGGAGAGAACTCCTTATCACCAATGGAGGGTTCATTTTCAAGGGATGAAATTTTTTGGGAAGGAACCACAAATTTTGGAGAAGGTAGGAATTTTTGAAAAGGAGAAGGTTTTGAGAAGAGGAATTTCTCTATAATTTTCTTGGGCATAGTGATTAGCATCAGTGTCTAGGTAGATGCTTGTGATTATTTGCTAAATTTGATTACACTCTTTGCTTTCTGTCTTCATCGTGTCTGTGTATGCAGACCTATTGCTGCATGTGGTAGTCGTTACAACTGCTGTCGGTGGTAGTAGCTAGGTATGCAATCACACGACTTATTTAAAAAGTTGGTGGGCTTTAAAAATAAATGCTTTTTTAAAATTAAATTTTTATTATAATTTTTAATTATAATTTTATTAAAATTAAATTATATTTAATTTAATTTATTAAATAATAATTTTATTAAATTTAAATTGTATTTAATTATTAATTATCAATTATTAATTTTGTTAATAAATTTTATTAATACTTATTAATTCTATGAATATTTAATGAATGTTAATTTAGGTAATTATTAATTAAATTAATTAAATGTATTTAATTAAGTTTTAAAAAACAAAATTCATTTAACGAAGTGTTAGATTTATTTTATTATTGATTAATGATATTATTTTTATTTAAATTGTAATTAATTTATTTTAAAATCAATAATTATTATAATTTAAATAAATAATTACCCCTCAATTATTTTTGAAGGATTGACTTAAAATCGTATAGGGGTAACTCTATCTTTGACTCAAATAAATGATTAGTTTGACTTGTAGGGTAAACTGAAAATCCTTATATACTTGGAATATACATTGAAACAAAAATGAATCCTTATATCTAACTCAACTGAAGCTTTCCAAATCAAACCAAACTATGAGACTATTATGTTTTCTATGTGTTGTCTATGTTTAGGGGTTTCAGGGTTTGACCTAGCCTTGACTAGTCTTAGGATGTTACCAGAGGCTTGGGGGTCATGTGATTGTGATGTTATGATGTTTGATTTCGATCTTTTAAACCCAACCATGGTAATGTGTCTTGTATGCTCTATGATGTGTGTTGATCTTTTGATTGTTATTGCTTTCCAGTGTTCTTGTGTTACATTGAGGTGAATGTATGACCTACTTAACTTAACCATTTTTGAGTCTTGATTAGTTGTATTTGGATTTCTTTCCAATCAATTTTATAGGACTAAGGTATTTGTATTTTTTTATTAATGATGTCATGTTATGACATGTTTGACTTAACCATTTTGAGTCTTCAATCAGTTATTTTGGGATGCTTTCTAGTTGCTCGTAGAGAACTAATGTGATTATTGTGAATTATCCCTTGATGCTTTCTAGTCACTTGTATAGGACTGATGTAATTTTTATATGATTATTGATTTTTGCTTTTATGAGCCTAGGGTAGGTAATCTATATGTAATGTTGAGAAGTGGCTTACAATGGGGGTTAGGACCCTATGTGATTCCCAACATAACCCATTGTAAGTTGTTTAATAAGTGAAAGAATTACACTAAATGTGAATAAAATGAACCTAATAAGATTCTTTATATGTTCTCACCCATGCCTTGAGTACTAGCATAGACTAGGATGGGAGTAGAGAGAATTCTTGGTTGTGACCTTGTATCCATAGTATACCTTGTCAGTACGAGAGGATAATAATGGTTGCATAGGGATCGTTAGGGGGCTAGGTCCTAAGAGACTACCAAGGTAACTCTAGCGTGATTCATGTGATGACACTTGCTTGCTTACATAGTAGGTTTCCTACATGTCTTGTGTACCTGTAAGAATTAGATGTCAACTTATCTTGGAACCTTTGAGTTAGATTACTTTTAGGGTTTCCCAGACTTAGAGAGTATTTTGATGTTTGGATTGTTATCCTATTTGGAACTTGAGACTATCTCCTCGGTGCGGTGGGAGTGGTCCATTTAGGTTCCACATGGTCGAGTGGTCACTAGTACATTTGACCCCAATTTTCGACCAAAATTTTTGACCATCTATTAAAATGTTTTAGATTGGTCAAAATATGCAAGGAAAAATATCTTTTTTAAAAAATCCATGCTCGTGTTGGTCGAATTTTTGACCAAAATGGGCTTCATATGTTAAAATTTTTTAAAAAGTGGGAAAAACTCATTGTTGCTAAGGACGAAAATGGAGGAAGGGTTTCACAGGCTGGAGGAGGCAAAGGCGAAGGTTTTTGAGAAAGGGGCATCTATGTATAGGGGGTGCATGGAGACAGGTGTGGCAGTGGCGGTGTTAATGAAATCCTTGCAATCAATGTTGTCGTCTGCTAATGAGGAGGCCAATTTAGGGCTAAAGATGAGAGTGGCGGCATTGGTTAATGAGGATGGGGTGTTTTGATAATGCAGGATCTGTTAATTGCTGGTTTCAACATCACTAGTGCAACAATAGAATGGGCAATAGTAAAACTCATTCATAATCTAGATAAAATGGAAAAACTCCAAGGGGAGTTAGAGGAGGTTGTAGGTCATAGTAGAAGAGTGGAGGAATCTGATATTGATCATCTACCTTACCTTCATGCAATGGTGAAAGAAGTGCTTCGACTATATCCTCCTGGTCCTCTTTTGATCCCTCATAAAGCATCAAGATCTTGTGAAATAGGGGGTTTGTGATCCCCAAAGACACACAAGTATGGGTTAATGTGTGGGCGATTGTGAGGGATCCTGTTGTGTTGGAAGGAGCCTTCCAAATTTATGTGAGAGAGGTTTTTGGAGGGAGAGGGAGCTACCGTGGACTTTAAGGGACAAGATTTTGAGCTTATACCATTTGGAGTAGGGAGAAGAATATGCCTAGGGCTTCCTTTGGCTGATAAGATGCTTCATTTAATTTTGGCTTCGCTGGTTCACTCCTTCGACTGGAGTCTTCCTAATGGAATGAGCACAAAGGAACTAGACATGGACTATATATTTAGAGTGGTATTGTGGAAGAGTTAGAATTTGGAAGCAATCCCACTACACCTGCAACATCACTTGTATTAATTCTTCAATATTAAGGTAATTTCTTCAATACGTTGGATCAAAAAGTCTAATATGATAATGTCGTTTAGAATGGAGGTGTCATAATAGATTTAGTAAGTTGACTGACTTTCCCTACAATAATTTTATTAGTGTCTAAGACTCTAAAGTATCAAGAAAAGTGACATCTGTGTACAAAACATAGTGAACGAGGGCTACCATTTCTTTCTCAGGTTTCACACCTCTGTATCAAGAGAGACATACCCATACAAAATAGACCCTTCCTGCACTCTACATGGCACTACTTCTGTGCATATCAATGAATTTGAATGCAATATTATAAATAATTTCTGCATGCAACTTCTTACCATTATATACTTATTTTTGTTTAAATTAATATGATCATAAACGAGTTTGAAATTTGTATTAGAAAGACTTTGAGATTTTTATATGGTTTTTGTAATGTAATATGGGTCTTATTCAATGTTATACCACTTCTCTGAGTGTGTTTCATATTGTTTCAAGGAAATTCAAGGAAATTTGGATTTATTTGTAGCTACGGGTTCTTGTGCTTTGTCTTGATAATAAAACATGTAATTGGCACCGGATGGACATTCTAGATTATCTACTTTGAAATGTGAATTTGTTGACATATGGGGTGAAAACCTCTAATGTATCCTTGACATGCACTGATAATAAATGGCATATTGTTATCCTGATGTCCAAGCCCACAAGTTATGTGGAGTAACAATGGTTGAATATCAAAGTCTCTGAGAGAACCTTGGAGACATTACGACTCATTTATTGGATCTTTATTACTAACTCCTGCTTAAGATCCATGTGGAAGGGTTTGGGTTTATCACTAGTCCATAAATATTGTCATGCATAAATGTTAAAATGCTAGTATCATTACTATTAACGAAATATATTTCCACCAGGTTTATAAAACTCTTTATAGAGTCATTTACCAAAAGCTCTCTATTAATAGGCTCTGAAAATACTCTATTAATAGACTTTAAAAATACTACATTTTCAATAATAAGCATTTATAACTGATAAAGTACAAGGCTAAAAAATCCATTTATTTAGATTCTTTTTTTTAACACTGCTAACTCTTTAGAGCCCTTTATTCATCTAGCTCAATTGCAAATGTTATGCTCTAGAACACAAACATTTATTTGCTTTAATTCAATGGAGAGTTTTGTATGGGGGCGTTTCTGAATTTATTTAGGTCAATTGCAAATCAACAACTCTGTGTCGATCTCCAGCTACAACATCTATAGGAAAGATGGCTTTGATTTCATTCATGTCATCTGCTGTCAATTTTACCGAGAGAGAAGATATTATCATCCAGGTTCTTCATCTTGGTGGTTCTAGGAATGGGCACAACATCATTTCCCTGGTCTTGAACCCATGCAAGAGCAACCTGGCTTGGGCTGCACCCTTTTCTTAAACTGATCTTACTTAGCTTTAGTAATAGATCTTGGTTCTACTCAAGATTCTCACCTTAAAACCTCGGATTCCCCTATTTAACAGATCAATTATTATGATATGAAACAATCAACAATGACAAAATCAAATCAAATTAATTTTCACCTTTATTGTCAGTCTTGTCATGTAGATTTTTGTTTAGATTTTACTTTGTTGTTCAGTCTCAATGTTTGAACTCAACATCAAATCATCTTTAAAATGGTGCAATTATTAAATGGAAAAAAAAAAATCCTATCCTTTACCTTACGAAGTCATTATCTATCACACTTTGAAGAAGTTTTCCTCCTGTGCTAAAGAAACCCATGCCTAAAGGACTATATGGAACAATCCCAATCCCCAACTCCCTATGAATGGAATAAAATGAAATAAAATAAATATAAGTAAGCTTGTATTCCTTATCTAAGTTCAAATGGAACAAAGTTCAAAAAAAATCTTATTAAAAACTTCAACTTTTGGTATATACTATGAACCCAATTCACAAATATTTATTCTCAGTTCTCTACAATCTATAAAGTAAACATTGAATCACTGACTGTTGAGGTATTATATCATCACAATGTTTACCTAGAGGTGGGAATAATTTGGGCCTCAGAATCCCTACTCCAGAGAGACCATTCAAGCTACACAACAGTGATTGGATGCACTGCATGGGCCCTACGAATTGTTGAAGCAAAGGCTTCAAACAGACCCACATATTTTATATTTCCCTCTTCTACCAACTTCTTCAGTTCACCCATCTGTATAAAAGGAAAACTGATTTGCTTGTTATCAGATTTCTTATGTTTTGCTAGGCGTTGGTAAAGAGCCAGAGGGATACAATCTTTCCCTCCAAAGCCATACAACCTTGATTATTAGACACATATTTTCTAGTGAAATTAGAGGTTTGAAATTTTGAATTTTTTGTTTCTGAGACAAATTCATTGACTCATGTTACATTAGCTTCATAAGAACTCATCTCTCATGACAATAAGTTGGAGTAGTATTGCACTTAGTGACCTTCTGGAAAGGCTTAATGCTTTACCTTATGAGCATCATCTAAATGTAATGAGTACTACATGTTCCATTCATTCTTTTGAAAAATGAGTTCTTGTGAACCACTATTAAAATAACTTGTGTCAATGCGTTTCACTAGAAAACCACATAGTTGAATCCTTGTAGTAAAATCACAATTTGACATGCTATAGAAAATATTTCATACTTATCAATCTCAAGAAATGATATGTAAAATATATTTCTCACATCAAATCAAATTCAAGATTCAACTATGTAGTTTTTGGACAAAAACCATTGCCCAAAATTTTATAAATAAGATTAAAATAAAAAACCTGTCACAGTAGTACAGATTTTGAATCTTAAAACTTATAGCACCATGACAAAATAGTATTTTGGTGCAAGGTTAAGGGTTTGGAATCCGAAGACTTATAGTAGCTTCTATGGGTACAGTAATATCCACCCTGTGCTGGTAATAAAGATCAATGTAGTCTATATCAAGCCTCTTGAGGCTTGCTTCATAGGCAGCCCTGACATATGTAGGATCTCCCTTCACACCAAATTCTCCATTACTCCAAGTCAATCCAAACTTAGTTACAATATGCATCTTCTCTCTGATACCTTTCAGAGCCTATTTAGGAAGGAACAATAAAAGCATTATGCACGGTGTTAGAACAATCAAGCTCAGAGAATTAATAGATTAAGAAATGGAAACAGTACGAGCTGGAAACAAGATGTGCATCTTTTGATCAATCAATGGTTTTAACAAATGCATCTTTTGAGTAATATTGATCACTTTTCAGTGATGGGTTATATAGTTTTCAGCTATGTAAGGATTTGGTACAGTTGATGCTTCCGCAGCTCATAATTATGTTATAATGTTGAATTACTTTTCAGAAGAGTCTTCTAGTGCAGGCTGGAAAAGAAACGTTAGAACTTAAGTATAAATACACAAGAGATCTTGTTAGGTTTGTTTACATGAATGATCCAATGTTTTCCAAGATGACACAAAATAAAACAGCATGTATGGTAGAACCATTTTTTAAATTGTAAAGTGAAGCTTCTTGACACGTAACATATAGAAACTATTATCCAAATTTTCTCATCTACATCACCACTTATCAGTTACAGCAGTAATCTTAAACTATATCATAGCAGTAACTGGGAGCCAGGCATGCTCAGATCAACATGTATGGTAGTCACAATCAAACATGGATTTCAAGAATTTTTAAGGAAATGAAAGCATTTCATTTTATTCATGCTGCCTATCCAAGAACCTTGAATGGCACAAAGAAATCTTACTCCTTTTGTCATATATTCTATCTTGGCTATATTTATAAGATGTGTCTGTATAATCTTTTGTCTAACATGAGAAGTCATACAAAATATTTGGAAATACCTTCATCTCTGAGTTACAAGGCATAGAATCATGCTAAATTGCTTTAATCCACCTTAGGTTCAGATTTCTTGATTATGCTTTGCAAATATTGATACACTATTATCCTCTTTTGTAAATCCAATTTGACATTATTTGATTGGTAGTTGCTCTGTATTATGCATTAATGGTAGTCCATGTTCAGAGAATGTAATCCCATCTTTGTTATATGAATAGAGTTCGCATAAGAGATGTTGGTATGGTTTTTATAAAGTAGGTTAATAGCTCTGTCTTCTAAGTTCTTTCTTATAAATGGACATTTGGATATGGTGATAGTAATGAAGGGTCTATATTGGTCAATATGATTGTGTTGGAATAGACAAGAAAAGGAAGTAATCAAAACAATTAAGAAACACATTGCCAATAAGAATCCTAAGATCCAAATTCTTTCTCTAACGATTAGTATTGAATAATATTATAAATTTCTATATACATTTTGATTTATTTTAAGTTATCATTACTGAGATATTTGGTTGAATTCTGAGTGCAAAAAATTTACTATTGTAAGAATTCATTTATGATTGACTTTGATGGATAACTTTGATTTAATATTTGCCTGGTTATTTTTGCAGTTATTAGAGACACTTACAAAAAATTGTGGTGATAATGTTCACTTGCAAGTTGTCGAGAGAGATGTGCTACATGAAATGGTCAAGATAGTAAAGAAAAAGGTCTGTAAAAAAAGCTTTTGTGTAACTTGCACATGTTTTTCTGGGTTGTAGCTTAAACAATTTTCGGTTTGTGCTCTTAGTGCATATTTTCAGCAGTCCTTTATGTGGGTTTTATTTGTATTTTATTTTGTAGCCTGATTTAAATGTTAGAGAAAAGATCTTGGTCCTACTAGATACATGGCAGGAAGCTTTTGGGGGGTCAAATGGAAGATATACACAATATTATTCTGCATACCACGAGTTATAGGTAAGGAAAAAAATAGAATGAATCTTAAGGATGTTCAACAAATCTCATGTTTTTCAAGGGCAGGTTGAATATATTTGACTGACTCTGCCAAATGGCAGGGTAAAACATTGACCTTGAGATTGACCCTCATTTTTGTTACCTAGATTTGCTTTCTAGCTCACATACTTTAAATGCCATTTGGAGGTAGTTTATATTGTTAAACTATTCCAGGATGCAGTGCAGCAGTGATGTTGGCATAATGACATTAGTTAGTAATTAATTTCATGCTGCATGTTCTTAGTTTGAAGTTTTATTTGTCATTTTAGAGCCCAGTGGCTCTAGGGCCTTGAGTATGGTAACCTGAGAGAGTGCATGAATTGTTTGTTATTGCATATTAAAATGTGATTGCCTGCCTCAGTTTGCTACATTTGTAGATGCTTTAAGGCTTTCCAGAAAACAACAATAATTGTGTTACAGTTGCTCAAGTATCTTCTGCAGTCACTCCTCAAAGATCTATTTTAAGTTTTTATCTTAACCAATGGAAGGCATCAACTCCTTATGGAAATTGCCTTTTAGGTGCCTACCAAAAATGGTATGATTTTTCAGAATGATGGGGCTCCTACATAATGATCTCTTTATGGGATATATTGGATTTTGCCCAAAAATAACAAGTCCCACAACACAAGTTATTTATAAATAGTATTCTATATATAAAATACGTAATTGCAATTCAATTTAGAGAAAAATGTATCAAGGATTTATGATCATTATACAAATGATATTGAAAACAAAACACCCTAAATTCACTTGTATCCATTTCACTGCATACTTCTAATAGCTGACCATATTAGGAATTCGATGGAAAAGCTTGATAGGATGTTGGGAGAGTTGAGACTATCCTCCTCAATTAAACGCAAGGGCACATAATAAGTGTCCAATTCATATGGCCCCTTGGGCCATGAGAATGGCAGGACATCTATCATCTTGTAGTTGTTGTAGATGGCATGGTTACTCTTGTTGATGTTATTTCTTTGTTGATAAATATATCTATTGCATTTTCCTTGGTTTGTTAAATGGGAAGTAATCTAAGGGGAGAACACTTCTTTATGTTTCCAAGTAAGTGTTTTTATAAATATAAAATGATAGCATTATTTAGACTTGCACAATACACCAAATTTTTCTTTGCTTCAAGCGACTTGGAGGGGTGACTTGGTGAGCTAACTCAGAGAGCCAACATGGCGAGTAGACTTGGTGAGCGAACTTAAAGAGTTAAGCCATCTCACAAATTTCAAAAGAAAATGTTGAAAATTAATCCAACAATAAGATGCTGCTCTAACTAAGTGCAAAGAAAAGAAGGTTATTCATGATATTCAAAGAATGAGTTTGATGAGAAAAACAAGTGCAAATATACAAATCTGAAGAACATAGAGTAAATCATACAGGCCTCTAGAAATTCAAGAAATAATATAGCTCACAATTAATATTTTATATCTTCTATACATGCTAGGCTGGAATGCTTTTTCCTTTATGGAATTGTTTTTGGGCTTCTACATGCTTTTTGGTCTATGAAACCTTGCTTTGTCAAGCCTGCCCGAGATGTACGAAGTTTTACCACAATTGGAAGAGAGATTTCTTGGTAGTGGGCCAAAAAGACAAGGATAATAAAATGTGTATCATCTAATATCTCACTGAGAAACTAACTTCAACAGATTGCTGGTATTCTAATTAAGAAGAAGCTAAACAAGGAAACATTAAACTGACAGAAGAAGCAATCCTTGAACTCTGCAAATGTTTTGAAGATTAAACCATGTATATTCAACGTGATGAGAATCAGATATGATATTATTGGTGTCAACACATATTGCTTATAGGAAATGGTTCTTCTATCAGAACTAATGGTCTTACTATTAGACAAAGGCCATCAAGGAGATGGGTTGCAGAGATAGAAGACAACATTCAAAAGATCAATTTGTTGGGCACCTTTGACACTGCAAAGGATGAAGCAGCCTGCCTTTTGAGGGGCAAAGAGACTGCCAAGATGCTCCTCCTCAGGTTCAAGGATGCCCATGCCAGAAACAAGACTATCAACTCTAATTCAAGTCCCAATTTTCTCTCTGATTCTGAGCCAAATTATCTCAGGAATCATTTCATACAGTCAAAAGTCAAGATGGGAACATAATATCTCAGCTCTAATGCCCATGTCCAAAATGCTGAACTTACCTTCAGAGAAGTCCTCTTGCATTGGAAGTAGGATTTCTAGCCTAAAAAATGTGCACATTACACCAAGTAAGTCCATGGGTGAGGCAAATTTTGAAGGTAAAGACAATGACTCAACTGGTTTTTCTCACAACTCTATACAACAGAGACATAGTAATGGTGAAAGACAATGGCTGTAAACATTAGTGAACCATAATTTGGTAAACTTTTAGTTTTCCATCGCTTGTCTCTCTTCTATTTAAAAATGTTCTTTGTTTTGGTAAACTTTTAGTTTTCCATCACCTTGTCTATTAGGATCTGCCTTGTAGATTTGAGGCGACATGTTTGGATTGGATCTAGTTTAGGTCCTTGTTTATGAGTTTTGTGCCCAGATTTGGGTCTTATTTCATGTGGCTAAGGCCTATATGTTTCATGTTCTGGGCCGAGGCCCACATGTTACCCTTTTGAGGTTAGATCTGTCTCAAACTTAGCCTGGTATGTGTTCCCAAATTCACACCCTATATGCTAAAGCTCTAGCCACTTGGACCTAGGCCTAATTAGGCTTGTATGTCAGCTATTGGGGCCTAATCAAGCCCATTCTACATTGAACTATGGACTTTTCTAATTAGATCAGGTCCATTCATTAGACCCAGAGGCTGTTTAAATAAGTTTTAGGCTCCAATCTTGAGTTTTGAGCTTCATGTTTCATCGTAGGCCTGATTATAGGCATCATTATATCTAGTTTAAGCTTGATTTGGTCATATAAGGCCCATGTGTTTCATTACAAAGGGCTTGTTGATTGGTTGATATTATATGGGTCTTTAGGAATGTGCCAACACTCCCATAGGAATCTGGCACCTGAGAGGAATCAGTCATGGAGAAAAGAGAAGAGTGAGCATTGCCTTATAAATTCCTATGAGCTAGTATAATAATATGGTTCATTGGTTTAATAGATCTCAAAGTTTGTCATTTTTTCACTTAATAATTATCATAACATAATTATTGTTCCTCCATATTGGTATCAGTTATGAGTGTTGCATGCTTATTATTGCTCAGTCATATGTTGATTGATGTCCTCTTGATTATTTATATTTATTGATACAACTTCTCCTGATTTGTGTATCATCCTGTTACATAGTAATCATGGACCATCATTGGATATACATATGATCATTGATCAATTATCACTTGGTTTTTGGTCTTCATAGTAGCTATCATACTTATCAGCACTTGGGAACCAGAATACCCATTATGGATTCCTCATTTGCTATTATGTATCACTCCATATTGATTTAGTAATTGGTTCATTAACCAAATCACTTCTTCTCATGATGTTGATGTGTATTGACTGCTCTTCAACTTCTTCCATGTATGATGTAGATTGATATCTTAGCTACTAGTGAAAATAGTTCTAAATGACGATTTATCCATAGTTGTGATTCTCTAATATGAGTACTTTCCTTCATCCAGGAATGATTTCTCAATACTAGATGTCACGCTAAGGATCCTTCACCATTTGATCATGGATAATCTTGTGATGGTTATTGCTTTACAATTTACATGATGACTAGTTTGAAGATGTCATGCTGACTGTCCCTTTGAATGGTTTACCCATACAACATAAAGTGTTTGATGCTGATGAAAGCCTATATATGAACTACTTGAGCTCCTCCTTTCCTCTTGTTGGTAGTTGTAATGATTTTTATGCATCCATAAACAAAATCCACATCAACCTCTGATTGAAGACAACACAATTTACAGTTTAGAAACTATCATGTGTATGCCTATTGCTTGATGAAGATAAATACTGACTTAATTCCTTTATTTTGTCATCTCCTATGCTAC
This sequence comes from Cupressus sempervirens, assembly GCA_028749045.1. Taxonomy (NCBI): domain Eukaryota; kingdom Viridiplantae; phylum Streptophyta; class Pinopsida; order Cupressales; family Cupressaceae; genus Cupressus; species Cupressus sempervirens. Next base: position 312,089,598 of record CM053793.1, read on the forward strand.
ATCTTCTCAGCGTGAAAACAAAGGTTGTGATGTGTTTGACTATTTTTCATCTAGCGGTGCTAATGTATGTAACTTGATATCTTTCTATTTTGATTTGTTTAATTTTGTAACAATATTAACTAGTTCCTGTTGTATTCAGATTGGTGGAGGTTCTTACTCATCTTTGTATTCAAGTTGTAGCATGGGTGGTGGATACTTAGGTGGCTGTGGCTCATCCTATTATTAAACTATAAGTATAATTGTCAGATTTTTTACTGTAAAATTTTAGTCTCTAATAGTAAAGTCTAATCTTTTGTTTGTGAGACCTTATTGTGGTTTGAGTAGTAGACTACAAAGCTGTCTTAGTATGATGTCTCTTTAACACATCTCTATGGCATACAGGTATGTGATCATGAGGCTACCATAGCCTGGAATAGAATCAAGGTCTGAGAGGCATAAATTAATTTTTTAAAGGCAACATTCTTTTTATACGAGAAGAGGCTCTTGTAGCTTGAGGTGGCTGAATGAGAATCGAAGTGCAGAAATATTATACAAGCTACTAGTTGGTAGCTTGAGACATTTTCATCAAATGACTCTTGCAGATAAAGGATGATGAGCTTGCATATTTTGTCAATGCTTTTGACATCAACTGGAAGACATTTTTTTGCCACAAGTAACTTAGGTATCTAACTAAAATAATAAGATAGCTCAATATAAGCATAACTATATTGAAATACAGTATAGGATGCCCATGTAGAGTTTTGACCTTTATAGTTAAGAAGCTTAATGTAAAAAATTAAAAATCTCTGCCTATGTACATGCCATGTATCTTAGTTCAAGATAACTACCTTGTAAATGTTTTAGTTAATTTGATAAATTTCTTAATTGACCAGGTACCTTGACTATGGTCTGTGCAACTTCATTAATATTATAATATATCTTAGCCGAAGTGATAAATAGAAACTGTGGAGATGATATGCAAAACCTTAGTTTGAATGTGAGATGGACAAACAGATTCCCCTTTAGTCTGCCCTATGGAACTATTGTCAATTATCAACCATGCAAATCTTTTTATCTCTTAGTTGCTACCTTTTAGAAGGAATTCAACTTAGGTAATGAAGGTCACTGAGTTTGAATGTGAGATGAGACACAGACTCATGTACTATTAGGAATATCCATTCATATGGAGCTCATATGACTTTTCAACAATGTGCCAATTTATTTCTCATAGTTGCTTTACAATAAAATTGTAGTAGCTCTACCCTTTATAGTCTGCATTCTTAAAACAAACTTATGTAATGTGGTAAAAAACATTTGTGCTGGTTTTCTATTATTTATTTAATGAAAATGCTAGGAATGGTTTTTTCCTTCTATAAGGATGATTGATCATGATGCGTCTTAATTTATCTAACAAGACACAAATTAAATACTGAGGCAAAGCTAATGTTCAGTTTATTCATGTTCTTTGTAATTAGGATACAATGGCCAGGTGACTAGTTGATCCAGAGGAGGAGTTGAGGTTGATGTCTTAGGAAGTATGTGGTTATGTGGAAGCTGTTCTAAATAGTCTTGCTGCAAATGTACCCAAAGTAAGAACCTTAGAACATCCTTGCATTAAAGCACTACAGAAATAGGTGTTCTTCTGTATGGTTCTCATGAGTATTAACTTGTCCTTCAATGATTGACAGGTTGTGGTGCTCTACCAAGTTGAGAAAGCCACAGAGGAAATGCTGACTCAACTTTATAGCTCTGTTAGGTGAAGGTTAATTACATGTGGCTAATATGGCCATGGTACTAGTTATATTTGTTTTCTATGTTCCTCATATATTATTTTTCAATTCTACTTCAAATAGCTCTCAGAGTATAGCAAAGATTGAAGAACTTCTCCAAGAAGATCAGAATGCAAAAAGGAAATGTGAGAGATTCAAAAAATAGGCATCTTTATTGTCAAGACTTACTCATCAATTAAGTATCCATGATGTTCGAGCAATAAGTGATAATTTTTCTTCAAATGGAGGTACTTGATATATTAGTTTTTGTTAAGTGAAATGTTTGTTTTCATAGTAATTGAATAATATATTTAATTTCTTATAATGTTTATATCTATATACAGCTTCATATAAAGGGAGAATTGTTACAGTAGATCTGTAACCTCCATTATATTTAGAAGCTTCATATCTGCTTAATGTTCTTTATAATAGTATTTTATTGTGAAGATATATGATGTTCATTTTTGTTGTCAAACAGAATTGCACTTGCATTTTAATATATTTTTTTAATGAATATTCAATCACAATAACTCAAAACCAAAATGATAAGAAAAATTATAGCAAATATTGAGAGGGATCATCACATTTGAGGAACCATCCATGTAGAGAAAAATATATTGAGATTATTTTGTTTGTTAGTGATGTCATTTTTCTCTACTCCTAGCTACATTCTGCAACTAAAAATAGTTGAAGCAAAGGAATATTATGTACAGATTTGATCTAAGAAAACCAACATATACTTTCTAAGCCTACAATAGTATCATTGGCTCAAATTTTTTAAATAACCATTTCTTTGCAAGGGCTGGCAAAAGCTATATGCCTAAGGTGCATCAAATTGTTTGAATAGAGTTTGTCTCAAAGATAATACCTCTAACATTTACTTACACCTTTTGAAAGACTTCTCTGACACTTAGCATAAAGAATAGGAGTCCCCATCTGGACAGAACTTTTTAGGTAGATAATTAGACCAAATTCTTGTCTCTTAGCCCAAACATTCCTAGAATCATGAAGACCTCATAGGAGGTTCAATTAATTGCACCAATCCACAGAGGGTAGTCAAGCATACATGTAATCAAGAGTAACTTGAAAGAGTTTCCTACCACCAACCCATTTAATATTCTTCTACAAGCCAAAATTGCAATGTATTATTGTATAACAATATTGGATTAGTTAACACAATTGCACACATGCCTAAATAAGTCCCCAACCTTATTTTTGCAAAGAGTTTGAGTTTGTTGGAAAGTTTGTGATTTGTTGGGTATTTGAGCAAGTATTCTCACAATTTGATGGTCCGATTGATATGGGTTCCCCTATTATGATTTCATGGTCAAGCCTTCATAAGAAATATCAAAATGAGTTTTGTCTCTTTCTTATCAAATTTTATATTTGATATCACTATTCCTTCCCACAGAATTACCACTTGTGTTGGGGATGCTACTATGTTGCTTGCTATATGGCACATGCCATACATATTGATAGAAAACTTTTTGAAATCTAGTTTACTTTTCATGGGGTACTCAGATATGTTATTTTGCAGATTCTGCCTAATATTTTAGTTCTTCTCAATTTGTATACTGGCTATTTTCCTGCCCACGAATCTTGTCTCAGGGCAATTAAGCTTTTAGAGTATATGGTGACTAGATGCATTTGGCATCTTGACAAATTGATTCATGACCACTATCATTTGATACCTATCTTGTTGGTATTTTTTTTGTGAAAGAAATATATAGTGCTGTAATAGTCATTATTTTTACTCCAAAATCAAGTTATGGATGTCATATTAGGTTTTGTTGGAGGAAGGCTTGGGGTTGGACTTAGTTAACTACCTTGCCATAATTATTGGTCCTTTTTAAATTTAATTTGAACATCACTTCTTATGGCCATTGATGTTACCTTGATGTGGGCAACAATGAAAATCAGAGCTATGTCTATGTTTAAGGAGTCAAAATTGAGAATGTAAAGAGTTTGTGAAGGGAAAAATGTCTAATTATTGAGGGCAAAGTCAGGTTCTCATCAAATAATATAATTGCCCCAGTTTTGATTTGTAAAGGATCTTGATAGCATTTCCTGAAGTCTCAGAAAAGCAAATTGTTAGTTGGGGAAAATCTATTCAGTCATCCACCTTATCTTTCTGGACCAAGTCTCTCAGTAATAAATTGTAGTGCCATTTAAAGATTTACAAGTTTATCATAGAGGCTTCAAAGTAGTTTCAATTAAATATGCATTTTTTCTTTAGTGTTGATTGAATCCAAGAAATTATATTTTTATGTTCTTGTTGCATATGGTGTAGAGCTTGTTGACATCTTATATTGGGTGTAGAATACAATGGTCCCGCTGCAAAATATGCTAAATGTATAATTTTTGACTCAAACCCTCCTCGCAGTTGAATCCTGATAAATTAACATAATTTGATACACTGGAAACAATACTCATATGGGAATTAAAGTTAAAATATCCATAAAGATAGAGGTTTCACACATCACATATCCTTTTGTTATTCATTGATTACACGATCAATAAAGTTAACTAAAATCTCTACATTTCATGTTATATCCATTTGTAGCATGTGCCTCATGGCTATGTTTTTGTGATGGGCGATAACCAGAACAACAACTGTGACTCTCATGTTTGGTAAGTAGAGTGGAAGCTTAAGTTTCTAATAGACTGTATGCCACCTATATTTGTATATCTGACTTTTAAATGGACTGACTCTGATCTATCTTATTTTAAAACAGGGGATCTCTTCCTATCAAGAACATTCTAGGAAGATATGTAATGTGTTATTTGCGACTGTCACAATTGGGATCTGACATATATAGACATCATTAGAAATTTAGAGGCATGAGATTTGCCAGGATGTTACTTGACAATAGCTTTTATGACAACATGAATTTCTTTTTGTGGAGAAAATCCTAGTAGTAGTCATGCATCATATGCAACCTTTAAATATTGGCAGGGACCCTGGTGGACAGAAAACTAGTGGTTGTGAGTATGTGTCATTGGAGTATCAATTCTTGACTTGGGTAAAGCTTCTTAGGAAAATGCTATCTATAGTAAAATGAGCAACTGCAGACTCTGCAAACTCACTTCTCAGTCACATAATTTGGTGGTTGTAATTTCCTTATGTTTCTGATTATGAGATACTACTTGAATTCTTCACAATTCAATGAATATAGAAATAGTTTCTTGTATTAAAGTAATATTTGAATGATTCTTAATTCCAAATGCATATACAGTATGGTTCAGATCAAAATAATTATGATTGCATAACAATCAAGATGATATATATTTTCTATTTCTGATATACAGGAAATTACATGCAATGATTGAGGAAATTCTCAGTACCTTGTACTGTTCGTTGTGTCTGATATACAAGCAAGAATTTGCAAATATGCAGGCCATCTCTGATATAAATTTATATTTATGCTCTAAATAATGTGATAAGTTGTCTGATATGACAATATAAATATACTCAAAGATGATGTCATTTCTGATGGTAGACTTTATATGCCTGCACTAAATGGGTGCCAAAGGCAATATGCTCTCTTATAGAGCGATCATTGTGAGATACAAAATATAATAAGTTCTTCCAATCATCCTGAGTTGAATGATAGAACTAACTTTTTACAGCTTTCATTAGAAATGATTAGTCATGTCATAAATGACGTGAGTTATCTCTCTTTTCAGTCGCACCCTTTCATAATAATCCATAATCACTTCTCTTAAGATTCAGATTGGTTTGTTCACAATAAGCACTGGGTGGGGGTGACTTGGTGAGCTGACCTAGGGGGTGGGCTTGGTGAGCGAACATAAATAGTCCAGTTGGTGAGCATACTTGAATTGTTGGCTTGGCGAGCTGACTAGGGGAGTCAGCCTAGCGAGCTGACATGGCGAGTCGACTTAAAGTGGCGAGTTGGTGGGGCAAGTGGGGGTGACTTGGTGAGCTAACTTGGAGAGTTGGCCTAGGGGGTGGACTTGGTGAGTGAACTTAGAGAGTCGACTTGGTGAGCATACTTTAATTGTCAGCTTGGCGAGCTGGCCTAGCGATCTAACATGGTGAGTGGGCTTAAAGTGGCAACTTGGTGGGGCAAGTTGGTGAGCCAACTTAGTGAGGCCACTTAGAGATGTGACATAGTGAGCTGACTTGGTGAGCAAGCTCGATGAGCAGACCTAAAGACTGACCTTGATGAGGCACTTTGGTGGGGTGACTTGATGACTGAACTCAAAGATTCAACTTGGTGAACATACTTGAACAGTCGACTTGGTGGGGCAAGTTGGCGAGCTGACTTAGTGAGTCCACTTGGTGAGGCGAGAGGTGAGTCAACTTGGTGTGGTGACTTGGCAAGCTAACTTGGTGAGCAGACTTAAAGACTGACCTTGATGAGGTGCTTTGGTGGGGTGACTTGATGAGAAAACTTAAAGAGTCAACTTTGTGAGCGTACTCGAACAATCGACTTGGTGACATGACTTGGTGGGCTGGCTTGGCGAGCTGACCTAGCATGCGTACTTGAATAGTAGACTTGGTGAGCTGACTAAAAGAGTCAACTCATTGAGGTGACTGGGTGGGAGTGAATTGGCGAGCTGACCTGGAGAGTTGACCTAGGGGATGGGCTTGGTGAGAAAACTTAGAGTCGACTTGGTGAGCGCACTTGAATTGTCAGCTTGGTGAGTAGACTTGAGGACTTGGTGGGACATGTGGGCGAGCCGACTTGGTGAGGTGACTTGGTGACATGAATTGGTGGGCTGGCTTGGCGAGCCAACCTTAAAGAGTCAACTTTGTGAGTGTACTCAAACAATTGACTTGGTGACATGACTTGGTGGGCTTGGCGAGCCGACCTGGCGTGTGTACTTGAACAATAGACTTGGTGAGCTAAGTTAAAGAGTCAACTCGTTGAGGTGAATCGGTGGGGGTGACTTGGTGGGCTGACCTAGAGAGTTGACCTAGGGGGCAGACTTGGTGAGAAAACTTAAAGAGTTGACTTGGTGAGCATACTTGAATTATCAACTTGGCGAGCTGACTATGGGAGTCAGCCTGGCAAGATGATATGGCGAGTCAACTTAAAGTGGCAACTTGGTGGTGCAAGTTGGTGAGCTAACTTATCGAGGCCACTTGGTGAGGCGACTTCATAAAGCAACTTGGTGAGCCGACCTACTTAGTGTACTTAAAGACTGACCTTGATGAGGTGCTTTGGTTGGGTGACTTGATGAGAAAACTTAAAGTGTCAACTTGGCATGCCGACCAAGTGAGTTTACATGGTGAGCGAGCTTAGAGAAGCAACTCTATGGGGAAACTTCATAAGCACACTAAGTGAGCCCACTTGTTGGGGCAAGGTGGTAAAACCACTAGGCGAGTCAACTTCATGAGTTGACTTAATGAGTCAACTTGTTGAGGTGACTGGGTGGGGGTGACTTGGTGAGCTAACTTGGAGAGTTGGCCTAGGGGGTGGACTTGGTGAGCGAACTTAAAGAGTCAATTTGGTGAGCATACTTTAATTGTCAGCTTGGCAAGCTGACTTGGGGAGTCGGCCTGACGATCTAACATGGTGAGTGGGCTTAAAGTGGCAACTTGGTGGGGCAAGTTGGTGAGCTGACTTAGCGAGGCCACTTAGAGACGTGACATGGCGAGCTAACTTGGTGAGAAAGCTCGATGAGCAGACCTAAAGATTGACCTTGATGAGGCACTTTGGTGGGGTGACTTGATGATCAAACTCAAAGAGTCAACTTGGCGAGCATACTTGCACTAGTGCATTTGGGTTCATTTTTTGACCTTCATTGATCAAATTTTTGACCCAATTTTTGACCAAATTTGACCAACTCACTGGCACATGATTTATCTCAATCATATAAATAATTATATATTTTTCATATTAGTTACTTATAGTGTTTTTCATGCATTCTATAAAACAGTTCACATGCCTTACGTATGATATGACATTTTGCATGCATCCTGCACTCTCTCTCATCTAGCTAATGACAGATTACGTAGAGTGATCTGAAACCATGATGCTAAAAAACACACAATCAAATCCAAAATGAACTTGCACTACAAATGGATTGTGGAAATCTAATATTGGTAAAATTGCATGCATGTCTACCAGGACAATCACAACTTAAACATATATTTGTCCTGGTAGACATGCATGCAAAATTAACAATATCAGATTTCCACAATCCATTTGTAATGCAAGTTCGTTTTGGATTTGATTGTGTTTTTTTTAGCATCATGGTTTTAGATCACTCTCCGTAATCCATCATCAACTGGATGAGAGTACAAGATGCATGCAAAATGTCATATCATACGCAAGGCATGTGACTATTTTATAGAATGCCTGAAAAAAATTTACACCTACCTATTGGTAGAAATTTCTACCTTCATTGGTCAAAATTTTTTACCTTCATTGGTCAAAATTTCTACCTTCATTGGTCAAAATTTTTGACCTTCATTGGTCAAAATTTCTACCTTTATTGGTCAAATTTTTTTTCCTTCATTGGTCAAAATTTCTACCTTTATTGGTCGAAATTTTCTACCTTCATTGGTCAAAATTTCAACCAATTCCTGACAGAACTTGCACCATGGCTATGGAGGTTTTTCGACCAAAGTATTGGTCAAAATTTTGAACAACCAGAAGGTTGGTCAAAATTTCAACTAGAAAAATTTCGACCAATGGGTTGGTCGAATTTGGTCAAAGTTTGGTTGAAAATTGGGTCAAAATTTTGACCAATAATGGTCGAAAAATGGTCTCAAATGTACTAGTGGGTAGTGCTTTTTACTCTTACGCTTGAGATCCATCTGTGGTCATTGTGGCTAGAGCTTCCTTGTTTGCATTTCCTTTTTATTCTATCTTTGCATCATTATGATGGATGATTATATCTTATGATGGATGCTTATATCTTCAATGTTGGATGCTTTCATTTATTGTATTGTACTTTATATCATGGATCTAAGGAAGATGATGATGATGTGTGTGTGTGTGTGTGTGTGTGTGTGTGTGTGTGTGTGTGTGTGTATTCTTTTAGCCTTTCATACCCTGTGACATGTATAGTGGATGATTGAGCATTCCAAATTTCATTTGCCAAGTGGCATTTGGAACAAATG